>JAMXBB010000005.1:57468031-57640921 GCA_024138015.1 Lumnitzera littorea | reverse complement strand
GTTGGAGCGATCAGAGAGCGAAGAGGATATTTTGTAATAGATTATAGATATTTAGATACTTTTATGTATTTATGCATAACTTAGATTTTATGCAGTTCCGTTATGAACTGCATTTGTTTGTAATATTATTTTGGTGTGGGTCTCACGAGCCCACACAATTAGTTAACTTATAACATAAAAGAAATTGTAGTTTAATTTGCTCTATATTACTAGTCTATGGGCCTAGTAGTAACGTAGAGTGGAAGGAGCCTTGTGTGTCGTATGAAAGGCCTATGATCAGTAAGGGGGTTGATAATAGACCTTTATACGGTACACGGCGACCTATCACGACAACGATACTGTTGGGTCGTTATACCTGTAATGTTAATCTTTGTGAATGTATGTTATGTGTGTCTTATGTTTTGTTTTATCTACTCTTACTTAGCTCACAAAGAGTTAAAGGGACACAAGTTTATCCTCAGGTTATGAAGAGAACCGACTGAGCAACATCAACTAGAGGGAAAAGTCTTTTGAGAGTCAGCTGCTTTTGAAGAAGCCTTGCAATATTTTGATCTTATTCCTATAAAGGATCTATACATATGAGAAAAAAATATGTACTATATTTTAGGTTTGGTTAAGTTTGATAGATGTAATCTTTTATATAAACAGGTGTTAAGCTGAACTCCATTGTAGTATACTTTTGTTATAAATAGAACTTGTGTTAAGTATAAACAGGTATTCCTGTGTGATGATACATCTTGTGCTATACTAGGATGTGACACTTTTCATGATAGTCTAAAAAAATATTACGAATTTCATTATTTTGACTTAAATATTTATAAATTATTATTTTAATATTTTATTCATAGATTTATGCTTTAATAAATATCGAAATTTTATATTTTTGTAATTTTATTATTTTTAAGTTTATTTTATCATAATTTACTTATTACACTATTTTTAGGGTTAATTACTTATTTAATTTACTTTTTGCAATTTTAGTAATTTCCTAATTAGTTAATTATTTTACTATCATTTTTAATTACGAAGTCAATTAAAAATATAAAGTCCTGACGTGGCAGCTTCTTGGTTTTCCATGTGTCATTTTATGAATTTTTCATATTTTTCCAATTTTTCCTAATTTGTAACTTTACTTAATATTTATACATATATGTCTATTATTATAATTTACTAAATTTTATAAATTAATGCAATTTCCTTTCTTAAACCCATGGCATGAAAATATATAAATATTATTTTACTTTATTTAATAATATAGTATTTTATAATATTGTACATATACTATTTAAGTATATAGATGTACTTATTCTATACTATACTATACTACTAGCATGCTTATTTTGTACTTATACATACACTTTTATACTTGTGTTACCTTACCTTCTTTATACACATGTACATATGTAAATTCATAATATAAACCTAAATATACTATATATTATAAATATATAATTATGCACTATACTTATATATATATATATAGAGGAATGCATGTACATATGCATATATATATAAAGAAAAATGAAAATAAACTATCATACATACTATATACGTATAAGTATATGCATTTTAAAAATATACCATATATATATTTGATCCTAGTATATATATGTGTATACTTATATATATATATATATATATATATACATGGTGCATACATAGGTACATGTATAAGAAAATAAAATGAACAATATAAAAGGAATAAAAGAGAAAGAAAAAGAAGATAAGATGGACAATTAGTTGATGTGACCATTAACTTATCTAATGTTTTGGTGTTATCTTGTTTATGAGCACATGTGGGAAATAGGAGCAGCATGTGGTAGTCAAAATTGCATTCTAGAAAAAGCAACGTAGAAGTGAGAAAAGAAAAGGAAGAAAAAGAGAAAGGAAAAAGGAAATGAAGAAAAGAGAAAAAGAAAATAATAAGAAAAATCAAGTTGACTTTTCAAAACATATACTTATAAAATTATTAGTAATTACAAAATAATATTTGAAATTTTATAAATTTTATTAATTAAGTTGTTACTCTTTACATTTACAATATTTGGGAGTTATCTTTATTCATTCTTTAACGATTTTATGCGATTATGCGTGTTAGTTGATAACTGCATTCTATTAGGGTTTTATTACTATTGAAGTAAATTTATTCATTTTATAAGCTTAAGATTATAGTTTTAGAGTTTTTGTCAAGTTCAAGTTTAATCTCAAGTATTTGCACGTATATAGGGTTTACATGATTAAGGTTTCGATTAATAAATTAGGATTTTTTTATATTCGTTTTAGGTTTCGAATTAAAATTTTTAATCGACTTTACTATTGACTTAGGAAAGTTATCTATAATATTTGAGTTCAATTCTATACTCAAATAGCTAAATTTGTAGGGTTTATAAATCCCTTATCAGTCAGACTCCTCATGGTGGTCACCTTCGACCACCAATGCCCTAACATGTCTAGTTTATGCTTGCTATATGAACCTTAATAACCAAGTCGCTTCCCTTGTTTTTTTCATTTTTCCTACAAATGAAATGTAAATTGCCTTCGATCCTTTTCCAATTGATTCCTAGTTGCTAAAATGTTGAAAATGAAGTGGTGTTGATGTATTTATAGGCTTAAGGTTGGTTTGGTTCAAGGAAATTGTGTCAAATGTAAGCTACATGGCAATTCCCTTTAATTTATAGCATGAGGTAACATTTTCTCATTCACTTATTAATGAGCTACCATTTTAGCCAAATCCTAATCTACCATGATCTAATTTGGATGGATTGATGACTCATCACTTGATTTTTAAATAATTGTCTATGTTATATTAATAAATCTATATTTTTATAATTTTATAATAATTATGTGCATATTTTATACATATTATGTATATTCAATAAATGTACAACTATACATATTTTCACTTCATTTTATTATTTTTATTTGTTAAGTAACTTATCTTTAAGATCTTGTTATACCTCAAAGTACGAATATTAAGTTTTCGATGAATATCAACTTTATCGATAAGTTTAAACTGAAATGGATAACATTACCATTCACCTTAAATTTGGGGGCTCAAGACCTAAGGTTATCATAGGTGACTCAAAACGTTTTTCAAAATTGAAAAGAAAATTAGAATTTTCCTTAATCCCTAGTCCAAGGTGAATATTAAATCAAATTAAGGAAAATTAGCAAGACCAAAATAGTATCATTAATGTAGTAGATTGCCATGTACCATATAAAGATATATGATCAATCCTCTTGTTGATCATAGGCCTTCTATATGATACATAAGGCTCCTTTCACTCTATATTACCATCAGGCCCATAGATACATAATATCAAGCATATTAACTAAGAGTTACCATTTAATTACAAAAAAATACTAAAGTTAAAGTGTGGATTCATAGAATTCCATAACAAAATATTACAGTGCATTTAAATCTTACAAGAGTCTACATTAAGGAATTCTAACTATAGAATAAAAATAAGGTACATAAGCATCTATAAGTCATTATTACAAAATTCCCTCTTTGCTTCCTAAAACACACAATCCTATCTCAACTTGAGACTCACCTTAGGCATTCCTAGGCCTGGATGAACGAAGAGATGGTCTTACATTAAAAGAAATCTATTGGGGTATAAGCCTACACTTAGTGAGTTAATCCCTCTACCATGCTAGAATGCTTGAATATCCAAAATGCCAACCAATATATGCAATGACCTATGAACTACATGCAACTCAGAATTTCAGCCTTATAGTTAGGGTTAAAGATAATTAATTGACACAAACCATCAACTGGGTCCTAGCACTTGGGTTTTTTTATTCCACTAGTACATACGTACTCAAATCAACTCAAACATATATATAATATATACAAATCTTTCCTTTTATACAAAAATATACTTTCCTTTTTTCAAGAAACAAAATTATGCTAAAATCTTAAGTCTAACGATTTGGTGGCTCTTACAGTTTACATTACACACCCTAAATGGAAGCCACAATATACAGCCCTTTGCTAATGGTTAGCATCCCCTAATACCTAGTAAGCTCAATGGTTAAGACAGAGACTCAATAAATATGTAAATGGCATACCGTTGCCTAATCCTTGTAAGAGGCTCCCCTCCTGTAAGTGCCTTCTCATCTTTTGCGTAAGGTGCCAGTCGCTATAGTTATAATGTAAATATCAGAAATGCATGACTCATTGAATTTCTTAACCAAATACTTAATTAATTTAATTTCCATTATGATTAAACAATTTCATTCCATACAACTATGCATAACTATTATCACAACAATTCCCATTATTATCTTGTTAGCAAGTCATGGCATTCAATCATAATACAGTACACATACATTCCCCGTATCCCACAAGCATTTAAGTTCATTATATAAATTTAAGTGCATATACACTACAAGCAAAACCAAGCAGGAAGTCATCGAGAATCATTCACTCAATCGTAGCAGATTAGTAGTAATAATCTTAAGATAGGTAGTCTCCAACAGTCAAGTCTCTTGAACATCATAAATATGATATTATAAGAATTTGGAATAAAATTTAGAAGGCTAAGCTAAATTCTTTTAAGTTACATTTTTTAACTTAGTTTTGTATTTTTCCTTAGTTTCACTTAAAACTTCAATTGTGTATAACTTTCTCATTTTAAATCTAATTTTTATGATCTTATAGTCTTGTTTCATCATTTTCGAGTGTACTTTAACGTGGTATGGTTAGATTTTCAAGATAAAGCCTGCAATTCTATCCACTAGTTAGAATAATAACAATCCTCATGTTTTAGAACTCTTTTGGGTATTGTTTGGTTATTGGGCTTTTCGTTATCTTAGGAAATCTTTTGGGCTTGGGCTTAAGACTTTATTCTAAGCTTAAACACTCTTCAAAATCAAAATTCCACTCTTGTCTTATGACCTTGGTGCTATCAACATTTTCTTAGACTCTTATATAGGCTTATGTAGTCAAATAGGCTTGTTTTTTGTCCAAACTAAACTTGGTGACTTTGTCGGGCTTAGGGAGCTTTATGTAGGCTTCTTATGGGTCTTAAAACAACTGTTCTTAAGTGACTTAGGTGTTGGGTAGAAATTTGGTAAAGGCCTAACTTAGAGTTCTAAGCTTGTTTTGAATGTTTTAGGTTCGATTTTGAGTTTTAGGCTTTATACACTTATTATACTTGCTTTAATTGGTCTTTTCACTTTGTTTACTTCCTTCTATCATATTTTTAAGTGAGTTTTCTTAGGGTTCCAAATCTGGGCAATTCGGTTTAAGGGTTTTCAACTTGTTTCATCATTTTCTTAAGTTTAGGTGATAGATTAAGATTCTATGCTACTTATATTCTAACTTTAACTTAACTTTTCCTCCATGAGGTAATTATTTAGCTTAAGTACCAAGTAAAAGTTGTGAATCATGAGCTTATCATAAGTTCTATACCTTAGTTTACATTTCAAAAAGTTGATTTCCTCATAAAAACATCATGTAATGGATTTTCCTTTACCTAAAGCTAGATTTGAGCATATGTAACCAAATGAAATCGAAAATAACATCTAAATACCATACATACTCTATATGTCCAACATGTTACTTACCATATGTAACATAGCTTATAAGTAAAAATAAGAGAATTATCTTATATGTGATTCTTTTAGGGATTGGCTCTTAAATTAACTAGTAAGTTATGATTTGCTTCACATAAGATTTTGAAATTTTCTAGAGTTGAATAAAATTATTCAAATTAAATTTTTAATTATTTAGGATTACAAGTCCTTAACTATACTAAGGTTTAGGGTTTTGGATGACTTAAAGTTAATTATTTTTGTGTTCGAGTTTTTTATCAATAATGAACTTTTGAAATGAAAATCTAGATTTATTTTCTAAGTGTGAACTTTAGTTTTTAGTTTAGTTAATCCTTGGAATTGATCGAGAAGTACTCTTAATTATATGTCCCTTAAGTAGTAGGGTCTACATCTTCACCCCCTTTAAAATAAGTTTTGTCCTCAAAACTTAGAGATGTACCTGAATCTTTAAATAACTGGGAGTACTTTCATCTTACTTCTTCCTTAGCTTCCTAAGTGGCTTCTTCTCTCTTATGGTTCCTCTAGAGTAGCTTTACATATTTGATCTCCTTACTCCTTAATTTTTTAATGATGCTGTCGGTGATTTAGATTGGGTGATCTTCATATGTTAGATTTTTCTTGAGTTATATCGGCTCTAACTCAATGACATTGTCTGGGTTGGGTACATGTTTTCTCAACACCGACCCATGGAACACATTGTGTATCCCAGTCATATTTGGGGGCAATGCTAAGCCATATGCAAGGTTTCCTACTCTTTCGAGGATTTCAAATGGCCCGATGTACTTAGGGCTTAGCTTCCCTTGAGTCCTTACCCGATGTATGCTCTTCATTAGACTCACCTTTAGATACACATGTTCTCCCACATTGAACTCTAACTCTCTTCTCTTTAAGTCAACCTAACTCTTTTGCTTGTCTTGAGCTTCTTTCATTCTTTTCTTGATGATAGCAGCATTTTCAGCTACCTCCTGAACCAAATCTAGTCCCAAAGTTGCTTTCTCTACATCATCCCAAAATAATGGAGATTGGCATTTTCTCCCATATAAAGCTTCATATGGTAGCATCTAAATGGAGGAATGGTAGCTATTATTGTATGCAAACTCAACCAATGGTAGGTGAGAAACCCAATTTCCCTTAAATTCCATGACATAAGCCCAAAGCATATCTTCTAGTGTTTGAATCGTTCTCTCTTATTGTTCAGTTGTTTGCGGGTGATATGTTGTACCAAATTTTAAGTTTGTTTCCAATACATTTTGCAAGCTTCCCTAGAATTTGGACACAAACCTTGTATCTCTATCAGATACTATTCTAGTTGGCACTCTATGCAAACGTATTATTTCCTTCAAGTATATCTAAGCCAACTTCTCTAAGGAATAGGTCATATTGATGGGTAAAAGGTATGTTAGCTTTGTGAGTCGATCTACCACTACCCATATAGCATCATGACTTGCTACCATTTTAAGTAACCCACATAAAAAATCCATGGTGATCTAGTCTGATTTCTACTCAAGGACTGATAATGGTTGTAATAATCCTCTTAGTCACTAGTGTTCTACCTTAACTCTTTGGCATGTATCGCATTTAAGCACATAGGTTACAACATCTTACTTCATCTTACTCCACCAAAAGTTCACCTTGAGATCTTGGTGCATTTTAGTTCCTCTAGGATGTACTGTATATCTATAATAGTAGGCTTCCCTCAATATCTCCTTCTTAAGTTCAAGGCTGTTAGGTACACATATGCGTCCTTTCATTCGGATCATTCCATCTTCATCTTGATTGAAATCTATATACCTCCTAAGTATCATTTGTTCTCTTACGTGTTATAGAGCAAGGTCCTCTCATTGTGCTTCCTTGATTCTTTTTTGCAATGTTGGCTTAAGGACTAAGTTTGATAATTCAACATTCACTTCATGCTGTGAAAATTCTAAGTTCATCCTTTCAAATTCCTTGATCAACTTCTTTTGTTCAGTGAGAAAGGATGCAACTTCTTCATGGTTCTTCTGACTTAAAGCATCAGCTACTGCATTCACTCTCCTAAGGTAGCAATTGATGTTAAGATCGTAATCCTTTATCAATTCTAGCCAACACTGCTACCTCATGTTCAACTCCTTCTAGGTGAACAGACATTTCAAGCTCTTATGATCGATGTAAATCTCACACTTAACACCAAACAAGTAATGCCTCCATAGCTTTAGAGAAAACATTATAGCTGTTAACTCCAGGTCATAGGTAGGATAAATCCGTTCGTACAGTCACAATTGTCGTGAAGCATAAGTGTTTACTTTCCCATTTTGCATTAGTACATACCTTAGACTATTCTTAGAAACATCACTGTACACTGAGAAAGGTTCTTCAATGTTAGGCAAAACCAAAACTGGTGCTAAAATCAATCTTAATAAGGATTAATCCATAAATGGCAACAGATCTCAAATGAATAGGAATGGGTATGAAGAATAGGAAGGTTTTGATGGTGAATGTGAATGGATATAACTCATCAAGACATAAACACGATCGGGGGTTTTAAGCTTGAAATAAAGTTTGATATAACTCACGAACACTAAATGTTACTTGAGGTTTCAAATGATGGTTAGGTGCAACTCACTAAGCAGTTTAAATGAAAAGGTTCACCAAAATTTGAGAATAAGATTAATAAGAACATGGGGACGATTAAAGAGTCTAATCAATACTAGATAATTTGACAAATGCTAATTCAAGTATAGCCTTGCTCAAAAGAGGAAAGATTCTCTCTGTTTAGGAATATCTTCTTTATCTATATATATCTGTCTATGTCTAATGTTTACAACACTTGCTATTTATAGTAAGTCCTAAACCCTAGTAGTAAAACTGTAAATAATGTACAAGGCCTTAAACCTTAAAGAATTGGGCCCATAAATAAAATGAAGGAAACATATACAAGAATACAAAACTGTGCGTTTTATAGGACTCGACATGCAGTCACTCGGTATGTCCTAGGAGGAGTAGTATCTAAATTAAATGGGTTCGGTAGCTGGATGTACGGGTTGGGGAAAGAGTCCCTAATGTCTCATGTAGCTTAGTCGAGACACTAGAGAGGTCGGCCCAGTGCTAGAATTAGTCAGCACTAGTCTCTCGAGGTCGTGCCAAATGGTTCTTTAGTCTAGAGTCTTCAATTGTGTGATCTCTCATCTTCATGGCAAATGATAGGCCTGTTATCGAGTGGCTCCTTCTCTTCCCCTCAGCCTTAAAGAAAACTGTTCAGCCTAGGCCTTGAACTGCTTGGCCTCGGGTTAGAACAAGTCGACATCTTCTTCTAAAGGGTTAGCGTGAGCTTTAGATAGGTCAGCCTCGACTTAGACGTAGTTGGAGGCTGATTCCCATCATTACTGCGGGTCTAAAAGGAAGTCATCCTCAATGTTAAGTGTTGAGCACAAGCCGGGATGTCGAATAAGCTTCTCTTCCCTTTTCTCTTCACCATAGGTGCTAAGTGTCTCTAGATTTCCTCGATGCTCATGGGAGTCAAGCAATAGCTTTTCTTATTCTTTCGAACAATGTACGTATTGAGGAAGCCGTCATGGATCACTTTCCGATCATACTCCTAAGGTCGGCCAAGAAGTAGATTTGTGACATTCATAGGCATTATGTTAAAATCAATACCATCCTCCTATTGTCTAGCCTTGAATGCTATCCGCGTACTTTTATGCACATAGACCATACTCTTGTCGTTAAACCATTTCAATCCATAATGTCAGTGATGCGGGTAGGTCAGCAACTTCATCTTTTCTACCAACTCGGTAGAGACAATATTGGTACAGTTACCTCCATCGATAACTAAGGAACAAGTCTTCCCAATCACTAGGTACTGCATGTGAAATAAATTTTCCTTTTGTCCGAGATCTGCCTTCAGGTTAGTTCATGTTACCATAACCAAGATTTTATCAAGGTCCTCGGGATAGACATCTTTTTCTATCAACTGGCTCTTTAAACTCTTGTCACTCTGACTTTCAATTTAAGCCATAGGCCTTTTGCCCTTCAAGAGCATGACCCTTTTACTCAGGCATTGGGACACAATATGTTTGTAACCTAAGCATTTGAAGCACTTCACTTCTCAAGCCTTGTTGCCAAGTGCCTTTTCTTTCTCGATAATCCATTTCTCGGTATGAACTGGTCGGTTAGGCTCTACTTTCTCCATCTTCTTTTCTTGCCTTCTCTTAGCATACCTCTCAAGCTTAGGGCTGCCTTGTTGAGGTTGGCTACTTGGCCTTTGATGCCTTCTATTCCTTTGCTTCTCTATTGTTAATGCTAAATTAATTAGCTCATCCAGGGAGTTGAACAGCTACAATTCAACTATATCAGCAATGTCGTCTTAGAGTCCACTTAAGAATTTAGCAATGGTATAGTCCTGTAGCTCGGCAATTTCACATCTCATCATCAAGGTCTTAAACTCTTGCAAATACTCTTCAACAATATTTTGACCTTGTCTTAGGTGTTGGAAAACATGGGGCATCTTCTGCTTGAAATAAGTTCTAATCGGCTCCTCTCTTTCAGTATCCTACTTAGCAACTAGCTTATCCCACCAAAAACTTGGATATTCAACAAGGCATAATGAAGCTAGCTTAACCTTTGCTCAATCATTGTACTTGTAGCACTCAAATAACTTCTAGACTCAAGGAACCCAATTAAGGAACTCTTCAGGTCAGTTGCTTCCATAGAAGGTCGATAGTTTTAGCTTAACATTGTCAAGTCCTTAGCCAGGTGCTCAGGGTTCATCCCTTACATTCTGAGCTAATCGATTCACCTTGGTTCATCCACTTCTATTAGAGCTTTGCTCAGCCATGTTCCTTCTTGGCCTTAGCTCTCTTCTCCGGGCTTCTTGATTTGTTTTGAAGTGAACACTCATTTCATTTCTTCTTCTCGGCACTAGATGATGTTCTCTTCTCCTCAGCTCGATAACTCTTCTCTGCTGTCAATCATCATGATCAAGTTCATTAGAACCACTTCCACTTGTAGGTGTTCGCTCCTTTCTTCCTTCTCGGCCATCATGTTTGCAGCCTCTAACTAATCTAATGAGTTCTTTGATAGAGTTAGTGAGATTTTGAATATGATATTCTAATATATCAACGTGTCATCTCAAGCTTCCACGAAGGCTATCACTAGTGTTGTTGACACTATCCTTCGACATTCTTGTCTGTACAATTATTTACTAAAAAATTCAAGAAACAACAAAACAAAATTATAGTAACTCAAAAGCAACCACTACTCGGCTTCTACAAGCTACTTACAACTACTACGAATAGCATACTACATTATAGAACAATTATTAACAAAAAGGTTAGAACCACAAATCTACTTTAAAGAACACTATCATGCATGTCTCCCTAAAGCTCTAATACCAATATGATAAGGATCAATCCAAAAACGGTAGCGGATCTCAAAAGAACAAGAATAGGTATTCAAAAGAAAATGGGTATGAAGAATAAGAAGGTTTTGATGGTGAATGTGAGCGGATATAACTCACCAAGACACAAACACAATTAGGGGTTTTGAGCTTGAAATAGAGTTCGATACAACTTACGAACACTAAATGTTGCTTGAGGTTTCAAATGAATTTTAGATGCAACTTACTAACCGGTTCAAATAAAAGGGTTCACTACAATCTGAGAATAAGATTGATAAGAACGCGGGGACGATTAAAGAGTCTAATCAACACTCGATAATCCGGCAAATGCTCACTTAAGTATAGCCTTGCTCAAAAGAGGAAAGATTCACTCTGTCTAGGAATATCTTCTCTATTTGTATGTATCTACCTATGTTTGATGTTTACAGCACTTGCTATTTATAGTAAGTCTTAAACCCTAGTGACAAAACTATAAATAATGTATAAGGCCTTAAACCTTAAAGAATTAGGCTCGTAAATAAAACGAAGGAAACATATATAAGAATACAAAACCGTATGTTTTACAAGACTTAGCATGTAGTCACTCGGTATGTCCTGGAAGGAGTAGTATCTAAACCAGACAAGGCTGGTAGTTGGATGTACGGGTTCGAGAAGGGGTCCTTGACATCTCGTATAGCTTAGCCAAGACACAAAGAGATCGGACCATAATTGCCGAGTACTAGAATTAGTCGACACTAGTCTCATGGGGTCATACCGAGTCCTCGGCTGTATGATCTCTTGTCTTCTCAACAGACAATAGGTTTGATGCTGAGTGGCTCCTTTTCTTCCCTTCAGCCTTCTGTCATTTGCTCGGCCATGGCAAAAGCTATTTGGCCTCAAGGTAAAATAGGTTGGCATCTTCTTCTAGAGGGTTAGCCTTAGCTTGGACGTAGTTAGAGGCTGATTCCCATCAAATCTCTTCTTTAACACTTGGAAGCTCTCTTCTATTCCCTCATTCCATTCAAATTTCTCACTCTTCTAAGTCAACTGAGTAAGTGGTTTACTTCCAGTGATACCCATCCAAACTAAGAAAACTCCATACTTCAGTGATGTTTTCAAGCCTTTTCTAATCAATGATAGCTCTTATCTTTTAAGGGTCTACTTTTATTCCTTCTCCTAAAACTATATGCCCTAAAAAGGATATCTCTTTCAACTAGAAGTCACACTTGGATAACTTGGCACATAGCTTGTGTTCCCTCAAAGTCTGCAACACTTGTCTCAAGTGTTCTTGATGTTGTTTCGGAGTCAATGAGTATAACAAAATATCATCGATACACATAATTACACACTTATTTAAGTATGCTCTAAGCATCTTGTTCATTAAATCCATGAGCATTGTAGGCACATTGGTTAATTC
This sequence comes from Lumnitzera littorea, assembly GCA_024138015.1. Lineage (NCBI taxonomy): Eukaryota > Viridiplantae > Streptophyta > Magnoliopsida > Myrtales > Combretaceae > Lumnitzera > Lumnitzera littorea. The sequence continues at coordinate 57,628,589 of JAMXBB010000005.1, read as the reverse complement.
TAATGGCATCACTAAAAACTTGTAATGTCCATATCTCATCCTAAATGTTGTTTTAGGCACATCCTTCGATTTGATCCTCAATTAGTGATATCTCGATCTTAGATTAATATGGGAGAATACACCTATGCCTTGTAGTTGATTAAACAAGTCATCAATACGAAGTAAAGGATACTTATTCTTTATGGTAACTCAGTTCAATTCCCTATAGTCAATACAAAGTCTAAGAGAATAGTCCTTCTTAACGAACAATATAGGTTCTCCCCAAGGTGAGACACTAAGTCTAATGAACCTTTGGTCTCGCAATTCTTGAAGCTACTCCTTTAGTTCCTTCAATTATATTGGAGCCATCTTATAAGGTGCCTTAAAAATTGGTTTAGTTCCCGGTAATAAATCAATGGTGAAATCTATTTCCCTTTTTGGTAGTAACCCTAGCAGCTCTTCTTGAAACACATCAGGAAATTCATTTACCACTTGAATACCTTCTATTCTTGGTCACTTTAACTTAACTTCAATGGTGCTCATCTAGCTTGTCTCCAACATTAGCTCAAAAGAGCTTAGTTCATGTGTTCCCATTACTACCGATTCTCCTTAAAATTCCACCTTGGATCCTTTCATGTCCTTAAAATGCACTTTTTTTTTTTCAATCAATTGTAGCTCTACAAGATGTCATCCAATTCATGGCCAAAATCATCTCATATTTTCCTAAGTTGAGAATGATGAGATCTATCATATTGTAATGGCCTTGTATGCTGAGTAGGCACTTCTTCACCATCTCTTTAGTAGTGACTACACTTCCCATAGGGGTTTGCACATTGAAACTTGATTCGGTGATGGTTACGAGCAACTTAGCTCTTTTCACTACTTTGAGGGCAATGAAGGAATGAGTTGCTCCAATGTCAAACAAGGTATACACCAAATGTTCTTTTATGTCGACATTCCCTGGATCGAATTCAAGTTGAGTTTTTACAAGTTACAATTATTGGACTTTAAAATTCTCGTTACTAAGTTAAATGTTTTAGCCTCTAATTACTAAAACATACTTAATAGCATAACTCAACTTAAAAGAAAGTTTAAGAAACATACCTGTAATCAGCTTTATATCTATGACATCCTCTACTTCTTCGTAATAGATTATCTCCTCCTTGGGATACTCTTCATAATCCCATCCTCCCTCCAGATTATAGACTTGGGTGCATTTATAACTCCTGGTCTTTGGTTCTTTCCTCCAGCAATCTTTCTAATCCTAAGGCATCCAACAGTCAGTACGGTGTTGTTCTAATACTAAAGGCAGGTGCTAGCAAAATGTCCCACTTGTTTGTAAAATATAACAAGTCTTAGTAGCCTTCTTTGGACAGTCTGCTATTGAGTGACCTCCCTCTCCATAGAAGTAACACTTGTTTCTGAGTTGAGCACAATCCCAATAGTGGTTCCCCCTTGCACTTCCAACAAGTGACTCTTCCATTCTCATTTCCATTTCCATTCTTCTTATAGATCACCTTATGGGGTCTCAAAATCTTCCTCACTTTATAACTTAAGTTTCTAAGTTCTTTAAATGGCCTTTTGCCGAAAACAATAACTTTCGGCTTCAACATTTATTTGCTTTACCTCTTTCAGTATCCAACACTTTCACTTTCTGTATAGCCTCACTATAAGTCCTTAGCTACAATTCCAAAACCTTCCTTTTCATTTCGAGGTCCAATCCCCTTACAAAAATTTGTTTCTTCATCCAATCACTATTATGATATTCGGGCAAAGAAAACTAGAATAAGTGACTAAAATCTATCTCATACTACCCAAGAGTATGGTTTCCTTTTTTGATTCCAAATAGTTCATCACCATATTTAACCCATAAGCTCTCGGGAAAGTAATGCCTTAAGAACACCTCTTTGAAATCTTCCTATGTAATGGGGTGTTTTAAGTTTCCTTTTTTAGTCTCCTACCATGTCTTTGCTCTCAAGTAGAGTAAGTAAGTACCATAAGTCAATCTCAAATGACGCAGCACTTTAAATGCCTCAAACAATCTTTCTACTTGCATCAACCAATCCTCGGTTTCATTGAGCTAACTTACATATATGTCAAGATATCTGTTGCATTTCAAAAATTTAGGAAATGGGTTCCTTTACTATCGAGGCTTATGAAGAATTGGGAAAAGGTATTTGGCTGGCCCTACCAATGGTGGTAGAGGTAGTAGTGGTGCTATTGCATATTGTCCTACTATGGCCATAAGTGGTTAAACAGGCATCTGTAGAATATGTTCTTATGGTGCTGGTAGTAAAGGTGCTTGATTTCTTTCCAGGAAAGTCATTAGTAGAGCATTATTTGCTTATATTGCCACAAGTTTTTCTTTAGTACAGTCAACTGGTACATTTTACCCCAGATTTTGTATTGGTGGTGCTCTATCCCTTGGGGGTTGTCTCTTGCACCTCTATTCGCTGAAAATAAATTTCCAAGATTAGGTTTAATGTGGTTAATTCAAGTCACAATTTACTCATTCTAATCTTTTATTTAGATAAAATAACTTCATTACTTAGGAATATAACATCCTTGTTTAATTTATTCATTATAGAGCACTCCTTTTTAATTACACTACTGGGATTGGAATCAAATCACATACAACACATAATTAGTTCTTTCATAAGTTCTCCAAAATACAATAAGGTTTAGATACATACCCTTCTAACATTACACATACTTCTTATAGCTACTACAATAGTACTTAATACAATCGTGAATCAAAAGCACACATAAAGCAACACATAAAGACCTCACTACAACTTTCTCTCAAAGTAAGCAAACTATACCATCTAAAACACTTCCTGTGATCAAACATCCATGTTTAGCGATGCCTCATCAAAGGTCTAACTTCATCATCATCTAACCGCTTGCTTGTTGAGGCCTCCTCCTTGGAAATAGAAATGAGGCTCCTATACTTGAGTCGGATGGTGAACCCTAATGGCAAATCTTTTGATATAATTCACGGGGCAATAAAAACTTCAAAGGGTCAGGTTCTAGGGCCACCTCCCTTCGATACTCTCTCGAGAAAATAGGTAAAATCTCGATATCATCTTCCCACTCAGGGGCATCTGAGCGTATCTTAATGACATCAGGCTCTACATAGGGAAAATAAATGTTAGCAGGAGCAACTGGTAAAGGAATCACATGCTACACATCCAGCTAAACCACTTTGGGGTGATTAGCCCTTAGGTCACGTACTAAAGCATAATTATGCCCTAGCTGATGCTAGTGCATAAAACTAGATGCAGCCATCTTTTGTTCATCTTGAACTAGGAACACCATTTTAGCTTCTATGCTGGCTCCTTCCTCTTACTCCATTGGATACACTAACTCTACATAAGATAAGATTGGCTTGAGCATCCAATTAAAGATATCTCAGTAACGACTTCTCTAATAGGGGCTCAATCTTAACCTCCAGGATATCTACACATCTCGGATCCTACATAACATTCTAACCAATGTCATGTCTTCACAGAGGATTCTTAACCTGCAACAATACTTGATGAGGGTTTCACCTTTGTGCATTAGTAGGAGCATTAGATTCTGATAAACCTTAATCGCATTCTCCTAATCAACATAAAAAGTTCATTAAGTGTTATATATTCTTAAAAGGTTATGCCATCCACTTGATCATTTAGGACTCCTAACCTGATTCTACCCCTTTTTACCTCACTTGGTAGGAAATCTTAACATCTAAGGTCAGGTTTTACTTTTCTTATAACTGTTTTAAACCTAAGGCTCTAATATCACTTAGATCTATCATTTCCTAAACAACATCATTGTCATGGTAAATTACCATGTATTGCATAAAGATCTACAATCAACCGTCTTGTTGATCATAGGCCTTCTATACAATACGTAAGGCTCCTTCTACTTTATGTTACCGTTAGGCCCATAGATATGTAATATCAAGCACATTAATTAAGAGTTACCATTTAATTACAAAAAATACTATAGCTAAAGTATGGATTCATAGAATTCCATAACAAAATATTATAATGCATTTAAATTCTACAAGAGTCTACATTAAGTAATTCTAACTATAGAATAAAAATAAGGTAAATAAGCATCTACGAGTCATTATTACAAAATTCCCTTTTCGCTTCTTGAAACATGCAATCCCGTCTCGGCTCAAGACTCATTACGGGCATTCCTCAACCTAGATGAACAAAGAGGTGGTCCTGCATAAAAAGAAATCTATTGGGGTATAAGCTTACTCTTCGTGAGTTAATCCTTCCGCCATGTCATACGAACAAAATTATTTAATGCACAACATATGAATGCATAAACATCTAGATTGCTAACCAATACATGCAGCAACCTAAGAATTACAAGCAACTCAGAATTTCACCCCCTATTGTTAGGGTTGGAGATAATTAACCAACACAAACCATCAATCGAGTCCTAAAACTTGGGTTTTTTTATTCCACTTGCATTAATGCGCTCAGATCAACTTAAACATATATATAATATATACAATCTTTCCTTTTAAACAAAAATATACTTTCCTTTTTTCAGGAAACCAAATTATGCTAAAATCTCAAGTCTAGTAATGTGATGGCCCCCATAGTCTACATCACATATCTTAAGCAAAAGCCACAAGACATGACCCTTTGCTAATGATTAGCATCCTATAGTACCTAGTAAGCTCAATAGCTAGGACAGAGACTTAATGATATATAAATGGCATATCGTTGCCTAATCCCTACAAGAGGCCCCCCTCCTATGAGCCCCTTCCTATCTTCCGTGTAAGGTGACAATCAGTATAGTTATAATGCAATTATAAGAAATGCATAACTCATTGAATTTCTTAGTTGAATGCTTAGTTAATTCAATTTCCATTGTGATCAAACAATTTCATTCAATACAACTATGCATAACTATTGGCACAACAATTCCCATTATTACCTTATTAGCAAGTCATGGCATTTAATCATAATACAGAACACATGCATTCCCCATATCTCATAAGCAATTAAGTTCATTATATAAATTTAAGTGCATCTACACTACAAGCAAAACTAAGCATGAAGTCATCAAGAATCACTCACTCAACCATAGCGGATTAGTCATAATAATCTGAGGCTAGTTCGTCTCCAACAATTGGGTCCCCTAAATGTCGCCAATATGATAATATAAGAATTTGAAATAAAATTTAGAAGGCTAAGCTAAATTCTTTTAAGTTACATTTTTGGCTTAGTTTCGTATTTTTCCTCTGTTTCACTTAAAATTTCAATCCGTATAACTTTCTCATTTTAAATCTGCTTTTTATGATCTTATAGTCGTTTTTTCATCATCTTTGAGTATACTTTAGTGTGGTGTGGTTAGGTTAGATTTTTGAGATAAAGCCTACAATTCTATCCACTAGTTAGAATAGTAATAGTCCTTATGCTTTAGAACTCTTTTGGGCTTTGTTTGGTTGTTGGGCTTTTTGTTATCTTAAGAAATCTTTTGGGATTGGGCTTAGGACTTTATTCTAAGCTTAAAACACCCTTCAAAATCAGAATTCCACTCTTGTCATATGACCTTAGTGTTATCAACATTCTCTTAAACTCTTGTGTGAGTTTATGTGGTTAAATGAGCTTGTTTTTCGTCCAAACTAAACTTGGTGACTTTGTTGAGCTCATAGAGCTTTATGTAGGCTTCTTATGGGTCTTAAAACAACTTTTCTTGAGTGATTTGAGTGCTGGTAAAAAATTTGGTAAAGGCCCAACTAGAGTTCTAAGCTTATTTTGAATATTTTAGGCTTGGTTTTGAGTTTTAGGCTTTATACACTTATTATACTTACTTTGGTTGGTCTTTTTACTTTGTTTACTTTGTTCTATCATATTTTTAAGTGAGCTTTCTTGGGATTCCAAATCTAGGCAGTTCGGTTCAAGGGTTTCCAACTTGGTTTTTCAACTTATTTCATCATTTCCTTAAGTTTAGGTAATAGATCAAAAACCTATGCTACTTATATTCTAACTCCAACTTAACTTCTCCTCCATGAGGTGATTATTTAGCTTAAGTACCAAGTAAATTTTTGAATCATGTGCTTATCATAAGTTATATATCTTAGTTTACATTTCAAAAAGTTGATTTCCTCATAAAAACATCATGTAAATGATTTTCCTTTACCTAAAACTAGATTTGAGCACATGTAACCATATGAAATAAAAAATAACATCTAAGTACCCTACATACTTTACATGTTCAACATGTTACTGCTTTGTCCATACACATATTTCATGATTTTCTTAACTTACAAGCTTCTATTCTAAGTATTAGACATGTGTCCTCCATAATACCAACTTAGTATGCTTATTTTCCATCATTTTTATAAGAGATTCTTAAGCTTACTACTTAAAGTAGTATAGCTATTTATCACCTTATGTTTATTCCAATATCTTTATGGAAATATAGTCTCCTAAACATGTTATACTAGAGTACTTTAATAAGGAAATAAACTTACTCAACCTAATGCTTAAAAATAGGTGGTTATGCAATTAAGAGTCCTCTTCACTCCTTGTTTTCCTTTCCTTTTTCACAAGCTCTTTTAGTAACCAAAGTCTTGATGTTTGAGGTGGGTTTGGGGGAAGTTTTAGGGTTTCCTAAAATAACTTTTGAATTGGAAAAAAGAGAGGCAACAAAACAACTTTATGCCATGAGTGTTGGTGCAAATGAGTGGCGGTAAGTGTAAGTTTGTGGGGTTTGGTTTCCTCTTTTGGTTTGTGTGGTTAAAGTGATAAAAAGGAAATGAAAGATGGGAGAAGAAGAGAGAGAGTGTATTGGTTCAATTGGGGGTGAAATGCATCCACAAAGTCACTTTTTTATGCATCTAAACTTGTCACATAAGCTTTACTTTGTAATGATTTGATGATGTAAGCAATATAAGGTGAATAGTAGATGTGAAAGACAAATAGATTGATAGATGAATAACAAGGCATGACCTCTCCTAAGCTTTCTTCTCAACTGGCCATAGGGTATCCTTTTTAGGGCATTGTCTTGTCTTGTCTTGACATTTGTTTAAAAATTAAATTGATAAAGTGAAGAGATAACTTATCCTTATGTAGTGTAGGTTATAGTGATATATGGAAATGGTCTTATCACTAGCTTTTGATAGATTATTAAGTGATAATTGATTCCAACTCTCAATTGATAAGTTATTTAATGTAGTTGAATGGTTTACTTATCCATATTTAACATAGCTTATAAGTAAAAATAAGAGAATTATTTTATATGTAATTATGTTAAGGATTGCTTCTTAAATTAACTTATAAGTTATGATTTGCTTCTCATAAAATTTTCTAATTTTGTAGAGTTGAATAACATTATTCAAATTAAATTTTTAACTATTTAGGGTCAAAAGTCCTTAACTATACTAGGGTTTAGGATTTCGAATGACTTAAAGTCCGTTATTCTTGTGTTTGAGTTTTTTATGGATAATGAACTTTTTAATTGAAAAATTGGATTTGTTTTCTAAGTGTGAACTTTAGTTCTTAGTTTAGTTGATCCTTGGGATTAATCGAGAATTACTCTTAATTACATGTCCCTTAAATAGTAAGGTCTACAAAAATTAAAATTAAAATTTTAGACTTGATAGGATGGCAACTCCACTTGAGACCATCAAGTAGGCTAGCCCCCTAAAACTTCCAAAATTAGAATTTATCCTTTAAAATATCCTTCCCATATTATTCCTTTTGTATATATGCTTTCTTACTGTCTTTTTTTTTTCTATAAATATTTTGTATAAGTTTGAACTAACTTTGCTAGACAAATATCAAGGGGCATGTATTAGGCTTTTTTTTTTTTTTTCTTTATGCATCACAAACATGTGCTGAATCTGCTCAAACCTAGGCCATCTTAAGAACCTTATGATGGGAGGCCATTGTGTAGTCTTTAGGTGATATGGTGTAACCACCGCTTGGGGTTGATTAAGCTATCCCACTTAAGCGTTGATGTGATTAGTGAATTGTTTCTCCAAAAATTTGTAAGATTGTAGAGTTTAAGGACCTATAGAACATACCTTTTTGCATATACAAATTATTAGGACTGATGAATGAATAGTAATGTAGCATGTCCCAAACAAAAGGGCTGCTATCTTTCCAAAATTCTACCATATATATCATGTATAGTAATCCTTTGTACATGCCTTTCTAATGCAAACTTGTAAGTGGAAAAGTTTCTTGTGAATTCTATTTCCCTATAATTAGAATTTTCCTTATATTCAATGTATATAGGATCTTTTATGTAAATTTGTAATTCCCTTGTAGAATAATTTTGGAATCAGTAGAATTTTAGTAAAATTGCAACCATAAAATCTTAAATGGCCCCATTACTATTTATTCACATGTTCCTTACATTTGCATCCATGTAACTTTGTATTGCATTTGTCTTTATCTATGCTTCTAACCTAAAGCTTATACCCCCTCTCCTTGTAAATATAGATATTGTTAAATGATCACTTCCCCATCATTCACTTTCAATTGAAGTTAGAAATAAGTCATTAGGTACCCTATAAAATGTCCTTTTCCCTAAAAAATAAAAGAATAAAATTGTAATAAAAAGAGAGCGAAAGAGAGAGGGAGAGCTTTCCTAGGTTACACTTTCTTTGTGGATATCATTTTTTAACCTTGAAGTACATTTTTTTAGGCTATCCTTAGGTCCTTACGTTTTCTCAAGTCAACTCATAATGCTTAAATTAATTATAATGCAATTTTAGTCATTTCCTAAATTCTATACATATCCTTCTTTCAATCATTTTTAGTTATTCTAAAAAAAAAAAAGAGAGAGAGAGAAAATACTTGTCATTATCAAAACTAATTAGTTAGGTTCAATTCAAATTTCCGTTGAATAATTTAGAGCATCATTCTTATTAGGATTCATTTTCTTTCTATCTTATTTTGTGTTGTCTCTTCGATAAGTTTGTCCTCATTTCTCCTTAAGTTCTCATTTTAAAGTACATTCTTGGTAGGATCCTCTTCACTTTAGGTTTTATATTCCTTGTCAATAGTCCTTAATCATGTCCATAAATTGTTAGTATTAGTAAATTCTTCTTTCACCTTCATCCTTTGTAGAGTAATCGTTCTTTTCATCCAAAAGTCATTTAGCCTTTAGATACTTTCTTCTTAGAAGCCTCTTATTGATAGTCTTCATTTATTTTTACTCTCGATTCTTAGGGCAATAATCTCGAGTCATCCATTTATGAGAATAATTTTCTCATTTTAGAAAATTGTCATTTCATTATCAAATTCAACTACATTTACAAAGAGAGAGCTCCTCTGTTATCTCCTACTTTCTCTAAAATAGATTTTGTTCTCTCAAAAGGAAAAAAAGAAGAAGAAGAAAGGAGTATACTAATAAGTATGGATTCTTATCAAGATGTACAATGACAAGGTCTTTAGCCTAGAAAGAACAACGTCTCTAATCATCTTATAGCAACAAATCCTGTTTACCATTATCAAAAACCTCTAAATGCCTCATGATTCTAACATAGAAAAAAGGGCTTATAAATCAAGAAGGAAAGGTAGAAGCGTTTTAGAAACACATCACAAGCTTAGAAAGGGACCTTATGTTCAACAGACCTTAAATGGCTCCTATTATTGATTAGACATAAAAACCGTAAAATCCTAAACTTAGACCAAAAGGAAAGGAGCCAAAACTAAGCAATTGAGCCTGAAACCAAAACAGGGCATTCATTCCACTTAAGATCCCACTAGCCCAAGTCTTCAAGAAGTTAAAGGAAGTAAGGGTATTGACTTATGAAGCCCTTAAACCTAATTATAGGCCAAGAAATTTTGATCCATAAGCGCAATGCAACTACCATATGGGACAATTAGGCCATTCCACAAAAAAAAAAAAAAATGCTAGAGGTTTAGAAACATGATTCAAGAATTCATTAATGCTAAGATTATTCATCCAAAGCTTTTAGAAGCCATTCCTTCTTCGAGTCTTGACAAGACTCCAATTGATTCACTTACGATGCTAAACTTTAAAAGTTTATTGATGGTTGTATTCCTTGGAGACAATGACAATGGGGTAAATTAAGAATAGATAAAGGAAAGTCAACCTTCTAATAAGGAATTTTGTATGGCAAAATCAATAATTTTGTAATAATAATAATTTGGGATAAAGATTTGTCTATTCTTTGAGTTTTTGAAATAGTATGGGCATTTCTTTTCTAGTAAAATGCATCATAATTTTAAGATTGGAGTAACTGTCTTCTTTAGCATGAGGGCATACTAGTTAAATTGGAGCAAGATATCTTAAAAGAAGGACACCATCAGTGTCTAGTCTTTGAAATTTTTTCTCATCATGGCACATGGGTAATTCAACATTAATTTCTACCTAAGGAAATGGTAATTCACTTTATAGGTTTTGAGATGAAAAGAAGCAAACTGTATCCCATAAACTAACTATTAAAGCACTTCAAGAGTTAAATAACATCTTAGTGAAGATGTTTTGAACTCATTCCTTAAAAGAGGTCCATTTTAAATTTGATAAGCTGGTCAAAATGAAGTTAGCTATTCATTTTCAATATCTTAAACATAATTTAGAAAATAATTTGTGTTTAGTCTAGTAACATCAATTCAAAGATGATTTATATTCTTGAAAATAAATCATTTTCTCTAAAACAAAGAAAAGCACATATAACAATCCAAACAATTTAGAAAAACACACTTTTAGGGGTAGAAAAGAGAGAAAGGAAATAAAAAAATAGGGCAAAATAAATTGAAATAGAAAGAGAAAAAAGAAAGAAAAATATTTTTAAGAAAAAGACATAAAAGAAGAAAAATAATGGGCTTAAAAAATGGCCTAAGAGGAAAACCCAAAGAACACAGATTAGAATATAATTGCCCTAATCTACCAAGAAGGTCCAGACTTAAATATCACAAACATAAGACCTCCTTGTCCATCTTGAATCACAAAAGGGCTTACCCCACCCATTGTAATGCCTTAGAAGGGGGCTTGGTAGTTTTACCTAAAATCTTCATATCATGTGTGTTCCCATGATATAAAGACTGCCTTCTAAGTCAAAGGTTGCAAGGCTCTGACTAGTACGTTTCTAAGGGTGCTTATTCAATTTGCATATAGCTACTTAACTATATACATATCTACAAGTGATTCAACAATCTATAGTCACCAAAACCATTAAGAGTCATAATCACCTACCAAAAAATAAAAAAGGGTATCTAAATTCCAACAATCATGAGGCCACTAGATACTTTTAAAAGTTTAATTCAACTATCCTACTTGCTTTTCTAAAATTATCATTACACTTTCTCAACTTGATGGAGCACTCTCCACTCAAATCTTAACCTAACCTTAACTTTGGAAGACTTGCAAAAGAAACTATTGGGGGCTAAGCTACATCTAGCTTAGTGAGTAACCTTCCTACCTTACTAACAAACAATATCAAACAAATTATTAATCAAACATATCAATGCATAGACAAGCATATGTAATGCAACAGTATATACAATATGCTAGTAAATGTATACAGCAAAGTTTTCATGCCTACCGTTGCCAGGGTTAGGAAGTATTTAGGAACGTCAAGACCCAATTATCTATGTCCAATACGAAATCTCTTAACAATATAACTACCCTCAACAGTAGACACAGCTTGGCTTCAAGCAAAAGGTAGCACTCTTTGGAGCTGAGTAATTCCCAAAGGTTAATGTAAGAACATGTCGCACGAAATACGTCATACGATAAACAATCACAATACATAATATCAATATGGATTCATCTAAGTATGATCTCTTACTCTACTATGTGGTGCTGATGCCCTTTTGACTCATGATATAAGATGTAATGTATGTCTAGTTTAATTAGAGGTCGAATATTTATTAATTCTGGATTCATGGGGTACTCCATCAACTATATTCTAGACACTTCAATGCCTTACATTCTAATGCAACAAACAAGGGTGTTTGAAATATCTTAAGATATTTTGCAAGCATGGATCAACCATAATAGATACACACAAGTTCCCCCATACTCTAACATGCATCAAGTTCAATTATTATATATAATTAGATAATATACTAACTATAAGCACAAATCAAAGTAAAATAAGGGGTGGTATACTCACTTTGCCCTAAAGTCAAGTATTCCCAATAATCTCGAACTTGGTATCCTAAATCACCTGAGTAAGGTAACTAAAATAAATAAGACTCATCTTAAACGTAATTTATTTACTATCCTCATTATAATTTCCTTATTTTTGCTTATTTCGTATCTTAGACATAACTTTCTCATTTTAAGTCAGAATTTCACATTCTTATAGTCAATGTTCATTGTTTTCGAGCACTCTTTCATTTGGTGAGGTTATTTTTAGGCTTTTGGATTAGCAAGGTTTTGGTTTTGCTCTTATAAGTTTGTAGGCCCAAAGGGTTAGTTTTGTCACTTTAGTTTTTGGGCCTAGTTTTGGGCTTTAGGCTTAGCTTTTGATCTTAGACCTTGCAATTAATATTTTAGGCTTCCTTTTAAGCATTTTAATTGGACTTTTCTACCCAACACTTTAAATTTTCACCTTAGGCCTTAGTGTTGCTCTTGTAGGCCTAAATGGGCTATTTTTACTAATTCAAGGCCCTTGCCTACTAAGGGGCCTATAGAGAATGGCTTTAATGTTCTTTTAGACTTAATACACCTTTTATATTTTATTTTATGAGCTTTTTAATTTAGAGTTCGGATTTGGTTACTAAGTTATTGGGCTCTATTCTTAGTTCTTTTAAGAGTTTTTGGGCTTATCTTACATTTTAGGACCTTAAGCCTAAGTCCATTTTCTATTATTATTCAAATCTAGTTTTTTGCATTTATTAGGCTTCTAATCATATTTCTAAGGCTTTAATAACTAACTAAACTAGTTTAGTCTTAATTTGCATTCTAGGATCCTAAACTTGATTCTAACTTATTCTAATGGGCCAAATATCCTAATCAGTCCACTAAATAACCCATTTTACTAAGTGTTTCGAATCTAGTTCATTTCATTAGTAAGGCTACTAACACTATTCCTAAGGCCTTAATCACCATTTGAATTAGTTTAGGCCATTAACTCACAATTACCCTACTTAACTTAATTAATTACATCCTAAATCATACTTAATACTAAATAATCATGTTATTAAGCTAATAAATCAAATTTTAAAAATTTGAAAATATCATGAAAGCGGCATCCAAATAGGCTTCTTCTAAGCTTTCTTTCAACTTATTCCATCTAACATTTATTCTAGTGTGTTTCCTTGTTTTAATAGCATTTCTTCTTATTTTAAGCTATTAATATCACATAACATGGTGAAAACAATATAAATACACATCATGGAGGAGGCAGCATGGATGGTACTTTAGGTTTCGTGGAGTTTTATCAACTTCTTTTCATGTTATTTACATAAAACTATCTCCTACACTTCTATGATGTAAGTAAAAAACTAGCTAAGTACATGAATGAAGGTGTGATTATATGACTCTAAAATGACATGTATAAGATTATAACATGTTAATCTAGTATTTTTAATCCTAACTCTCAAGATATCATAGGTATAACTTATGTGAACAATAAAGTCAAGTTAAGTGAGTTTTACTTTAGGTTAGCTTGCATAAGTTCCAACTTTTCCACTAAAAAATAAAGTCAAAACTTATTTCTTTAAGGACAAATAATTATTGGCAAGAAACTAGGGTATGTGTGTAATCTTATGGTGGTGGTGGCTTGTCATTTTGTGGCATGTGGTGGTAGTAAAGCCAAAAGGTGTTGAGGTGCATGGAGGTGTCAAATAGCTCCTTTTGTTTTCTTCCCTTTTTCCTTTGGTTTTTGTTTAGGGATCTTGAGAGTGTTTCCTAAGGTTGTCTATACGTGAAGAATGGTGTCAAAAGGGTGAAATGGTAGATATTAAAGGTGGATTAAAGGGAACAAGAGGTTACTATTTTGGGATAAGGGTACATGTCCCCTCTTAGTACTATTGTACCTTATTTACTCTTTGCCAAATGAGAGAGGATTTTGTCTCCTAAAGCACAAGTGTCCTTTAATTCCCAATTAATCCTTTGTCCTTTGTTCTTAATTGAGTTTAACTTGTTACTAATTAAGATGTAGTGAGAGTTGGTAGATGGATTAGAGGGTGATTAAGCTAATTAATCACGATTGTACTTAATTAAATAATTTAGGCCTAATTAGGGAATAATTACGGTCTTGCCATATTTTTTCACTTTAATTAAGTTCATCGACCTATATTACTTTGCTTGTTAGATTCATTTATTATTCGAGATTAATTAGGGTTTTTAGACTACGTATGAGGCTCGCGATTTAGAGTTTTTGAGAAATTGCAAAAATTATTTGCGATTAGGAATACACTTAAGGCTTATTAGTTGAATTAGGGTTTTGAACTTCTAATTAAGGTTTTACTCAATTTATTAATATTTTTCAATCATTTTGAGGTTTCTCACATAATAGGATTTTAAGGTTTTATATGTATGATTAAGGTTTTAAGGTTTTACTCTCTTTAGGTTTTTTCAACTTAATATTTAGGGTTTATAACTTATGATTTAGGGTTCAATCGTTTTATTTATGGATTTTATTATTATATAATTTATTATTATATCTTGAGCGATTCTAGGGATTACCTATTAACTCCTGTATCCAACTCTGAGTTTAGATTCAAAAGTTTACGAGATTCATATTATCTCCCTAAGTATAATGTTGGCATTCTTAAGGAGATATTTTCATATAACCACTTTGGTTTCATATGATTAATCATTCCTAATCTATAGTTAATTATGATATAGAACCCAATTGGCAGATTAAGGTGTAATTAAACTCATTTTTTCAAAAACTTTAGAAAAAAGAAATAGAAAAAAAAAGGAAAAATGGAGAAAAAAAGAGGAAGAGAGAGAGAAGAAAAGGTACTTTCTTATAAATAATTTTTCAAAAACTTTTGAGGCAATCCATTTCTGAGTCATTGAAAATACTCAGTACTTCTTTATTCCCTCTAACAATTTAATCTCATTCTCAAAAGTTCCTTTCTTTTTTTTTCTTGTAGTCTTAATGACCATGTTCACCTTGACATAGGAATAAGTTAAGGGATGCAATCTTGCTTTCCTCTCAAAATAGTTTTTTGTCAGCTTAAGGGACTTAATCCCTAACAATCATTTTAGGTGGCCTTTAGGAAAAAAAAAAGGAGCAAAAAAAAAAAAATCTTTTCCATACATTGTCTCTCCCCCCATTAGCAATTAGGGAATTTTCCCATTTTGAGAGATAAAACTTTTTAGAAAATTAAAAGAAAAAAAAAAGAAGAAGAAGGTTTTTACATCTCTTTGGCATCATTTTCAAGTTAGCCATTTTTTATAAAATGGAACTCTTTCCTAAGCACTTCCTTCTTGAGTCAACTACCATGGTTTCCATTCATTTTTGCCCCATTTTTTTTTCCCTAAAGTTTGTCAACAAAGTTGAAGTTTGATAAATTTTGATGATGTATTAGTAAGTCTATGCTCTTGATTCTTACACCAGGAATCCCTTCTAATCAAGTAGTGCAATACCTTACAGCATCTATAGGCCAAAAGGTGTCCTAAAGGAGCATCTCATTCTTCTTGCAAGCAACATGATATGTTCCATGTTAGTATTCAAATTGCTTAGTTCAAGTCATCCAATCTCAAAATCTCCTTTCCTAGTTTGATAAAGGGACTTAGTCCCTAATGTCTAGTCTAAGTAGTCCCAATAACTCAATCCTTCAGGTTTCCCTATTAGTTTTAGTGGTCAAAAGTAAGAATTTTAAAGTCTAAGTCAACCCTAGTGACCAAAAGTAGGAATTTTAAGTCTAAGTCAACAATCTCCATTCATTCTTCTACCTATTAGTTCTAGTGGCCAATTTTAGCCACTTCTCTAAAGTTTTTCTAGTTAAACTTCATTGTCACTCATGTTAACAATAAAAGACTCGATCCTTAACAACTAAGTCAAGCTTTTTCTCGCAAGTCTTCTTTTAAAGTAGGAGGGGCTCAATCCCCTTACAAATTCAAATCAACCCTCAAAATTGATTTCATCTAATACTTTGTCCCATCATCTAAGTCATTGGATATTGATGTTTAAAAAATTTGATCAATGAGCCATCAATCCAAAATGGTGAAACAAAATACCTATAGATACAAGATGGTGAAACAAAAGACCCATTGCTACAAGATGGTGTAACAAAAGACCCATCAATTCAAGATGGTAAACATAAAAGACCCACCAATGCAAGATCATGAAACAAAAGACCCATCAATCCAAGATGGTAATTAGATTTTTTGAACCCATTAATCTAAGATGGTGAGTAGTTAGAATCCAAAAAGTTTTTTTTTTCCATCTAAGATGGTGCCTTCATAAAAATATCCAATAAAATCAATAAGTTCCTCCATAGGTTATCATTGGGGTTTACTTCAACAAGGATTCCACAGAAATTGCATCTTATCCAATTGTCCCCATGGATCGTCTTCAAATTGTTTGCCCTTTAGAGCACTATCCATGTGACGATAACGTTAGGATCGCTTATTCGCTGGAGTGTTATCTTATCTTCAGATGATCTACTCATTGATATGATAAAAATATTAGGATTGCTTGCTTGTTGGAGTACCATCTTATCTTTAGATCATCTACTCTTTGGAGTATTATCTAAGTATAAAAATGTTAGCATCGCTTGCTTATTAGAGTATTGTCCTATCTTCGGATAGTTTGGCTTTAGAGCACTATCCTAATATGAATTCTTCGAATTGCTTACTCTCAGAGTGCTATCTAAATATAAAACTATCAAATTGTGTGCTCTTTATAACACCCTGCCTTCTAGATGTTTGCTTCAAAAAAAATTTTCTTAACTCTTAGTACTTGAAGACAGTTCGTTACTACCATCATTAAGTTAAGGATATGATAGAACCTATATTTAACCTGCTCTTTTGTTACATACATAACTACTTTCTAATGCTTTCTCATTCAATATGACCAACAATAGCAAAAGCTTCTACAATAGTAAGTTGTACTCAGAGTATCATAGTTGCACACTTCTATACAACATAGTATCTCTTTTACAAATACATGTTTTTGGACTACCACTACTCTACTAAACCTCTGAGGAAATAATACCCACTACTTTCCTGAATAGCTCTTTTCATATATTCAAGCTAAATTGTGTAGTCAACAACTTCTCTTAAGAATCCATCTTTAAGTAGAGTTTTCGAAGTCTCCTTATTTCTTCAATTCCTTTGTCCATTTGTCTATAACTTGAGGATAAGAGAAACTTATCCCCTTAACTACTGGGAGCTGATTGAGAGTGGATAAATACATAACAATAGGTACATCATTTAAGTACATTATCTTATAATTTTCCAGCCAAACAATGCAAATGTAACAAAAGTGTGTCATACTCATATACGTGACATACATCGGTATCGATATCTTAATCTATCTTAGCAACTCATCTAGTTCAATTGACATAAACTGGGCATCCAGATAACATATTTAGGAACCTAGCAAACATTTCAGCTTAGCAATAACCACATAGAGTGATTGGTAAATCCAGCATATAGCTAGCTTAGACATTATAATGTAGTCTCTATATGCTAAAAAACCTAGCTTTTATAAACCAACTAGTTCACTTGATAAACCTAGCTTTTCATATGGAAACTGACTTAGCAACATCTTATTTTTCAGAAAACTTGACCCATAGGTCTATTTCGTGCCATGCCATGAATACATTAGGTTGCACACCAAGCAAAACCTAGCAAATTTAATTAGACTTATTCATCATTTGTTACCTAGCCTTTACTTTGTAGTTTTGTCAACTTTAGGATCTCGATATTGGGTTTACTTAGGTGCACACCTTAAGAGATAAAGTTAATCCCTAGATTCCTTCCAAGATAACATAGATCTTAGCAAATGTCATAGATGTATTCATTAGCATCAACATAATAACCCAATTTAATGTATTCAAGTACATACAAATATCTACTTACCTGAGGTGTGATACATTCTTAATCTTACTCGTTAACATAAGCTTCCTCTTCTATGAGTTCACCTAGCAATCAATTACAAGTCATGAGTATTTATATGTATACTCGCTTGTTGGTAATTAGCTCATAGTAAGTTGGTTCCAATTTAGTCTCAAGGTTCAATTCTAAGTTAGCTTTTGAAACAATTTCTTATTGTACTATCCTCTTTCATAAATCATAATTTCCCAACCAATCAATGATTTTTATAAATTACCTAAAACAGCCAAATCCTCTCAGTTACCATTTGATTTACATAAGGATCATTCAAAATATTACTTTTATCCTCTTACATGTCTTCTAAGTTTCTCCACTTTAAGGCCCTTACTAAATTATCCTTTAAGCTACCCTTTGACTCTATTAGCTATAGGATTTTTAATAAAAACAACCTCTAATCAAGCTTCTAAGTCCCTTATTATTCATTTTACTCATTATTTTTACTTCTAGCCTATCCTTTGAGTATCAATCTAGTAGAAATTTCAAGTCCAGAATCCTTTAAATTATCCTTTACCTTTAATTAATGTCATATAAGTAGCTAATTTACTAACTTCTTTCCAAGTTACAATTATGGAATCAAATTTAAACATCAAAGAACATTCTAAACCAACCTTCCTCAATTTTGTTACTTCTTAACTCATAACATCAAAATTTATCAATTGTTTTAAGTTTACTAAATTAATCAAATACTAGCTTCACTAGTTAAGGCCAATTCACCATTTTCTATAACTTCTTACTTAATCAATCAACCTAACCACTCCAAAATAGTAATCATACTTTAAGAACTAATCCAACTCAGAATCTAAGTAAGGTTATTTAAGAAAGTGGGTTATTTGTCACTAAAATCACCATTTAATAACTAATTTAGGGCTTAGAAATCACATAAAAATAAATAAAATAGTTTTGTGAGAAATCTCTTCATAGCAATTCAATATTTATATAGGGTATTTTATATAAAAATTTCAAAGGTGAAACTATATTGATAGCTTTGTTTATTTAATATCGAAAATTGTTCGATTTCTCTAATTTCTCCATTTTCTTAAGGGCAAATGTTTCCACCACTAAATTTGGACAAAATTACATTTTTATTAGATTCTATATACAAAAAATATGCAGGCATAATTATTTTCATAATTTTTTGAGTACTATTTATATTTTTAATAGTTTAAGAAAAATTAAGTAAAATTTAAACCTTACCAACATTAACAGCTCCAACCACCTCTAGTGGTGGACGGTATGTCGGTAGCTCCGGGCACTACCTCCTCTATTGAGTGGTGATAGTGGTTAGTTCCCAACAATTCCTTAAGTCATCGAAACGTCTAACTCCCTAAACCATGCATCAATTTTGCTATTTTTTTCCTAATTTTCTTATTTGATCCTTTCAGCTCCCTTAGATTTTTCCTAAATTTCAATCTACATAAACAACATCTTAGAGAGGATTCATGAATTTTCTAAGCACAAGGATCGTGAAAATGAATTTTTTTCTTTCTCTCTCTTCTTTATGCCAAACTTATATATTGCATGTTCAAGCTTGCCCTAACTCCAATAGTTGTTCAAGCCACTTCCACACCTAAGCTAAGACTAGCTCTTCCCAAGTGTTTCTCATAATTTTTATTAATTTTTTATAATTTCCTAAGCCTATGTCAGCTTAAAATATAATTTATTGGATATTTTAATTAGTTTCGAGTACATATATATGCATAATAATTACATGCAGGGTATATACATATGTTCTATATATTATATTGTGTCATGTAATATTTTTATTACATATATAATTTATCTCTAAGGCTTTGTAATTATTTAAAATTTTAATTTCGAGTTTCTGATAATTACCAATGATATGTAATAAAAATATTTTTTATTGAAATTAAAAATTATATATATATATTATTTTAATAAAAATTGATCTTATTAGCACTCTTTGTCTAACTTTTATGACCTTATATTAAAATTTGGTTCAATTCGGGCAAATTGTTCAAAAGCCCTAAATCTCTCCAAATGCCCTAATTTGCGTCAATACCAAATAATTCAAGTATGGTCATTCAACTTAACCTATTCTTAGGCTTCTATTAATAACTTCACTTTATTACTTCCATCAACTATACTCCCTAGGTCCCATGTGTAGTAATTGTAAGCTTCACAATCAGTCACTTAAGGTTTCAATCGGCTGAAAGATCTAATCGAGCCTAAATTATAAGTAAAGTTAGAAATATTAGTAAAATGATCTTATAAGTACGAATTTAAGAAAATAAGCAATAAAATAAAAGAATATAAAAATCCAAATTTTAAGTATATAACTCGTTATTTATCGAAAAGGCGTAAAATACATTTCGATAACTAACGAATCGCTAGAGATAAATTATATGTATACTAAAAATCATAGAATGACCTAAATAGTATTTAGGAATATTTATTTGTAATATATATGAATTTACATGTAGGTAGAAATATGCGTAATTATTTAAAATACGTGAAATATGCTAAAATAATAATAAATAATTAAAGAAATTTCATAATTAATTAAGGAAAAATTAAGAAAAACTAGGAAAAATGAGGAAAATCTAGAATAGAGACGTGGTAATCTGGAATTGAAGAAACAAAATCAACCAATTAAAATGCAACAAATAAAAAGTAGAAAAAAGAAGAGATAAGTCAATTGTCTTATCTAATTAATGCACAATAATTTCCCTAATGCTCTATAAATAGCAAGAAATTTTCAAAAGCTCATTTGGTCAGTTTGGAGAGTGAGAAAAATAGAGAGAGGCGAAATTGAGAGTAAATTAAGGTTTTAGGAAAAATCATAAAAAATCTGTACAATTAGAGCCTTAGAGGGAAACCAACACCAGACAAGCACCTGGGAGTGGACAACCACCACTATCACATGGTGGTAGCAGTGCCTAGACCAGCTGACAAGGCCATGGCAGCCGGCAGTGGCCGGTGGCTGGAGCCACCCAAACCGTTGAGTTCAATTTCCAGCCCAATTTTGTATTATTTTATAAAAATAGTAGATATTCTTAGAAAATTATGAATTTTGTTATTTTGGAATATTTTAGTATGTAGTTTTTAGGAAAAATATTATTTTGATGAAAATATGTCCCGTGATATATAGTCCTTAAGAAATCGTGCAAAATCGAGCATGTTTCAGTTTAGAAATAAATGACTTTAGGAGTGTAGTTTTGTGCCCAAAATTTTTGTGTAGACTACTTAGATGATATAGAATAGTGCTATGAAACCCATTTTCAAAAAATAATTTTCAAAATTTTTTAGATAATTTTTAGGCCTCAAAATGAGGCATAAAATGGGTAATTTAGGGTTAATTAAGTAATTAAATAGTTAATTACTGATTAAGTGAATAATTTTATGTTTTAGGATATTGAAATCTAATGAAGTATGATACTTGTAGCATTTAGGGTATTAGATGTAATTATTAGGTTAATTATGTAGTAAATAAGTAATAGGAAAAAATAGTAAATTTTAAGTTAATTTTGTAAATTAGGGTAATTAGGTGTAAAATCTGATTTATAATGAATTTAAACATTTTGAAATGATAATTGATGATGGGAGATGGTAATTAGAGTGATAAAAATATTAGATGTGTATTATATACATAATAAGTAATAGTACATAATACACAATTATTAGAAATATAATAAATAAAAGATATTAGAATAAAAATTGATATTATGATAATAATAGAAGTATACAATAAATCTAATAGGAAACTTAAATTAGGGTAGTAATTATATGAAAAATATAAGATTTTTTCATAACAAGGGTGAATTCGATGATTAAACTAGGATCTGCGTGTATTGAACGGACTAGAACACTAGTTAGAGACTAAAAACGATATTTAGGATATCCGAAGATAATGTAATTAATTTCACATTATGGGTTGGAATGATTTCTTAGGGTGTACATATAAATCTTTAACCAAAAATTAAGTTAAAAACCTAATTTAGAAGTTGATGCGAAAACTGAAACAGAACTTAACACGATTCAAGAAGAATTGTAAAAGACTTAAGACCTAGATAATTAAGTATATTAAATCCTAAACAAAAGATAACAATAAGCGTTATAGGATAAAACCAACCTATAATAGTTATATGAAAAACTGAAACTACGTTTGTGTTATGGGGATGATCGATAATAACCTGAACGAGTTGAACCTTAAGTGAGTGAGCAAGGAGTCCAAGTAAGTTAGGATTAATACGATGCTGTATTTTGGAGGCTTGAGATTATACTTGGTTGTGCTTGTTAGATAGTTGGTTGTGTGCATGTGCTTGATTATGAGTGATACCATGATTCTGTTTGTTATTCTAGCTTATATTGTATGATTTGTATGAAATGATTGATCACCCTAAACTGAACTTAACAAAGGTATGACTTGTAAACATAAATCGAATCTGCATAGCAACCCATTAGGGGAAACCTAGGATTCTCCGGCCAAATACCGACCCCTTTAAAAGGGATTGCATAATGGTCCCTTCTTCATCCTTAGTCGAACTAAGTGACAGGATAGGAGGTTGCGGCGAGGGTGAAGTCAATGGTTCGAAGGTAGTCACGGGAGGAATGGTGTCTCCATTGCACAAGCTTGGGTTTGGTCATGAGCTGTTGCATTAACGGCAACTCCTCAGCCTAGATTAAAGCAGGTGTAATTTCTTTAATCTCACGACGAGTCGGACAACGTCGTGCGATGGCATTTGCTTGAACATGCATTGCACCTAATAAGTTGGTTAATAACTTTATTGTGTTTATGGTATAGTTTTAAGTCCTCCATCCTAACTTACTGAATTATGGTTGCTCACATCCCTATAGACGTCGTACAGGTACTAGCTAAAAAGCGACTTACAACTACTCTAAAGCTAGCAAATGTTAGATCTTGGGGAGTGAGGAAAAACATTTGAAGAACAAACATATATTTTTAAGGTCTAAGCTTTTATTTAAAAACTTTTCATTTCTGAATAATGTAATAACTAAGAAATATATTACGGTGAAACATTATAAACGTTAATTGTGATAACTGAATTATAGTGTATATATATATATTTTTTTACTTTCTTAGGTAAATGATTTATTTAAATTACAAACTGTTTACTTCAAAGCGGGTTAGTTGTGGACGCCTTGTGTAGATTAAGTCTAGGATAGCTGTTGTTCTATCTTATAATAGTTTACATGGTGGGGCTGTTATACCTCTGCCGCTTTGAGGCATGACAGTAATGTGAGTAGAGGTGGTCCACCACTATGAGCCTCGGGTAATAGGTCGAAGACTGGGTCCTACATTCTACCCTCACAAAAATTTTCATCTTCGAAACTTCCACAATCTAGGACTTTTGAGTTCAAATCTAATACCACACTTCTACTACTCAACTTTGATTTTCACATCACATCACAATTATCAATTTTTGTTAAAGGTGAAATTCTTTAATATTACCTATTGTATCTTAACCTCAAATTTATCAACTCAAGAACTTCCCGCTTTAACTTACATGTCTTTATCTTATGTTTCTAACATATTTTCTACGTCATCTATCTTTATAATACACTTAAATGTTTTTGGTGATAACATTAGTTATGAAGCTCATCAAATTCATTTATTACTATATAAAAAAAATTTCAAATTAACATGCTTTTGAAGTTTGATATCACTTCAAATCAATCCTACTTCTTGTACTTTCTAACCTAAGTTCTAAGTTCATAGATTCTTTTGTTTTTCAAGCTATAGGACTTTTTAAGGCAAGTTTTGACTCTTACTAAGTTTAAATTATTGTACCAAAACACATTCTGACATATCCTCTGACCTCCAATTTAATCGAGATTCCACCTTTAAGTACTCTCTAACTTAGTTTCTACCTTTTAATACATATCTCATTTCTTATGTTCACTTAGATTTAGTCTTAACAATATTGTTTTTCAATTGTAACTTCTAACCAGTCTCTCCCCTCTGACATAATTCTCTATGTATCACAACTATGCCATAGCTAGGGACTTGAGTACTTCATATAGCTAGCACTGTAAACCCAGTGAATTTAGCTATTTAAGAGTAGAATTGAACTCAAATATTTCTAATATTGTGGATAATCTCACAAGTCGACAAGGCTAATGAAGATAAAAATTTTATTAAATTGTGAAATTGAATATATTATATATAACAAAAACTCTAGAAATTCGATCAAAACCTAAATCGTGTACAAAAACCCTAAACCTTATGTATGTATAAATGTAAGGACCTTATAGGGGGCTTAGTAGTATTGCCTATTATTTCCATATTATGTATATACCCATGATAAGAAAATCATCTTGCAAATTAGAGATTGCAAGATTCCAAATAGTTAATTGTTAAGGTTTTAGATTTTAATTCATTAACTCATTATATAATATACATAACTATGGATATTCAATATTCCAAAGTTTTTTAGAACCGTAGAGAATCTGTATCCCCTACTAAAATAGTGAAATAAGATAGATAATTCTAGAAAATTATAAACTTACTAAAGATACTAAACTTAATTGAGATATTAGTTGTTTTTCAAAGCATTCCAAATTAACTATACAAGCATTTCATCATACTTATTCATTGGTAGTACTCTGCACTCGATTCCTATCCCTATCCTAACTATCGATCAACCTGTAAAGAAAAGAACTATTGGGAGATGTAAGCTTATGCTTAGTGAGATAATCCCTTCACCGCATAACAACTTTATTTAATGCATAAACATATGAATGTATGAACCATCAGAATGTCAATTGTAGATACCTAATTTTTTTCCTCTTTTATTTTTCAAAATAGGTTATAAGGTCCTGAATTAGAAAAAATACAAAAAAAAATAGAAAATTAAAGAAAACCCCCGAAAATGAAGAAATTTAGAAAAAATAGGAATTTTAGAAAAATAAAAAAATAGGGAAATAGGAAAAAAGCACAAAAAATAAGAAATTTAGAAACAAAAATAAAAAAAAATGGAAAAATTTAGGAATATATATAAGAAATTTGGAAAGTCACAAAAAATAATAATAAAAAAAGAATTTAGAAAATAATAAATTTTTAAGTTGCTTAGATAAAGTAGATTTTTAATTTCATTAGACTTAAAGGACCATTGGATTTAGGCTTAAATTTAAATCTAATCTAGGCTGACTTAGTTTGTGTACAATTTAATTGGACAAATGAATAAGGCATAAGCCAATGACCTAATAGTAAAACACATGGACATTGCAATTAGGATTAGCTAGAGATCAAGAGTTTGAGATTCGCTAGAGGCATAAAAATGCCTTTTTGTCCTTTTCTTTTCAAACTCTATGTGTGGTCACATGTTAGGTCGTCATTGGGTTACGTGTCTAATTGCGACACATGGCACTTTATAATTAGCCACAACAACAAATTTTTCTTTCCCCCATTTTCTTCTCCCCTTTCCTCTTCTTCCCTTCACTTTCTTTAAAAAAAAAAAGAACAACAATTAAAAAAGAGGGGAACATTCGAAACTTGGGGCAAGGGCACAGGGGAGGGGAGAGAATTGAAAAAAAAAAAAACACTCTAAAAGAGTAAGAAGAGGTTTTTGATTTTTAGAAGACGCACATACAGCGGACCCACGCCCTCTCTTTCTCTCTCTCGACATCTCACTTTCTCTCTACCATCTCCATCTGTCCATAATCTCTCTCTCTCTCTCTCTCTCCTCTCTAACCCCTCTCTCTTAGTATCTCACTCTCTCTCCACCATATACCTCTGGCCACGGTCTTTCTCTCTCTCTCTCCAACCCCTTACTCTCAACCATTTCACTCTCTCTCTACTGTCTAATCCCTCTCTCTCTACTTTCTCTCTCTCAAACCACACGCTCTCTCTCTTAGCATCTCTCTCTCTCCACTATCTTTCCCTTATTCTTAATCAAACTCTCTCTCTTAGACCCTCTTTCTACTGTTTATGTCTCCCTCACTCATAAACCAAACCTACATACACAACGAACCTCTCTCTCACAGTAGCGAGCACAACCACCTACTAACTAATACACGGCCAACCACAACAACACCATCCTTACTTACACACCATGCCACTCAACCCTTACTACCCTTACCTTCGCCTTCACTTTCTCACCCTACACATGCTCACTAGCCACTCTCAACCCTAACTCCTTAATACCACTGCCCCAACATAATTGAACACCCATACTGTAGACTACCGACTGCACACCCTCAACGACCGCGACTACTAATCCCGATTGAACCCAAATCCTCACTCCACTCTACCATCTTCTCTCTCAAATACAGTCGCATGCCCACAGATACACACGACACACATACTACCATATCACCATTAGCGTGTACATAAAGTCCTACCACGGTTGATTTTGGGGAACATCTTAGACGGCCACTATTGGTCATGGCATTAGTGCTACACCCCTATTCTCTAATCTAAAATGCATGAAAAGCTCGTTTCCCATTCATTTTGGTGGCCAAAGTGACTGGGATTGAACTACCACACAACTCCTCTTAGGAACCCGATTTGGCCTACCAACCTAAATCCAACCCGCTCCAAATCTAGGACTCGACCTAAGGCCTAACATCTATGAAGCTGACCCACTAACTTGTTCAAAGTCCGACTGTTGTTTTTATTCATTTATTTTATTTATTTATTTATTTATCCTTATTGTGTAACCTTTTTGTAAAATGTAAAGAAAAAAAAAGAGAGAGAATAAAGAAAATGGAAAAAAAAAACGAAAAAAGGAAAAACAAAAGAAAAAGAAAGAAAAACAAAAAAGAAGAAAAGAAGAAAAAGAAAGAAAGGATTTAGTTTAGTTTTATTTATTTATTTATGTTAAGTGAAAATAATAGATGTAAAAAAATGGGAAATAAATAGTAAATATAAAAATAAATAAATAAATAAAATTAGTAAATACTAAATAAAATAAGTGAGCAAATAAAATTCATTTTATCACTTAGGACAAGTAACTTTTTCAAAAAATAAATAAAATAAAATCAACCCCTTCTAAAATAGGACACTTTAGAATTTTTTCATAAAATTCGATTTTGGACACTTTAGAAAATTTCTTCAAATAAATCAAAATGGGTAAAAACGTCAACCTAATTAGTTTTCAAAAAATAAAATCAATCAACTCACTATGTTTTTAGTGAATGGACTACGAAAGTTTGATTCCGAATAACGAGTACGTAGACATACGTACGTTAATACCGGGTAACTTAAAATATGGAAATTTCATTTTTTCCATTTTTAGATATTCGTGTAAATTGATCAATTTGGTCACGCGTATCATAATTAGCTGTATTAGAAATTAAAAAATGTATATTTGAAAAGCAAAGTTAAATTCAAGAAGTTAAAAGCAGTACCCGTCTAGGGTTTAATAAATTAGTTCCTAAATCTAGATCTCTGGTTTTCAAAAAAGTCATTTTTATAACTAATCCACCCAATTAGTTATAACTTAACTCTTTTTCCTGACTTTGGTCGAGTGGCGACTCAATATTTCTTCAAATTTATAAAATGGTTTTCTTTAAACCCTAGTCGATGATTGGCATTAAATGAGAAGGGTTTAGTACTGATAGGTTTAAAGAAGACCTAATTTTATAAAAATAACCGAGATGGTGAAAATCTATGCTCAATAGCTTAGCGACTCCACTGGGGATGTCAAGAGGGTTAACCACTTAAAAACATTCCAAAATTAAAATCACTTTTCAAAATACTCATGTTGTTTAATTATTTGTTTATTTATTTATTTATTTGTATATTCATTTGTTTATTTGTTATTGATTTCATGTATATATTTGTTTTAATTAACATATTTATTTTGTAAATAGCATACACTAGGACATGGGGGTACACTTATTGTATCAAAGATGTAGGGTAAACGTAGTCAATCCTAAGCCGTCTTAGGATCTTAAGAGAGGGGTCATTATGTAGGCTTTGAGTGCTATAGTGTAACCACTACTCAAGGTTGATTAGGCCACCTCACTTAAGCTCGATATGACCAATGAAAGTGTTCTTTAACAAGTGAGGTCATAGAGCTTAAGAACCTTTTAGAACCTACCCTAATTGCATATGCTCCCCTCTAAGCTAGAGTTAATACACTATCCTTAAGAAATCGCAACCCTATTAATCATTCAAGAGTTTTTGCAAATAAGTTTTTGAAAATTATAGTAGGGTTGCAACTTAAGGAGTAATATATTAACCTAAATGACCCTAACATCTGCATATTTCTATGTTTTTGTTTTTCTTTCATTGCATTGATGACTAATCCTTATTCATAAAATGTATAAACTTAGGATGGCAGACAACCAAGCAAATGATCAAGTGAGCAATAGTCTACTGGACAACTCTAGATTTCGCGAGTAGGTGTTGAGAGATGAAATTGCCTATTTTAAGGAAGAGCTTGAGTGTTCTGAAGCTCACAATAGAGCCTTAAGGTCCCTGTTGGCATAGGTCATTGGAGATACTTATGAGATGATAGAGGACCTTAAGGCCTGTATACGGGACTTAAAGGAAGGTCTTTCCAGTTCAAATCTAAAGAGTCTAAAATAAAGTTCCACAATAAATGCAAGGTTCCCTGCTTTTGTTTTTTTATTTTGATCCTTTTTTTTTTCCCAAAATAATGAAGCTCTCTTTAGTTCATTGTTCTTTATTCCTTTCCCATCTTTGTAAATGGTTTTTCAAAAAACATTTATCTTACCACTATTCATTGTCATTTAGGGAAATGTGAATAAAATCCATAGACTCATAAATAGAGACCCAAAAAAAATCATCATCCTTATTTGTAAATTATTTTTTGAAAATAAAACTTTGTCTTTCTCTCTCTTTAAAAAAAATAAAAAAATTGAAAATAAAAAAAAAAAAGTTGCCAACAGTTATAAATCTTTATAAGCTTAAGGAGCCAACACAAGCTTAGGCCTCTGGCCTACTCAAGTAACTAATCTAAATACTTGGTTTCAAAACTACATAAGGTCCCTTGACCTATTATGGAAGCCAAACAAGAGCCCTTTGTTGCCATCTAATCTAAACACAAGCTACTTAGCCAACACCAACCTTAAGCCCATTCAGGTAACCTACCCAGATACAAGCCACTTGGCTAGGCATTCAACCTAAACATAAACCTTAGGTTCATCCAATCGGCCTACCCAAACACAAGCCAATAGGCCTAGCATCCAATCCGAACGTGAACCATAGCCCATTAAGGCAGCCGACCATAGCACAATCCTTAACCCCTAAAAGTAACCAAGCTAAGTTAAAAACCCTGATCTGTTTAGAAAGCCAAGCTCAATCATGAACCAAACTAAAATACAAAGTCAAATACTGGGGCATGATTTGAGAAACGTGGGGGCAAAACCTAATCCTAGGTAAACAAAAAAATAGACTCCTCCTTAAGAAACAGATAACTCACTTTTTGAAAAGTTTAGGATGAAAAGAGGCAAACTATATCCTATACACTAACCCTAAACACTTTAAGAGTTGAACGATATAATTATAAGGATACTTTAGACTTATTCCTTAAAGGAGGTTCACTTTGAATATGATAAGTAGATTAAAGTGAAGTCAGGCATTCATTTCTAAATCTTAAACACAATCATCTATTGTTTACTCTATTGGACCTATTTTGGAGAATTTCTAAATTCAAACCCTAGCAAGAAGCACCCTACAATGGGGCAATTAGGAAGTTAGGGTCATTGATTAGATGGTGAGGGTAAGACTGGTTTATGCTTGTTTAAGTAACACTAATTCAAAAACAACTTTTATTTTTGATAAATTATTTTTCTTTGAAATGAAGAAGGGCTAAGAAATATTTCATATCCCAGTAGGGGCAACCAAACCAAACTAAAGTGGCAAGAGTCAATTCCTAAATAGCTTTAGAAAACACAAGGCCCTAAATCACACTCCTAAGCTTGGAAACCCAAATCTCCATATCTACTCTAACACTTGGAAGCCTCTCCTACCTATACTGAATCACATAAGGCCTTGCCACCCACAATACCACCCTTATATATGTAAAAGCTCTTCCGATCTTGAAAGATAATTTATCTTTAATAAGAATTATTTTTGAAACTAGGGCAAGCATACTTCTAATTTTTCCCCAAGGTTCTTGATTTGTATACCCGGGATTAATAAAAGTATTTCTATCAAAATAGGCCTCTTCATTAATCCTCTTTGAAAACCCTTGGACTAAGAGCTTAAATTCACAAGGTTAAATTGAAAAAGACCCAACGGATTGATTAAGACGTATCACTTACAAAATGGACTATAATTTTTGGAATTGTAATTGAGAGCGAAATCTAAACCGAAAGCTAGCAAGGAAGACCTCTTTAACTAAACTAATCTTGGGTTACCTTTTTCTTAAAAAAAAAAAAGAGAGAATGTTTTGAAATCACAAAAGCCCTATGAGAAGCCTTAAGGTTAAGGGCATTAAGAAACTCTACATGATTACCAAGGATAAGGGTGGCTATAAGATTGTTCCTTAATAAGAATTTATACCCATTGGCAAAAGTTTCAAAAAAAAAAAAGGAAAAAAAAGAGAAAAAGGTAAAAAAGAAGAGAGAGAAAGCAAAGGGTTGTTACAAAATTTTTGTCCAATCCATGTTATCTCAAATAGCTAAGCTTTTAATCCATGTAATCCGTTTCCTATCCAAGGTCGTCCTTTTTTATTTTAAGTCATTCTTCCCCAATTGTGGTTTTTAACATCCTTTACACTATTTTTCAAATCAAGGGGCCTATTCGTAATGCATTTTTTCATAAATTATTTTTCAATAATCTCTTTATAAATGCTTTTCCAAGTCAAGAAGTCTTTAAAATTGGTTATTTTCCTTACCTTAATTCTTCAATCCTTCATCAATTTCCTCTTAAGGTTCAAGCCAGCTCTTAGAGTGCTATCCCCTCTTTCATTTCTTTTTAGGGCTTTAGCTAACCTTTAGGGCACTGTCCCATCTTTCTAGGGTATTAGCTAGCTTTTAGAGCATTGATCCCTCTTTTATTCTTTTTAGGGTTCTAACTAGCCTTTAGGGCGCTCCCCCTTCTTTCTCTTAGGGTTCAAGTTAGCTCTTAGAGCATTGATCCCTCCTTTATTCTTTTTAGGGTTCCAGCCAGCCTTTAAAGCACTGTCCTATCTTTCTCTTAGGGTTCAAGTTCGCTCTTAGAGCGTTGTCCCCTTTCCTATTCTTTTTAGGGTCCTAGCTAGCCTTTAGGGCGCTATCCTTTCTTTCACTTTAGGGATCCCACTATCCTCTAGGGCACCACCCCATCTTTATGGGTTGCTAACCAATTTCTAACCCCTCTATCGCTAACTCCATATAAGATCTTTAGTAAGCCCATAAGGCATTTCCCTCACCAACTTTCTCTTAGAGAGCCCATAGGGCGTGTCCCCTCATTAGCTTTCTCTTAACAAGGCCATTAGGTGCTTTCTTTCACTGTTTCTCTTAGAGAACCCATAAAGCACTTCTCTCATCAATTCCTCTTAAGCGAGCCCATAGGGCATATCTCCACATCTGTTTTCTCTTACCAAGCCCATTGGGCGTTTTCTTTCAACTATCTCTTAGTGAGCCCATAGGACACTTCTCTCATCAAATTCACTTAAGGAAGCCCATAGGATGCGTCTCCTCATCAACTCTTAAGCAAGCCCATAGGGCACTTCTCTTCAGTAAATTCTTTTAGTGAGCCCATATAGCACTTTTGTTTCTTTAGTAAGCCCATAGGGTACTTTCTACCAATTTTTCTTAAGCGAGCCCACAGTGCACTTCTCTCCATCAAATCCTGTAGTGAGCCTAGTAAGGCATAACTAAGTTTTAGATCAATCTCAGTTTAAGGTTGTTAGTTACCAAGAAACGCTTCTACCTAGGTTAGTAAGCCTAATGAGGCACGACCATGTTTTAGATCAATCCTAATTTAGGGTTGCTAGTTCTCGAAAGACGTTCCTAGCTAGGATAGTTAGCTCAAAAGAGCATTATTAGGTTTTTCAGATTGATCAAATTCTAGGGTTGCTAGTCCTCGAGAGATGCTCCTGCCTAGGATAGTCAGCTAAAAGGAGCACTACCAGGTTTTCCAAATCGATCAAATTCAAGGGTTGCTAGTCCCCGAAAGATACTCCCGCCTAGGATAGTTAACTTAAAGGAGTACCACCAAGCTTTCCAAATCGATCATATTCTAGGGTTGTTAGTCCCCAAAAGATGCTCCCGCCTAGGATAGTGAGCTTAAAGGAGTACTACTAGGTTTTCTAGATCAATCAAATTCTAAGGTTGCTAGTTGATAATTAGCTCAAAGGAGCACTACTAGGTTTTTCAGATCAATCAAATTCTAAGGTTACTAGTCACCGAGAGATGCTCCCACCTAAGATAGTTAGCTCAAAGGAGCACTACTAGGTTTTCTAGATCGATCGAATTTTAAGGTTGCTAGTCTCCAAGAGATACTCCCGCCTAAGATAGTTAGCTCAAAGGAGCACTATCAGATTTACTAAATTAATCGAATTTTAGGGTTGCTAGTCCCTGAGATACGCTCTCACCTAAGATAGTTAGCTTAAAGGAGTACTACCAGGTTTTCCAGATCGATCAAATTCGAGGATTGCTAGTCTTCAAGAGACACTCCTGCTTAGTATAGTTAGCTTAAAGTACTACTAGGCTTTCCAGATTGATCAAATTCTAAGGTTGCTAGTCCCTAAGTGATGCTCTTGCCTAAGATAGTCAACTTAAAGGAGCACTACCAGGTTTTCTAGATTGATCAAATTCTAGGGTTGCTAGTCCCCAAGAGACGCTCCTGCTTAGGATAGTCAGCTCAAAGGAGCACTACTAGGTTTTCCAAATTGATCAAAATCTAAGGTTGCTAGTCCTTGAGAGATGCTCTCACCTAAGATAGTAAACTTAAAGGAGTACTACCAAGCTTGCCAGATTGATAAAATTCTAAGGTTGCTAGTCCTCGAGAGACGCTCCCACCTAGGATGGTTAACTCAAAGGAGCACTACCAGGTCTTTTAGATCGATCAAATTCTAAGGTTGTTAGTCTCGAACAGACGTACCTACTTAGTTTAGTTAGCATAGTAAACCACTATTAGGTTTCAGCTTAGGGTCTTAGCCAACTTTAGGAGTGATTTGCCTACCCTAGTTAGTCAGCCCATTAGGGCACAACCGAGTTTCCTCTATTAGTTTAAGGTCTTAGTCAGCTCTATGAGCGCTTTGCCTGGCTTAGTTAGTCAGCTCATAGGGACACGACTAAGTTTCCTCTATCAGTTTAAGGTCTTAGCCAACTTAAGGAGCACTTTACCCACCTTGGTTAGTCAGCTCATTGAGGTACAACCAAGTTTTCCTCATTCTTCTTAGGGCTTTAGCCAGCTTAAGGAACGCTTTGCCTAATTCACTTCGCTTCATCAGCTTATAAGAGCATGACTAGACTTCAATTCTTCATTTCATCTTTTAACCAACTCTTAAAGTACCAACCCTCTCCTTACAAAATCTCCAATGAATTGGACTTAAGATAGCTAGCTAACTGTAGCGCTTCTTAGGATAAAATTCACCTTTAGGGCAAAAATAGTGTCTCTTTTATATTTGTTATAGAGTTTTGCTTAAACTTTACCACAAAGTGGGGTAGCTATAGACACTTAATTTTTGCCCCCTTTTATTTTTCATAACAGGTTATAAAGTCTTAAATTAGAAAAAATACAAAAAAATAGAAAATTAAAGAAAACCTAAAAAATGAAGAAATTTAGAAAAAAAAATAGGAATTTTAGAAAAACAAAAAAATAGGAAAATAGGAAAAAAGCACAAAAAAAAAAGAAATTTAGAAAAAAAATACAAAAAATGGAAAGTTTGAGGAAAATATATAAGAAATTTGAAAATTCACAGAAAAATTAAAAAAAAAAAGAATTTAGAAAATAATAAATTTTTAAGTTGTTAGGATAGAGTAGATTTTTACTTTAATTAGACTTAAAGAACCATTGGACCTAGGCTTAGATTTAAATTTAGCCCAGACTAACCTAATCCATATGTACAATTTAATTGCATATATGGACAAAACATAGGGCAATGGCTAAATGGCAAAACACACGGACATTGCAATTGGGATTAACTAGAGATTAGGGGTTCAAGACTCACTAGAAGCATAGAAATGCCTTTTTGTCCTTTTCTTTTTAAACTCCATGTGTGGCCAAATGTCAAGCCGTCATTAGGCCAGATGTCTAATTGCGACATGTAGTGCTTTATAATTGGCTGCAACAATAAATTTTCCTTCCCCCCTTTCCTTTTTCTTCCCTTCACATTCTTTTTAAGAAAAACAAGACAACAATTAAAAAAGAGGGGAACATTTGAGCTTTCTAAACTTATACTACTTAGTTGTTTAGGTATTAGATCATGAACCTATACTACTTATATTCCAACTCTAACTTAACTCCTCTTCCATAAGATGATTACATAGTTTATGTACTACATAGAAATGATAGATCTCAAACTCATCATGAACTCTATGCTATAGTTTTCATCTTAAAAAGTTAACTCTTTATAGAAACTTCATGTAATGGATTTTCCTTTACCTAGAACTAGATTTGAGCACGTTTAACTTAATAAAAGTGAAAATAACTCTTGAATAGCTTTCTTATACTTCACGTCCAACATGCTTTTTCTTTGTTCATTTGCAAATTTCATGACTTCCTCAACTTAATATCTTCTGTTCTAAGTGTTAAATATGTATCCTTACATAACACCAACTTAACATGTTTATATTCTAACTTTCTTGTGAAAGATTCATAAGCTTATTTCTTGAAGTAGCTAGCTAAGTTATCATCTTAAGTTCATGCCAACATCTTCATAAAAATATGGTCTCTTAACATGGCATACTAGATCACTTAAATAAGGAAACACCTTACTCGTCCTCAAAAGCATAAATAGGATGGTTATGCTACTAAGTATCCTCTTAGCTCCTTATTTTCCTTCCTCTTATTGTAAGTTCTTTTGGAAGCTAGGGTCTTGATCTTTAAAGTGAGTTTTTAGAGATATTCTAAGGTTCCAAAAAAAATATCTTTTGGAGTTGACAAAAGGAGGCAACAAAATCGAGCTTTTGTGCCATGGTGTATGAGGCAAAGAAGTGGCGACAATGTTGGGATTTTGGTGGGGTTGTGTTTCCTCTTTTGGTTTATGTTTAAAGTGAGAAAAAGGAAGTGAAAAGTGAGAGAATGTGGCCAGTTTTGAATGGAAGGGGAAGCATGTTCAAGAAGCTTCAATTGGTTGTCTTTTAGTATACACAAATACTAACTTTTGACAAGACTATATGATGTAAGTATTAAGGGGTAGATAGTAAATGTGTAAGACAATTAAGTAATTGAAAGTTAACAAGGCATGGCCTCTCTTAGGCTCTCTTCTTAACCAATCATTGGGTGTCCTTTTTGGGCATTATGTTATCTTGTCACTTGTTGGAAAATTGAATTGATAAAATAATGTGATAACTGATACTTATGTAGTATAAGATATGGTGACATATGGAAAGTGTCTTATCACTACCTTTTGATAGATTATCAATTGATAATTGATTCCAACTCTCAATTGATAAGTTATTTAAGGTGATTGGTTAACTCACTTATCTATATGTAACATGGCTTATAAATGAAGATGGGGGAATTATCTTGTAGGTAATTCTTTTAGGGTTTAGTTCTCAAATTAATTAGTGGGTTATGATTTGCTTCTTAAGAAATTTTATAATTTTCTAGAGTTGAATAAAATTTGTTCAAATTATATTTTTAATTATTTATTTAGGGTCATAAGTCCTTGATTATCTCAAGGTTTAGTGTTCTAGTGAGTTTAAGTACATTTAGGGCTTTTCACCAATTTGAGAGTAATTAACTTACCCTTAGAAGCTTAAGGTTCAATTGGTTTAATTATTTATAATCACTACTTTATTATATAACATATATATATATATATATCATATGGTATATTAAGAAAAGAGAAGAAATTGCTTAGTAATATATATATATATATATATATATATGTATATTGTGAGGCTATTTATGTACACAAGAAAAATTAATTTTGCAAATTTATTAATTGGTTCTTTTAACTAGCTTAGCTTTGTTGTTTACTATTATTTGAAATTATCTTTCATTCATTCATTATTAGTTTTATACAATTTCATAAGATTAATGACAATTTTATTGATTTATGGCTTTTCAAGCATTAAGATAATTTATAGAGTTTAAAAATTATACAATTTGATATTCACAACTTCTAGTAAGTTAGGTTCACATTTGTAAAAGTATGCGTATGTAAGGATTAGAGTTTTCATACATGATTAGGGTTTTCAAATAATATGATAGGATCTTTCACATTCGTTTTTAGTTTCGAATTTAAAATTATAATCGGTTTTCATTTTATGTGGTTTTGTTGACTTAAGAAAA
This sequence comes from Lumnitzera littorea, assembly GCA_024138015.1. Taxonomy (NCBI): domain Eukaryota; kingdom Viridiplantae; phylum Streptophyta; class Magnoliopsida; order Myrtales; family Combretaceae; genus Lumnitzera; species Lumnitzera littorea. The sequence goes on along the minus strand of JAMXBB010000005.1, from coordinate 57,592,246 downwards.
TATTTACGATACTCAAGTTTGACACTATGTCTAGGAGGTTAAATTTGTGGGGTTTATAGTAAATACCCGAAATTGAACTCGAACTTAATAAAAACCCTAATACTATAATGTTAAGCTTATAAAATGACTAAATTTACCCTAACGATAATAAAATCCTAAATGAACATAATTATTTACCAATATGCATAATTATGTAAAATTGTCAACGAACACATTAAGATAACTCTTTAAAAAATTATATTATAAATGTAACTCATAACAATTTAATTAATAAATTATATAAATTTTAAATATTATTTCATAATTATTAAATTTCTAATTTTTACACTTAGAAAATTCTAAAATTGTTCTACTTTTATTTTTCTTTTTTCTTTCTTTCTCTTTCTTTTTCTTTTTCTTTTTCCCTCCTTATTTTTTTGTCTTCTTTGCTATGTTGGATTCCAGAATTTGAATGCAGGGGAAACTTGTGTGGCTTATATTAACCATGTGTTAATTATGCAAGAAAACAAAAGCATTGGATGATACTCATGTCAAGTCAATTAACTAACTTATCTTGCTTTTCTCTTGTTCAATTCATTTTCTTCTCTTTCTCTATTGCATATTACGATCAGTTGGTAGACAAAAAGCAAATTCATACTTTTTAAACACAAAACAAAACCTTACCCATATTATTGATAGGCAGTTTTCACTCATTTGACACTCAGCCTTTCGTCTACCAAGATGCCGTATAACCAACTCTCTTAGCATTCACACTGGATAGATGATACACGGCATTTATGCCAAGTATAAGAAGCACTCCTAGTTTGAATTCAAATTTATGGAATCAATAATTATTATAAGCACGGTTATATTACACAACTGCCTACTACCCCTACATATTAAGGGAGATGTCAAGTCAAGAAACTTCCACGTGTCTTAACAGTTATCTCGACAATTTCCTTAAACAGTACAACCATCTATAAATACTTAAAAAAAAAAACTCTATAAGGCCTCCTAACACTTCTTATTCACATACTTACTATACTAAGTTACCTTACTAACTTAGGCATTAGAGTGGTCATATCGGATTGGCCTCGGTACCAACTATTTTACTTTCTTTTGTAGGATTTTTCCTCATCTCAAAATTCACTAACAACACATATATTTTCCAAAAAAAAAAAAAAAGAAAGAAAAACATGAAGCCCTTTTTCCCCCTTCCTTTTTAATTTCTTTTGATTCCAACTACACCAAGTTAATCAAAAACAAGAAGAAGCTTCTTAATCCATTTATTATCAAATTATTAGGTGGAATAAATAAGTAGTAAGTATAATATATTTATTTTGTAATAATCATTTATATGTATTCTTTTATGTACATGTATTCTATTGTATTTGTAATAATCATTTATGTCTATTCTTTAATGTACATGTATTCTATTGTTTTCACAAGAAAAGTTTATGTACATGTAATTAATGTATAAAAAAATAAATAATAATAATAATAACAACATTTCTTTATATGATGTATTCATATATGTATAAATATTTAGATATATTAATATGTACATATATATTATATTTAATTCTATAAGTAATTGGTATAAAAGGATTTGCATATATGTATAGAAATATACGTACATAGTATGGATATTATTTTCTTGATAGATATATGTATATGTATAATATATGGCCGAATATATATCTATATTAAGAATTTTCATTATATCGGTATATATATATGTATATATATAAATAGAAGGCCGAATACATATTTATATATGTGTATGTATAACATACAAAAATCTAAGCATAATATAGGTATGTATATGCATGTAACACATATAGCATATTTAGGGCTATATTATTTAATTTCATAAGTGTATATATATAAATAAGTAAGCAAAATTAATTACATAAGTATATATATACGTATAAAAATACTTATATTATGTATAAGTATGTGGGTGTACTTAAATAATTTATGTATAGTATACTATAATATAAAATTAATAAATAAAATAAGATAATACATATATAAGTAAAGATGCCATGAGTTGAAGAAAAAAATAATAATAATAATTAATTTATAATATTGGATAAGATATAATAATAAATAAAATTATATAAGTAATAAGTAAAACACAAAACAAGAAAGAAAATTGAGAAATATGGAAAATTCATAAATTGACACATGGAACACTCTTATGCTGCCACGTCAGCATCTTATAATTATAAATAATTTTGTAATTATTATTAATAATAAAATAATTAATTATTTAAGAAATTACTAAGGTAACAAAAAGCATATTAAATAATTATTTAACCTTAAAAATAGCAAAACAAGTAAATTGATACAAAATAGACTTGAAAATAATAAAATTGCAAAAATATAAAATTTAGATATTTATTAAATCATAAATATGAAAAGAAAAGCGTAAAATAATAATTTATAATTATTTAAGTCAAAATAATAAAATTCGTAATATTTCTAAACCACAATGAAAAATGTGGGTTACAAAATCCAAAATGAACCCTATTATGCGAAATTATGTTAAGAAACGTTAAAGATTGACTATAAGTTCTTAAAAATTAGAGTTAAAATGAAAAAGTTGTACATAACTAAATGTTTGAGATAAACCAAGAAAATATAAGTAAAAGATTTAAGTTAAACTATGTTTATATCATACTTGGGTTATAGTAGAAAACTAGGTAAATAATAATGGATATTTAGTTAATCAATGATCTTAGTTTTGCAAAATATTTATAGATTTATTTATCTTTTAGGTACCCAATTATCAAAAACTGAAAATCCTGAAGTATTTAAGAGTGAACATTAACATAGGTGAGAGAGTCTTCATGATTTACTAAATGCTTGGTGTTTATTATTTGTATACTTCTTGTTGGTTGATACTAATTGTTTGATTGAATGACTGGTTGCTTTGTATGTCGTCATCCGTATGATCACTTTCTTAAATTGGTAAATATAATTATTTGACTAAAATAACTAGTTACATTAATCTTATGTCTATGACCCAATTGGTATACTGATGAAGAGTGTTAGCTTTATAAATTTTTGAGGAAAGTATTTTTGGAAAATGTTTTTCTAATCTTAAATATATCTTATATGATTTCTATGAGGGCTTGTAGTGACCATGAATGATATTTTTACTATTAAGGCAAAGCTAGCATAATATCCTCAATTAATTGCGAGAGGACTAGCATATTTGTGCCCATTGGGCCTTGGATATATTTTAATAGTGAGAGGACTTACTTTGTGTGCCTAAAGGGCCTTAGATATATAAGGTAAATGACCTTAGTTGGGATTTACCTATCTTAATTGCTATTTTTCAGCTAGGGTAATAGTTAAATATCATCTAGAAGGGTGGTGCCCCTAAGCAACCTCAAACAGTTAAGGTAAGGTGCTTCATGTGGGTAAGTACGAAGGATAAACGACGTATAGACGATGTAAATTTACACCTTCCATAGTTCTAGACTCCTATGGATATGTTGCTTACATTTACTGCATATAAATTCATTTCACTTATAGTTAAATTGCATGTATACTAATAATATTTGATAACTTGCTTAAAAGGTAGTAGTGAGGAACAAACTCACTAAGCTATGGTTTGCTCATTCCCTTATATAGTTTCTTTTATAGGTTCCTTTAAGCAAGGATTAAGGAAAATCTTTAAAGCATACTACAAACAAGAAATAGGTTTGATGATATTAGAATTGATTGAAATGTACATAATTGGTATAGAAACAATTGATGTAGAAATATTTATATGACAAGATTATATATAATATAGTATTTCTTGTAAATTATTAAGTTGTTTTACCTTATCTTAACATTTGGTAGGGGATACTGATTCTCTGCGATTCTAATGGATTATGGAATGTCAAATATCCATATTCATTTATATTTCATAGTAACTTAATTAATTAAAATCGAAAACTTTAGTGACTAATCATTTAGAGTCTTGCAATCTCTGACTTATAAGGAAATTTTTGTATCATTAGTGCACATGTGATATGAAAATTTTAGGTAATCCTATTAAGCCCCACCCCATCCTTTTAGGGTCATGACAAGTACACACATGGTATCAAATGTGACTATGGAAAATCTGAACTTTTAGTTAACTTGGACTCAAATTAGACTTGTAATGATTATTGGAAACATATGATTCTTGTACCCATTCATTGACCTATTCTTGCTATAGAGAAATACTATTCTTTCATCTCCTTAAGTTATCCTAGCTACTTTGGATAGCTTCATACATGCATTTCTATTACCACATTCTTATCTTTACAGAGTTTCCCTAACTCACAACCTAACTTGATCCATTTCTTTTCTATTCTTAACCATTATATGTTTACAATTCTTCCACTCAATTCCTTCAATACAACAATTTATCTTGGATTTACCAAGATTTCCAACTCAATATCAACATAAGTCCATCAATTTCTCAACAGCTTCCTTAAGAATTTTGTTGAAAGTTTACATCATTCCATGTTACTCCTCATATTTTGGTCTCTTCATCTTAAATAACCTTGATCCATGCCCCTTAACATATCTTAGATCTCATTTCCAACCTTACTTTGATTCTTTAGATCCACATAAATGCCTCAACTTTTCATTTCATCACACTTCCAATCCAATTCCTTAAGCAATTTGTGATACTTGATGGCCCATTTTCAAACCATGTTTTGATACCACCCTATAATGTTACGCCTTGTAAGTGTTTGCATCAAAAGAATTTTTCATAACTTTTGATACCTAAACACAGTTTGTTACTACCATCCTTGAGTTAAGGTTAAGGCATAACCTATATTTAACCTACTGTTCTATTCCATACACAACTACTTTCTCATTCAATATCACCAACAACAAAAGCTTCTACATTAGTGAGCCATACTCAAAGTATCATAGTAACACACTTCTATACAACATAGTATCTCTTTTACAAATACATGTTTTTAGATTACTACTATTTTACTAAACATTTGGTGAAATAATAGCCACTACTTGCTTGAACAGCTCTCTTCATATACGCAAGCTAAATCATATAGTCAATAACTTCTCTCAAGAGTCTATCTTCAACTAGAGATTTTGAAGTCTCCTTATCACTTTGATTCTTTTATCTATTTATCTGTAACCTAAAGATAAGAGAAACTTATCCCCTCAACTATTGCAAGTTGAGTGAGAACAAATAAACACATAATAACAAACATAACAATAGGCACATCATTCAAGTAGTTAATCTAATTATGTTATATTATAGTTTCCTAGCCAAACAATGCAAATGCAACAAGAGTGTGCCATGCTCATGCATGTGATATGCATTGGTATTGATATCTTAGCCCAACCTAGCAACTCATCTGGTTTAACCGTCTCAAATCGAACATCTGGACAACATATCTAGGAACCTAGCAAATATTTCAACCTAGCAATAACTACATAGAGTGTTAGAAAATCTAGCATATAGCTGGCCTAGTAAATACAATGTAGTTTTTATATGCTCAAAAACCTAGCTTTAATAAATCAAGTAGTTTACTGGATAAACCAATCCTTTCATATGGAAACCAACCTAACAACATCTCGATTTTTAGAAAACTTGACCCATAGATCTTTTCCATGCCATGCCATGAACACATTAGATCATACACCAAGCAAAACCTATCAAATCCAAGTAGACTTAATTAATCACTTATTACCTAGCCTTTACTTTGTAATATTACTAGCTCTAGGATCTTGGTATTGGGTTCACTTAGGTGAACACCTTAAGAGATAGAGTTAATCCTTAGATTCCTTTCAAGATAACATAGATCCTAGCAAATGTCATATATTCATTCATTAGCATCAACATATCAACAAAGTTTAATGTCATGTCACCATTTTGTTAGTAACAATTATAATAGGTAGCTCAATATGGTACATCGAACATCTTATCAACTTGCAATCAAGTTTAGCCAAGCTAAAACATCATAGAGCATACAAAGTTAGGAGTAGACATAAATCTACTCAAGTATATACAAATATCCACTTACCTAGCTAGGGGTACATTCTAAATTTTACTCATTAACATAAGCTTCCTCTTCCACAAATTCGCTTAGCAATCAATTATAGGTCATGAATATATATATATATATATACATATACTAGTTAAATACTCACTTGTTGGTAGTTAGTTCATTGTATGTTGGTTCCAATTTAGTCTCTAAGTTTAATTCTAAGTTAAATTTTGAAACAACTTCTAATTGCACTATCCTCTTTCACAAATCATAATTTCTTGACCAATCAACGATTTTTATAAGTTACTTGAAATAGCCAAATCTTCTAAGTTACCATTTGAGCTATACGAGGATCATTCAAAAGATCAGTTTTATCCTTACTAAATTATCCTTTGAGCTATCCTCTAACTCTATTAGCTATAGGATTTTTAACAAAACAACCTCTAACCAAGCTTTTGAGTCCCCTATTTTGCATCTTACTCATCATTTTTACTTTTAACCTACCCTCTGAATATCAATTTAGTGGAATTCATGTCTTGAATCCTATAAATCATCCTCTACCTTTAATTAATGTTCTATAAGTAGCTAATTTACCAACTTCTTTCCAAGTTATAATTCTGGAATCAAATTTAAACATAAAAGAACACTTTAAACCAACCTTCCTCAGTTTCATTACTTTTCACTAAATTAATTAAATACTAACTTCACTAGTTAAGGCCAATTCACCATTTTTTGTAACTTCTCACTTAATCAATCAACCCAACCACTCCACAATAGTAATCATACTTCAATAACTAATCTAACTTAGAATCTAAGTAAGGTTATTTAAGAAAATAGGTTATTTGTCACTAAAATCAACATTTAATACCTAATTTAGAGCTCAAAAATCACATAAAAATTCATAAAGTAGTTTTGCGAAAAATCTCTTTATAACAATTCAATATCAATATAGGGTAGTTTACATAAAAATTTAGAAGGTGAAAACAACATCAATAACTTTGTTTATTTCAATATCGAAAATTGTTTAATTTTTCTGATTTCTTAAGGATGTATATTTCCACCACTAAATTTGGACAAAATGACAATTTTCTTAAATTCTATACACAAAAATATGCAGAAATAAATTTTTTTCATAATTTTCTGAGTACTATTTATATTTTTAATAATTTAAGAAAAACCAAGTAAGATTTAGACTTTACTAGCATTAACAGTTCTGGCCACCTCCAGTAATGGAGGGTTTATGAAAAGCTCCAAACACTACCTCCTCCATTGAGTAGTGGTAATAGTCAGCTCCCAATAATTCCTTAAGTCATCGAACCGTCTAACTCCTTAAATTGTACATTGATTTTGATATTTTTCCTTAATTTTCTTATTTGATCCTTTTAGCTCTCTTAGATTTTTCCTAAACTTCAATCTACACAAATAACATCTTGGAGAGGATTCCTAATTTTTCTAAGCTCAAGGATGGTAAAAATTAAAATTTTTTTCTCTTTCTTTCTCTCTTTTCCAAATTGCAAGCTTATATATTGCATGTTCAAGCCTACCCTAACTCTAACAATAGCTTAAGACACTCCCACACCTAAACTAGGAATTCCTAATTGTTCTCAAGTGTTTCTAATAATTTTTATTAATTTTTTATAATTTCTTAAGCCTATTTCGGCTTAAAATGTAATTTATCGGGTATTTTAATTAGTTTTGGATACATACATACGCATAATAATTACGTGCAAGTATATACATATCTTCCATGTACTATTTTGTATCACATGATATTTTTATTACATATATAATTTATTTTTAAGGCTTCATAATTATTCGAAACTTTAATTTCGAGTTTATGATAATTACTGACCATATCCAATAAAAATACGTTTTATTGAAATTAAACATTATATATATGTATATATATATATATTATTTTGAGAAATTGATCCTATTAGCACTCTTCGTCTAATTTTTATGACCTTATGTTAAAATTTGATTCAATTCGCACAAAATTATCCAAAAGCCCTAAATCTCTCCAAATGCCTTAATGCACGTTAATACTAAATAGTTCGAGTATGGTCATTCAACCTAACCTACTTGAGCTTTTGTTAATGACTTTACTTTATTACTTTCATCAGCTATACTCCCTAGGTCTTGTATGTAGTAGAGGTGGTCCACCACTTTAGGCCTCGAGTGGTTGGTCGAAGATTGGGTCTTACACTCTTGGATTGCTATCCTGATGAAAAATCCCTTAATCATTTGCTCTTATAACACTATCCTAATATAAAACCTTTAGATCTTCTACTGTTAGAGCATTATCTTGATTTTTATCCTTTGGATGACCTATTCATAAGGCATTATCCCTTTTCAAAAGAACATTCACAATTCCCAAATGCTTAGTGGCTTTTTAGGGCAAAAATGATATCATTCTTTTGTCTTTGTAGTAAAGTTTAAGTAAAGAGGAACAATTGTTGACACCTCAATTTTGCTCCCTACAATGTCAAAACTTCTTTTTAGGATAATAAAAAGGGTCTCAACAAAAAATACAAAATAAAAAAGAAAATACAAAAAATTAGAAATCTTTGAAACTAGAAAATTTGGAAATGCAAAAATTTTAGAAAATTCAGTAAAATACAAAAAAGAAATTGAAAAATTAAAAACATTTAAATTATAAAATTTAGGAAAATTGAAAAATATTAAAAATGGAAAAAAGCAAAAAAAAGTGAAAATAAGAAAAAATACAAAATGTAAGACTCTTAGTATATGAAAATAGAATAATAATAAAGACTTGGGCTAGGTATGGATTTTTTGAGTTGGTTTGGGCTTAGGATATATTTAAAATTTGAAATTAGCCCAAGCCAAACTCATATATGCATTTTGTTTGTATTAAAAAGTAAGGTATAAACCAACAACCTATTTGGTGAAGAGCTTAGACTAAGAATATAACGACCCAACAGTATCATTGTCGTGATAGGTCGCCGTATACCGTATAAAGGTCTATTATCAATCCCCTTGCTGATCATAGGCCTTTCATACGACATACGACATACAAGGCTCTTTCCACTCCACGTTACTACTAGGCCCATAGACTAGTAATATAGAGCAAATTAAACTAAAATTTCTTTTATGTTATAATTTAACTAATTGTGTGGGCTCGTGAGACCCACACCAAAATAATATTACAAACAAATGCAGTTCATAACGGAACTGCATAAAATCTAAGTTATGCACAAAAACATAAAAGTATCTAAATATCTATAATCTATTACAAAATGTCCTCTTCGCTCTCTAATCGCTCCAACCCGTCTCTACACGAGACTTACCACGGGCATGCCTCAGCCCGGATTAACGAAGAGGTTCTCCTGCATCAACAAAAATCTATAAGGATGTAAGCTAACGCTTAGTGAGATAAATGCCCTCGTTAGTACCACATAGCAAAAATTTATTATATGCACAATCATATGAATGCATAAACAACCAGTATGCCAAACAACGCATGCAGTGACCTAGGAACCGCATACGACTCAGAATTACGCCTCCTGAAGTCGGGGTTTGGAGATAATTAACCAACCCAAACCAAAATCCGGGTTCTAGACCTTGGGTTTTATTTCATTTGCACTATCGTGCTCATACAAAAACAAAACTCTACATATGTATATATATATATATATATATATATATATACTTCCTTCCTTTACTAAAATCAAATCATATCTTTTAAAATCCCAAGTCTAGCGGTGTGGTGGCCCCCGCAGTCCACAAACACATGTCCTAAGCAGAAGCCACAAGACTCGGCCCCTCGCCGACGGTTGGCGTCTCCCGGCACCTAGTAAGCCCATCAGCTTAAGACAGAGACTCAATATATATGCTGGCGTAGCTAGTGCCCAATCCTTCAAGAAACTTGTATTCCTGTGAGTCCCTTCCCATCTTCTGCGTGAAGTGGCAGTCGGTGTTATCTGTATGCAATATGAGGTATGCATGATTCATTTTGATTTCTTAATCGCATAAGTGATTAACTCGATTTTCAGGATGATCAAACAATTTCATTCCATACAATTCATATGTATATATGATGCAAGCAATTCCCTTTATTAAATATACTTAACAAGTCATCACATTCATCTACAAATTCATACACATGCATCTCCCATATCCCACAAGCATCCAAATTCATATATATAAGTTTAGGTGCATCTATTTCTACAAGCACAATCAAGTAAAGAGTCATCGGAAATTTACTCACTCTGCCATGTAGGTCAGTCAAAATAATCTGAAGGCAAGTCGTCTCTGTAAACGGTGTCCCCTGGTCATTGAAATAATTTTTATAAGGAATTGAAGCAAACTTAAGAAACTAAGTAAATTTTCCTTAAGTTATATTTTTGATTAGTTTTCGAAATTTTTCTCGGTTTTTACTCAAAGTTTAATCGCTTATAACTTTTTCGTTTTAAATCCGATTTTTACAATCTTATAGTCAATCTTCATCGTTTTCAAGTGTACTTTAACGTGGTAAGGTTAGATTTTCGAAATGAGGTATACAATTCTGTCCATGGGTCAGAACAGTAGCGTTCCTCATGTGTTGGAGTGTTTCTAGGCCTTGTTTGGTAAATGGGCTTTTTGATAACTTGAGAAATTCCTTAGGCTTGGTCTTTAGATTTTATCCTAAGCTTAAAATACTCCTTGAGATCAGATTTATAACTTTGATTTATATTCTTAAGGCTAACAACCACTTCTTGGGCCCTTTAGTGGGCTTAAGTTATCAAATGGGCTTGTTTTTGGTTTAAACTAAAGTTAATGACTTTGGTGGGCTTATGGGGCCTTACGTGGATTTCTTATGGGCTTTAAAACAACTTCTCTTGGTACTTTAAGGTGCTGGTTAGATTTTTATTGAAGGCCCATCTTAGAGTTCTAGGCTTGTTTTGAGAGTTCTAGGCCCGGTTTTGAGTTCTAGGCTTTATATGCTTACTATACTTGCTTTGGTTAATCTTTTCACTTTGTTCATTCACTTTTATCTTATTTTTAGGCTTCTTTCTCCCACGTTCCAGATCTGTTCATGATGGTTGAAAGGGGTCCTCACTTGGTTTTTCAACTTGTCTCATCATTTTCTTAAGTTTAGGTGGTAGATTATGCACTTAACTACTTGTGTACAAATCTTAACTTAAGTTTCCTTCCATCAAATGATCCTTTAACTCATGTTCCACGTAAAGAAATAAAAGATCTTATACTTAATACAACTCCCATATCATAGCTCATGTCATACAAAGTTGGTTTCTTTATAAAACTTCATGTGATGGATTTTTCCTTAACTTAAGTCTAGATTTGAGCATGTTTAACTTAATGGAAACAAAATCAACATCCAAATGACTATGGAACCCTCACGTCCAGCATGCTTATCCTCCATTAAAGTTCTCATTTCAAGATTTTCTTAACTTAAAATCTTCCATTCAGAGCATTAAATAAATGTCTATACAAAACACCAACTTTACATGCTCATATTTCAACTTCATGTAAGGGTTTTATGGTTTGTTTCTTAAAACGATTTTTGGTACTATAACAACTCAAACCTTACTTATATCTTCAAGAAATCCAAGTCTCCTAACATAAATACTAATCCACATATCACAAGAAACACTTACTCGTCCTTAACACAAAGTTTGGTAGTTGTGCACTAAGGTTCCACTTAAGCCTTTAACTTTGCCTCTTCCTTTTAGCTACCTTTTGAAACCCGAATCTTTTGCTCTTTTGGAATGAGGTTTATGGAAGATTCTAATGGTCTTAAAAGGCCTTAGATGGTGAAAGAAAATTACACAAGAACAAGAGAAAAAAATGCCATGAGTAAAGCTTCAAAATGGAAGAAAAATGGATTTTGTGGGGTAAGGTTGTTTCTCCTTTTTATGTTTGTTTCAAAGGAGAGAAAGATGAAGTGAAAGTGAAATTGAAAGGGAGAGAAATGGTGGAAATGTGGCCGGTTGGAAATGGAGAGAGAGGGAGTGTTTAAGTGTCTTGGAAGTGTTGTCTTGAAGCTTACAAAAAGTCAACAATCGCAACTCTTGATGATGTAAGCATTAAAGAGTGAATAGTGATGTGTAAGAAGAAGTGATTGATGAGTGAATGACAAGTGCATGGCCCCCCTTTCTCCCCTTTTTAGATCTGCCATTGGAAGTCTTTTTATGCCATGGAGTGGTCTTGTCACCTTTATTAAAGTTAAGCTTATGATTTCTTGTGAAAATTTGTCTATATGTAGTATAAGTGAAGAGGTGATAAGGAAATTGTCTTATCACTAGATTTTGATAAGTTATCAATTGATAAATGATTCCAACTCTCAATTGATAAGTTATCTATGGTGATTAGTTGGTCTACTTATTTATGTGTAAGGCTTATGCATGAAGATAAGGGCATAGCCTTATAGAAAATTATTTTAGGATTTTTATCTTACATTGTTTTGTGATTTATGATTTGATTTTTGTAGAATTGTGAAATTTTCTAAAGTTGAATGAAATTATTCAAATTAAATTATCGATTAATTATTTAGGGTTAAAATTATTTAGGGTTAAAATTCCTTAATGGTTTTAAGGTTTAGGGTTTTAAGTAGCTTTAGAGCTCGCAGTTCTTCAAGCTCGGGTTTTATCGACAATTTGCTTTTGAATTGTAAAAATTTAATTTGTTTCTAAATATAAACTTAAGTTTTTAGTTTAGTTGATCTTTAGGAACCTTCGGAAGGTACTCTTAATCAAATCTTAGGCCCACTAAAAGTAGGGTTTACAAAGAATCAAGAGAAGAGAATGATCTTGAATTTGATCCCTACTAGGCGCATGATTGTACCTTTTATTTTTTGTACACTCATCTGCTACATGTCTCATTTCTATTTGACCACGTGTCTATTTGGACACATATAGATGATCATCGGTTTTCCTAGATGATGTGGGGCTTACGTAGTGCCACATCACCATCTTTTTCTTTCTCTTTATCTTTCTCTTCCTTTCCTTAGCTTTCCTGCGTGCACCCTGCTCATAACCATCACTTTGCCTCAATTTTTTCTATGTTTTGAACAAAATTTCCATTAAATTAATAATGGAATCATGTGCTCCACACAAGCTAAAATCAATTCCCTCCCATTTTCCATCTAAATTCAAGTGTCTAGGTTGCTAAATCGGATCAAGAAGTTTAAAGAAAGCTTTGTATTCAAGAAGATAACTTCCATATGATTTTGCCATACTTTAGTTGCCCTTTCTATCCAATTTTTTTTTTTTTTCTAATTTCTAGATGCAAAATACGTGATGAAATAAGATGGAATACATAAGTGTTTTTTTCTTTAGAAAAGGAAATAGTATGAAGTTGCTATTTCTATTTGCCGAAGAAGCAAGAAGAAGGGGGAAGGGGAGAGAATAGGCATCCACGTAGGCATACATTACATGTCTGATTTCTTTTCTTTATTTTATTTGTTTCACACCACATGGCGCATTTACATGTGACTACATAGTGCTGCCATCTTGGCTACGTGGCAACACATGGCTACCACATATCATAGGACTATTTATGTAAAAATAGAATTTGATATGTGCCTAAAACTCCTTAATTCTAGGTATTTAAGTCACAAGTTTTCATTGGATTTTTTCTTTTCTGGTGATATGAATGTTCATTTAACATCTAAAGAACACCAAGCATCATGGGCCACTAAACATGAAAATTTTCGATTAAGAAAGTGACTATTGTAATTATAGTTAATTGTTCCATTTTTTAGCTTAATATTCCTAATGTTCTTGCCTTTCTATGAGTCATTTGTGGTCCTTTATGATTTTAATGACATACCAAAGGCAATTGAAAAAGTGTCTCACTAATTTTGATATTCACTGTCTATTTGGATTATTCCACAAGTTCAAAACTTTACATAAGAAATAATTGCCAATCTCCATGAAAAGTAAGTGGAACATGATTTTCTTTCCCCTATGAATCATATAAATTACCTCAGTCCTTTATATTAACCTATAAATTATATTAAGTATTAATGTATATATTTCATTTTATTTTATATTAAATTAGAGTGAATACTTACATTAGATTTATTCAAATTTGTAAATTGAAGTACATGTTCCTTATTATTTTTTTTTAACATGGCTTATATTTGTATTTTTTATTAACTCTAGTTCGACCTCTAATTAAACCTAGTTTAACTCCTTAATCCTTGACCCTCTCACAGGTTTGGGTCAAACTCTTGGACCAAATCTAACAACATTGATTTTAATATCATTTGTAGCCTATAGTTTGATTCTTGAAACCATTTGCAGCTTTGGTTTAGCCTAAAAACCACCTTAGATTATTTTACTCTATTTACTCTTTCATTAGTTTATATTATTCCATATAAGTGCAAGCTTTGATAAGGGGTAAACCAAGCTTTTAACAAGGCTTTATTTAAATCATAATCATCAAACATCATTCTAAGGTTTAAAATTAAGCTCAATCCATCAAGCACATTCTATACAAACCATATAACTTGCAACCTAATGAGTAAACATAAGTTTACTCCTAAACACACAATATCTACTTACATGAAACTAGTGCTCTTTACCTTAATTAGCATCTTCAGTCTCCTCTTATTTAGGTAACCTATGCCAAGCCTGAATTTTTGGTTTTTTGTTTGTTTTTCTTTAATCCAATTTATATTAAACCTTATGCCCATTCGATATAAACCCTCGACTAATAATTAAGGAAAATATGATCCTTATAAATTTTTTGAAAAATAGGAGTCACTACCCGATTAGAGTTGGGAAAAGTTAAGCTAGAATCAATTAAGTAGATTGATTCTAACTTTGCTACTAATTTATGAGAAAATTAATTGAAAAAGATGATTTTAAGTAAAAAAACTAGAAATTTTGAGCTTGGGAGCTAACTCATTAAACCCTAAATATGTACAACTATAACCTTCTAAGATCAACTTTATTTTTCGAAATAACCCTTTTTAATATTAAAGATAAACACTAATAAAAAATAATTATATTTACAAGAAAAAGAAGAAAATTTATTTATAAAAGGGAAAATAAGAAAATGTTTCCCTATTTTAAGTCGCTTCGTAATTGTTTACGAATGCTTATATATCCACTATTTGATATCAGACTTTTTGTAGTTCGTTTATAAAATTTTAATTTGTGAATTTCTTTTAACCCTAAAAATTGGCTGAGTTTACGTTTGTAAACTCCACAATTTTAGGTGACATCCAAAGTTGTCGAGAGTACTCTCCAATTATCCCTAAGCATAAACTAAATTAAGAATCAAGTTTAATTTAAAAGCTGTATCCATCGACTTCTTAACTATAAATCAACTTAAGAATCCTAAAGTCGATATCAATTCTAGAAACAACCCTAAATCCTAAAAAAAGTAGAAATCCTAACTTAAATAGTTGAAAACCCTAAGGTCTAATAACAAAACTTAACTTTCTAAAACCCAAACCTTAGGATGAGCTAGAAATACTCAAGATTTCTAGAACTCTAGATGAACAATTGAAAACTCAAACTTAACCAAGCTTCATTTGATCCTAAATTTTTATAATCTATTATGAGAAGTGATTTTAAGAGAGGAATTATTTAAAAAACTAAGCCCTAAAAAAATCGTATTAATAAGATAATTTAAGAACCACATGTATGAGGCTTAGGACTAACCACTTCCATCCAATTTCCTTCTCAATTTATTCAAATCAAAGTCAATAATGAAGACTTAGTTGACTTATCAACCTAATAACTTCCATAAGCCTAGATAAGATAATTCCCTTTCCACCATATAAGTTATACTACATATAGGTAAGTGATTTAACTACTCAATTTATTTAATTCAAGAAATCAAGTTGATGGGATAAGCCATCATGCCCAAAGGACATGTACCATGCCAGTTGGAGAAGGGGAAGCAAGGCTTGCCATCTTCCATCTCTTCAACATTCTCTTACTTGTTTTGTCATACTTACTATTCACTCAAAAAGCCTACACTAATCTATCACATCTTGTTGACTTTACACCACTTAAATACATTAAAAAAAATGATAATATGGAGTCGAGAAAACCCTAGGTTGAACAGGCCATTTAAGAACCCCAACACCCTCACTTGTTCCCTTTCTTTTCAAGATATACTCCACTTGAAAACAAAGAGAGAAAAACTGCACCGCCCCCACCCCACCCACCTACACCCCCCCAAACACACTCACACAAACAACTTTTACCCATCCAAGGAGACACACTAAAACCACACCACACTCTACCATTTAAGGAAACTTTGGAGCACCAACAAACACTCAAGAACATAGGTTTCAAGGAGCTAAAGGTCATAAAAGGAGAAGGGGTGAAAAACAAGAGCAAAAGGGGACTTAAAGAGGCATAACAATCACCTCTACACCTAGTAAAGTAAGCTTTGTTTCCAAATGTCCTTAGAACACCATGTGTAAGATATCATTTCTTATTATGTAAAGATATCATGTACCCTAGGAGCTCTCTTAGCTAGGTTAAGTACGAACTTCTTGAATTTTCCTTCACAAGTGGTAGAACATGAGTAGCTTAAGCTTGTTTTCCTCTTTGTATATTTGGATATTATTTGAAGTTTAATCTTGTAACTTAGAGAAACCCCAAAAATAAGCTTGTGCACAATACTTTAAGGTGTTGGACATGTAATGTAAGAAGCATATCAAAGTGTTATCTTCACTTATATTAAGATTCTCATGCATCAAATTGACTTGAAGTGATAGAAAGACCACCTTATATACTTATAGTGAAGAAATCATCACCTAAGGACCCAACCCAAAGCTATATATGTTCTATATTTTCTACTTAATATTATGGTAAAATGAACCACTTACAAAGAGTAAAACAAGTATGAGTTAGAGTATAAGTAGGTGTAAAGCCCTGGTTTAGTACTTAAGCTTAAGAAAACAAAGAGTTGAGCGGAAAACCAAGTTAGGAGCTATTAATCCAATTTGACCAGATTTGTAAATTATATTGAATCCATTTAAAAACACTTGAAAATGAAGTAAATAAAGTGAAAAGGTCAACCGAAAATAATAGGATAAGCATTAACGGCCTAAAACTCAAAACTGAGCCCAAAACTCATAAGATGAACCCAAAACATTCAATTGGGCCTTATAAAATTTTTTTACCAGTACCTTAAACTTAGGAAAAAGATGTTATAGGATCCATGGAAAGTCCACGTTAATTTCCCCAAGCCCAACAAAGTAATAAACAATGTTAATACATGAAACAAGATGATTTTGACCACATAATCTATTTAGAAATTCAAGAAGTGCAAGATAGTAATAATGCCATAAATAATAAATGAAAAACCAATCCTAATAAGAGTATTTAAGCCTAAAAAGAAGTGCTAAGTTCAAGCTCTACATAATTTATAAGGTAGTAAAAATCCCAACAATAATTTCAAGCCCAAAGGAGACTTAACCCTAGGGCGCTACTACTTTGACTAATAGGCAAAATTGTAGGCCCATCTCCCAAATCTAACCTTACCATGTGAAATTACACTCAAAAACGATGAAAATTAAATATAAGATCATAAAAATTGAATTTAAAATGAGAAAGTTACACACAATCAAAGATTTAGTATAATTGGGAAAAATTTAATACCAAGTTAACAGAACATTACATTGACATCTTTATATATATCAAATTCTTATGATACCATATTTATGATGTTCAGGGGACTTTACTTTTGGAGATGATCTACCCCTGAACTACTATGACTAAGCAACTATGGCAAAGTGAATAACTCCCGATGACTTTATGCTTTAGTTTGCTTGAGTGTAGTTGCACTAAATTGATATTACAACTTAGATGCATAAGGGATATGGGGAAATGCATGTGTATGGTTTTGTGATTGATTGTATGACATAATAATAATAAGCAACTAGAATTGTTTATGTATTTTGATTATGTACTATTGTTATGGTATGAAATTGCTTGACCATTAAATAACTTAAGTAATTATCTAACTACGAAATTAAAATGAGTCATGCATAGCACTTCTTTGCATCATAATTACATTGATTGCCACCTCACACAAAAAGTGGGAAGGGACTCAAAGAAGTAGAGGCTCCTAAAGGTATTAATTGAGGCATTAATATGCCATGTTATTGAGTTCCTATCCTAGCCTATGAGCTTACTAGGCACTAGGAGACACTAATCGTTTGGCTAAGAGGCATGTCTTATGACTTCTACTTAGAATGTGTGATGTGGACTATAAGGGCCACTACACTACTAGACTAGGGAATTTTGTTTTGTGAAAGCACCATATTTCTCATTAAAGTAATGCATATTTATGTATATACAATATTTTGCAAATGAGTTTATTTAAGTACATAAGTGCAACTTTATATAAAAACCTAAGTACTAGAACCCGATTGTTGGTTTGTGTTAATCAATAATCTCTAACCCCAACTACAACGGGAGAAATTTCTAAGTTTCATACAATTCCTAAGTTACTATATGTATTGTTGCTTGAGGTTAGTCTTGACTTAAGACAGGCTGTAAGTTGTTGGAGCAAATGAGGGAACTATTTAGATTTTGGATTTGTCCTTATGAAATTCTTGTTGTAGTTATGTTAGACTTTCAGTAGCTACTTAGATTATTGTCACTTTTATTCTTTTAAGAACATTACGTTTCATTATTATTATTATTATTAATATTTGATAATGCATTGATCATTTAGTTAAAATAATAGTTTACTATGGTACTATTTGTTTATATGACCAATAGTAGCTTAGAGTAGAGTAGCTTAGTACATTATATGGAAGAACAATGACTGACAAGGTGGTCAATCATCAATCTTCGTATAATGTATGACAATCTACTATAGACTTTATAAATTTAACCTTCTAAATATGGTATCAGACTCGAGTATCGTAGATATTTCCCTAAGTCGATAAAACCACATAAAATGAAAACCGACTAAAATTTTAAACTTGAAACTTAAAACGAACTTGAAAGGCCTTATTATATGATTTGGAAACGCTAATCATGTAAGAAAATCCCAATCCTTGCATATACGTACTTTTAAAAATGTAAACCTAAACTTAATAGGAACCGTAAATATCAAATCATAAAAATTAAAAAAAAAAAACTCTATAAAATTATCTTAATGCTTAAAAAGCCATAAATCAATAAAATTATTAATAATTTTGTAAAATCATATAAAACTAATAACAAATGAATGAAGGATTCTTTCAAGTAATCACACGATAGATTAAGAAAAGAGAATGAAATTGCTTAATAATATATATATATATATATATACATATTGTGGGGCTACTTATGTACACAAGTAAAATAATTTTTGTAAATTTATTTAGGTTCTCAAGGACTTATGACCCTAAATAAATAATTAAAAATATAATTTCAATAAATTTTATTCAACTCTAGAAAACTCTAAAATTTCTTAAGAGGCAAATCACAACTTACAAATTAATTTGAGAACCAAACCCTAAAAGAATTTCATATAAGATAATGCCCTTATTTTCACTTATAAGCCATGTTACATATAGATAAGTTATAAACCCTACTTTTTAGTGGACTTGTGATTCAACTAAGAGTACTTCCCAAATATTCCCAAGGATAAACTAAGCTAAGAATTCAATTTTGCATTTAAAAATGAATTTAATTTTCCAATTCAAAAGTCTATTATCGATAAATCTCGATTACGAGAACCACAAACTCTAAGTCACTCAAAACCTTAAACCCTAAAACAATTAAGGACTTATAACCCTAAGTGACTAATTGATAATTTAATTTGAATAATTTTATTCAAACTCTAGAAATTTTCATAATTTTATAAGAATTAAATCATAACATACAAATCAATTTAAGAAACAAACTCCAAAAGAATTTCATATAAGACAATCTTCTTATCTTCATGCATAAGACTTGTGCACATGAATAAGTAAACTAACCAATCACCTTAAATAACTTATCAATTGAAAGTTGGAATCATTTATCAATTGATAACTTATCAAAAACTAGTGATAAGACACTTTCCTTATCACCCCTTCACTTATACTACATATAGACAAGTTATCATATTATTTTATGTATTGAACTTTTAATTAAGTGACAAGACAACTTAATGCCCAAAGAAGACACTCTATGGCCGGTTGGGAAGAGAGCCTAAGGGAGGCTATGCCTTGTCAACTTTTAATCACTCAATTATCTTACACATCTATTATTCACCCCTTAAAGCTTACATCACTAGTATTATAAAAAAGTTGGCATTTGTGCATACTAAAAGACAACCAATTAAAGCTTCTTAAACACACTTCTCCTCCTATTCAAAAATCTGCTACTATCTTCCTCTTTCACTCTTATTTTCACTTCCTTTTTTCTCACTTTAAACACAAATCGAAAGAAGAAACCTAACCCCACTAAACCCCACATTGCCACCACCCTTTTTGCTTCATAACTCACGACACAAAAGCTTGATTTTGTTACCTCCTATTGTCAATTTCAAAAACCACTTTTAGGAACTTTAAAATATCTCAAAAAATCCACTTCAAAGATCAAGACCCTAGCTTTCAAAAGAACTTACAAGAAGAGGAAAGAAGACAACGAGCTAAGAGGATACTTAGTTGCACCACCACCTTGTTTTCGCTTTGAGGATGAGTAAGTTGTTTTTTTGTGTTAGTCGTTTAGTACCATCTTTTCATGAAGATATTAGCATAATCATAAGATGATAAAATAGCTAGACCACCTTAAGAAGTAAGCTTGTGAACACCTTTGCATGAAAGTTGAAATATGGGCATGTTAAGTCGGTATTTGTAGCGACCCTAGGAGGGGCCTAGTAGTATTGCCTAAAATTTCCATATCACGTGTGCACTCATGATAAGAAAATCGCCTTGCAAGTCAGAGATTGCAAGACTCTAAATAGTTATTTGCTAGAGTCTTCAATTTTAGTTCATTGACTTATTATATAATATAAATAATTATGGATATCCATATTTCCACAATTCCTCAGAACCGTAGAGAATTAGTATCCCCTACCAAAATAATGAAATAAGATAGACAATTTTAGAAAATTCTAAACTTACTAAAGATACTAAACTTAATTGAGACATTAGTTGTTTTTCGGAGCATTCCGAATTAACTATACAAGCTTTTCATTATACTGATTCAATGGTAGCACTCTACACTCGATTCTTATCCCATTCCCAACTATCGATCAACCTGCAAGGAAAAGAACTATTAGGGTGTAAGCTTACGCTTAGTGAGATAAATGCCCTCGTCAGTACCACATAGCAAAAGTTTATTATATGTACAATCATATGAATGCATGAACAATTAGTATGCCCAACAACACATGCAGTGACCTAGGAACTGCATACGACTCAGAATTACACCCCCTGAAGTCGGGGTTTAGAGATAATTAACCGACCCCAACCAAAATCCGAGTTCTAGACCTTGGGTTTTATTTCATTTACACTATCGTGCTCATGCTAAAACAAAGCTCTATATATATATATATATATATATATGTATACTTCCTTTACCAAAATCAAATCATATCTTTTAAAATCTCAAGTCTAGCAGTGTGGTGGCCTCCGCAATCCACAAACACACGCCCTAAGCAGAAGCCAGAAGACTCGGCCTCTCGCCGACGGTTAGCGTCTCCCAGCACCTAGTAAGCCCATCAGCTTAAGACAGAGACTCAATATATATGATGGCGTAGCTAGTGCCTAATCCTGCAAGAAACTCATATTCCTGTGAGTCCCTTCCCATCTTCTGCGTGAAGTGGCAGTTGGTGTTATCCGTATGCTATATGGGGTATGCATGATTCATTTTGATTTCTTAACCGCATAAGTGATTAACTCGATTTTCAAGGTGATCAGACAATTTCATTCCATACAATTCATATGTATATATAATGTAAGCAATTCCCCTTATTAAATATGCTTAACAAGTCATCACATTCATCCACAAATTCATACACATGCATCTCCCATATCGCACAAGCATCCAAATTCATATATGTAAGTTTAGGTGCATCTATTTCTACAAGCACAATCAAGTAAAGAGTAATCGGGAATTTACTCACTCTACCATGTGGGTCAATCAAAGTAATCCGGAGGCAAGTCGTCTCCGTAAATAGTGTCCCCTGGTCATTGAAATAATTTTTATAAGGAATTGAAACAAACTTAAGAAACTAAGTAAATTTTCCTTAAGTATATACTCTTGACTAGTTTTTGAAATTTTTCCCAGTTTTTACCTAAAGTTTAATCGCGTATAACTTTTTTATTTTAAATCCGATTTTTATGATCTTATAGTCAATCTTGATCGTTTTCAATTGTACTTTAACGTGGTAAGGTTAGATTTTCGAAATGAGGTACACAATTCTGTCCATGGGTCAGAACAGTAGCATTCCTCATGTGTTAGAGTGTTTTTGGACCTTGTTTGGTAAATGGGCTTTTTGATAACTTGAGAAATTCTTTGGGCTTGGTCTTTAGATTTTATCCTGAGCTTAAAATACTCCTTGAGATCAGATTTACAACTTTGATTTATATTCCTAAGGCTAACAACCACTTCTTGGGCCCTTTAGTGGGCTTAAGTTGTCAAATGGACTTGTTTTTTGTTCAAACTAAAGTTAATGACTTTGGTGGGCTTATGGGGCCTTAGGTGGATTTCTTATGGGCTTCAAAACAACCTCTCCTGGTACTTTAAGGTGCTGGTCAGATTTTTATTGAAGGCCCAACTTAGAGTTCTAGGCTTGTTTTAAGAGTTTTAAGCTCGGTTTTAAGTTTTAGGCTTTATATGCTTACTATACTTGCTTTAGTTAATCTTTTCACTTTGTTCATTCACTTTTATCATATTTTTAGGCTTCTTTCTCCCACATTCCAGATCTGTTCATGATGGTTCCAAGGGGTCCTTACTTGGTTTTTCAACTTGTTTCATCATTTCCTTAAGTTTAGGTGGTAGATTATGTACTTAGACTACTTATGTCTAAATCTTAACTTAAGTTCTCTTCCATCAAATGATCCTTTAACTCATGCTCCACATAAAGAAATAAAAGATCTTATACTTAATACAACTCCCATATCATAGGTCATGTCATACAAAGTTGGTTTCTTTATAAAACTTCATGTGATGGATTTTTCCTTAACTTAAGTCTAGATTTGAGCATGTTTAACTTAATGGAAACAAAATCAACATCTAAATGACTATGGAACCCTCACGTCTAGCATGCTTATCTTCCATTAAAGTTCTCATTTCAAGATTTTCTTAACTTAAAATCTTCCATTCAAAGCATTAAACAAATGTCCATACATAACACCAACTTTACATGCTCATATTTCAGCTTCATGTAATGGGTTTTATGGTTTGTTTTTTAAAACGATTTTTGGTGCTATAACAACTCAAACCTTACTCATATCTTCAAGAAATCCAAGTCTCCTAACATAAATACTAATCCACACATCACAAGAAACACTTACTTGTCCTTAACGCAAAGTTTGGTGGTTGTGCACTAAGGTTCCACTTAAGTCTTTAACTTTGCCTCTTCCTTTTAGCCACTTTTTGGAACCCGAATCTTTTGCTCTTTTGGAATGGGGTTTATGGAAGATTCTAATGGTCTTAAAAGGCCTTAGATGGTGAAAGAAAATAACACAAGAATAAGAAGAGAAATTGCCGTGAGTATGGAAGCAAAAATGGTGGCGGCAATGTTGGGAATTTATGGAGTTTGATTTCTTCTTTTGATTTGTGTTTAAAGTGAGAGAAAAGGAAGTGAAAATGGGAGTGAAAGAGGGAGAGAGTGGCAGATTTTGAATGACAAAAGAAGTGTGTGCAAGAAGCTTTAATTGATTGTCTTGTAGTTTAGACAAAAGTCAATAATTGCAACTATTAATGATGTAAGCATTAAGGGGTGAATAGTGGTGTATAAGAGAAAGTGATTGATGGTTGAAAGACAAGAGTATGACCCCCCCTTTCCTCCTTGTTTAAATCTGCCATTTAATGTCCTTTGGGGTCTTGGAATGGTCTTGTCTCATTTATTAAAGTTAAGCTTATGAAATCTTGTGAAAAATTGTCCATATGCAGTATAAGTGAAGAGGTGATAAGAAAAATGTCTTAGCACTAGATTTTGATAAGTTATCAATTGATAAATAATTCCAACTCTCAATTGATAAGTTATCTAAAGTGATTGGTTGATCTACTTATTGAAGTATAAGGCTTAAGCATGAAGATAAGGGCATAGCCTTATAAGAGATTGTTTTAAGGTTTTTATCTTACATTGTTTTGTAATTTATGATTTGATTTTCGTAGAATTGTGAAATTTTCTAAAGTTGAATGAAATTATTCAAATTAAATTATCGATTAGTCACTTATGGTCAAAATTCCCTAATTGTTTTAGGGTTTAGGGTCTTAGGTGAGTTTAGAGCTCGTAGTTCTTCAAGCTCAGGTTTTCTCAATAATTGGTTTTTGAATTGGAAAATTTTAATTTGTTTCTAAATGTAAACTTAAGGGTCTTAAGTTTACTTTGCTAGCTAAAAGCTAAGGGAACACCTACAACAACACTTAAGAAGTAAAAAATAAAAAATTTAGAAAAATATAAGAGAAATTCAAATTAGGGTGGGATATCTAGGGGTTCTATGTCAAACGAAGACCTGACAACATGCTACTTAGCAGTTCAAAGGAAAGTGGTGTGATAGGAGCTACTAACATCAAACGGTGGCCAGAGGGTAGCCCCGACAAATAAAATCTTCAAAAATTCACGTATAAGTTGTCTAAATTTCTAAAAATATAACATCTTAAAGAAAAATTATGGGAAAATATTTTCTAGGATTATTTTATATGTAGTTTAATGTAGTAATTTTATTTTATGGGAATCTTAAAGATTTATAGTACCTCCTTAAGAAGATGCCCTGTTATCACAAATTTTTAATTAAATTTTTGAAATATGAAATTTTGTTGTTTCAAGTTAAAAATTTTGTATAGCATACTTATAATATGTACTAAATTGTAGTAACAAGAGTTTTCAAAAATTATTATGTTTACTATTTTTTTTATTTTATTTTGATTAAATTGGCAGTTTTCCAAATTAAAGCAAATAATTAGTTTTTAAGTTATTTAGTGAATAGTATCAACTTGTAAGGGTTTCTAAGGTTAGTTATGATATTAAAAATGTTTTAGTTTATTTATGTAATTGAGTACAATAACTTACCTACTTTAAGGTATGTTCTAGAAAAATTGAGCTTAAAAGGGGTATTTTTTGAAATATTAGATAATATATTAATCAATTACTTTATATGGTTTGAGTTAAAAATAAATATATTTGTGAGTTTAAGATATTTTTCAAGGCATTCATTGAATAATTATACTATTTATCTATAATGGTTTATTAATTACCTATATATTTGATAATAAGGATAATTAGTATCTTGTATTAAGTAATATTCTTGTTAAGATAATGCTAAACAAGCTTTATGTGAATTTTTTCCTTCGTTGACTTTAGCTATGAGTAGATGTGTAAATGGAAATCTTCCAAGAAATGTAGTAACCTAGCCAAATTAGAGGATTAATTAAAGGATTTGTGTAAACCCCGTAAATGTTTAATCTAAACCCTAAATTGGATCCAAGTGCCCTAAACAATTTCATAAGTTGATGAGGCTAGATAAACTAGAAAAGAACTTCACTAAATTATAAACTCAAATTCACTATGCATGAGAAAAACTCCAATATACTAATCGAAACTCTAATCGTATATAAAAACCCTAAATCCTATATATGCATAAATGTAGGAGATAGAACCCGAACATGATAAAAAGTCTAGAACTACAATTCTAAGCATATAAAACACAAAAATTTACCCTAATAGTGATAAAGTCTTAATTGGGTACAATTATCAACTGACATGCATAATTGCGTATATCGAGCCTGGGTTTTCGCCCTCTTAGTTTTTTTTTTTGTAAAATTAGGTCTTCATTAAACCAACTAGTATTAAACCCTACCTATTTAATATTAATCCTTGATTAAGATTTAAAGAAAACTATTTCCTTTTATTTTGAAAACAACTTTGGAATCGCCACCCGATTGGAGTTGAGAAAAATAGTTAAGTTATAACCAATTGGGTGGATTGGTTATAACTTAGCCATTAGTTTAACGATTAAAACCAATGTTGTGAAAATGGTTTTTGAAAAACAGAGATTTTGGGTCTGGGGGTTAGGAATTTTAACTCCTTATGGATACCATTGAATTTCCAAAACTAAAATTAAACTTAAAAATCACCTTTAATTTTGAAAGACAAAACTTTATTGTTGGTTACTCTAATTAGATAAATGAAATAATCTAAACTAAAAAAGGAAAATTAGATTTTTTTATTCTTATCGATGCCCCGTAGGTGCCTACGTACCCGCTATTTGAGATCAAACGTATATAGTTCTTTTTAATGAAAAATTTAGTAGGTTGAGTTGATTTTAAGTTTTAAAATAGCTAAGTTTACGTTTTTATCCATTTTGATTTATTTGAAAGAATTTTCTAAGGGCCCTGAATTGAATTTTATTTTTGCAAAATCTAAAATGCCCTAATTTGAAAAGGATTCATTTATTTTTATTTATTTGCAAAATATGTTTTTCTAAGTGGTAAAATGTTTTTCTTTATTATATATTTTTTATTATTATTTTTTAAATTTTTCTATTTTTTTTTTTTATTACTTATCCTTTTTGTTAAAATAAAAATAAAACTAAATAAAATTTTGTTTTCTTTTTTTCTTCCCTTTTTCTTTTCTTCTTCTTCTTTTTCTTTTACTTTTCTTCCTTTTTTTATTTGATTATATTTACATAAATAAGTAAAACAAATAATTAAACAAAACAAAAAAAGCTTCAAACGGATTTTGGATGTACGGGTCGGACCTGAGTAGGTCGATCGGGTCGGATCAATTGGGTTGAGTCAGACCCACTTTCTTTCAGCTTAGTGATGGCACTAAGGGCGATTCAATATGATTTAGCCACCAAAACGAGCAGGTGAGGGGAGTTTCGTGTGTTTCTTATTGGAGACAAAGGGGGCGGGGTGAGGTGGGGTAGGGTAGGCTTAACGCCATAGCTATTGGAGGTGGTTTCGAGGGTAGTGTGAAGTGGTGGTTAGTAGTGGTTGACATGGTGGTTGGTTGGAGTTTGTTGGGTTAGAATGGGTAGTAGGGGTAGCAGTTTTGAAGTATAAGGAGCTTAACCGTGGACTTCATTTAACCCTAGGGTGGCCGAAGGTGGTGGTTCAAGAGGGAAGGGGTTTAGTGGTTAGGGTTTAGCTACTGGTTGTTTAGTCTTATGGCTAGGAGCCATGATAGTGATCGAGGGTGGCTAGGTTGAGTAGTTAATGGTATGGGGAAGCTAGTAAGGGTGGCAATGAGCTAGAGGGAGAGAGATTCAAAGAGAGAGAGAGTGAGAGAGCTACAGCTAGAGAGAGAAAATAGAGAGAGAAGAGAGAGAGAGAGCTCGTGAGTGTTCGTGAGTGGTTGTGTATCTTAATGTGCTCCCTCAATACCCCTTTTATACACAAATTTGACCTAGAAACTTTAGAAAGCTAAAATCGATCTTAAATGTGAATGCTGAAATTTCAATTTCTTTTCCAACTAGGGAGCTCGATTAGACTATGTTGATGCATAAATCTAGTCTTGTTCTTTGGTTCAATTCAAAATAGGTTATGTCTAGTTTGCAATTTTTCCTTTAATTTAGCAAAATTACAATAAGAAGAGTTTCAAAAATCGCGTTGAAGTAGGTTATTCAAGGAGGAAAGTGCTAGAATTTTGGAGAAAAACGATGGAAAGAGAGGAAAATGAAGGGAAAAGGAAAGAAAGGGAGGGAAAAATGGGCTGACGTAGCGCCACATCATCTATACCAACCAACCCCGACATACTACGTATCATTACGTGATACGTGGCGACTGACGTAACATGTCATGTGGCTGACAAGTGGCACCACGTCAGCATGTCGTCTAATCTCAACCTACTACATGTCAGGACACGTAATGCAAAGAAATCTTGATACGTAGCAATCTCTGATATGATGAAAAGTAAAATAAAAAACTTTGTATGCCCTTTCTAAGATTCGAACCTAAGACCTTGTGCTTAATATTAATGTTATGTCTATATGCTTAATCGTCAGGCCATTAACTTGTACCTTATCCATATGTGCAATCAAATTGCACATATAAACTCGGTTAACCTAGGCTAGATTTAAATCTAAGCCCATGTTTAACAACCTAACTTCTAAACCAAAATTAAAATTAAAAATCTATCCTTATAACATGTTATTTTCTAAAATCTTTTATTTTTTCAAATTTTCTAATTTTTTTGTAATTTTTCAATTTTAAATTTAAAAAAAATTGTAAACTTTTTATCTTTTAGGGTTTCTTTCTAAAATTTCTTATTTTTTGTGCTTTTTCTTAGTTTTGAATTTTTCTATAATGCTTACTTTTTCTAAATTTCTTAATTATTTGGGTTTTCTTTAATTTCCTATATTTTTGTATTTTTTTCTAATTTAGGACCCTATAACCTAATCTAAAAAACAAAAAGGGGGGGGCAAAAATTAAGTATTTACAACTGCCCCTCTTTGTGGTAAAGATTAATCAAAACTTTACCATAAAGATCAAACAGACACTATTTTTTACCTTAGGAATAAGAACTATAACTATCCTAAAGTTAATTTGGATGAAGAAAGGAAACCTAGTTATGCTTCTCTAGGCTTAATAACCTAGGTTAGAGTGTCTTTAAGGGACAAGCAATCTTATGTTGGAATTGATCCAAAACTAAATCGTGCCTCATTAGGCTCATTAACTAAGGTGGAAGCGTCTCTCGGGGACTAATAGCCCTAAATTAGGATCAATCTAAAACTTAGTCGTTCCTCATAAGGATCATTAACCTAAGCAAGAGCATCACTCAGGGATTAGCAACCCTAAACTAGGATCGATCTGAAACCTTGTCGTACCTCACAAGGTTCATTAACCTAGGCAAGAGCATCTCTCGGGGACTAATAACTCTAAACTGGGATTTATCTAAAACCTTGTTGTACCTCACTAAGCTCACTAACCTAAGCGAGAGCGTCTCATGGGGACTAGCAACCCTAAACTGGGATTGATCTAAAACCTGGTCGTACTTCATTAAGCTCACCAACCTAGGCAGAAGCATCTCTTAGGGACTAGCAACCCTAAACTGGGATCAATCTAAAACTTGGCTGTACCTCACAAAGCTCACTAACCTAGGCAAGAATGTCTCTCAGGGATTAGCAATCCTAAGTTAGGATCGATCTAAAACCTAATCATGCCGCACAAGGCTCACTAAGCTGGGCGGAAGTGTCTCTCCGAGACTAGCAACCTTAAACTAGGATCAATCTAAAACCTGGTTGTACCTCACTAGGCTCACTAACTTAAGTGAATGCCCCTCTCAAGGACTAGTAACTCTAAATTGGGATCAATCTAAAACCTAGCCATGCCTCATAAGGCTCACTAAGCTAGGCACGAGTGTCTCTCGAGGACTAGTAACCCTAAGTTGAAATCAATTTAAAACTTGGCGTACTTCATAAGGCTTACTAACTTAGGCAGGAGTGTCTCTTGGGTACCAGCAACCCTAAACTAGGATCAATCCAAAACCTGGTTGTACCTCACAAGGCTCACTAACTTAGACGGGAGCATCTCTCGGGGACTAGCTGTCACGCCCCGAAGCGGCAGAGTCGTAACAGCTCCGCCGTGTAAACCACCCTAAGATAGAAGTTGGCCTCACAACCGCTATCCTAGACCTGATCTACACAAGGCGTCCACAACTAACCCGCTTTGAAGTAGACAATTTGTAATTTAAATAAATCATTTATCTAAGAAAGTGAGGAAATATATATATGCTATAATTCAGCTATTGTAATTAAGGTTTACAATATTTCTCCGTAATATATTTCCTAGTTGTTACATTATTCAAAATGAAAAGTAATTCTAAAATAAAAACTTAAACCTTAAAATATGTGTTTATTCTTCACATGTTTTTCCTCACTCCCAGGATCCAGCAGTTGCTAGCTTCTAAGTAATTGGTTGCCGCTTCTTAGCCAGCTCCTGCACGACGTCTATAGGGATGTGAGCAACCACAGCTCAATAAGTAGGGATGGAGGACTTAAAACTATACCATACACACAACAAGGTTTTCAATCACTTATTAAGTGCAATGCATGTGCAAGCAAATGCCATCGCACGACGTTGTCCGGCCCGTCGTGAGATTAGAGAAATTGCGCCCGCTCTAATCCGGGTTGAGGAGTTACCGTTAATGCAACAGCTCACGACCAAACCCAGGCTTGTGTAATGGAGACCTTGCTCCTCCCGCGACTACCTTCGAACTACTGTCTTCACCCCCGCCGCGACCTCCTCTCCTGTCACTTAGTTCGACTGAGGATGAAGAAGAGACCATTTTGCAATCCTGCGCTATCCCTTCCAAAGGGGTCGGTATTTGGCCGGAGAGTCCTAAATCCCCTAACGGGTTGCCATGCATGCTCGATTATGATTACTGGTCGTATATTTGATTAGGTCCAGTTTAGGGTGATTAATCATTATATACAATTCATACAGTATGTACTAGAGCAACAAACAGAATCATGGCATCACCCATAATCAAGCACATGCATACATTCAACTATCTAACAAGCACAACCAAGCATAATCTTAAGCCTCCTAAAATACAGCATCGTATAAATCGCAACTTACCTCGACTTCTCGCTCGCTCACTCGAGGTCCGATTTGCTCAGGCCATCGCCGGTTATCCTTATAACACGAACGTGGTTTCAGCTTTTCATATAATTGTTATAGGTTCATTTTATCCTATAATGCTTCTTGTTAGGTTTTGTTTAAGGTTTAATATGCCCAATTATCTAGGTATTAAGTCTTTTACAATTACTCTAGGTTTGGGGTTAGGTTCAGGTTCGGTTTTCGTATCGATTTCTAAACCAGGTTTTTAGTTCGATTTTTAAGTAGCATTTTATATTCCAACCCTAGAAATTAGTTTCAACCCATAATGTGAAATTAATCACATTATTTCCCGATAACCTAAATACCATCATTACCCTTTGTCAGTGTTTATTTTACTCGGTACACTTAAATCTATATCAGTGTACCGAATTCACTCCTAATGTGACAATTTTTTACATTTTTCATATAATTCCATAAATTCAAGTTTCCTATCAGATTTATTGTGCATTTTTATTATTCTTAAAATATCAATTTTTATTATAATATTTTCTATTTATTATATTTTCAATAATTACACATTATGCATTATTGCATATTATGCACATAATGCATTTCTAATATTTCTATTACCCTAATTACCATCTCTAAACACCAATTATTATTTCAAAATGTCTAAATCCATCATAAATCAGATTTTACTCCAAATTTCCCTAATTTACAAAATTAACTATTTTTTCCTATTACTCATTTATTACATAATTAACCTAATAATTACATCTAACACCCTAAATGCTATAAGTATCATACTCCATCAGATCTTAACATCCTAAAACATGTAATTATTCACTAAATCAGAAATTAATCATTTAATTACATAATTAGCCCTAAATTACCCATTTTATGCCTCATTTTAGGGCCTAAAAATTATCTAAAAATTTCGAAAATTAATTTAAAAAAAATGGCTTCATAGCATTATTCTACCTCATATGAGAATCCTACAGAAAAATTTTGAGCCTCAAACTACATCCCTAAGCCTATTTAATTTCCGGTTTAATCATGCTCAGTTTTGAACAATTTGTTAAGAACCCTATATTTCCAGACATAATTAAACTAAATCAATATTTTTCCCTAAATATACATACAATAAAACTTCATAATAACAAGTTTCATAATTTTCTGGGTAAAATAACTAATTTTACAAAATTATACAAGAATCGGGCTGGAATTTGGACTCACCAGTTCAGGTGGCTCCGGCCACCGCGGGCCACCGTGGCCTTGTCGGCCGGCCTGGGCGCTGCCACCACCGTATGGTGGTGGTGGCCGTCCACTCGCAGCTCCTCGTTTGGTGTGGGTTCCCTTTAAAACCCCTACCTGCACAGTTTTTCTTATTTTTTTTTATTTTTCTGGATTTTCTCTCGAATTTTTGACTCTCCCTAATTTTCTCACTTTCCAAACTGTCCAAATGAGCTCTGTAAATTTTTTCCCTATTTATAGACATTTGCTGTAATTAATATGCATTAATTTGACAAGAATTTGTCCAAATTCCTTGATTTTTGGCTTTTAAGTTGTTCAATTTTTATTGGCCAATTTTTATTTTGTAGCTTTAGACCTGCCACGACCTTATCTTGCTTCAGTTATCCACTTCTGATTTTTTTCTGATTTTTCTATAATTATTTTGTATTTTTTTTTAATTATTTACTTAATTTTCAGCCTATTTCACTAATTACGCGTATTTTTATCTACACGTAAATACATGTTGGGTGCACGTGAACATTCCTAAATATTATTTTGGTCATTCTAAAATTTTTAGTATACATATAATTTATCTCTAATAATTTATTAGTTATTATATTACACTTTTTGCCTTTTTGGTAATTAGCAGTTATTATGCTTAAAATTTGAAAATTTTATAGTCTCCTATTTTACTACTTATTTTCTTAAATTTAAGTTTACAGGGTCATTTTTACTGGTATCTTGTTAAATAGTTTATAATTTGGGTTTGATCGGATCTTTTAACCGATCACCCTAAACCTTGAGTTCTATGTTCAATCCTACGGTTACTTGGCTGAACTTTGGGGCTTACACTAGCAACCCTAAGTTAGGATAAATCTAAAACCTATTCATATCGTACAAGGTTAACTAAGCTAAGCGGGAGCATCTCTCAAAGATTAGCAACCCTAAACTAGGAACGTTTTAAAACATGGTTTTGCCTCACTAGGCTTACTAACCTAGGCAAAAGTATCTTTCGGGGACTACAACCCTAAACTGGGATCAATCTAAAACCTGACCGTACCTCACAAGGCTTACTAAGTTAGGCAGGAGTATCTCTTGAGGACTAGAAACCTTAAACTGGGATCAATCTAAAACCTGGTCGTGCCTCATTAGGCTCACTAACCTAGGCAAGAGCATCTCTCAAGGACTAGCAACCCTAAACTAGGATCGATTTAAAACCTAGCCGTGCCTTACAAGGCTCACTAACTTAAGCGAGAGCATCTTTTAGGGACTAGCAACCTTAAGTTAGGATCGATCTAAAACCTAGTCGTGCCATAGAAGGCTTACTAACTTAGGCGAGAACGTTTGTCAGGGACTAGTAATCTTAAATTGGGATTAATCTAAAACTTGATTATGCCTCACTGAACTCACTAAACTAAGCAAAAGCGTCTCTCAAGGACTAGCAACCCTAAACTAGGATCAATCTAAAACCTAGCCGTATCTCATCAGGCTCACTAATCTAAGTAGGAGCGTCTCTCGGGGACTAGCAACCCTAAACTGGGATCGATCTAAAACCTGGCCATACCTCATTAGGCTCACTAACTTGGGTAGGAGCATCTCTCGGGGACTAGTAACCCTAAACTAGGATTAATCTACAACCTAGCTATGCCTCACATGGCTCATTAACCTAGGCAGGAGCATCTTTTGGGAACTAGCAACCCTAAGTTAGGATCAATTTAAAACCTGGTCATACCTCACAAAGCTCACTAACCTAGGCAGAAGTGTCTCTCAAGAACTAGTAACCCTAAATTGGGATCGATCTAAAACCTGGTTGTACCTCACTAGGCTCACTAACCAAAGCAGAAACATCTTAAGGGGATTAGTAACTCTAAATTGGGATCAATCTAAAACCTAGTTATGCCTCATTAGGCTCACTAACCTAGGCGGAAGCATCTTTTGTAGACTAACAACCCTAAATTGGGATTTATTTAAAACATGGTTGTACCTCATAAGGCTCAATAACCTAAGTAGGAGCGTTTCTCAATAACTAGTAACCCTAAACTGGGATCGTTCTAAAACTTGGCCATACCTCATAAGGCTCACTAACCTAAGCGAGAGCATCTTTCGGGGACTAGCAACCTTAAATTAGGATCGATCTAAAGCCTAGCCATGCCTTTCAAGGCTCACTAACCTAGGCAAGAACGTCTCTTAGGGATTAGCAACCCTAAACTTAATGTTATGTCAAAAGGAACCAATGAAGAGAAGTGCCTTAAGGCTTGCTAAGAGAAAACTTGGCAAAAGGAAGTGCTCTATGGACCTGCTTAAGAAAAATTTGGGGAACAGAGTGGCTGTGTCTTATGGGCTTGCTTGAGAGAAATTTGGTGAACAAAGGGGCCTAATGGGCTTGCTTAAAGAATTTAGAAGAGAGATTTAGTTAAGATCACATCTTCAAAGACTGGCTAATCACTTAGATGTAAAAGGTGAGTGTCATATGGGCTGGACAGATGAAATGATGAAGAGAAGTGCCATTTGGACTTGCTAAGAGAAACTTCATGAACAGCGAATCCTAATGGGTATGCCTAGAGAAATCAAGTGTCCTATTAACTTGCTATGAGATCTTTGCAAAAAGAAGCACCCAATGGGCTTATTAAAAGAACTTGGTGAGCTGAGGGCCCTATAGGCATGCTAAAGGTAATTTATGAACAGAAGCACTCTATAGGTTTGTTAAAGACCTTGAAGAGAGTTGAACGGATGGAAGGTAGGATAACCCATTTGAGAGCTGCTTAGGATAAAAACTTATCCGAAAACACTACCCGATTTTTGAGGAAACTATTTACAAAAAAAAAAAAAAAAAAACCCTTTTGGTGAAAACCAATTATGTTGAAAAAGACGTTAGGTATAATTTCCTTTATTTTGGAAGAATGAGAAAAGCTCGAACTCTTAAATCCTTTTTTTTTTTTGTTTTGTTGTTTTCATTTTTTCTATAAAATGGATTGAAAACTTTGCCACCTAGGCTGACATGGATTGGACAAGAATTTTATGACAAGCCTTTACTTTCTCTCTTTTCTTTTTCGTCTTTTTTTTTTCTTTATATTACCTTTTTCATTTTTTTTTTTTTTTTTTTTTTTTTGCTAATAGGCAAAGAACCCTTCCTTAATAATCACATGGGGCTTCTTATGTTCCCCTTAACTTGGATGCTGAGCTGTAGGGCCTTGTGATTTCAAATAGCTTTAAAAAGGTAACTCATAACTGTTTTAGTCGAAGAGGACTTCCTTGCAAACTCTTGGTCCAGATTACACTCTTGACTACAATTCCAAAATTATAGTCCATTTTGCATGTGATATGCCTTGATTGTTCCATTAGGTCTTTTTTGGTTTATCAATATGCATTTAGGCTTTTGGTCCAAGGGTTTCAAAAGAAACTAACAAAGAAGCCTACTTTGAAATAAATATTAATCCTAGGTGTACAAGTCAAGAACCTTAGGAAAAATTAGAAATATATATGCCCTAGTTTCAAAAACAAATTTTATTAAAGATAAATTATCTTTAAAAATTGAAAAAGCTTTTTCTTATGCAAAGGTGGTATTATGAGTAGGAAGGCCAAGTGTGAGAGAGGCTTCAAAGTGGATGTAGAGATTTTGGGTTTTTAAGCTCGAACAGTGATTTAGAGCTTTACATCTTTAGGGCTATTGAAGCTTTAACTTTTGATTTGACTGCCCCTACTAGGATGTGATATGGCTTTCTCTTGGATCTTGACTTATACTTGAGCCGAATTTTCTAACCTCTTTTCCTCATCTTTTCCTTTTTTTATTTTGTCATTACTTTGCCCCACTATTCTTTTGTCATTCTTTTTTCTTCTTTTGGCCTTAAGCCAAGTTTTTACCTTTTAAGCAATTTAAGGTCCTAAATTAATTGATTTCTATTGCATGGGATCGGGTGAGGTAAGTAAAAGCTTAAGATGTTTAAAAAGGATGTGGCTCTTCCTTATTTAAAAAACATAACTTATCAGAAATAAAATTTGCTTTTGAATTTAACGTTATTGAAGCAAGTACAAACCAATTTTAATCCCTTTCTCCTTATCAATGGCCCTAACCTCCGAATTGCCCCATTGTAGGGTGGTTCTCGACAAGGTTTAAATTTTAAAAATTCTTGGAATAGATCTAACGGGGTAAACAAGAGATGATTGTGTTTAGGATTTGAGAAATGAATGCCTAATTTCATCTTAATTTGTCTATCACATTCAAAGTGGACCTCCTTTAAGGAATGAGCCCAAAGTATCCTCACTTTTATGTCGCTCAACTCTCAAAGTGGTTTAAGTTAGTATATAGGAAATAGTTTGCTTTTTTTCATTCTAAACCTTTTAAAAGTGAGTTACCGATTTATTGAGGAGGAATTTATTTGCCTAAATAACATTGTAACCATTTCATTGAAAAGGCAACTATATTATTCTAGCTATTACAAACTTTATTGAAAACAACTTTCTTTGTCCCTATCTTAACAAGCACTCAATTACTTGAAACAACCCATAAATTTATCAAAAGGCAGTAGTAGGCTCAAAAGAAATGGAGCTCTAAGTGACTCAGTTGGACTATCCTCATGACTTGAAGAAGGAATGTCTTATTGTAGCTCTAGCTAAATGATTTTTGCATTAATCAAGTCTGGAATCTTGTTCTTCAATCTCCAATACCTTTCAGTAGAGTGTCCCTTCTAACCTATATGATAGTCACACCTTATTTCTAGGTCAAAGTTGTGTGGTTTGTAATTTGGATTAAGGGCTTCATAAGCTATAACCCTTGTTGCTTCCAAATGATAAAAGAGTTGGGTGATTGATATCTTTAGTTGAGTGAATTGTCTCTTCTAAGTCCCTTGGGTTTGTTCTTTCTCACTTCTCCTCAACTTCTTTCTGTTAGGGCCTCCTTCATCACTTGCACTTACTAGCACTTGATTAGTATTGAACGTTGAGTGTTGAATTCTTCTAAGCATATGGCCCATTGTCATTTCTAGATCTGTGGTAATCTTTTGTAACATGGCTATTTTCTCTTCTAGATTTGAGAATCTCCTTTCTAGGTTTGAATCTTAGGATATCTGGAGAGTGGTGATTATTAGGAACAAAACTTGCCATTGTTGGGTCATTTGATGCATCGTCCTTTTTAGGGAGGTGAGTCTATCATCAGCTATGCAAACCTGGTTGGAAGAATTCTTTACCCATTAGTAACTTTTCTTTTTCTTTTATTTTCCTTTTTTTTTAGAGAGAGAAAGATAAAGCTTTATTTTATAGAAAATGATGGATTTTTTTTTTAATTTAAAAGAAAAATTTATCGCATTTCCTTGAGTAAGAGAGTAACTGGTTAGATAAACTCTATTGAAGAACTACCTACAAAGAAGGAAAGAATCAAAGAATGATAAAGAGAAAATTTTTATTTTGGAAAGATCAGAGTACAAGGAAAAGGAAACTTAACAATTATGCGAAACTTAAAATTTATTCAAAGCTCTTCAACTCCATCTAGAGTTTCTAATCTAACTCTTGCAATTAAGCCTTAATCTTGTTAAATATTTCTAAAGCCCAATTCATGGTTCGCTCACTTTTTTCAACTTGAGCTAATAAGGCCTTATTAAAGGCCTCAACATGCCTAGCCCTCTGCTTCCAGTAGGTAGCTTTACCTTATAGTAGCTGCTTATGGATTCCTAAGGCAACTGGCAATCTTTGATTGTTCACTTGTTGGTTACCTACCATTCTTAGGTTTACATATTTCATAGACAACAAGCAATCATTAATGTAGAAAAAAAAGCACATGGAAATATGTAGGTGTTGGGATTGTTTGGGTTAATACATTACTTCCTTGAGTTGCAACCCTTTTATGATTTTCAAAAACTTGATTGCAATAAAAATATTGAACGATCAGTAGGGTTGCAATTTCTTAAGGGTAGTATATTAACTCAAGCTTTAGAGGGACATATATGCAATTAAGGTAGGTCTTGAAAAGGTCCTTAAGCTTTGTGACCTCACTTATTAAAAACACTTTCATTATTTACATTAAGCTTAAGTGAGGTGGCCTAATCAACCTCGAGCGGTGGTTACACCACAACACCTAGAGCCTATACAATGGCCCCTCTCCTAAGGTTCTAAGACGACCTGAGTTTGACTGCATCTACCCTACATCTTTGATGCAACAAATGATCCCCCATATCCCTATGCATGTGATATGTAAGACAGATAAATAAAAGCTAAGAGTGAACTCTAGGAAAGAAGTTTTAGGTTTGTCATTTTCTTTTTCTATTTTGTAACAATGCCGCCTTATTAGCTATTTGCTAAACCCTAAAGAATGTATGTAACAAGGGTGGGTTCTAAAGGTCCTCAAACTCTATGACCTCACGCGTTTCTTACAAAACGGTTCCTTAGTCACATCGAAGTTTAAGTAAGGTAGCCTAATCAATCCTGAACAGTAATTACCCTAGTATGCCCGGAACTTACACAATGGCTCTCCATCCTAAGGTCTTAAGATAGTCCAAGTTTGACTGTATCTATCATACATTTATGGTACATAAAATAAAGTCTTCTTAAATTAAATAAATAAAACTAAACCTACAAAGAACATGTTAGTACAACTATGGTATAAACAAAGGACAAATAAGTAAATAAATTACATAAAGGGATTAATTTTAGTTTTGGAAAGTCACATGGTTAACCCTCTTGATGTCCCTAGTGAAGTCACCAAGCTATCGAGCTTGGTTTTTCACCCTCCTAGTTTTTTTTTTTTTTTTATAAAATTAGGTCTTCTTTAAACTGATCGATATTAAACCTTACCCATTTAATACCGATCCTCGACTAAGGTTTAAAGAGAACCGTTTCTTTTTATTTTGAAAACAACTTTGGAGTTGCCACCCAAATGAAGTCGGGAAAAACAGTTAAGTTATAACCAATTGAGTGGATTGGTTATAACTTAGCTACTAGTTTAAAGATTAAAACCAATTTTGTGAAAACAATTTTTGAAAACTAGAGATTTAGGTCCGGGAGTTAGGAATTTTAAACCCTTACGGGTACCATTGACTTTCCAAAACTAGAATTAAACTTAAAAATCACCCTTAATTTTAAAAGACAAAACTTGATTATTGGTTACTCTAATTAGATAAATAAAATAATTTAAACTAAAAAAGGAAAAAATTAGGTTTTTTCATTTTTATCGTCACCTCATAGGTGCTTACATACCCACTATGTAGGATCAGATGTACGTTGTTCTTCCTAATGAAAACTTTAGTAAGTTGAGTTTATTTTAGTTTTTAAAATAACCATGTTTACGTTTTTACTCATTTTGATTTATCTGAAAAAATTTTCTAAGGATCCTGAATTGAATTTTATTTTTAGGAAATCTAAAGTGCCCTAATTTAGAAAGGATCCGTTTTATTTTTATTTATTTGGAAAAAATGTTTTTCTAAGTGGTAAAATGATTTTCTTTATTATATATTTTTCATTATAATGTTATTTTTATCTTTCTATTTTTTATTCTTTTTATTACTTATCCTTTCTAATAAAATAAATAAAAAATTTTTCTTTTTTTTATTTTTATTTCTTTTTTCTTCCCTTTTTTCTTTTCTTCTTCTTCTTTTTCTTTTTCTTTTCTTCCTTTTTTTTAATTGATTATATTTACATAAATAAGTAAAACAAATAAGTAAACAAAAAAACAAAAAACTTTGGATGGATTTTGGACGTACCAGTCAGACCTGGGCAAGTCGAATCCAAGTCGTTGGGTCAGGTTGAACTCTCCTTCTTTATGTTTAGCGACAGCACCGGGGGCGATTTAGTACAATTTAGCCACCAAAACGAGCGAGTGAGGAAAGTTTCGTGTATTTCTTATTGGGGATAATGGGGGTAAGCTTGACGTCACAGTTATTGGAGGTGGTTTCGAGGGTGGTGCAAAGTAGCAGTCGGTAGTGCTTGACACAGCAATTGGTTGGTGTTTATTAAGTTCGAATGGGTGGTAGGGGTAGGGGTTTTGAATTATAGGGAGCTCAACCGTAGACTTAGTTTGGGCCTAAGGTGTTTGAAGGTGGTAGTTCAAGAAGGAGGGGGTTCAGTGTTTAGGGTTTGGTTAGTGGTTGTTTAGTCTTGTGGCTAGGAGCCATGGTGGTAGTCGAAGGTGGCTGGGTTAAGTAGCTGATGGTATGGGGAAGCCAGTGAAGGTGGTGGTAAGCTAGTAGGAGAGAGATTCAAAGAGAGTAAGAGTGAGAGAGCTATAGCTAGAGAGTGAAAACGAGAGAAAGAAGAGAGAGAGAGTTCGTGAGCGTTCATGAGTGGTTGTATGTCTTAGTGTGCTCTCCCAACACCCCTTTTATACATGAATGTAACCTATAAACTTTAGAAAGCTAGAATCGGCCTTAAATGTAAATGCTGAAATTTCAATTTTTTTTCTAACTTGGGAGCTCGATTTGACTATGTCAATGGATGAATCTAGTCTTGTTCTTTGGTTCAATTCAAAATAGGCCGTGTTTAGTTTGCAATTTTTCCTTTGATTTGGTAAAATTGCAACAAGAAGAGGTTTGAAAATCGCATTGAAGTAGGTTGTCCGAAGAGGAAAGTGTTGAAATTGTAGGGAAAGACGAGGGAAAGAGAGGAAAACGAAGGGAAAAGGAAAGAAAGGAAGGGAAAAATGGGCTGACGTAGCACTACGTTAGTCGTGCCAACCAACCTTGATGTGCTACGTGTCATTAAGTGACATGT
Source organism: Lumnitzera littorea (assembly GCA_024138015.1). NCBI lineage: Eukaryota > Viridiplantae > Streptophyta > Magnoliopsida > Myrtales > Combretaceae > Lumnitzera > Lumnitzera littorea. Next base: position 57,551,676 of record JAMXBB010000005.1, on the reverse strand, counting down.
AACGCAAACAAATCCTAACATGTGGCAATCTCTGATGTGATGAAAAGTAAAGAAAACTTTGTATGCCCTCTCCAAGACTCAAACCCAAGACCTCATGCTCAATACTAATGTTTTGTCCATATGCTTAACCATCAGGTTATTAGCCTGTGCCTTATCTATATATACAATCAAATTACATATATGGACTTGATCAACCTAGGCTAGATTTAAATCTAAGCCTAAGTTCAATAGCCCAACTTCTAAACCAAAATTAAAATAAAAAATCTATCCTGATAAGATGTTATTTTCAAAAATCTTTTATTTTTTTAACTTTTTTAATTTTTTTGTAATTTTTCAATTTTCTAAATTAAAAAAAAAATTCTAAACTTTTTATCTTTTAAGGTCACTTTCTAAAACTTCTTATTTTTTTGTGCTTTTTCTTAATTTCGAATTTTTTGTATTTTTCTATAATTCTTATTTTTCCTAAATTTCATAATTATTTGGGTTTTCTTTAATTTCCTATTTTTTCTAATTTGGGACCCTATAATCTAATCTAAAAAATAAAAGGGGGGGTGGGGGGGGGGAATAGGGGTAGGGGGGCAAAAATTAGGTGCCTACAATGTAAAATCACTAATGAACAAATAAAGATAACTCTCAAATAATTATAAACATAAAGAGTCATAAATAAATTAATATGATTAACAAAATTACAAATATTATTATATGATTATTGTGACTTCACATATGCATATATATATGTTTGTTAGTGTTATATTGATTTGATTATTTGAATTTAATTTTAGTACATATTTTATGTTTATGTATTACATAGCATACATTAATTTTACATCCTATATTTCCTTTTATAATTACATCATATTTCATTCGAAACATTATTTAATGTGGGGAAATACATTTGGAAAAGTCAAATTGTCTTTATTTCTTTTCTTTCTCTTCTTCTTTTCCCTTTTTTTTTGTTTTTTTTTTTTCCTTTCCTAAATCACAACCCATTGAGCCATTAGGATCGTAAGTGAATGAACTAATCGCAAAGAAGTTGTACCAAATAACTTGCTGAAAATGCAACCAAGATCACCACCTAAAAGATTGTCTACAACTAGAAGGAAAATGTTCTTACTATGGAAAGATTAAACATGAAGTGAAATGATGTTTTAAAAGGGAGAATGCCTTAATATACAGTAATTGTAGTAGGCACGATCATAATATCTCTAAATGCTATTAGAAGTAAGTACTTTCTATTTATTAGAATAAATAACTTAGGTAATGTGAAATGTTCTTAAATGTTTTAACTATATTATATCATTCAAGAAGTACACTCAAACTTTTTAAGGACCAACTATGAAAATATAAAGATTTAAGTTAATACTAAAAAGTTATATGAAATTTAAAATTTAAGCGAGAAGGGAATTACAAGGTAAATAGTAAGCAATTAAGCTATTTATCTTTACGTCTAGATACTCATTAGATTTCTCTAATTTCTATTTTTCAAGAGATATTGATCAAGAGGGTGAGTTGCCTATTGATCATTACAATTCATATTGGCTTTGGTCAAGTAAGTACACTTGATGACTTTACACTTGTTTTGTACTTGTTAGTTAGTACACATAAATTTTATATATTAATAAATTGATGCTTGGGGTTTAGGAATATGCATGTGATTGACTACTATTTTCTTGTTGTGAAAAATGTGGTTAAATATGGTAACTATAGAATTGATTGTATGATTGATCTTTACATGATTTGAATGGGTTGTTGACATTGGTTGATAACCTAATAAATTGAATTAATCATATTCGAATGAACTTAAATTAAATGGATAATGCATAAGCACAAATATTGCATATAATGTTCCGACCATCACCTCACATGGATAGTAATGAAGGGCCTTGTAGGGATGGGATTCCCACATGATTAGATTAATATAGTATAAGAGCATAAGTACAACAAGACCTTACCCTTAGCTTGTAGACTTACTTGGCACTAGAGACGTTAACTGTAGGTAGTTGAGAATTGAGTTTAGAGACTACCGCTATAAGTAGTGAATATGGATTGTGAGGGCTACCTTATTGCTAGACTTAAGAATTTGTATACTAATGGATTTTTGAAATGGAAGTATATTTAGTAAAATATGGAATTTCAATTTGTTATTAAAAACTTAGGTACTATAACTTAGTTGTGATTGGTGTTGATGAAACTCTAACCCTTGTTTCGGAGGGCATTAAATTTGATGTTGTATGTAGCACTGATCAACTGCATGTATTGTTTGGCATACTACTTATTCATGTATTTATATGTTTGTTAATAAATTATTTGATAACTTGCTTGCCAGTATAATATGAGGAATATCTCACTAAACTCGTATGGCTTACTCCTCAACAATTTTTTTTTTGTAGGTTAATAGATAATTGGGCATGAGTTAAGAGCTAAGCATTAAGTATAAGTATTGAGATGTTTTAGAGATTTGAACTAGAGATAAATTGTTGTTTGAAGTATTGAATGTAAATACTACCCTTATATTTAGATTTTGTAACTTCGGTAAGTATAAATTTTAGGTTTTTACTACCTAATCTTATTATTTGGTAAGGATTACAATTCCCTATGGTTTTAAGGAACTATGAAATATTAGATCTCTATGGTTATTCATATTTTACAACATGTTAATGAATTAAAATCAGAAAATTCTAGCACTTAATTATTTAGAGTCTTCCAATATTTGACTTGCAAGGCAGTTTTCATATCATGAGTGCACATGAAATATGAAAATTTAAAGCAATCCTACTAAACCCCTTATAAGGTCATGACACAAGCCCCCTTTACAGTATCCACACTCGAACAAACACATTGAAATTAACTAGAGTAAGTGTTAGCATCAAAACCAAATGTAGGAAATCCCTCATAGTTTCTCACATTTTTCACTCTCTATTTTTGGTTTATAGAGTTTCTCTACAAGACTAATGCTGATGATATAATGTTAGCATAACCCTAATAAAGAGCTATCTATATCTATATATAAGCTAGAAAAAATATCTTCTAGAAGATATTATGAGATTCGGTGAGATATTAAAGGATACTAATAATATTTAATAAAATACGTTATTTATTATTTTTCACCAAAAATAATAAACATAATTATTTATCATTCCTAAATCATGAAGAATAATAAATATTTCAATACTTCTTGCGATGTTTAATTAAAATAAACTCATAGCCTATTTTATTCATTTTTTGTGTGTAACCCTATAGGTTCACTTAATGTTGCTAATTGGCCTAAAACTTCCCTTTATGCCTACAAGACATGAGTGGCCTCTAGTAAGACATTTTTTCTACCTAAATTAAGTGAAGATTGGCAATCCAACTTTACATAATCCATAACTTATGTCATAATCTTTTTGTCACATGATATCTAGATTGAACATAAGGCATAGGTAGTGTCACCCTTTTATTGTTCAACCTTATCATTTCTCAATCTCTAAGTATACTAATATGGTAAATGACATTGATCATACTATCAATTCATTTGAGCATGGCTATACATTTCTCAGTCTCACTTATCAAGTGGCTTAGAGATATCTATATGAGACAAAAAAAATCCCATCTTAATCACACATCTTCCTTTGCATGATTCATACTATACCCAATCACAACCTTTATAATTATCCAATTAAGCATAACATTTCGTTGAGTCGAATCATAATGTTCTTCATGTTAGAATCCATGGTGATTTCAGTATGCAATGACATCACTATAATGAGAATCATTTATTATATTAATCCATATAGTGATCTCATAGCGAGTTAGTCTAGTACAAAGTTCTCTAATGTGTACTTATGAGTTTAGTTTATATCTCTATACAAATAAACATCCAATGATTATCAATCAAACCTTACTAGATTTAATTCATTATTGTTCATACAATAATGAGCATCTAAAGACATTTAGAATAGTTATATGATTATTCAAAGATATTATTATAAAGTAAACATGTAAAAAATACAATAATGAATGCCTCTTAATGCATAAAATATAATAATGACAATATCCAATAATTGGCCTTGGCTACAATCACTAATAGAAAAATCCTAAAGAGAGTAAACCTAAAAACCCTAATTATATACGTAAAACCTTAATGTGCAAGAAACCCTAGCACAGCTAGAAAACATCAATAAATTAACTAAAAACCTAATTGGAAGTCCAAAAACCCTAATTAGTCTCGAATACTAAAAGACTCTAATAAACAATGTAATATAGGTCATTGAACTTAACTAAGGTAATAAAATATGGCAAGACCTAGCTACATCCTAATTAAGCCTAAATTGCTTAATTAAATATAATCATGATTAATTAGCCTAATTACCCTTCAATGCATCTATAAAGTCTAATCTTTTTAATTAAGAAATAGATAAGATCAATTAGGGAGACAAGACAAAAAGTTTAGTTGGCAATTAGGATATTTTAGAGACAAATTTTTGCCTTATTTTGCAAAAATCATAAAAGCAAGTGGTCTTAACTTAAAGCTAATACTCGATAACCAAAAGAGGAGAGGATTTGTCTACCTTACCCTATCTTCATGATCTGCCATTTCACCCCACTAAAACCTTCATTTAACTTCTTTCTCCATCCTTCGAAAGCACTCTTTAGAAATCCAAACAAAAACCAACAGAAAAAGGAAAGAAAAACAAAAAGAGCTATTAGATGACCCTATCCATCTAACTTCCTTTTGTCACTTCTACTACCATAGGCCACCAAATTACAAAAGGCCACCACCATTTAAACCATCACATCCTCTAGTTTCTTGTTGACAGACACTTTCTTTCAAAGAAGCACGTTTCAACTTCTCTTTTAAGTGGAAAAATTGTAACTCGTGTAGATCAACCAAAAGTAAGACTCACATAACTTAAGTTTATTTACATTAGTTATACTTATGATATCTTAAGAGTTTAGGATTGGAAAAGATGAACATGTTATAGTCATGCACATATCATTTTAGAGCCATATAACCACACATTCATTCATGTACTTAGTTTGTTCCTTGCATTATAAAAGTATAAGAGATAGTTTTATGTAGATAATTTGATAAAATGATGAGAAACCACCATCAAACCCCCCATTACATGCTAGGGCCAAACCATGCATAGTCCCATCTCCACCATATATTTTTTATTTTTCATGTTCATCTTTGAAAAACTTAGATTAAAATGCATAATGGCAATGGCAGTTGTTTTAGCATGTTACACCAAGTTGTATACAGAAATAGTTAAAATCTCCATAAAAACTCACTTGAATCGCCCCCCTTCACTTAGGAAAACATGCTATAATTTCTAGTGCTATATGTTAATTACATGATTAATTAATGCTCATTAGGATTTAGGAATAAATCATTGGAGCTACGTAACTAAACAAAATCCTAGAAACATAAAATGGCCTAAAATGACATATAAGCTTGGAGAAACTAATTTAATTTTGGAGCCCTTAAATTAGATAAGATCAAATATGTATCACTTAGTAAAATGGGTTATTTAGTGGACCCATTAGGATATTTAGCCCATTGGCATAAGTTAGAATCAAGTTTAGGATTTTAGAATGCAAATTAGGCTCAAACCATGTAAGTAAGCCTAAGAATAAGCCTTAGGCCCACATGGAATGACATGATCAGTAGTTGCACATAAAGTTTAAAGCCTAAAATAAGAAACTCATGAAGCCCATTAGGTGTTTTAGAAGGTCTATGATAGGTTTAGACTTCAACTTAAGCTCATAGCTAACTAAAAAGCTTATTTAGGCCATCGATTCATAAGAAATAGGCATGTGCTCAAACTTTAATTGGACTACCTAAAATTATGATGTTAAAATAAAATAATGAAGGCCCAATAATGAATAAAATCGGCCCATTAGCTTAAAAATAGACTTAAACTATCACGACCCGAAGGGGCTAGTCATGGCAGTCGTCATATACCGTACAAAGGATTACAGATTGAATTTCCCTTATAATCAACGACCTTTTTATACAATACACAAGGCTACAGCTACAACTAACTACCAAGAGTGCGTAAGCATAAGTAATATCATTTCATGATAAATAATAAAATATAGAAATGTAATACATAATTTATTTATATAAGAATTTACAGATAAGGAATCTAAAACATGTCTTAAGTCAAACTAGTGTTACTCGATTACATAATCAGCTCTATAAACTATCAAAAGTACTTTCTGATCATGTCCTGCTCCCACATTGACCTCATATAAAACACTAACCTCAGGCATGCGGTGGCCCAACTCCACAAATAACTTGGCCTGCGAAAAAAGACTACAAGGGCATAAGCTAACTAGCTTAGTGAGATAATCCCCTCAACCATACAACAATCAAGTTATACAATAATTAAGTTCAATCAAATGAATGCATGACAATCAGTATGATAAACAAATACATGTAGGTGACCAGGTACTGCATGCAACTTAGATTTAATGCCTTTCGAAGTTAGTGTTAAAGATATATCAGCACAGTCAAACCCGGGTATCATACTAGAACTTATTTCATAATGAAACTCTGCATTTCGTATTTAAAATGTAATGGTATATCCATTATCAGTTTTACCAAAAACGAGTTTTACATATGATTGTAAGTAGGTTTACGTAGCCCTCACTCACCCCTAAACAGAGGCCTTTAGACTCGACCTTTAGCTAGGTAGTGGGCGCCTCCAATGCCTAGTAAACTCGCAAGCCAGGGTAAGGTCACATCGTACGTATGTACTGTACGAAATCTATAACAATTAATAATCAACCCATATATGGTCTCTCGTTACCTCCGTGTAATGTGACTGTCGGAATTCGTTATGCAGTGCATAATTATGCATGTTTCAAGTTAACTTTTTCTAATCAAGTAAAATTAGGTCTTATTATTTAGTGGTCATTCAAAGTTACAAACAATCAATACCTAGTGAATCTACTATGCAACAATCAATACATTATTGTAATTTAAAGTAAATTCCCCATTAACAACAATTATCATACACAAGCTTAACCTAACCCCATACATATTCATTTATCGATCATAACTTATATTTACTAACTATAAACACAAATAAGTATGGAATCATTAAGAAAATTCACTCAATCATAGTCGACTTAGAGGTCGTAGTAATCTAGTGGCAACTTAGAGTCAACATCAAAATCACTTAAAAATAATAAAAATTTGTAAGTTTGGGAATTTAAAACTAAACTAGTATCGTAATTTGTAAGATTTACTTCACCTAATTACGTGAAATTGTCAATTCAAGCTTTTTATCAAATCTTATATAACTTTTTCATTTTAGCTCAGATCATTATGAACTTATAGTCCATTTTGATCATTTTTTAACGTAGTTTCTCTTAACGAAGTCCATTTTAGACGTTGTGACTCGCAGTTTGAATTGTAATATAAAAATATTACAAAATTTATTATTTTAATTTAAAAATTATAAAATATTAATTTTAGCTTTTTTTTAATATATTTATGATTTAATAATTATTTAAATCATATAATTGATATTTTTATTATTTTAAGCATATTTTTCCTATTTTTGAGATTTTAGTTTTATTACAATTATTATCATTATTATTGCTATTACTTTTAATATTTATTATTTTCTTATTATTCATTTGTATTTTATGATTTACATATATTTATGTACTTATACTATATTTAATTAATTTTATAATTTACTTTAATTCGTAATCCCTAATTTATGGTAATACNATATGTATATAAAATATAACTTACATGTATATATATGAAATATATATCTACAAAATATTTATACATACTATACGAATACATATTCATGTATATATATATATATACATATGAAAATGAAAATAAAGCATAAATATACCTAATTCCTCTTTTACGTGTACAACTATATATACCTCTCTACATTGGTTTTGTAAACATATTACTAAATACATATTATGTATAGTCTTATTAGATACATACACATACCATACATTATACTTATATACATACATATCTTTATACATACATATATATCTTAATTTAATTACTTATGCATACATACATGTATTGGTAATGGTATATTTACTAAAATACAATACAAATACTACATATATACATGTACATACCATATAATATGCGTATATACTATTAAAATAATTTTACTTACCTATTATATTTGATTTTTCTTCTTCTTTTCTTCCTTCTTCTTCTTATTCTTCTCCTTGTTCTTTACGAGCAACGTAGTTTCTTTTCTTTTGTTTTTCACTTTGCTCTTTCAGCTGGATTTCTTGTTTTTTCCAGAATTTAGGTTATGATTCAACAATTAGAAGCAAGTAAATAAAAAAAAAAATACTAGATAATTATCTCATTAGATTAGGCATTAATTTGAAATGACCCTTCCTTTATTAATTTGTGTTCTCTCCCTTAAATTTGTGACTCATGTACTTCAATTTAAAGCACATGGGCTGCTGAAATTACTTGGCTTTCAATTCACGTATAGGCTAAGGAAAAATAGGAGAGAAGAAGAAAAGAATGAAAAAGAGAAAAAGAAAAAGGAAGAAAATAAATATATGTAATTTTTCTAAACATATAAATTATAACAATACTCATCATAAATTAATTTTAAAATTTTGTGAAAATTTATCAATTTTGATTGGTACCAGTTACAATTATAATTTTTACAAGTTATTGTAATGATTTCGTTAAAATTTTATGCGATTTAGTCGATAATTGCAATTGACTATAATTATATCATTATTGAGTAATATTTAACTATTTTATAGGCTTATAGTTATAGTTTTAGGGTTTTGATCAAATTCGGGTTCAATTTTGATTAACGATGCATAAATCAGGTTTAGGGTTTTAGTATGCAATTTAAGGTTTTGATCAATTTTTAAGGTTTTTATTATTGGTGTGATATTCGATTTATTAAGTTGTATAATCTTTTATTGTTAGTAGCCTTATCGACTCATGAATTTGTTTAGGACACTCGAATTCAACTTAAGGTTCAGATAATTGATTTTCTAGGGTTTACATAAACCCAAGATAAGGCCTAAAACCCATGAGTAGCGACTTAAAAAGACTTAGTAAGCTAGTAGGAGGCCCATAGACCAAGACTTACGTAAAACTCAAAAATAGAAGACCTAATAACAAAATAAAGCCCAATAGCATAAGTGTAAGTCCCAATATTATAAATTAATCCTAAAACCCAAAACTAAGCTCAAACCTTAAAGCGGTCAAACTAAAACCTTTAACCAATGAAATTCCTTTGACCTAAACTAAAGCCTCATGAACCTAAACTCCTTAAGTAGACCTCATCAAATGAATGAACACTAAAAAAAATGATGAAAATTGACTACATGAATACAAAATTCTAATTCAAAATAAGAAAGTTTTGACCAAAATAAGTGGAAATAAGGATTCACATGAATGAAGTGAATAAGTCAACAAACGTAGTAGCTTCTATGAAGTTGCTCGTAGGATACGACACACCAACGAGCATAACACAACTTGATATTTCACTTGATATGACGCACAAGCTAATTCTAAGGTCCACTTGCCACTAATCTTGACCTACTCGGTAAAATTAGATAAGAGTACAAAAGGAATGTACTCAAAGAAGGTTATCTTGCAAGAACAAAGATATTCATTAACTGTAAGGTATGTAAATGATCCTTGCAGCTATAATACAAAGTTATTTATAGTAAGTTCTTTAGGGTAACAATATAATAAAGGAAAATTACATAAAAGACAATATAAGAAAGAGATTCCTAGTATGTTTGACAAAGGGTAAATATGATAAAAAAAAACAAAAAGGAATATAGTACAAGGGTTAGAAAAATAGGAGACAGGTGGCAGCCTATCAATGGGTTCATATACTAGGATCTTAGGCTTTGTAGCGGAGCTGAGCTAATGTTAGGGTTGTTGTTGATGAGCTGTGCGTAGAGCTATTGAGATGATTGAATGATGTCGCAATTCAGTAGGCTAGAAGAGTAGATCTCAGCATATAGTGTCCTTGGACTCAATACTCAGCAGGTTGCACTTGTCAAGTTGACCTTAGCACTTAGTAGGTTGACAATTGGGTAAGAGTCCAAGTAGAGCAAAGCGTATCCAAGCTATGTCCTTGGGGAGTTCTTCCATAGCATTTCCATATACCAAAGCTCATTCTTGACAGGCTAACAATAGAGAATCCTCCTGGTAAGAGATTAGAGGCCTCCAAGGCAAGCATGAGTGAGGGGTCCAGAGGTTGATAATCCATCAATTCCCTAGGGTTATTAAAGATTTGCCCTCAAATCTTGGCCTTCTTTTTCTTCTTCTTCTATCACAAAGGGCATCAAGTCAGTAATGTTGAAAGTAGGAGACACTCCGTATCCTTTGGGTAAATCTAGCTCATAGGTATTGTCATTGATGCATTGAAGGATCTTGAAAGGGCCACCGATGCAGGAGATAACTTATTCGTTCCTTTTCTTGGAAATCGCTCCTTACTAAGGTAAATCTAAACAAGGTCTCTTAAGTTATAGACAATTCATCTTCTACCTTAGCTTCCTTACTCTCTCTATTGGGCCATTGTCTTAACTAGTCACTCGACAACTTTCTGATGCAATTTCTAAAACTCCTCAACACGCTGCAAGCCTAATTAACTTTCTGCTTAAGAGGTTAGGCTGATAATCATGTCCATGTTCAAGTTAAGTCTATAGACAACCTCTAAAGGCAACCTTCCTGTTGAGCTGTGAGTTAAGCGATTGTAAGCAAACTCAATGATAAGTAGGAATGTCCTAATTATGTAGATTCTTTCCAATAGTAGCTTAAAGGAGGTTACCTACTAGTCTGTTCACAAGCTTAGTCTGGCCGTCTATCTACGAATGGCATGAAGTATTAAACATGAGCTTAATACCAAGCTTCTTCCATAGCGTTTAGCAAAAGATGATCATAAACTTCGAATCATGATTAGATACAATACTCCTTAAAACTCCAAGCAACCACATGATCTCTTGTAAAAGGAGGTCAACAACAAATAAAGCATCATTGGTTTTGTAATAAGGGATGAAGTGGCTCATTTTGCTGAACCAATCGACCACCACCATAATAGAATCATGTTTCTGAGGTGTTCTAAGTAAGCCAAGCATGAAATCAATGCTTAGATCAATCTACCGCCACTCAAGTATGGGTAGAGGTGTATATTCTCCATATGGTTCCTTTCTTCCCTTGGCTCACTAGCACACCTCACACCATTCGAGAATTTTGTGCACATCTTTCATCATTCTAGGCCAATAGAAGTGCTCTTTTAACAACTCGACAATTCTGTACTCACCAAAATGGTCGACTAAACCCCTAGCATAGCTTCTTGAATAAGTAATTCCCTAGCAAAACGGCTTGACACATAAACTTGTTTTCCCTTCATTAGAAACCCTTTACTCAAATAAAACCTAACCACTACTCCTCCAATGATGCACTTAGCTACTAAAGGTCTAAAGTATGGATTACATTCATATTGAATAGGTAAAGAACCAAACCCAAGTATTCTAGCCTATAATGTCATGATAAGAACATACTAATGAGAAAGGGCATCACCTACAGTGTTAGAACTTCCCTTCTTATACTTGATGACATAGCAAAAGGTTTCCAGTTGCTCGACCCACTTAACATAGTGTCAGGAGAGTTTTTGTTGTCCTTTGAGATGCTTAAGAGATTCATAACCTATGTAGAAAATGAACTCTCTCGACAGTCGGTAATGTTGCTAGTTCTAAAGTGCTTAGACAAGGGCATAAAATTCCTTATCATATGCCGCATAATTCATATGGCACCTTTAGGCTTTTTTACTGAAATATGCAATTGGAAAATACTCTTACATGAGAATAGCTCCAATGTCTACTCCTGATGCATCACATTCTAACTTAAAAACCTTATTAAAATCTAGCAATACTCATACTAGAGTAGAAGTTAACTTGGCTTTGATCTCCTTAAAACTCTTATGAGCTTTCTTAGACCATTTGAATTTAGAGTTCTTCCTAGTGAGCTTGGTCAGTAGGGCAACTATGGAACTAAAGTTTCAAATGAATCTTAGATGAAACAAAGCCAGACCATGAAAGCTCCTAACTTATGTAGCACTAGTTGACATCGACCATTCTAGAATAGCTCGGATCTTTTCATCATCAACTTTGATTCCTCTTCTAGGGATAACATATTTAAGGAATACTATCTTGCTCTGATAGAACACACATTTCTTCGAATTGCTGAACAATTGCTTGGTACAAAGAATATCAAATACAAATTTCAAGTGCATGACATAAGAAATGAGGTTAGTACTATATACCAAAATATCATCAAAATAAACAACAACACATTTACTAATCAATGATCTCAAAACATGATTCATGAGTCGCATAAAGGTGCTCGGTACGTTCGTAAGCCCAAATGGCATCACCATCTACTTGAATAGATCATCCTTTGTTTTGAAAGCAGTCTTCAACTCATCTCCAAGTCTCATTTAGATCTGGTGGTAACGACTCTTTAGATTTATCTTCGAAAATACTTGTACACCATGCAACTCCTCGAGCATATCATCCAATCGTAGGATTGGATAATGGTATTTGATAGTTATTTTATTAATTGCTCAGTTATCAATGCATATTCTTCATGAGCCATCCTTCTTTGGCACTAGGACAACTAGCATAGCATAAGGACTCATGCTCTCTCAAACATATCCATGTTTAATTAACTTGTCAACTTTTTTCTTCAACTTGGCTACTTACTCAGGATTGAGTCTATTAGCAGGTCGATTAGGTAGAGCAACTTTAGGTTAGTAGCCAATGCATTGCTCTATACCTCAAATGGGGGTAAACCTCTTAACAACTCGATAGGAAATAAGTCAGCAAATTCTTAGAGCAATGTTTACACCTCGGTAAGTAATGCTCTAACATCCTTTAACTTAAGTATTCTTCTAACTAATAAGAGTACAAACTTCTCCTTAACATCCTTAGAAAATTGCACTTGAGAAATCACTAAAAACTTCATTTGCAAGGATTTGGAAACCTTAACTTGAGATTCTTGAACTTCTCTTAGGCTCATAGGAGTCAATATAACCTTCTTCCCATCCTTCTAGAACATATAGGTATTCCTATACTCATCATGGAGTACCTTGTGATTAAAGAGCCAAGGTTAGCCCAATAATATGTGTGAGGCATACATAGGCAAGACGTCACACAACACCTCATCCTTATATCTATTACCAATAGTAACTAACACTCTGACTTGTTCAGCAACAAGTAGTCCTTTCTCATTAAGTTAATCAATCTTATAGGGCAAGTGAGGACAAGTTGGCAATTTCAAAGCCTTCACCACTCCTTGTGTTATGACATTGGTGCCACTTCCTCCATTTATGATCAAAGCACATAGATTGCTATTCACTCGACAATTCGTATGGAAGAGATTATCTCTTTGCTCATCTTCCCTAGCAACACTAGTACTAAGAATTCTTTAAACAACTAAATTGAGATATTCCTTTCTCGATTCAAGTTAGGTAAGAGCATTAGGATCTTTAAGGAACTCGCCAAAATACGACTAGGCATTCTCTTCTACTTCTCCTTCACTAGCACTTTCTACTTAGTACTAAGGGTTCTCTCCTTTGATGGTCATAACACGTCGGTTTTAGACATTGACTTGCCACGTATCCAAAACCTAGGCATTTGAAACACTTTATCTCTTGGGTTTTTCTACTTGAGCTCTAACCTTGATCCCTTCTAGCCTTAAGCTCCTCAACCTTAATCTTACCTTAACCATTGTCAAGTTTGCTACACCTCAAAACTATATTGACCTTGGTCATATCTAGTCAATTTGGCTTGGTAAGCCAGGTCAACTAGTCAGTGCTCGACTAAGTTGATTTTGCCTTTGCTTTTTGACCTTTTGGGCTACTCGGATAGTCTCATCTAGATTTCTAACCCTTTATGCCTCCACTACATTACCAATCTTGGATCTAAGTCTAAAAATGAACCTAGCTACTATTCACACTTAAGGTTCATCAACATCATAGTAAATCATCAACAATTGGAACTCTCAAACATATTTATCCATAGATTGGCTACATTGCTTGAGTTCCAGAAGACGTTGAAATGTGTCTTGTTCATAATGTTTTGGCATAAATCTGCTCCTTAGAACTCTCTTCATCTCGTTCTACATTTAGATTTCATGTTAGGCTCATTAGCATACATTATGCAATTTCTTCCACTACAACGCTATATACCCAAAAAATTCTAAACTAGCTACACAAATACATACTGAGTCCTTACAATCATAGAAGTCATCTATTTTTTCAATCTTCTCCTCTTAGTCTAGATATTTATTAGCATTACCAAACCCATTAAAACTTGGAATCTGCACTTTGAGAAGCTCGTACTCTTTGAATCCGTTATAGTGCTCCTCCTCTTCACCATATTCTTAAACTTCATCTAACTCACATCTCCTCTTCGTATACCTCTTAGCTTGTCGAGGTAGAGCTACGTTCACATTAACAACTTTTGGTGCCTTAGGTTCAACTACTTGTATTCTCGACTTGTCTCTCACATCCCGACTTCGTTCATCAACTCCTTCTTAAGGTCTAGTCTCTATTACCCTTCATACAGATATAGCTAGGTTAGCCATAATAGTAGTAAGGTCTTGCAGTTGTTCATCAGTAATTCTAGGGGTTTGTTAGGTAATATGACCATGACAATGAGCATCATACATAACATCATTAATCTCTCCTTAAACACTAGAATTTAACATTCTCAATACAAAACTTCAGGAAACCTACTACTCAATAAAAGATTACACACAACTTTGCTAATACAATTTCATACAATGACTTTTATAAATTACTTTGTTTTTCCTCTAAAGAAACAAAGTATAACAGAACACATGACTATAATAAGAGGTAACTACTACAATACTTAGCTTTCAATCATAACCTCAAGCTTTGATACCAAGAATATATGATGTAGCTAGAGTTAAGTTAATCGCTAGGGCTTATCGTAGGAGATAATAATCAGCTAGATCCTTCAAGATATTAAAGAAAGAGGGAATGGTAGGTCAACAAACGTAATAGCTTCCGTGAAGCTACTTGTAGGATATGACACAACATAATTTAGTATTTCATTTGATATGACACATAAGCTAATACCAAGGTCCATTCGCTGCTAATCTTGAGTTACTTAGCAAGATTAGATAAGAGTGTAGAAGGGATGTACTCGGAGAAGGATATCTCACAAGAATAAGGATGTTCATTAATTGTAGGTGTGTAAGATGTAAGATCCTTGTAGCTATAGTAAAAAAAAACTATTTATAGTAAGTCCTTTAGGGCAACAATACAAAAAAGGAAAATTACAAAAGAGACAATGTAAGAAAGAGATTCCTAGTATGTTTGACAAAGGGTAAATAGACAAATAACAAAAAGGAATATAGTACAAGTATTAGAAAAGTAGTAGACAAGTGACAGCTTGTTAATGGGCTCATATTTTAGGATCTTAGGATGTCGTAGCTAAGCTGAGTTGACGTTGGGGTTGCTGTTGATAAACTATGCTTGGAGTTGCCAAGATGATTGAATTATGTTGTAGGCTACAAGAGTAAAGCTAGGCGTATAGTGTCTTCAAACTTGGCACTTTGCAAGCCAGCCTTAGCATTTAGCAAGTCAACAATTGGGCAAGAGTATGAGCAAAGAAGAGTGTATCTAAGTTGTGTCCTTAAGGAGTTCTTCCATGTATTGAAACTCGTCCTTAGTAGGCTGACAAGAGAGAATCCTCTTGGTGAGAGATTAGAGGCCTTAAACATAGGTGCAAGTGAGGGGTCCGAAGGATGGTAGTCCATCATAAAGGGATTAGTGGATGGTCTATAGAGGATCTTAAAACCTAATAGCCTAAGGTCATCCAAGCTGGGACTTACTTACCTACTAATGTAGCTACTTCAACAAAATAAAATCAAATTGAAACAATCTTAAAATATCAAAATCGTTGAAGGGTAAATAAATAATTGGATTGGATTAGAATAAGTTGAAATAAAAGTTTAACTATGGTCCTTGTTGACTTAAGTAATAAGGCGTGCAGGGTGCCTATTTTCAAGGGAATAATATCTATTAACTTGAGTAATGAGCTCAACATTGCTGGCTAAAAGGTCACTATATAGGTCAAAAGAAAAGTCCGCGTGAAGGCTAAACTACATTGAATTGGAAAAAAAAAAAGCGTAATTTAATTAAAGGAGTAGTGGATAGTTTGAAGGGGGATTGTAAAACCTAATAGCCTAGGATCGTATGGCCTGAGACTTATTGACTGATGAAGTTGCTTCAATAAAATAAAATTGAATTAAACAAAAGAAAGAAAATTCTCAATTGAAAATCAATACTAAGGGGATAATCAAATGATTAGTGGATTTAAAACACATTTACTTTTGATTATGTTGCTCAGTGAGATTCAACAGGGTGGTGTGTATATCTTAGCAAAGTAGTTAAAATGTTTATGACTCTTATTTGACCGGAGAGATAATAAATCTAATCATAAGTTTAGTAATCCTTTATTAAATTATGTAGTTAATACTCTAATTTACATGGATTAGCTCTTAAACTCTCATATGGTTAAATTGTGTAGTACTTAAGTATTTTGTGTCTTAAGGCATGCTATATGATTTAGTAGAGTTATGAGAGTAAAAATTACTAAGTTATTTGATTTTTGATTGGTTAAATGAAAAATTGATGTTGAACTTTTATTGAATGCAATATTTGGTTAATATTTTTTGTGAGGATGATCAAGAAAGTTCTTGTCCTTAGTTGATTTCATGGTTTTGACTTGTTTTGCATAAGGACAAGCAAAAGCTTAAATATAGCAGAATTTGATGAGTGCATAAATATACATGTTTTGTAGTTGATTTTATAAGGCTCTTATAGGATTTTTTGGTGTTTGTATTAAATTTGATGTCTAATTGATTTATATTTTTTATTTTAGGTTTGAGTGATCATTTCGGGTGATTTGGAGCAACTTTGAAGAAGTTACGAAGATTATATGAAGATTACACCTAAAATTGTTGACCATGAACTAAGATTGTGGGTTGAAAAAGAGAAGAAACTAATATCCAAGAGAATCACAATCAGGATCACGACCATAAACCTTAACTATAAACCTTCTATTTCAAAAATTTATGAATTTTGAGAAGAAGAAGAAGATCATGCCTAGAAGCATAGTTACGATTCATGATACGAGGCAAGCGCACCTATCAATTTTAATATAGTCGGATATGAGTCCGAGTCGATCCCTCAGAGATTTTGAGTACTAATATTAACTTTAGCTTNCTAAATACTTGAATTCTAAGCTATCATAACGAATCTAACAACGAGTTTCATTAATAATATAAAATAAAGCATGAAAACCCCTCTTGATTTGATGAACAATCTCTAATCCTGAAATCGATGTCGTTCTTTGCTTCTTGATTGATGTTCTCCTCAAGTCTCTTCTCTTCTCTTGTGTCTCTCCGTTTCTGTAATGTCTCTCTCCCTTTTGAACCCTAAGATCCCCTTATATATGTGTATTACACGGATTTTATTTTCGTCACTAGATACGGCCTGGGATATGACCGTGTCTCCAGGTCGTGTAACTTTCTGCACTAAGGCAAAATTTTTGTACAACTTCAAAACTTCATAACTTCTTCGTTTAAACTCGGAATTGAGTGAAACTTGATTTGTTTTCTTCGTTTTCGAGCCTAGAACGTGTTTAAACCCTGAAATCAATATTTTACTCAATTAAGTATCAATTTCTTTAAAGAAAACAAAAAATGTACGGGAAATGCTATAAAATCACCATATGAAATATGTTTAAAATCAGAGTTATCAATTCATAGCCATGATTATAATTTGTCCTTGTGAATTATCTTATTTTGAGGAGATTCGAAGCACTAAAAGATTCCCTACACATATAAATAGATATAAAAGCCTTGTATCATAGAGAGACCCACTTACTACACTCATTATTCATTCATAGGCTAGGGTTGCTATTATTTTTCTTCTTTTCTTTTGTTTATTTCTTTTTAATGTTTTAGATTAGTCTTTTTAGCTTTCAATTATTATGAACCTTAAACTTTCTATGATTAGGTTTTCTTTCTTTTCATTATCAATCTATGATCTCTAGTTAATTGTGACCTATTGTAAATTCTTTTATTGCTTTAAATCAATATTACCAATGCATTAATTCAAGTTATTTGATTTCACCTGTTAAGATCGAAAGATAATATATGTGAATAGATCTAGTATAATTAGAAGGAGTTAAACATAGACCTAGATATCGAATACATAATTTTTCTAAATTAAGGTGAAACCTAATAGCAAGATTTACAAAATTTAATATAATTCTAGGGTTTTTAATTAGAAAGAGATTTTAATTAATTATCTTAAGATTATGCATTCATATACTCGAGACAAATATTGATATAATTTAAGATTTCTCATAATCCAATTAACTAGA
Source organism: Lumnitzera littorea (assembly GCA_024138015.1). Taxonomy (NCBI): domain Eukaryota; kingdom Viridiplantae; phylum Streptophyta; class Magnoliopsida; order Myrtales; family Combretaceae; genus Lumnitzera; species Lumnitzera littorea. The sequence continues at coordinate 57,533,217 of JAMXBB010000005.1, read as the reverse complement.
TTACAAAGATTGATCTATGTAGATCATTGTTTCAATACTAACTTAATGCAATTTTAGTTAATTTTATTTTTCTTTATTTTTACATTTCTTTAATTTTTTATTTTAATTTGGTTAATTCAGTTTAATTTAAAATAGATTTAGTAGTTTTAATAATTGACTGAATTATGAAGCTAGATAACAAATAGGAGATGAAGTACAATTAATCACTTTATTGGTTCTTAAGGGATCGACATTTGAACTTATATCCACTATATTATAAATTGATACTTATACTTGCCCTAATCAAAAACCATTTCAAATTGCAACCAACCACCTTCCAACATCTAGATAAACTCTTTTTCCTAAGCCTAAACAAGTGGTTAAAAACCTTTAACCCTTAGACACTTCTAATAACAACCTACAGCAGCTTCCTCCATTAGGGGACTTGTTAACCACCTTACCTCCAATCCCTCTGAGGCCATAGGGTGATGACAATTGTCTTGCTAAGATGGAACACTTGCTACAACGAATGCTCAATGAGGACCAACACCTCAATAAGCACATAGACACTCTTAAGAGAAGAGGACTATAAGTCATTGCTCCAATTGTGAAGAAAGTGGAAAACTACGACTCTATTATGTTGCTACCATCACTTAGAAACAACACCAACACATTAGTAGCTTACTTTCTACATCTCATAATAGAGCCATTTGATTCTTAACCCTCTTATCGCTTCACACAGCAAGGTTGAGTCCCCCAACCACGGAGCTAAGCAATCCGAGTCCACTAGCAAATTTTCTTCAGAATGCTAATGCGGATAGCCTCATTGAGGTTATAAAGCAACTTAGTGAGCTTAAGGACTTGAAGAAAAGGCAACCTTAAGACTCATCGTCCTTAGGTCGGTCTCCAGTTTTCTAAGAAATCCATGTGGATTCCTTGCCTCTATACATATGAATTTTGATTATGGAATCCAATGACGAAACCATCAACCTACATGGTTTGTTGTTCAATTTCTTAATATAAAGATAACAAGTGAATGGATGGATGAAACATGTGGAAAATGGTAGAAGCTTGAGTTTAACATTATTAATGATGTCACTCGCTTACGCTTATAGTTTTGAAAATTTAATTCTAAGAAACAAACTAGCAAGTAACTGGTTGCAAGCATAGCGTAATGGTTAAGACAAAGTTGCTCACAAGAGAGCTAATGCACTAATTATTAGACTAATTAAGTTTTTCCCTAAGCTAAGCAATCAAAATTGAATTAAAATAGAGTAAAAACCAATAAATTAATCAAATATTTTAGCTACACTTTGAGGGTCCTAAGGTTAAGGAAATGCGAAAATCAAGTTGGGTCTACAAATATATTTTCATTTGAATTAACACCATTACTCAAATCGATATTTGAAATTGATTATGTGGGATTTGACCAAACTCACAAGAACTCCCTCATCTTTTACAGTAACAAAGTTCTCATTATAGCATAAGTTATCTTACTGAATTGATTTATCTATAATTACTAAGTAAACAGTAATTTGCTTATACTAAAATTACTATTCTAGTTGGAAATATGGACCGTACACATCCCTATGACCTGAGTCACATTTCTAACTGCATCAAGTATGCAAGTTCATGAATTTCATCAAAACTCATATATCTCTATGATGTGCTTTTTCCAAAATTTAAGATATATTTATCATGAGTTATCAAATCCTTCTTGACTATTGCTAACTCTATCTATCTAAGAAGTGATGGCCAAGCACCAAATAAATAGATGATAAATATAATAGTTAAATTCCCGAATACTTAATATCAACATAGAAACAATTCATAAAATAATATCAATTCATTAAATTCATCATTGTAAAACCCATTATATTATAAGCACAATCTCAATACAATGCCCGAATTAATCAAGATATAGCGTAATAAAAATAAAAAGAGAATATAAAACACCTTAGGTGAATTTCTTGTGTATATGCAATTTCACCTTCAAATACATATATAATCAACATATCTCAATTAATCCAAAACCTAGGCTTATCTCTAGTAGGCTAGAACATAAAGGCTTAGTGTCCTCTAATTAAAAAACTCATACTGTAATTGAAAAATAATAAATTAAAAAAAAATGCTACTGTTCGAAATCACTATTCTCCCTTAATATTCTGAGCTAAGCTACTGTTCCTATTGACCCCTGCTATCTCAAAAAACTCTACTATCTGCTCCTTTTCTACCCTAAGTGGTCGTCCCCTACCCGGAAATGGGCCCCTCTTCCATTAACAAAAAGACCCCATTTTAGTAGTTTTCCAAAACAAGTTACGATCATCCCAACAAATGACCTCCTATTCAGTCCCTTAACACGTATGCATCTGGACTTAAAAATGTGATTTTCTCGTGACCTTCACATGTCGGGCTTCTATGTGCGTTTTGATTTCTAACACGTGCCACTGGACATTTATTCCCCTGCTATTGTCCTGAAATGGGCTAATAATTTAATTAAGAAAATGGGCACTTATGTTTGCTCCCTTCTTTATATTCAGACTCCACTTTGACTAGCTTGAGAAATGAAGCCTTCAGTCTCGTCCATTATGCCTTAATAAGCTGCCGCCTTTTTCCAGCATGAATTGAAAGTCAAATGCTATATATAACGGCCTTCATTCCACGTTTTCAGCTCTACCTCAAGTAATAGGATACTTCATTGCTTACCATTTTCGATTCATCAACAGAATCATGTGAAATATTCCCACTTAGAATCTGTTCAAATGGTTGCTATCTATCATCAAAAGAAGCTCAAATAAGGTCGCATAAATCATAATTGGGTCAGCTGCTGTTACTTGCTTTGTTTAGATCTTCTTACTAGCGTTTCCCGAATTACAGTCTACTAGGAACAGCTACTGTTTATTTGCGTGGAGTGCAATTTGCTTCTGCTGTTCGGTTCCCTCGCTTAGGACGGGGCTGTTGAACTCTAGTTGGGATCGGCTCAGGATGTAGCTTGTAGAGCTCAATTAGTTCATGGAATTTAGAGCTGCATGGAATCTCGTTAGTATGTTGTCATGTTCAGGTAAGGATCTCTTAGCCCGATCAGATGGAGCTCAGGTTCCTGAATTGTAACGCTAAATAGCCATTGTCCACTAGTCCTCGGCTAGGAGCTAGTTGCTGCCGCCATGCGTTTGGTTCCATTAGCTGCTAAGATTTGAAATATGCGACCTGCGTATGTTCAAATTGCAAGTTGCTGTTGGTTTGCGTCTCTTCGATGAAGTCCACGCCATGCTGCTGCTTTATTACCATTCAAGAAACTGCTGTTTGTAAAGGCTCCATTCGGTCACATGAAGCTCAAGTATGCAGGTGCAGCAATTGACTGGACATCTAGAGGTAAAGGACTGTTTCGGTGTGGGCCACGAGAGCAGCAAAATGCACACCCGATCAAGAAAGGTGTCCCTTATTTCTATTTGGAAATTTTTCAAGATTCAGAATATCATTTTTTTCTAAAAAATTAGGAATAAATTTAGATAATCCTTTGTGCCTCCGGTGGTGACTCGAAATGACGAAATGTCCCGATCTAAATAATTGTTCTAATGGAACCTTTTCTTTTACTGACGGAGATTGACTATTTCTATATCCATATAATAATCTATACATTATGCTTAAGTGGCAAGAGCTCGGTGATTTGCTGCTATGTGGGCAGCTTTGTCATGTCTAAAATGAGCTGCTGCTCCTTACTATGCTATTATGGTCATCGTTCACTACTACAACAATAAATAGCCCTTTTCAAATTGAGATATGGCCTAGTTTGTTGAAGAGCTCAATTAGTTGGCGTGGATTGAGCTTAGTTGCAAGTTGGGGCTACTGTGTTTGTCAATTTAAGCATACGAGTCTATTAAGCTACCATGGTTTCTTTGTCATGTGCCACAGCTATCATGTTAGTAATGACTCTCCTTGTAAGCTATTGTCAATAGTGGAACTTTGGTAAGAGAAGTCCATAGCCTACTGTAATATCAGCGAGGGAGCTCTCTGTTTCAGCTCTTCATAGTCCTGCATCTCAACTCTCTTTTGAGCTATTGATGTTGTCAAGACCCTAGGTTTAATAGGATTGTTTAAAACTTTCATGTTATGTGTGCATTCATGATACAAAAATCACCTTTCAAGTTAAAGATTGTAACACTTTAATTAGTTCATCAATAGGATTTCCGATTGTTTTTATTTTATTAACTTAAATAACTATGAATATCTAATATTCCACAATTTCTTAAAACTACAGAAAATTGATATTCCTTACTAAAGATAAAATCAAGTAGTAAAGATCTAAAACTTAAACTTACAAAAGTTATAAAATCTAAATATAGTATTAATAATTATACATAATAACTCAAATTAGCTATGCAATCTATTTTCAAATTCTAACTTCTATGCATCTCAATACTAGTACTCATCACTCAACTTTTAACCCATACTTAATTATCTAGCAACCTGCAAAAGAAAACTATGGGAAGTAAGCTACAAGTGCTTAGTGAGATATCCCTCATATTATACTAGTAAGCAAGTTATCAAATAATTAATTAACAAAAAAAATAATGCATGAATAATTAATATGTCAATATACAATTGACTTGTGCTACATATAACATTGAATTTAACGCCCGCTAAGGTAAGGGTTGGAGATGTATCGACACCAATCACAATTGAGTTATAGCACACAGGTTTTTAACCATAAATTGAAATTCCATATTTTATAAAATATATTTTCATTTCCATAAATCTAATAACTTACAAATTCTTAGGTCTAGTAGTGAGATACCCTTCGTAGTCCACTCTTATACCCTAAGAGGTGGTTTTTAAACTCGACCCCTAGCTACTCATAGGTAACGTCTTCTACGCTAGGTAAACCCATAAGCCAAGAATAGGGTCTTGTTATACCAATACTCCTATACTATACTAATCAAATTATGTAGGAATTCCATCCCTACAATATCCTTTATTACCATCCACGTAAGGTGACGGTTAAAACATCATATGCAATATTCATGTTTATGCATGATCTATTTAATTTAAGATAAATTGAGTATGATTAAGTCAATTTATCAGGTGATGAACCAATATCAACAAATCATCCAATTATGTAACAATAAATCAAGCAGTTGATTATTTAGCTATTATGTTTCACAACATTTTATACAATACATAACCAATATTCAGGCACATATATAACTTGAACACTTATGCATCAAGTTATTAATATTTAATTTAGGTACACTAATTACAAACACAAAATAAGTATAGAGTTATTAGATATACTTACTCAGCCATAAGGTCTATTAATGATTGTAATAATCCACTTGGTAAGTCAGTATCTGTATCGGAATCACCTGATATTTAGGAAATATGAAAAATGAGTATTTAAGTGAAATAATTAATCTATACACTCACTTAGTAATAACTACCTAGATTAGCTATTTATTCATATAAAATCCCCGGTTTTAACTTTTTCATTAATCACATGTAACTTTTTAATTTTAACTTTAATATTTATAAACTTATAGTTGATATTTATTGTTTTTAGATGTACTTTTACGTAGTAGGGTCTATTTTAGATGTTGTAAGCTATATTTTTCATTATTGCCATTAAATGTTACAAATTTTGTTATTTTGACTTAAATATTTTTAAATTATTATTTTAAGCTTTTCTTTATGGATTTATGGTTTAATTAATTTCTAAATTTTATATTTTTGAAATTTCCTTATTTTTAAGTCTATTTTATAATAATTTACTTATTTCACTATTTTAAGGTTAAATTCACATTTAAACCCATTTTGTTATATTTATAATTTTCTATTTAATTAATTATTATTTTATTATTATTATAATTTGTAGATTTAATTACAAGAATGAGGGTGCTAAAGTGGCAATACCTTATTAGGCCACGTATCAATTTCTAAATTTTCTAATTTTCACATTTTTCCTAATTTTTGTAATATGAACTAATATTCATACTTATATATCTATTATTATAATTTATTAAATTTTGTAAATTAATTCTATTTCCCCTTTTAAGCTTACGGCCCAATCATGTATTCTTGTATATATATATGCTTTTATAATCTTATTTAGAGATTTATTAATTTAATATTTTTTTATAGATGTATTATTTAGACGTATATGTATACTTATATTTATACTATACTACTACTATACATATATTTATACTTATATGTATACTTTCATACCTATATTTTCTTACTCTATTTTTACATATTTATTTATATAACTCCTACTATACTTTACATATATGTATAATAACTTAAATATACTATGTTCCATATATATATCAATACATAAAATACACACACACATACATACACACGTATATATATTTTGATATGTACCATATGTTTACATAGTTGATCATAATATATGCATACATATAGTTATATATATATATATATAGACATATATATTTATAAACACATATACATAAAAAGATCAACTTGTACATATAATTTCAATATATATACACAGAGTGTTATTATAAAAATAATGAAATATATATGATCCCTATCACATACTCCTAAAATACATAAAACATTACAATATATATTTATAACAAAGAGTACATGTAAGATGATATTATAAGGTAAATTAAATACAAAATAAATACTACCTAACTTCTCTTTTTGTATCTTGAATCTTTGTATAACAACCCCTTTCTCCTTCTTAAGATTGATGAGAAGTTAATAATAAATTTTATGGTAGAATAAGGTTGAAAGATTGATGAAATATGAGAAAGAAATGAGGAAAAAGAAAGGCTAAGAGGAGAGAGAAGATATTGGTTTGAGAGGGGGAAGAAATGTGTGTTATTTTGTGTTTAGTAAGAAAAAAAAATTGAAACATGATAACATAACATATGGATGGTGTAGCCAGCGTAAAGGAGAAGGGAAAAAGAAAAAGAAAAAGAAAAAGAAGGTAAGAAGATAAGGTGATTTGACATTTACCTTATCTAAATGTCTTTTTTTTATCTTCTTAATTAATGTTAAACACATGTGTAAATTGTCTACAACATGGCAGTTGAAATTTGTTGGGAACAAGTGAGAGGGAAAAAGAAAAAAAGAAAGGAAAGAAAAAGGAAAAAGGGAAAATAGAATTATAAAATATTAGTTTGACTTAAAAAAAAAGTTTGTTTAACCTTTAAGTAATATTTGAAATAATTTATAATATAATCATGGAAAGAAATATGAAATATAAAATTAATGTATACCCTTTGGTATGTAAACATAAGATATATAGTAAAACTAACTTAAGAGAATTAAATTGACACAAAACTAATACTTATATATTCAAATTTGAAATTATAAATAATCACAAATTAATAGTCATAGTTTTATAAATTTTATTAATTAAGTTGTTACTCTTTATATTTATGAATATTTAAAAGTTATCTTTATTTATTAGTTAACGATATGTGATTACGTATGTCAATCAATAATTATATTCAATTAGGATTTTATTACATTTTAGGTAAATTTATACATTGTATAAGCTTATAATCTTAGTTTTAGGGCTTTCATCTACTTCAGGTTTAATCTTTGGCATTTTTGCATACATAGAGTTGAGAGTTTTTGTATGCGATTAAGTTTCAATCAAGATTTTTAAGGTTTTTCTCATTCATTTTAGGTTTTGAATTTAAAATTATAAATAGTTTTAAATTTATCGACTTTGTTGACTTAAGAAAATTTCCTAATATACTCAAGTTTGACTTTGTACTCAAAAAGCTAAATTTTCAAGGTTTACTACTATCATATATGGAAGTCCTCAATTGAAGTTGAAAGCATGATGCTTAGTGTGGCTTAAAGTTGTTATTCCATCAAGTGATGAAACATCATCCCAAAAAACTGTTGAATGTCTCCTGCTTAGTTCAAGATGCATGGACATGATTCTAGGTTATTTTATTGCTGCTATCAATTGCTTAGAATGTGCCATTATTGCTATCTAAGCTACTGCTATTCCATACATAGCTGCCAGTGCTCAAATCTTCTTAATAGGTATTTTGATCTACAGTTAGGAGCTTAGATCAAGGTTGCACTTCCATATCAATTAGTAGTTGCTTTTTTCGTTCTTATAGAAACTTATATTTTCAATTAATTTTATATGTTAAACTTAGTAGAATTTATGTTCTTGATCAAGTTTACCATTTTTACATATATGAATCAAATAACTCAAAAATAATATATATATATATATATAAAACTAAGCTTCTACTAGTCTATTGATTATTAAGGCATTAAATTATTTACCTTATCATATTCCAATTTTTTTCCTCTCTTTCTCTCTCTCCTAGTCCCTTATTTGATATTCATATCCTTCATTCAATTTATAAGTTTATAAGGAAAATTATATATTTAAGTTTATACCATTAGTAACCCAAAATGAGTTGAAACATTTGGTTATCTTCAATTTAGCCTTTTTTTTCAAATAAAATAATGGAAAAGTATTTAGTTTTGACTCTACTTATCCTTCTTTAATGAATTCTATATTATACAATAAGAATTTTTTTTATGGAAAAAGAGTCTAATTTCTTCATTTCTTTATTTCCATTATGTATTTTAAGTATTCTATAGTTATTATAAGCATGTGTATAATTTTTTAAAAGCTATTTTATATAGGTTATAGAAACTTAAGTTTCTACATTTTCAATTTACGTTCCGATTTTACAAACCTTTTAGTGATTTTAGGTAGCATCACAAGTTTGATAATCTTGCTAAGGTATCTTGAGGCAAATTGGAAAGAATTGAATCCATTTGTGCAATTGAATTTCACCTAAGGAAAATCTCATTATCTAGAAGGTTTAGGATGAAGAGGCAAATCTAATCCTAAACACCAGTCCTAAAATACACTTTGAGAGTTGAGTGATGTTATTATAAGGTTATTGGACTCAATCCTTAAAGGAAGTCTATTTTCAATTTGATACACAAATTAAAATGAAGTTTGGTATTTATTTCTAATATCCTAAATACAAGATATCTTTTGTTCATCTCTTTAAGCCTATGTTAGAAGTGATTTTCAAATTAGACCCTCTCAAGAACCATCTACATTAAGGCAATTTGGAGGTTAGGATCATCAATCAAAATAAAATCATAAAATTAGTTTGTGCTTGCTGTAGTAACATTAATTTAAGAATAATTTTTATCATTGATAATTTATTTCCTCTAAGATGGAAAAGAGCCAAAAAGGCCCATACACTTTTCCAAACACCTCAAACCCATTTATTTTTTCCATGCACTCTAAGCCATAATACTTCACCATACACCAAGAATCTATGGATTTAGGACCTCAAATTTCTCACTAGAGACTCGATAAGGAAGATAATCACTTTTAGGGTTAAAAAGGAAAAAAAAAAAGAGAAATAAGGGGAAGAAACAATAGAGTGGGATAAAAAGGGGAAAAGGAAAACAAAAAAGGAAAGAAAAACAAAAAAAAAACCTAAAATAAAATTAAAAAAAAAAAAAGATTGGTTTCAAATGCAAAGAGAAAAGCCTAAAAGGCTTGAAAATAGTAGAAGCACATTCTAGCATACCAAAGAAGTAGATCTAAGCATAATCTACCAAGAAAGCTTAAGCTCAGACATAAAGAAGCCCCAAATATGAACCCACTAAAAGGCTTGAAACACAAAAACCTTAGTATACATTCTGAATCACAAACACAAGGCCTTCCCACTCACAATACCATCCATCTCTATATTGGCTCTTCTAATCATAGGGAATAATTCATCTTAAAGAAAAAATTATTATTGAAACTAGGGCAAGCATATTGTTAGTTTTTTCTTAAGGGTTCTTGACTTGTCAACCCAGGTTCAATAAGTAAATTCTTTCAAATAAACCTTTTTAATTGAGCCCTTTTGAAACTAATGGCCTAAACCTTATATAGCATAGTCTAGAAAAGACCTAGTAGATTGATTAAATTATTTGGAAAAAAAAAAAGATTGATTAAAGTATATCACTTGTAAGATAAACTATAATTTCTAGAATTATAGTCAAGAGTGAGAATTTAAATAAAGAGAAAGTAAGAAAGTCTTCTTAGACTAAACCAACCAATTATGAGGTATCATTTCTATGGCAGAAGGACATTTGAGAGGTCTCAAAGCAATGTTACTCTAGTGCAATCAATGCCCTAAAAAATCTTCTAAGAGCAAAATTTGAGGGGTAATCCACCCCATGAAATCATCCCAAGTGACATTAAAAGAGAACTTACACTGAGATTGAAAGCTAGTGCCTCAAAAAAGAAAGCAAAATAGTGTAAGAAAAGAAGATACCTTAAAGACAAGTGTCAAATGATTTAAAAAAGGTTAGAAAAATAACAAGTTATCAAAAGCCCATTGTGACCACCCCATTTTTGCTCCCTGTATGAGATACTGGTCTTTGAAAAACTATTGAGGACTTGTAATTGTAGCACTTCCTAATGAGTATGTAACTTAGAAAATATGACTTAGGAAGTAAGGAGATGAAGTACTTATAAGAAGTACGAGCTACGAGTACAACAATGTAAAATAGTAATAGTTTCGGTAAATTTAGGATTCTAAAAAATATTCTTAAAATCAAATAAATTTTCATATAAGGTTCAAAAAGTTAAAAGAAACACTTTGGTAAAGTTTTTTGTAAATTTAAGTCAGCAGAATATTTAATTTAGTAAATACATATTTTTACCAATAGTGAAATATTTATGTTGTATATTTAAAATGTGAGACCAAATTATAGCAAGGCCCTAAAAATAATATTACCCAACTTATAAAAATAATTATTTGAAGCAAAATGAGAACAAAATAGCTAGTATAAGCATTTTGTATATATTCAAGTGTATACTTGAAATAAGGAAATATTAATATTTACCTTATCAATCCCAACAAATTAATGTTATAATTAGATAAAATGTATACAAAAAATTTTCCTAAGACAATTAAAGTATTAGTATATGCTGAAAGTAGGTGTGGCATAGCTATGGAAGGTTAGTGTGCAAGTGAATATAAGTATTGGACACATACTAATCTAGGCAATTGTTCTTTTGTCAAGTTTGGTGAATCTTGTAGCTAAGAAAAATTGGAGAAGACTCAAAAGTAGAAGATAAATATAATGAAACAAAAATTTAGAAGAAAATAGTGCAATTTGGAGGAATTTTGGGTTCCCTAGGCTAGAGACCACTTGAAAGTGGACCTAACCACTTAGAGACAGAGAAGGTAGCACCATCTTGGGAAGACAAACCATTACTTTCCAAACAATGGCCATAGTTACAAGTAGCGATGTGTTAAGTAAAGGAGATATAATAATATCTATGTAATGTTGATGAAGTTAGAAACTATATAAAAAAAGTTTGCTACAAGGGTTTTATGTGTAGGGTATAGTAAAAAACTAGGTTAGAAAGTAGTTAAGATTCAAGTTGTCTTAAAAAGAATAATACCAAGTCCTACACCCTTATTGTAAGTAAGTTAGTGACTTTGTTTATACTTGATATTCATTGACTTAAATATTGTACACATCTTCTTAAGAGATATGCGAATGGAGAAATCCTATTAATAAGAGTAAAACTTGGGGAAATTACTAAATAGCCAAGTAAGTAGATTGCTTATGTTCTAAAGTAGATTTTATCTACTCTTAACTTATCTAACTATAATGAATGTGATTGATCTCGTATGTAATGGGATATATTGTCTGATGAGTTTCTGGAATGAGTGCTTATCTATTGAGTATAGGTACTCTGGTTATTCATCTTTCATGTATGCACTATATGATGTTGCTAGGTTGTTGTTTGATCTTATGATGCTTAGCTCTATACTAACTTAATAAAAAGACTAGGTACTAACCCTGCCTCCTAATGTGTTCGCTTAAATGAACTTGATACAAGGTTTTAGAATTGAAAATGTAAATGAGATTAAGTGAAAGATGGGCTAATGAATAAATGAGTAAGCTTGCTAGATATTTGTTTGGTAATTGCTAGGTGTGCGATTGATGCATTTATGGCTAGCATAGCATGAAAAGGACCTATGAGTCAAGTTTTCTAACGCTGGGATTTCTCTAGGTAAAGTTTTATTTTGAAAACCAGAGTTTTGGTTAAGCAAGCAATTTAGCTTCTAAAAGCTTAGTTTTGTAAAGTAGAAAGCTTGATTTATATAAAATGATTTTCGACCAGATAGATTTGCATTTTGGCTAGGCTGTTGGATTAGGCAACCCTTAATTGCGTAGCTAAGTTATTGGACTTTGATTTATGTCCAAATGCTCAAATTGAATCACCAACCAAATAAGTTGTTAGGAGTTAGGCTACGATATCAGTATCGATGCATGTCATGTGCATTAGCATGGCATGCATTTGTTGCATTTACATTACTTAGATAGACTATTAAGTTTTATGATGATAATGATAACCCGCTTAGTGAATTTGCTATGATATTATTTGTATTTGTGCTTTATTTGTCCACACTTACTCAATTTACAGTGAGCTGAGGGGAGGGGATATGACTTTTTTATCCTCAAGTTCTAAAGGAAGTTAGCTTAGACATCACATCATAGTAGTAAGAAGAATTTAATACAAATAATTAGCTTCTTTGAGGTAAACCTTAAAGTAGAAAGTAAGTCAAAATATTGGTTAGAAAGTGAACTAAGAAAAACCCCTATGTAGCCAAAGTAGATTAGAAACTGGATTTAAGCACTAAGAAGGAACTTTATAAAAACGTTGTCAAATTATTTTGTAAGGCCCTTAATAAGAGATTAGTAAAGTGATGAGTAGATCTTCTTATAAATCTATATCTTACAAAGATATTTTAATGAGTGCTATGTATTGTATAAAAATTTATAGTTGTGATACTCTAGGTATGACCTAATATTGAAAAGATTTCTGCTATTGTTGTTATATCAAATGAGAAGTGTTTTGAGAACAAAAGTTTCACATTGTTATATGATAGGTGTAGTACAAATTTTGCCTTATCCTTAACTCAAAGTTCGTAATAACGAACCATCTTCAAGGACTAAAAGTTAAGAAAAAAATTTTAGGCAAACACCTAGAAGGCGGGGTGTTATGCCTTATAGTTTTAGTATTTCCTAAAATTAAAAACAAAAAACAAAAAAAGTGTGAATAATAAAATTTTTAGGAAAATAAAAGTCTTAGGTCATTTTTAGCATCATTAGGTCACATTAAACAGGTCATCTTATTTTCTTAGGGTCAAAGCACATACATGTAATGTAACAATTCTATATCGTATTAAGATTTTTGTGAAATATTTGGATCTCATTCAAACTTAAATTATCTTTTGAATTAGGGATCTTAAAACCATTAAATTAGAGCTAGTTTGAAAATCAAATTAATTTTAACTTATGTATATGTGACTTTTTAGAGTTAAGCAATTAGGAGTTTAATTTTAGGCCAAAACTTAGTTTAGTGTAGTATTTGTTTTATTCATATTTATTATTTCTTATTTTATTAAAAAAATAAATCCCTTTTTATTTAAAAAAAAAGTGGTGTAGACTATATGTAAAACCCAATCCATGCTATAACAAATTGGGCCTTTAGCCTTGAGCGTAGGTTTATGCTCTTAGGCTATAGCATAGAGGTGCAAAAGTGCCTGCAATTTTTTTTCTTTTTTTTGGAAAAAAAGCAACATATGTATTACACATACTAAGATAGGTGCATATGTATGTACTATACATGCTTAGCTTGAGTTTTCCATCTATTTCTCGCATTTTCCTATCAATTCCTTGGCTATTTCCTATGCAAACACAACTTGGTGGCTCTTGTTTAGGTTACCTTTTCAAATGGTTTCCATACAATTCCACTTGAACTAAAGGTCGAATCATGTGGTACACATAGCTTGCTATGAATCGAACATAAAATCTTATCTAAGAACAACCATTTATGAGGTCAAATTTAAAGTCCAAAACTTAAACATGTAACGTTGACCGACTTAGATTTAAGCTCCAATAATAAAAATTGAAGCTTTTATTTAATCTAAATAGCAAATTCAAGCTTCAGTAATCACATTTTGACCAACAATTATGAGTTTTTCCATTTTGAATCGTGCATTCAAGGTGGTCAAAAACTTATACATTTAAGCTGGGGTCTATGGACTTTCAATCTCTGATTCAAGCTCTAACATTATAAATTGGAGCTTCAATGTGCTTTCTAAAAATCAATCTCCTCATTTTGTACTCACTACAAGCATACCCAAGAATTTTCTCTCTCTAGTCACAATCCTCTCTTTCTCTCTCTAGTTTATATCGCTCCACTACCATCATTGAAAAAAATTGATAGCATGGTGGAGTTTCTAGGCCTCTAAGCTTTCTATAGCTAATGCGCACTCCTTTTGCTGCACACCATAGCTTCCTTACTGAGCATTGCCACTTTATACCCTAACTACCACTACTCACCACCATCAATCACTACTCCATAAGCGAAACCAACCACTTTACATCACTCATCAACCTTCAAAGCCTATAGCCACACCCTCCTCTAGTACAAAACAACCTAGCTGCGACCCATCATGCACCATCGTTGCCTCCTACGATTTGAAACCACCAAAGAGGACACCATTTATCGAGGCATTTTGGCCAAACTAATTTTTACCGATTAAAATCATATAAAAGTGTGATTACTCACTTAAGAAGGTGCCTAGAAGCTACTATACATTGTTGGTTGATTATTGTTGTTAAGGTTATTGAAGATCCATCTGACTCAACCCTTCTAGATCCGACCTAGAATCCACCAAACAGACTTTAGTCCATTCCATTTCTAGGTTGGTTTGACTACCTTTTTTTTTCATTGTTTTAATTATCTAAAAATATATAAAAAAATAAAATAACAGTAAAAAAAAAACTTGACCATAGATTTGAAGCTTTACTCGTTCTTCTTTTCTTTTTTCCTTAATATTTTTTTCTTTTCCTTCTTTCTTTTCTTTTCCCTTTTTTTCCCTTTAAAATTCTTTTTTAAGAATTCACAAAAATAAAAAAAAATTCCAAAGAAAAAATAATTCGTTTAAAAAAAATTTTTATCTTAAAACATTTTAAACTTTTTTTTTCTTTTAAATTTCTTCAATTTTTTTTTTTCATAGAAAAGAAATCCTTTTGAAAAAAAAAACCTTTCTCACTTAGAAAAAGCTATTTTCTTAAAATAAGAAAATAATAAGTCCCAATTACTCTAGGCTCTTACTATTATTGATGACATCTATGTACTAGAACTTGAGGTCACTACACTAAGAACTTTCAATGAACTGTTGGGAGTAAGGAAAACAAAAATAAATTGAGTATTGGTTAAAGGGAAAGCCCTTTGGATGGATGACATTATTGTATGGTTTTCCACTAAGTTGAAATATAAGGAGAAACGAGATATCTTATTTGTAGATCTAGAAACTTAACACTAGCAATGGGTGAATGCTTATATCTTAGTGATATTTGGTGCCATCTTATTCTTGATGGAGCATACTGCATTCACATTCGGGTAGTCAAATTTGTATCTCAATTCTTGCAAAGGAAATCATACCTACCTGCCGTGTAGCTGAATAGATCCACTTACTAAACCATCTCAAGGGTATGGTATAAACATAATTTAACTTCAATTTTTTACTATTTTTTTCGGTTTATCTTAAATTTTCAATCATGTACAACTTTTTCATTTTAACTCTGATTTTTATAAACTCATAGTCAATATTTATTTTTTTCAAATTTACTTTTGCAGAAGGGGTTCCATTTTGGATGTTGTAACCCATATTTTTCATTATGGTATAGAAATATTATGAATTTTATTATTTTAACTTAAATAATTATAAATTATTACTTTAAGCTTTTCTTTACATATTTATGATTTAATAAATATCTAAATTTTATATTTTATAATTTTCTTATTGTTAAGTTTATTTTAGCAAAATTTACATATTTTGCTGTTTTTAAGGTTTAAGACTTATTTAATTCTTTTTTACTATTTTAATGATTTTCTAATTAATTAATTATTTTATTATTATTTTTAATTATGAATTTTAATTGAATTTAATTAAATGTTGACATGACAACATAGAAAGGTACCACGTGTCATTTTTCATGAATTTGTATGTTTTTCAAATTTTTACTATTTTGTATTTTACTTAATATTTATATAATTATATTTTATCAAATTTTGTAAATTTATCATTTTTCCATTTTCTTTCAACTTACGATTTACATACATATTTATATATATATTATCTTATTTTATCTGTTAATTCAGTATTATAGTATATTACACATATACTATTTAAGTATACCCACATATTTATATATACCATACTATTAATATATGTATTTTTATACATTCGTATATATATATATATATATATACTTAGGTAATTAAATAATATAGCCCTAAATAAATTACATTTTCTATACATATATACATATATACACAATACCTATATATATTTACATGATACACTTGTTTTTCATACTTTATACATATATAACCATGTCTATCTATATATCTATATATTGAAAATACATAATATAAATCCTATTATATATGCATATATATATATATATATAAATATATATACATTTACCCAAATACTTTTATACCAAATATTTGTATAGTCAAATCTAACATGTATGTACACATGAATATACTTTAGTATCTACACATATGATATATATATATATATACATAAGGAAATACTAATATTACATATAGCTCTATTGCTTGACCTTATCATACATAAAATTTCTACAAAATACATATATGTAAAAGAATGCTTAAGGATGATTAATACTAAATAAATATACTACAAATACTACTTATCTATTTCCCTTAGTAATTTGGTGAATAGTGGATTGGAAGCTCCTTCTTCTTCTTCTTGTTTTAATTGATGTATTTGGAGTAAAAAAAAAAAAAAAATTGGACAAAGAAAGAGGAATTGCCTCACGGTTTGGGAAAGAAAGGAAGATGTAGTGTTCTTGTTTTTATGTTTCAAAGAATTATAGGTTTGTTTCTTATGTTTCTAGGTGTGACCATGACTAGCAAAAAATTATGGAGAAGAGAAAATTAGTTAAAGAAAAGAAAAGAGAAAGAAACAAACGAGTGTTAATGTGATTTGACCTAAAAGCTTATCTATATGTCCATGTCTTATACACATCATTACCACATGGGAAATAAACTTACAAATATCCACCAAAATTGATCAGGAAGCTTCACGTGGCAAAGGAAAAAAAAAATTAGAGAGAAAAAGGAAAAGGAAAAAGAATGAGAAAAGAAAGAAAAAGGAAAACTATAAAAAGAATTAGACTTTTCCAAATGCAAAAATTATATATTTAATAATTATGAATTTTTTTTAAAATTTTATAAAATTTATTAATTTAATTGTTACCCGTTACATTTCAAATATTTAGAAGATATCTTAACACGTTTGTTAATTATTTTACATGATTACGAGCATTGGTTGATAATCGTATTCTATTAGGTTTTTAATACTTTTAGGATATAATTATTCATTTTATAAGCTTTGGTTTATAGTTTTAGAATTTTTGTTAAGTTCAAGTTCAATCTCGGGTATTTGTGTGTACATAGGGTTTAGGGTTTTTATACGCAATTTAGGTTTCTCTTGAATTTCTAAGGTTTTTATTACATATAATATATTCAATTTCATAATTTAATAAAATTTTTATTTTACTTAACCTTATCGGCTTATGAAGTTATCTATAGTACTTAAAGTTCAATTTTACTCTTAAATAGCTAAATTCACTAGATTTACAACTTTGGAGGAACCACGAAAGAGAAGAAGCCACCTAGGAAGCTGAGGAAGAAGTGAGACGAATGTACCCCCAGTTATTTGAAGTTTCAAGTGCGTCTCTAAATTTTGAGAACAAAACTTATTTTAAGGTGGGGGGAAGATGTCTTACTATTTAAAGGATACATGAATGAGCTAAGAGTGCTTCTCGATCATTCCTAAGCATCAACTAAACTAAGAATTTAAATACATTTAAAAATGAACTTAGTTTTTCAATTCAAAAGTTCATTATTGATAAAACCTTAAATATGAAAATAACGAACCTTAAGCCACCTAAAGCCTTAAAACCCTAAACCCTAAGATAATTAAGAACTTGTAACCCTAAGCAAATAATTGAGAATTTAATTTAAATAATTTTATTCAACTCTAGAAATTTTCAAAATTTTATGAGAAGTAAGTTATAACTTACAAGTTAATTTAAGAACCAAACCCTAAAAGAATTACGTATAAAGCAATCCCCTTATTTTCACTCATAAGCTATGTTACATAGGAATAAATAAGCCAACCAATCATATTAAATAATTTATCAATTGAGAGTTGGAATCAATTATCAATTGATAACCTATTAAATGCTAGTGATAAGACAATTTCCATATATCACCATAACCTATACTACATAAAGGTAAGTTATCTCTTCAAATTATCAATTTAATTTTCAAACAAGTAACAAGACAAGACAATGCATAAAAAGGACACCCTATGGCCAATTGAAAAGAGAGCGTAGGGAAGGCTATGCCTTGTCATTCATCCATCAATCCAATTGTCTTTCATATCTACAATTTATCCCATATTACTTACATCATCAAATCATTACAAAGTAAGGTTTATGTGACAAGTTAGATGCATTAAAAGGGAACTTTGTAGATGCATTGCTAACCCATTGGAACCAGCCCACTCTCTCTCTTCTTCCCTCATCTTTCATTTCCTTTTTCTCACTTTAAGCACAAAAAACAAAAGAGGAAACCAAACCCTACAAACTTACACTTGCCACCACTTGTTTGCATACACACTCATGGTATAAAGTTGTCTTTGTTGCCTTCATTTTGTCCACTTCAAGAGCTATTTTGGGAAACCTTAAAAACATCCCCAAAACTTACCTCAAACATCAAAACTTTGGAGCTTGCAAAAAAGGGGAGGGAAATAAGGAGCTAAAAGAGTACTCTTAGTACACAACTACCTATTTTTACTCTTTAGGACGAATAAGCTCATTTCCTTATTAAAGTACTCTAATATCCTATGTTAGGAGACTACGTTTGCATGAAAGATGTTGGCATGAATATAGGGTGATAAAATAGATAGACCACCTTAAGTAGTAAGCTTATAAATCTCTTACATAAAAGGTAGACTATGAGCATACTAAATTGATATTATGAAGGATACATGTCCAACACTTAGGATAGAAGTTTGTAAGTTGAGAAAATCATGAAACATGTGTATGGACAAAGGAGCAACATGCTGGACATATAGAGTATATAGGTCATTTAAGTGTTATTTTCACTTCTATTAAGTTGAATATACTTAAATCTAGCTTTAGGTAAAAGAGAAATCCAATACATGACATTTTATGAAAAAATCAACTTTTTAAGATGTGAACTATGACATAAAGTTATGATAAGTATGTGATCTATCATTTTTGTATAGTACATAAGCTAAATAATCACCTCATGGAAGAAAAGTTAAGTTGGAGTTGGAATATGAATAGCATAAGTTCATGATCTAACACCTAAACCTGAGGAAATGATAAGACAAGTTCAAAAACCAAATTGGAGACCCTTGAACCAAACTGACCAGATCTAGAACTACAAAGAAACTCATCTAAAAATATGATAAAACCAAGTAAACAAAGTGAAAAGACCAACCAAAGCAAGTATAATAAGTGTACAACAAAATTGAGCTTAAAATATTCAACATAAGCTTAAAACTCCAAGTTAGGCCCTCACCAAATTTTTTACCAGCACCTTAAGCTATCAATGAAGGTTGTTTTGAAGCGTACAAAGAGTCTACGTAATACTTCCTAAGCCTAACAAAGTCGCCAACCTTAGAATAGACCAAAAACAAGCCCATTTAACTACTTAAGCCCATATAAGAGTCCAAGAAAATGTTGATAGCACCAAGGGTGTGAACCAAGGATGCAAATCTGATCTTGGAGAGTGTATTAAGTTTATAATAAAGTCCTAAGTCCAAGCCCAAAAGATTTCCTAAGATAATAAAAAGCCTAACAATCAAACTAAGCCTAAAAGAGCACTAAACCATGAGAACCACTATTGTTCTAACCTGTAGACAGATTTTTGTGCTATATCTTGAAAATCTAACCTCACTACATTAAAGTATACTAAAAAATGATGAAAATCTATAAGATCATAAAAATTAGATTTAAAACGAGCAAGTTATACATGATTGAAGTTTTAAGTAAAACTGGGAAAAATACAAAACTTAATTAAAAAGTATAATTTATAGAATCTTAGGTTAGCCTTTTAACTTTATCTCAAACTCTTAACTTTATTATATTTACGATGTTCAGGGGACTTGACCGTAGGGGACAACTTACCCCCAAACTACTACGACTGATCCACTATGGCTGAGTGCATGATTGTCGATGACTTCATGTTTGGTTTTGCTTGCAATGTAGTCGCACTTAAATTTATATAATAAAATTAATTGCTTGTAGGATATGGGAAATGCATGTGTACTATATTATGATTAAATTCGATGACTTGCTAATAAGATAATAATGGGAATTGCTGTGATGATAGTTATGCATAGTTGTATGGAATGAAATTATTTGATCACCATGGAAATTGAATTAATTGAGTATCTGATTAAGAAATTCAATAGATCATGCATTTCTTATGATTGCATTATAACTATATTGACTGTCACCTTATGTAGAAGATGAGAAGGGGCTCACAAGAGTAGGGACTCCTGCTGGGATTAGGCAAATGTGTGTCATTTATATTATTGAGTCTCTATCTTAAGCTTCCAAGCTTACCAAGCACTAAGGGATACTAATCATTAGCGAAGGGCCGTGTCTTGGCGAGGCCACCACACCATTAGACCTAGGATTATGACATAAATTTGATTTTTGGAAAAGGAAAGTATGTTTTTCTTATAAAAAAGTAAAGTCTATATATATATTTGTTTGAGTTGATTTGAGCACATTAGTGTGGGTAAAATAAAAACTTAGGTGCTAAGACCCAGTTAATGATTTGTGTCAATAAATTATCTCTAATGCCAACTACAAAGGGCGTAATTCTGAGTAGCATGCAGTTCCTAGGTCACTACATGTATTGGTTAGCATTATGTTATTCACGCATTTATATGTTATGCATTTAAATGATATTGTTTATATGGCATGGTGGAGGGTTTTACTCATTAAGCGTAAGCTTACATCCCAATGAATTTCCTTTAGTATAGGATCACCTCTTCATTCATCTAGGTCAAGGAATACCCGAGGTGAGTCTCATGCTGAGATGGGATTTTGTGTTTAGGAAGCAAAGGGGGAATTTTGTAATAATGACTTGTAGATATATAGTATTTAGTTAATTCCATAGTTAGACTTTTTTAATGTAGACTTTCACAGGATTTTGAATACATTGTAATATATTTTTGTTGTGGAATTCTATGAATTTGCACTCTAACCTTAGTGCTTTTGTAATTAAATGTTAAATTTTAGTCACCATGCTTGATATTACTTTTCTATAGGCCTGATGGTAACATAGAGTAAAAAGAGTCTTGTGTATTGTATAGAAGGCCTATGATTAATGAAGGGGTTAATTGTAGATCTTTATGTGGTACATGACAATCTATCACGATGATGATATTATTTGGGTTGTGATACCTCCAGGCTATTTGAGATTTAGGATCAAATCTTACTCAGCTTTTGATGGCTCGTCATTAAGGGCATATGGATGGAGATTGGCAATGTTTTTGAGACTCCATATCCTTCGGGTAGTTCAATTTTGTAAGCATTAAGATTGATCTTTTCGAGTACTTTGAAAGGTCCATCAGCCTTGAGAGATAGCTTACTTTTCCTTGAATTTTAGAATCGATCTTTGCTAAGGTGGATCCATACCAAATTACCAGGCAAAACTCTTTAATCTTCCATCCTTAGCTCCTTCTTTCTAGCTTAGAGGTAGCTTGGGTCAAGTGGTCTACAACCTTCTGGTCCATAACTCAGATGGCTTCAAATCTTTCAACAGCTTGAGATCTTCAAGTCAGTTAGATGGGCTAATCAAGTCAAGCGTCAATTCAGCATTATACCAGTAGGCTCTAAGGGTGGTTTCTTGGTGACATTGTGGGCTGTCCTGTTGCAAGTGAATTTGATGATTGGTAAGCACATGTCCCAATCAGCTAGGTTTCTTTCAACGGTCACTCGCAGCAAGGTTCTTAAGGTTTCATTGGCAACTTCAGTCTATCTATCCATTTGTAGGTGGTAGGATGTATTGAACGGTAGCTTAGTTCCCAACCACTTACAAAGGGCCCTCTAAAAATGGCTTAGGAACTTAGGGTCTTAATCAAACATGATAGTCCTTAGCACTCTATGTAGCTTAACAATTTCCTACAACAAAAGAAATGAAATATGTAAACCCCTAAATTTTTCGACCTAACATCTGAAGTAGACTCAAGTATGTTAAATATTCTTAAGAGTTGACAAGGCTAATTAAGATAAAAACCCCAAGACAATAACTGAAGATTCAATTACGTATAAAACTTTTATACCCTAAATATATATAAACACTAGAGATTGTACCCAAAAGTGATGAAACCTTAAAACTATAACTTTAAGGATATAAAAGTACTAATTCACCATAACTTACTCTAAAACCCTAATTGACAATATATCCTTAGTATCTTATCAAATCATTAGTAAAAAATCAAATATAACTTTCAATCATTCATAAATACATATAATACTAAAGTAATCCATTAGAAACTAAGATATTTCATTATAAATCACATCCATCTCCCAATTATATAACTAGGTTAGTATTATATAGAGTTAAGAGCTTAGTTGATGATTATACTATATATAGTAAGTATTAGTACCCTAAATGACATTTTTCATGATAATTACATTAAGTAGCCTACTAAATGATTTGTATAGGATATAAATACCTAAAGGAAGATCTCATTACCTATTCTTACTAATTATTTCAATAAACTCCATATTTCATTTTGTTTCCTTAATTTTCTTCCCAATTTTCTCTAATTACTTCATTATGTACACTTAAATTACATATAATCCTACAGAGTTGACAACGTTAACATTTGACTAGGTCAAAGTTTGACTAAGTCAATATGTTAAAAAGTCAATAAATATGTCATTGTCATCTAGAGATTTCTTCCTTATCCTTAACTTTCTATACATTTTTTTTTCTCCAATTTCACCCCTCCTTTACCGTCCACTTCTTCCCCACTTAAACCCCACTTGTCTTCATTTTTTTAAACACAATAACAACACAAAACAAAGCTCTTTTCTCGTTCACCCAAAACCATAACCCCCTTTGCTCCCTTTTTCCATACTTTTTCAACTTCACTTTTACAATTCTAATAACTAAAACAAACCACCATACCATACATACTTGTCTTCTTACTCATATTATAAGGAGAAAAAGGTATGTTATTATGTGATTTTCCATCTTATGTAGTAGTTAGATGTATAAGTTAGGCTAATATAGAAACTTTGTATAATATGTACATGTGTTGTTGAAGGTAGAAAGCTCCATATACATGTTTAGAAGTGTAGAAATACCTATGTACATATAACAAGTGAGTACATGTGAAGTGTACATATGAGGGTTTTAGTGAAGTCTTTAGTATAAGTGTAAGAAATCCTTAGTTAAAAGGAAGAAGAACACATATACATATGATTAATCATGTGAATACAAGAATACACTTGATGAACATATGTATAGATACTCTTATATATGAGTACCCTTTATGTACATAACCAAAAAGAAAGAGTATACTAACTATACATACATATACCTTGCTAAATAAGCTCATAAAGTGCAAAAATATGGATTTGGTGAAGCTTTCTTAAGAAGGTATATTAGGCATACGAAAATACATACAAAAATATATATATATAATCGTATGTATATCGGGTATATGTATTAATATAAGTGTAAGTATACAAGTATACATACTAGTATATTAGAAGTATAAGTATATGCATAACATATATATAAAATACATAAATACATAAGGATAAGTATACATATATAATGGATGACATAAGTGGTGATATAAGCAATTGATGACATAAGCGATGACGTAAACCTAAGATGACATAAGGAAATAATATATATATGTATACACATACATATAGGCTGAAGCTTCTTTAAGCCCTTAATACACATCTTAAATTGAATTAGTCTCATTTAAGCACATAAATTAGTAAAGACAATGTAAAATCATCTAAGTGTAAAAATCTAATGGCTAATTAAATCATTAAGTACTAAAATAGGATATAAACATAAGCACTAAAAATATTTAAGCTTCAATAGTTAAAATTTCAATGAATTTAGTCCATATTGTAAAACACGGATTTTAATATCTAAAACAAACATCACCTGTGAACGTACATCCAAAAATGATTAAAAATGACTATAAGTTTGTAAATATTGAAAATAGAATGAAAAAGTTATATACGATTAATGATATGGTTCAATTGGATAAAAATTGATAGTAATTTAGGTCGAATTAAATACTAGGAATCACTAGTCAATTTAATTACTTATCATTGTTGTCATCTCGTAATGATCAGGTGATCCTGATGAGGGCATAGATCTTCCAATTGATTATTACGACTAGAAAGAGTTGTCATGGTCGAGTGAGTATTTACCCTATGATTCCATGCTTGTATGTGGTTGTAGCTAATGAACTTAATGAATTATGTTAATTGAATGTTGTGTGGGGTCGAGAAATGCCTGTGTGTGCTATTGTGTGCTAATTTGTGAATTTACCTTAAATATGGATAACAAATTATTGTTGCATAGAAGTATAAATGATTATTGTATGCGATATTGTTTGGTCACAATATAATTGGACTTAACTATACTTAGCTAATAAAAAGAAATTGGTACATGCATTGACATGTATTGCATTGACCTAAATTCCGGCTGTCATATCATACGGGGGTAATGAGAGGCTATTCGGGGGATGTTATTATAAATTTATTGGTTCTGTACGGTGTACTCGTATGAAATGAGCTTATCTTGGCTAGTAGGAATACTAGGCGTTAGAGGTGCTAATTGCCTAACTAAGGGTCGAGTTCAAAGGCCTCCATTTAAGAGTGAATGTAGACTGTGGGGGCCCACTCATGATTATATTAGAAATTGGTTTTTATGAAAATAAAGGACTTGTTGATTTAAATACGGAACATAGAGTTCCGTAGTAAAGTAAGTTCCAGTATAATACCTAGATCTGACTAGTGCCTTACATACTTTAACCTTAACTTCGGAGGGCATAAATCTGAGTTACATAAATTGACTAGTTAAATATACGTATTGTTTGACATTCTATTTGTTCATTCATTCATATGCATAAATATAATGTATTTATAACTTGCTTGTGGTATGGTTGAGGATTTTGCTCACTAAGCTTAGGCTTACACCTCCTTAGACTTTTGTTGCAGGATGACTTATTCGTTAAGCCTGGTTGAGGATGCTAGAGGTTAGCTTGAGGTCCTAGGCAAGAGCAGGCCATTTAATGTGTTGAGAGAACTAATTATGTAGACTTTTACTTATAGACTTTTTATTTTGTCAGTAATATAGACATAGATGTACTAAATTACTGCTTACTATAAACTTTGTAGTTTAAATGTTATATAAATATGTTATATGATGATATCATTTGAATCTGTATGTTTCTAGGAAGCTATTATGTTGTAGAGCCTTGTATTTTGTGTAAAGAGTTCTT
This sequence comes from Lumnitzera littorea, assembly GCA_024138015.1. NCBI lineage: Eukaryota > Viridiplantae > Streptophyta > Magnoliopsida > Myrtales > Combretaceae > Lumnitzera > Lumnitzera littorea. Next base: position 57,507,541 of record JAMXBB010000005.1, on the reverse strand, counting down.
GATTGGAAGGGTAACCAATTAAGGGTTTTTCATATAGTATACGGTGTTTGCTACGATTAGACCATCATCAGTTCGTAACAAAATAGCTAAAGCATCATTAGTTCGAGAGCATGGCATGAAGTGCACCATCTTACTAAAGTGGTTTACGACTACCATGATGGAGTCCTTTCTATGGGACATCCTTGGTAATCCCAACATAAAATCCATACTTAGATCCATGGCTTAGTTGGGATAAGTAAGGGTAAATATTGTCCTTGCTCGAATCAGCTCTTAGTCCTTTTATAGGCATTATACCTCTCTAGTATATCATGCACATCCTTCACCACCCTTAGCCAAAAGATTCTATAGGCTAACACCTCATGAGTGTGATGCTTGCTAAAGTGCTTAGATAATTTACCTTCATGTGCCTCGTGTACAAGTAATTCTCGCATTGAATAGGTTAGGATACATAACCTTCTCTTCCATAATAGATATCCATCCTCGCTATGATAATCATTAATAGTTCGACTATCTTCAAGTCTAACATAGATATGACTAAAGTGTGGATCTTAAGCATACAGTCCCTTGATCACTAAAAATCTAAGGAGTTTGGTTTGAAGCTCAACCAAGAGGGAATGTTATTGAGATAGGGCATTGACCACCACATTGTTCTTGCTATTTTTGTACTTGACCACATAGGAAAATTCCTTCCATCAATTCAACCCACTCAGCTTGCCTTTAAGATAACTTGGGTTGGTTCTTTGGGTAACTTAATGATTCATGGTCTATGTAGATTACAAATTCTCTAAGTAACAAATAATGTTTCTAGACTATGAGAGCTCAGATCAAGGAGAAGAACTCCTTATCATACATAAAGCAGTTGAGTGTGGCTCGTTAGAACTTTTCACTAAAGTAGGCAATAAGGCGGCCTTTTTGCATCATGCGGCTCTTGTGCCTAGTCTGGTCTTATCATACTTGACTTTAAATACTTCATTAAAGCTTGAAAGAGCTAAGATGGGGGCAGTGGTCAACTTCATCTTCACCTCCTCAAAACTCCTATACTCGTTTTCTCCCTACCTAAACTCAACCTTCTTGTTGGATAATTCAATAAGTAGGGCTACAATTGTACTAAAGTTCCTTATGAAACGACGATAGAATGACACCAGGCCATGGAAGCTTCACATGTTTGCAGTGCAAGTCAACATAAGCCACTCAGTGATCGCCTTCACCTTCTCATCATCAACTTATATGCCACCATTACTTACAATAGCTCAAAGATGCAAAAAGATTACTTCAAGTCTACAAAAGTCACACTTCTTCAAATTAGCATAAACCTTCTTAATTCGAAGTTTTGAGATCACAACTTGAAGATGCTCACAATGAGTCTCTACGTCAAGACTATACACAAGAATATCATCAAAATATACAACAAACTTCCTAATTAGTTCTTGGAATGCATGGTTCATCAATCTCATGAATGTACTTAGTGCATTCGACAAATCTAATGGCATCACAAGCCATTCATATAATCCATGGTGTATTTTGAATGTAGTCTTATACTCGTCTCCTTCCCACATTCTAATACGGTAGTATCTAAATTTGAGATCAATCTTCGAAAAGATTATTGCTCCCTGTAACTTGTCAAGCATGTCATCAAGCCTAGATATGGGGTACTTGTACTTAATAGTAAAATGATTAATAGCTTGACTGTTGACACATACCTTCCATGTGCTAACCTTCTTTGACACCAATAAAGCCAGCATGATGTATCCTCTCTTTATCAATTCATCTACTTAATTTTATAGTTTAGTAGCTTGTTCAAGGTTCAGCCTAAATGCATGTTTATTTAGTAGTACAACTCTTAGTTGCAAGTCTATTATATGTTCAATTCCTCTATTTGGTGATAGTCCCTCTGGTAACTTGCTTGGGAAAAGCCTTCACCTCTACAGGTAGTTTAACATTTAGTTCCCTCATTTTAAGCAATCTTTTGACTAATAGGTGGGTCGGCTCCTCAAGCTTCATTTCTTTCTTCAACTCAGCTTAGGTCATTACCAATGCCTCTTTCTTTTGAACTTCGCTCAATTGACCTGTATGGTTTAAACTTGATCGGCAGTCAAGGAGCTCAACTTCACCTTCCTATACTTATGCTCTAATAATCATGTATTCTTCCTCCCATCATAAATCACATTCTAATCAAACAACTACGGTTGCCTAAGAAGAATATGAGATGTACTCATAGGTAATGCATCACATAGCACTTAATCTTAATAGTTTCCAACATAGATCAACATGGTTACTTGTTTCATCACCTGTAAGGCTCCTTTATCGTTGAGCTAATGTAGTTTGTAAGGCTTCGGATGTGGCGAGGTTAGTAGCTTCTATTATTGGACCATGAATACAAATGCCACATTAGTGTAACTACTATAGTCCACAATAAGTGTAGATAACGACCCATTGACCTTATAATCAATGCAGAATAAGGTCTCTCACTGCTTATCTTCTAATGTTAGACTCATACATATTACTCACCTTAGTACCATAGTTACAAGCATAAAATTACCTTCTTTGCTATAAATGATCTCCTCTTCATATGGCTATGTAATCTCATCATCACTCGTCTGTCCGGAAATTACATAGCCATATGTCTAAATCCTTGGCATTTGAAGCATTTGATATCACTAGTCTTCCTTCTAGAGCTTTGTCCTTTCTTATACTTCCTTGGCACTTCTCCCTCTTCTACTCAAGCAGTTGAAGTGGGTCGGACATCACTTATCCTGTTCGATTCCAACTACACAGGTTTGCTTGAAACAAGTTGGCTCGAAGGAGCTTGGCTTATTGTAGCTTAGATTTGGTTCATCCGATGGTGCTCAATCTTTTGTGTAGCTTGGATTACTTCATCAAGTATACCAATATCCATAGTCTCCTAAATATCTCTAATCTCATACTTCTACCCACTAATGAACCGAGATACAATTCAGTCTTCAGGCTTAATAATTTCACAATGAATCATTAACATCTAGAACTCCTTTACATACTCATCAACACTTGATCTTCCTTACCTCAACTCTTGCAATCTCTTAAAGGGATCTTGTAGATAGTAGCTCAGAACGAATCTCCTCTTCATCACTCTCTTCATTTCATCCCAACTTCTAATCTTATGCTCTCCTCCTCTTCTTTGGGTGGCTTGCAAATTATTCCACCATAAAACTGCATAGCTAGTAAACTTCAGCATGGCAAATTTAACCTTAGCATTCTTAGGTACCTCACGACACTCAAACTACTTCCCAATCTTATCTACCTAATCTAGGTAGTCCTTTACATCGCCATTAGCCAAGAAACTAAGGATTTGCATCATTAGTCCTTCCACTCTAGGAGTTGGGATATTCCTTTCCTCAGGTTCATAATACTCTTCTTTTACATCACCCATCTATCACGAACTAAGGATGGCCTAGTCATAGCAAACACCATATATTATACGAAGAACCCCTGATTGGTTACTCTTCCAATCAAGAACTCTTCATACAATATACAAGGCTCTACAACCACCAGTTTCCTAAGAGCATATAGATTCACATGATATCTTCACACAAACATATTTATATAAAATTTAAACTACAAAACTTATAATATACAGTAATTTAGTATATCTAGGTCTATAATACTAATAAAAATAGAAGTACATGAGTAAGAGTCTACATAAACTGTTCTCTCTTAATATACAGGACAGCTCGCTCTTGCCTAAGTCCCCAAGCTAACCTATGGCATCCTTCGGCCAACCTCTACAAATAGGTTATCCTGTAGCAAAAGTCTAAAGAGGTGTAAGCCTAAGTTAGTGAGCAAAACTCTCAGCCACACCACAAGCAAGTTATAAGTACATTATATTCACGCATATGAATGAATGATCAAACAGAATGCCAAACAATACGTATAATTAACTAGTTCATATACATAACTCAGATTTAATGCCCTGTAAAGTCAAGGTTGGAGTATATACAACACCAATCAGATCCGGGTATTATACCAGAAATTACTTTACTACGGAACTCCACATTTCGTACTTAAATAAAATAATTCTTTTATTTTCATAAAAAACCAAGTTCCAGTATAATAGTAAGTAGCCCCCCACAGTCTATACTCACTCCTAAACGGAGGCCTCTAGACTTGACCCTTAGCTAGGTGGTTGGTGCCTCCAATGCCTAGTGTTCCTGCGGGTCAGGGTAAGGTCATTTTGTACAAATGCACCGTACAAAACCAATAAATTAATAATAACAACCCCTGAATAGCCTCTCTTTACCTCCGTATGATGTGATGGCCAGAATTGTGTCTATGCAATGCATGTTAATGCATGTACCAACTTCTTTTTATAAACCGAGTATAATTAAGTTCAAATTATGTTGTGACCATCCAATAATACACACAATCATTTTCTATACTACCATGTAACAAACATCGCCTTATCTGTACTTAAGGTAAGTTAACAACTCAGCACATAACAACATACACAAGCATTTCCTCAAACCCCACATAGTAGTCAATTAACAATAATAATTAAGTCCATTATCTACAATCACAAACTAGCATGGAATCATAGGGTAAATACTCACTCGGCCATGGCGACTCGCTTTAATCGTAATAATCGATTAGAAGATCCTCGCTCATCTCGAGATCACCTGATCATTACGATATGATAACACTAGTAAGTAATTGAATTAACTAGTAATTCTAAATACCTATTTGCCTAATTCTACTTAAATTACTATCAACTTCTATTCGGTTAGACTTTATTATTAATCATATGTAACTTTTTTCGTTCTATTTCTGATATTTATGAATTTATAATCGTTTTTCATCGATTTCGGACATACGTTCACACAGTAATGTCCGTTTTGGACGTTAAGACCCGTGTTTTACGATATAGACTAAATTTATAGAAATTTTAACTATGGAAACTTAATTATTCGTATTACTCATATTTATATTCTTTGTTTATACTTAATGATTTAGTTAACCCTTAAATTCTTATACTTAGAGAATTTTACTTTGCTATTGCTAATTCATGTACTTAATTAAGTATAATCCAATTTAGAAAGTGTATTAGGGTTTACTAATTTAGGTACCTAATTATTAGATACTCTTCTTATTTTCTTATTTTATAAACCTATGCTTATGTCATTGCTTACATTATCATTCGCTTATGTCATTGCTTAGTTCATCACTTGCTTATGTCATGGCTTATGTTATCATGTGATTACATCATTACTTGCATCATCCTTTGCTTACCTAAGCCTTATCTCATGATTATGTGTTTTATGTACACTTATACATAATGTACATATACTTATACCTTTCCACTACTTATATGTATACTAGCATACTTATACATATATTTATACTTATACTGTATTTATACTTGTACGTATACTCATATACCTATACGGTCATATACGTATTTTTGTATAAATTTCGTATGCCTAATTTTCCTCTTAAGAAAATCTTCCTATTTCATTCTTTTGTGTTTTTAAGTGTGTATTTAGTATAGTATAGGTATGTATAGTTAGGATTTGTCTTAGTTTAGGTTATGTACATGGTAAATACCCATGCACAAAGATCCCCATACTTGTATTCTTTTAGTATATCCTTATGTATACATACTTTAGGGCATATACACATGTATTCATTTCCTCTTCTTCATGATTCCTAACTTCCTGCACTTAAAAATGGAAACTTTATGTCCTATTCTTCAAGATCACACATAACACACGTCTACTTATCTAATATACCTAATTACCTAACTAATGAGTAATATAAAGCAACATAAAGTAACTTGATCACATACCATAGTTTGTGTTGAAATTATGGAGACAAAGAGGAAAGTGTTAAAAGTGAAAGGGAAGAAGAGTGGTCACGGCAATGGAAGGGGTTTTGCTTTGTTTCCTTTTTGTTTTGTTTTGATTATGGAAGAAAGAAAGTGGTAGGGTCTAGAAGGGAATGGATGGACTGCAATTAAGCAGGAGGGAGGGAAAAGAAAAACCAAAAGAAAAGTAATCATTAGATACTTAGATATTTTTCTTATGCATTAGTGTCTTTTGTTGACTTTTCAAATTGTTGACTTTAGTCAACATGTGTTGACTTGGTCAACCCTTTAACCTTAGTCAACATGTGTTGACTTGGTCAACTTTCCTTAAGCATATTCAATTTAATGTAGTAATTAAGGGAAATTAAGGGAAAATTTAGGGAAATGAAAGGAAATGAAGTATTTGGTGATTTGATTAGTAAAAATAAATGATGAGGTCTTACTTTAGGTATTTATAGCCTATATACATCGTTTGATAAACTACTTTGTATAACCAGTATGAAAGGTACCAATTAGGGTATTAAGGTTCACTACATTTAGCTTAATCTTCAACTATACCCCTAACTCTATGAAATACTATCTTAATCATATACTTAAGAGATAAATGTAATCTATGATTCATTATCTTAGTTTCTAAAGGACTACTTGAGGATTCTAAATATATATGCATGATTGAAAGTCATCTCTAACCTTTTACTAATGATTTGGCAAAATACAAGGATTATATTATCAATTAGGGTTTTAGAGTATATTATGATGAATTAGTGCACATGTCTTTATGGTTATCATTTTAGGGTTTTTATCACTTTTGAATGAAATCTTTAGCATTTAGATACATTTAGGGTAGAAATGTTTCTTATGCGATTGATTAATTCTTTTAGGGTTTTCACTTTCATTAACCTTGTCAACTCCTAAATTGTCTAACATAGTTGAGTCTATTTCAAAAGTTAGATAAAAAATTTTAGGGGCTTATACCATCTCCCTATCCTCCTCTTCAATCTCTTTCATAGCTAACCTCCGTTAGGCATATCTTTTAACTCCTCCAACTCGTTGTGGCCTAATTAGGAGATTAACTCGTCTAGGTTGGCCATTGCCTCTCTCAAGAACTTCATTCACTTGACTCTAATAATGGTCATTTCTAATTAATTACCTATACTCATTAATGTCAATCATCAAATCGGTAAGCCTATCTAGTTGTTCATCTATAGGTTGGGGTGTAAAACTTCCTTATTAACCTTAGCAATTACAAGCACCACTCTCTTGGTTACCGAAAGTTCCTTAAACACTTGAGTCTGATATTGTATGATACTTTTAGTATACTAACAATGGTAATAGACTTTAAAAATACTTTGTTTAACAATAATGAACAGCACTAGCACACCAACAATTTACTACGGCAACAATGTCACTCTACTAAGCAATCAAAAACCAACTAATCACATACACTTTGTTTTATAAACATAAAATAGGGGAAGATAGGGCACTTTACTTCTTCAACATGGATCACTCCTCTAACACTTACTATAATGGCATACAGTAGCAAGTCACCCAAAGTACAAGGTATCGAAAACTTACTTAAACGTTGCCAAGCTTTAACACCAAGATGATATAAATCACTAAGAAGGGTGACACATGACTACCATCATCACATGAACCAAGGGTAAGTTTGAACGATGAGATGGTTTGAAGCATAAATGAAAGTCAAAGGTTAAGTTGGGGGTTTTTTGTGCACCGATGATGGATATGATGCACTAATGCCTCACATAAGCTCAGACTATACTTGATATGATACATAAGTATAATTCAAGGTTCCTCACCATTAGTCTATGCTTGATAGCATAGATAAGAGCTCTTCAAAGTCTTAATTCTCAATAGGGAAAATGCAAGCTCAAGAAAAAAGGGAAAATAACTATTTTTGAAATTCTGATTCTAACTGTTCTAACTAATACAATTGAAGAGTATTTATACATCCCATTTAATGTAAGTCTTAGGTTACTAAAAATTATAGAAGAGGATTCCTACCATAAGTAGTAAACAAATGCTACATAACGGTAATATTGTAAAGCAGACAAAGAATATTTAGTTACAAAAGGGACAGTATGGATGTTAGAAAATAGACGTCTGTCGATTGCTCAATCTGTAGTCTTAAACGGATAAGTAAGAGTCGAGTAAGGCTGATTCACTCGATGATGGCACAGCAACTTGGTTGCTTAGAAGGATGGTTATCATGTGTTTAGGAAATAGGAGTCTAGCAGCTCGGATTAACCGGTTCATCTTGGTGGCTACTCTACTGTATTAGAGAATCTTGAATTTAAGATGAGAGAAAGCAAGAGTAGAGGGAGATTTGTAGATCAGGTTGGACGAGATGCTGCAACTTAAGGGTCAACCCTCCTAAGACAACTCAGTAGACTAAGTTAACAAGTTTTTAGGCTTAGGATTGAGTAATTGGTCCTTAATTCCCATCACAAACCCCTTGAAGATACTCCCCAAGAAGTGCAAGTCATATTTCTTGATGAAGATATCTTAGTAGCTGAAGAAAATTCCTATGGAGAAACAAATGATAAAATAAAACTATAAAATGGAAGATATTCTTTAATAGAACTATCAATGTGTCTAGGTATAGAAATAAGCAATACTGATATCATCCTAAGTATTCAATTCTTGATAGCTATAAGGCTCATTTTTCTGTACACCAACAATATTGCTAAATACGAGGCATACATTATGGGACTCAAAATGGCCTTAGATAAAGGGATACATGAGTTAGAAGTATATGGGGATTCTTCACTAATCATTTGCTAGGCTCGAGGTGAATACAATATAAAAGACCCTAAATTAGTGCCTTACTATCTCACCTAACCAAGTTAGTGGAGAAGTATGAAGAAATTACATTTACATACATCCCAAGGACTCAGAACCAATTCACTAATGAAAAACCGCTCAAAATTGAAGTTGAAGAAAAGCCTACTTTCTATCCAATGATTAAAGGTGCATATGATGAAAAGCCTTAGTACCATGATATTCAAATGTTGCGACAACAAGACATATATCTTAATAAGGCTAAAAAGAATGATGGAAAGACAATTTGGAGATTAAGCACCCCATTCTTTATAAGCGAATCCACCTTGTACCGGTGATCATTTGATGGTATACTTTTAAGCAGTGTAAATGAAAAAGAAGTTGAAGTTTTGATAAAAGAAGTACATGAGGAAGTATGTGCCCCCCACATGAATAGTTACATGCTTGCTAAGAAAATCATGAGTTTAGGATATTATTGGTCGACTATGGAGGGCAATTGCATCAAACATGTCAGGTACTGCTACTTGTGCTAAGTCTATGCAAACAAGATAAATGCTTTATGTCAACAGTTACATACATTGTTACTGTAGCCATTTTCAATGTAAGATATAGACACCATCAACCCAATCACTCCAAAGGCATCTTACAAGCACCATTTCATATTAATAGCCATTGATTATTTCAATAAGTGGGTTGAAGCATCACTGCATTTAAATGTTACCAAAGGAGTAGTGGTCAAGTTCATTGAGAGACACATTCTTGCTTAATATAGGACTTTAAAGATAATCATTATCGATAATGGCACAAAAATCAACAATAAACTCATGTCAAAGTTGCGTCAGTAGTTCAAGATCATCCATAAGAATTCCACTCCCTATCAACCTTAAATAAATGGGGCTATAGAAGCAACTAACAATAATCTCGAGAGAATTATTGAAAATATGGCTATTACATATTAAGGCTAGCATGAGATGTTACCATTTACACTCATGGCTTATCGAACTTCTATTAGAGTGTAAATTAGGGCAATGACCCTACTCCTTAATATATATATGGCGTTGAAGCAGTATTACCAGTGAAAGTCAAGATCCCATCACTTAGAGTGCTATTAGAAACTTAATTAGATGAAGCTGATTAGGTGAAAAAGTGCATTAAGCAATTGAATTTGATTGATGAAAGAAGATTGACAACCTTATGTCACAAGCAATGCTATGAGAAAAGAATGGCTCGAGCTTCTAATAAGAAAGTATAGCCTTAGAATTTCAAAGAAGGTGATATGGTGTTAAGAAAGGCTCTCCCTAATTTACAAAATCCTGAAGGAAAATTTGCTTTGAATTACGAAGGTCCTTATATGGTAAAACTGGTGTTACTTGGAAGGGCTTTAATTTTATCACAAATGGATGGTCCAGATTTGAGGGACCTTGTAAATGATGATGCAATAAAGTTGTACTACCCATGAAAAATAATGGAAATTCTTACTTGAAACACAAAATGCTAGCAATCTTAAATATTACTATGGTTTAATTTTCATTTTTTACAAGCAAAGTTGGTATCCCTTGCAGTTGTCAACATTGGAATAATCTATAGCTCTTTTCCACTCCATCATAAGGTTTTATTCCACTTAAATAAGACCTATACAGTGTAAACACAAGAGAAAATAAAAGTGAGCTATAAACAATGATAATTAACAAAGTTCTTTAAATACTGTAGTATAAATTCATCCTCATCAATTAGAAGATTTGTTTTCTATTTTTCAGGGCAAACACCTGGTGATAAATAATTATTGCTCAATGCCTAGATCTAGCTAAAAGAATCTAAAAGTTTGTCCATTCAAAACTTTAAGGGTTGATAGGTAAGGCTAGATATAAACCCTATAGGTTTCAACAATTGAAAGCAAAGTCAAATAAAAGAGTCATTGGATAATCCCTAGAACCACTCAAGTATAATAATGAAACACCTTAAATAAAAGGAGTCAAACCCCAATTAACAAGATCAAAAACCTAGAGGAGGTAAAACCCTAAAAAACTTAACTATAGGTGTAAAATTCTAAAAGCCCTAAAGTGATAACAAAACCTTAAAAAGACTTTCAAACCCTAATTGGATAACCAAAAATCCTAACGTAACTAAGAAACCCTAATCATATGGTTAGATCAATCATTAAAAGTAATAAAATTCACCAATCACCTAAAACACTAGGTTTCAAACACATACAATATCCGATAACTGTAAACAAACACCAAACCCTAAGGAAACCTTAGGTACACGTGTAGGAAACTTGGATTAACTAAAGTGAAGCAAAAAAAATGACAAAACCCTAAACATGCCCTAATTACACTTAACTAGCCTAATCATACTTAATCACCATTAATTACCCTATGTAAACCCTAAACCATAACCAACCTTCATTACATCGTAATTAACAACAAATTAAGCACAATTAAGGACTAGAACACAAAGAATTAATTGGCAACAAAAATATCATGTACTTTTAAGGGACAAGATCTTTCCCATTTGATAGTAAAGCAAATAAGCACATGGTCCCAAAAAAAGATATGCTCTTTATTTCCCATAACAAACACATACACATTGTCCCCCCTCTCTCTCTCCCTCTTGTAGCACGGGCGACCCCACTCTTCTTCACTCCCTTTCTTTTGTTTTCATTTTCATTTACTTACTCTCAAACATTGTCAAAAGCCTCTCTTAAAATAATCACTCAACACTCTACTCTAAAAGCTTCCTCTCTCGCGACCCTATACCCTTCATGCTAAGCCCTTTAACTCCACCACCACTCAACTAAATCCACCACTACCAAAAGCTACCTTACCTCCACACATCCTCCTTCCTCATCATCATACTCTCACACCATTCCCTACCCCCAAACTTTCAGCCATCATTAGGAAAGGGAGGGGCTACATGCTTTACTCCATTAAGTAACTAAACTTGGTTTTTCCTTGTTTTGCCTTAAGTTTCATGTTAGTATATTGCACTTTAACACTCAAATCTTTATCTAAATCTATGTCTTAGAAGTTTAGGGTGTTTTAGTGAAGAACAAGCATGAACAATGAATGAAAAAGAGTCATTAGCTAGGGTTTTAACAGTAATATGTAAAGATGTTTAGTATCTTGTTAGTGTTCAAGTTAAATCAACAAGAAAAACCCTAAACCCCCACTTAGCCTAGTATGTTTCCCCCTTAAGGAGCCATACTTCACTTGTGATCACTATATTATGTTATATAAGTAAGTAAAATGTAGTTTTGATTAAGGAAAAACACTTTAAAACAAGTGTTGCATGAAAAAGAAGAAGAAAACCCTATGAGCACCTATTGCCTACCACTTTCATGAGGAGTTAAAATCTATAATTTTTATTTATCAACTTAATGACATGTTTATTTAGTGTTAAGCATGATTAGGACTTGATTAACTAAGTTAAGTAGAGTAATAAGGGCTTAGAGCCCTAAACTAGCTTAGTTAGTAATTAGGGACTTAGAAATGGTATTAAAGGCCACCCTAATGATCAAGACAAGATCTATAACCTTGGATAAAATGGACCAAACTTGAGGCCAATAGTGGGCTTAAGCCCAAAAAAGCAAGTAAGATTGGGATTAAGGCATTCAATTGCAGAATGAGCCTGAAAGACCTAACATTAAGGCCCAATAGTTAAGTGACTAAATCTGAGCCCTACCTTAAAAGACTCAAAAGAAGATATTTAAGAAGCTACTAAACCCTAAGTCCCATTCAAAACATCCTCTATAGCCCCGTTAGTGAGTTAAGGCCCTAAACTATAGAAAAGAACCCGTTTAGGCCTATAAGAATAATGACAAGGCCCAAGTTGGAAACTAAAAGTTTTGGATAAAAAAACCTCACTTAAATACTTAAAAAAAAGTCTAAAATATCAAGTATAAGGCCTAATATCAAAAACTAAGCCTAAAGCCCAAAAGTAGGCCCAAACCTTAAAGTGATCAAACCCACATCTTGGGCCAATGAACTTAAAAAACCAAAACCTTACCTACCCAAAAGCCCAAAAACAACCTCACCAAATGAAATAAAATTCAAAAATGATGAAAAACAACTACAAGATCATTAAAAGCGGACTTAAAACGAAGAAGTTATGACCAAAATACAAAAATAGTTAAGATGAGAAATTTAGTGCAAAGAAGAGTAGATAATTAAGTATAAAAAGAATACTTATGTGTCTTAATCATATTATTCAAGTGACATGGACCTTGAGATTGACACAGTTAAGGACTATTGGGACTAGTACACTTCATGGTTAAGTGAGTATAACAATCCCTGCCTTATCTTATTTGTTCTTATAGTGTAGACTAACATCGATTAACTATATATATATATAGGACCTTGGAGTGTTTGTCATATACTTGGTTGGTCACCTGAAAACCAAAATAATAACTATTTGACCATAATGATAACTGGTCATGCATTGTACGTTTATTTATTAATTAAAAAGGGCATCAACACTATGCCATAGAGTGAGTGATCATGCATATTGGATCCATCTTTGTTATATGTTATTTTTGTTTTTGTACAACATATGTAAACCCCTAAATTTTCTGACCTGATATCTAAAGTAGACTCAAGTGTACTAGAAAATCCTAAGAGACAATAAGTCTAGTTAAGATGAAAATCATAATATGACAATCAAAGATTCAATCACGTATAAAACCTTTAGACCCTAAATGCGTATAAACATTAGAGATTTCACCCGAAAGTAATAAAAACCTTAAAATTATAACTTTAAGTATATAAACATACTAATTTGTCATAATTCCACGATAAAACCCTAATCGAATATCAATGCTTAATAATGTACTAAATCATATAAAATCATTAACAAATGATCAAATGTAACTTCCAATCGTTCATAAATGTGTACAATACTAAGTTAATTTATTAGAAACTATGATATTGCATTATAGATCATATTAATCTCTTAATTATGTAACTAAGTTAGTATTATATTTAAGTGTTTAGTTAATGTTTAAACTACATATAGTCAATGTTAGTATTATAAATTGTGCTTTTCATTGCTAATTATATCAAGTATGATACTAAACCTTATATAGGGATATCAATACTTAAAGAAAGGTTCCAATAATTGTTTTTACTAATTATTTCATTTAATTCCATATTTCCTTCCATTTCCTTAATTTTTCTCTTAATTATCCTTAATTCCATTATCATGTACACTAATTACATGTAAATTTCCAAGGGTTGACCAAAGTCAAAATGTTGACTAAGTCAACATATGTCCTTTTCACCTAAAAACTTCTATCACTTTCTATGAAATTCTTCATCTTTTTCACATGACTTTTTTTTCCATCTTTATCTCTTCTTGCCGTCCACTTCACCCCATACTAGACCCCACTTTTTTCTTCTATAAAACACAAATTAAGACACGACAAAATTGTCTTTCCTCTTCCCATCCAATAAAACTGTGACCTTCCTCTTCTTCCTTTTTTCCTACACTTTTCAATTTCACTTTCATAACTTCAACTACTCACCACAAACTACTATACTATATACTTACTTTCCTTTTCACAATACAAAGGAAAAAGAGGTATGTCTACATTTGATTTTCTATTTTAATAAGTAATTAGTTATTTACCTTATGTTAATATTGGAATTTTTGTTTAATATGTACACATATGTTAGTACACATAGAAATACTTACATATATACATATAAGTGTAAAAATACCTATGTAACTATGGCATATGGATACACATGAAGTGTATATGTACAAACTTTAGAAGGATACATAGTATAAATATACATATACATAAACAAAACTAAGAGAACACAAGTATATGTAGAGAAGATGTACATGAGGATTCTAGTGAAAACATAAAGTATAAATACATGTACATATGTTTGGGTATTCTTATATATAGGTATTCGTTATGTACATAACAAAAAAATATTGAAAATATCAAGCATATATACATATAGCATACTAACCAACCCTATAACATGTAAATATGTGAATTAAATGAAGATTTCTTAAAGGTATATGAGGGAAATATGAAAATATGTATAAATATATGTATATAACCATATGTATATATGGGTATATGTACAAGTATGTTGGAAGCATACATATACATAATATACATATAAAAAGTATAAATACATAAGTATAAAGTTGGTACATATGTAAAATATAATACAAATATCTAATATACTACAATATAATATAATAAAGTAATAATATACAATATATATATGTAAGTATGGGCCGAAACTTATAATGGACCCATAATACATATATCAACTTATATTAACCTTATGTAAATTCATGTAATAACAATAATAATGTAAAATAATAAAAATATAAGAATATGGTAAGTAATTAAATCATAAAGTAATAAAATAAGATACTAAAGTAATAAATAAAAATATTTAAGTCACAATAACTAAAATTATAATAATTTAAACACATCATAAAACATGGGTGTTACCATTCAAAATAGACCCCGTTATGCATACGTACGCCCAAAAATGATGAAAATCAATTATAAGATTATAAAAATTAGAATTAGGATGAAAAAGTTACACGCGACTAAAGATTTAAGATAAATTGAAAAGAATAAGTAAGATAACTAAGTAATGGACCCCCGTAAACTAATAATGAGGAGAAATAAATAACTAAATACATAAAGTATCATAACTTACACATATGCGAAAATAGTTACTATTGATCACATTAAGTATGGTAAACCTTGTGCACGCCATACTCGAGTTATATTGGGAAAATAGACAACAATAGACTTTTAGTTAACTAAAGAGTCTTGTTTCTCAAAATACTTATGAGTTTTATGATCTTTTAGGCATCTACATGTCGAGTTATGGAAACCCCAAAAGCTTAGAGAATAAGTAATAATCTAGGTAAGGGAGTTCTAATGACTTGTTACCTACTTGTGCATGTTACTTATATAATGTTTTGCTACTTGCTAATGCATGTATGTCTAAAGGACTGTTTTTCTTATTTGCTATCATCTATGAGATCACCTTCTTTAATTGATAAATATAAATATCTGATCAAAATAACCGGTTATATTCGTTACATGTTTATGACTTAGTAAATGTATGGAGGGGGAGTGCTAGCTTTGCAAAATTTTGAGAAAAGTATTTTTAGGAAAAGTTTTTCTAATCTTAAACATATTTTTATATGATTTCCATAAGGGTTCGTAGTGCCGTAAATGATATTTTATCGTTAAGGCAAAGCTAGCATAGGATCTCCAATTGATAACGAGAGGACTTACTTTAGTATGCCTGTGAGGCCTTGGATAAATTTTGATCGCAAAAGGACTCGCATGTTTGTCCCCGAAGGGTCTTGGATGGTAGATGGCCCTAGTTTGGGGTCTACCTATTTGGATTGGAATTTCTTTCTCGACTAAGGTAATAGTCGAGTGTCACTTGGAGGGGTAGTGCCCTTAGGTAGCCTCATGTAGATAAGCTTAGATGCTCTGTGCATGTAAGTATAGGGAATAATCAAAGTATAGACTATGTAATTCTATACCGTTCATAGTTCCAAACTCCTATGGATGTATTGCTTGCATTCATCGTGCCTGCATTCATTTTTGTATGAAGATAGTTTGCATGTGTACTAATAATGTTTGATAACTTGCTTAAATGGTAGTGGTGAGGAATAAACTCATTGAGCTGTTTTATGCTCATTCCCCCTTAGTTTCTTTTGCAGGTTTACTTATGTTAGGATTAAGATAAATCTTGAGTGTCGAAGGCAAGGTGAAGATAAGTGTGTTAGTATTGGAATTAGTTAAGACCTTTATAGGTGATATAGAAACATCTTTCATAGGAAATATTTGTATGTTAGAATTCAATATAATTTAATATTTCATGTAATTTTATAGCGTTGGTATATCTTGTCTTATTATTTGGTAAGAGATACCGATTCTCCGCAGTTCTAAGGAACTATAAGATATTGGACATCCATAATTATTTACATTTTACAATAAATTAATTAATTACAAATCAACAACTGTAAACTCCTAAAATTTTCAACTAGCTTTTGAAGTAGACTTGAGTATGTTAGATAATCTAGGAGTTAACAAGACTAATGAAAGTAAAAAACCCTAAAATAACTAATCAATCGCGTATAAAATTTTTTTACCCTAAATGTATGTAAACACTAAAGATTTCATTTGAAATTGATAAAAACCCTAAAACTAAAACCTTAAAGACATACAAGCATTAATTTATTATAACATACCCTAAAACCCTAATTGATAATATAACTTTCATATTTTGCCAAATCATTAGTGAAAGATTAGAGATAACTTCCAATTATGCATATATATTTAGAATCCTTAAGTAATCCATTAGAAAATAAGATATTGTATCATAGATCACATTTATCTTCTAAGTATATAATTAAGATAGTATTACATAGAGTTAGGGGTATAGTTGATGCTTAGGTTAAATGTAGTAAACTTTAATGCCCTAATTGATACTTTTCATACTAGTTATACTAAGTAGCATACCAAATGATGTATATAGGATATAAATACCTAAAGTAAGATCTCATCATCTATTTTTACTAATTAATTCACCAAATGTCTCATTTCCCTTCATTTCCTTAATTTTTCTCTTAATTTTCCTTAATTACTACATTATGTATACTAAATGCCATATGCTTTTGGAAAGTTGACCAAGTCAACACATGTTGACCAAGGTCAAAAGGTTGACTAAGTCAACATATAGAAAAGTCAACAAAAGATACTTACACTTTACAAAATATCTAAGCCATCTAATGATTTCTTTTCTTTTATTTTCTTTTAGCTTTTTCTTTCCTTTCTTCCCTTTAATTGACATCCACTTCTTTTCCTTCTAGACCCCACCATCTTCTTCTTTTCAAGCATAACAAAAAACAAAAAGAATCAAACTCCTACCTCACCCCATTATCGTAACTTTTCCCTTTCCCTTTCACTTCCAAATTTTTCCAAATTTGTCTCCATATTTCAAGAACAAATTAAGGTATGTAATTATGTTATTATGTATTGCTTTATATTATTTACTAGTTAGGTGAAGAGGTAGATTAGATGAGTAGTTATGTGTTATGTATATATATGTTGAAGATGGCATAAAGTTTCAATCTTTAGGTGTAGAAGAGTAGAAATCATGGTGAAGTAGAAGGAGATGCATATGTATATGTCTTTAGCTATATGTATATAAGGGTATATTAGAGAAATACAAGTATAGAGACCTTTATACATAAGTATTCATTATGTACATAACCTAAACTAAGACATATACTAACTATACATACCTATACCATACTAAATACACTCTTAAAACACAAAAAGAATGAAATTAGAGAAGCCTTCTTAAGAGGAAATTTAGGCATACGAAATTTGTATAAAAATACGTATGTGACCGTATATATATATGGGTATATGTATAAGTATAAATACGGTATAAGTATAAGTATATGTATGAGTATACTAGTATACGTACAAGTAGAGTAATGGTATAAGTATAAACTTAACATATGTATTTATACATAAGTGTACATAATACACTTAGGCATGAGGTAAGGCTTATGTAATTAAATGATGATGTAAGTGATGATGTAAGTAATGATGCAATTAAAAGATAACATAAGTCATGATATAAGCAAATGATGACATAAGCGATGACACAAGCAATTGATGATGTAAGTGATGATATAAGCGATGATATAAGCATAAGTTTATAAAATAAGAAATAAGAAAAGTACATAAGAATTAGGTACATAAATTAGTAAACCCTAATACACTTCCTAAATTGGATTAAACTTAATTAATTACATGAATTAGTAATAGCAAGGTAAAATTCTCTAAATATAAGAATCTAAGGGTTAACTAAATTATTAAACACAAACAAAGGATATAAATATAAGCAATAAGAATAATTAAGTTTCCATAGTCAAAATTTTCATAAATTTAGTCCATATCATAAAACACGGGTCTGAACGTCCAAAAGGGACATTACTGTGTGAACATGGATCCAAAACGATGAAAAACTACTATAAATTCATAAATATCAGAAATAGAACAAAAAAGTTACGTATGATTAGTGATAAAGTCTAACCGGATAAAAGTTGATAGTAATCTAAATAAAATTAGGTAAATAGATATTTAGAATTACTAGTTAATTTAATTACTTACTAGTGTTATTATTTCGTAATGATCAAGTGATCCTGAGGTGGGCGAGGATCTTTTAATTGATTACTACAATTAAAGCGAGTCATCATGGTCGAGTGAGTATTTACCCTATGATTCCATACTTGTATGCAATTGTAGATAGTAGACCTAAATGTTATTATTAATTGACTATTGTGTACGGTCAAGAAATACTTGTGTATGTTATTATGTATTGAGTTGTGAATTTACCTTAAGTACAAATAATACTTTATTTGTTGCATAGTACTATAGAAAATGATTATGTGTACTATTGAATGGTCACATCATAATTGGACTTAATTATACTCGGCTCATAAGAAGAAACTGGTACATGCATTACATAGACACATTTTCAGCCATCACATCACACGGAGGTAAAGAAAGGCCATTCGAGGGTTGTTATTATTAATTTATTGGTTCTATACGGTGTACTCGTACAAAATGACCTTATCCTATCCCACGGAAATACTAGGTGTTAGAGGCGCTAACCGCCTAGCTAAGGGTCGAGTTTAGAGGCCTCCATTTAAGGGTGAGTGTGGACTACAGGGGCCCACTCACGATTATACTAGAACTTGGTTTTTATGAAAATAAAAGACTTATTTGATTTAAGTATGGAACGTGGAGTTCCGTAGTAAAGTAAGTTCTAATATAATACTCGAATCTGATTGGTGCCATGTATACTCCAACCTTGACTTCGAAGGGCATTAAATCTAAGTTACGTATATCGACTAGATAACTATACGTATTGTTTGACATTATGATCATTCATTCATATGCGTGAATATAACGTATTTATAACTTGCCTATGGTGTAGCTGAAGGTTTTGCTCACTAAGCTTAGGCTTACACTCCCTTAGACTTTTGCTGTAGGATAACTTGTTCATAGAAGCTGGCCGGGGGATGCCACAGGTTAGCTTGGGGACTTGGGCAAGAGTGAGCCATCCTGTATATTGAGAGAGAACAGATTATGTAGACTCTTACTTATATACTTTTGTTTTACTAGTAATATAGACCTAGATGTAATAAATTACTGTGTATTGTAAATGTTGTAGTTTAAATTTTATATAAATATGTTTGTGTGATGATATCATATGGATCTATATGTTCTTGGGAAACTAGTGGTTGTAGAGCCTTGTATATTGTGTGAAGAGTTCATGATTGAAAGGGTAACCAATCAGGGGTTCTTCGTATAGTATACGGCGTCTGCCACGACTAGGTTATTCTCAGTTCGTAACAACAACCCTAATGATTAATCATTTAAAGTCTTGTAATCTCTGACTTGCAAGACGATTACCATATCAAGGGTACACACGTGATATGGAAATTTTAGTAATCCTATTAGGCCCCCTTTAGAGACCTGACAATATACTTATATGATATGTTCTTGCCTCAACCTTTGGGATCTACTTAGCTCTAGGAAGTGCTACCCTCTGCTAAGGGCCTAGCCATGTCTATTACTTTGGGTTTACCAAAAAAGAGATTGTACTCATTCAAATGATAGATGTAGAGACCAAAGCCCTGATACTCCTAAATACTACCTAACTTGGGAAATTGTGGGCATAATATCGTGCTTTACACAATCATCAATAGGCTGTTTATGATGTTTGCATTTCATATGCTTGTCTACATTGCATATGCGTGTTTAATTAACTTGTTTACTGGTATAATAGGAAGGTTACTCACTAAGCAATTGTAGCTTATCCCCTTATAGTTTTTTGTTATAGCAAAATCTCTTATTAGTACCAAGCCATGGGATGCTGTATGTTAGTATTACTAGCATACGGATTATTAGTAAGAAGAAGAGAGCACAAGTGGTTACTTACATGATATTTGGAATCTATAAACTTATTTATATCTTTTAGTATTTTGAGTAGCATAGGCTACTAGTCTCATTTTATTTTAGATTTGTAAGACTTAATCGAGGAATGCTTAACCCCATTAGTCTATGTTAGACCTATTGATGATGATCTAGTTTATGTCTAATGCTTTGTTATTTACTTGATGCAAGTCTCTGAGTAAGAGTCAGGATTGCATAGATGCCTTGTGTAGGAAGCTGAAGGTTCCTGATCAAGAGTGGCACTTGATCTCGAATTATTTCATAATATATGGCAATATTGCTACAACTTGACCACCCCTTCGGGTTATGACACTAATAGTCTAAAGCATAGCTTTTTCCACTTAAAGAAGATAGCAATTCATGTATTGGGTCACCTTCATTAATTCATCAACAATGAGGAGGGAAACTAAGAATTGCGTCCTCCATTCGGTTGATGAGAAAAAAATTATGTTTTCTAGGAGAATTGAACCCATTACGAAGAGTAGATTAGCTAGTTTTTATCAAACTTCTTAAGAAAAGGCTTGGTTATTTGGATACTATTGACAAAGCAATTAAGTTGCTTTTTAAGCACTACATTTGCATTAAGTCTTTATCCCCTACGATGGTAGTTAGCATGTAAGGCACCATTTAAGGTTCTAACTAACTCATAGAGCACTAGCCCATCCTACATCACCTATACTGTTTTTCAACTAGTCTATAAGGCACTTTCCTTTTTTCAACCGGTTCTAGCTAGCTATAAATTGGAGCTTGAATAAGCTTTCTAAACATTAATCTCCTCATCCCATACTTACTACAAGAACACCCAAGAACTTTCTCTCTTTGGTAGAGTCCTCTCTCTCTCTAGTTTATATTTCTCTATCTCCATCGTCGAAGAAAACTAACATCATGGTGGAGTTTTTGGAGCTTTAAGGTTCGTATGGCCACTACTTACTCCCTTTGCAGTGCATTGTAACCTCATCACTAAGCACCGCCACTTTAAACCCTAACCACAACTACTCAACACCATCAATCACCACTCCATGAATAAACCAACTACTCCAAATTGCTCACCAACCTTCAAAGCCTATAGCCATACCCTCTTCTCAATTTGAAACAACCTGACCATGACCTACCAAACACCATTGCTACCCCCCATCACCGAAGAGGCCACCATTTACCTAAGCATTGTGGTTAAACTAATTTTTACCAATTAAAATCTTACAAAAGTGTGATTACCCACTCAAGAAAGTGCCTAGAAGCTATTATACGTCATTAGTTGGTTGTTGCTATTAAGGATTGCTGAAGATCTATCCAACTTAACCTAACCCTTCCAAATCTGACCCAAAATCCACTAGACAAACTCAAGTCCATTCCTTTTCCAAGCTAGTTCAACTATCTTTTTATTATTTTTCTTTTGTTGCTTTGTTTTAATTATGTAATAAATGTTAAAAAAATAAAATAATAGTAAATAAAAAAGAAACTTCATGATGGTTTTGAAGCTTTGATCCTTTTTTCTCTTTTTTACTTAATATTTTTTTCTTTTTCCTTCTTTATTTTTTTTTTCTCTTTTCCCTTAAAATTCATTTGTGAGCATTCATAAAAATAAAAAAAATCCAAATAAAAAAATTTGTTTAAAAAAAAGTTTTATTTCAAGACTTTTTAAACTCTTTTTTCCTTTAAATTTCTTCAATTTTTTTTTCTTTACTAACAAAAGATATCCTTTTTAAAAAAAGAAAAAAGAAACCTTTCTCATTCAGAAAAAAGGCATTTTTTAAAATAAGAAAATAAAAAGTCCCCTTTCTAAAAAATAGGATTTTTTAGTGTTTTTAAAATATCATAACCCCAAATTAGGAATTTTTTAAAATTAAATAAACAAATTAAAACGTAAACCTAATCGATTTTCAAAATTTAAAAGAAACCTACATACCTAAATTTTTGGAACGAACTATGGATTATCTAATTCTAAATAATAGCTACATAGGCACTCATAAGTAATTACAAAGTGACTTAAAATATAAATAAAAAATTATTTCCCCTTTGAATATTTTTTTCGTTTTTCTTTCAATTTCTTCCCTTTGTAAATAATTATAATTTTATTTCTTTTACTTGAAATTATAAACTCCCTTCCTTAAGTTAGGTGGGTAATTTTGAAATATAAGTTTAAATTCGAAAAGGTATTGTGGTACCTGATAGGGTTTAATAAGGTATCTCTCGAACTCATGATTTTGGTTTCTTTGAAAACTTTTCATAAAAAGGTTATTAAATACACAAGCTGGTGTCTAAATTAGAATCGATTAGCCTAATCAGTTCTTATTTAATCACCTTTTCTCGTTCTACCAGGTGGTAACTCCAAGTTTCTCATAAAATAAAGCAACTAGATTTTGTTTAACTTTAGTAGAAGGTTTAACTAAATAGGCATAGGGTTTAGTTTAAATTAAGTTAAAGAAAATTTCGAGCTCAATACACGTACTTATTGGTGGCATTGGAATTTTTAAGGATCCTAAAACTATTAGCAAACTTTCAAACAAAAGATAAAGTTTTAAAAAAAAAAAAGAAAGAAAGAAAAGAGGGAGAGAAGAGAAAAGGAAAAGTTTTTCTTTAAGTCAATTTCAAACTGGCTATGGTAGCTAGCTTCGTAGATGTTAGCCCTAGTGGTGAGTTTTGTCTCTTCAAACATCTTCCATAAGTCCAATCCCAATGTAGATCTTACTCATGTTTGCAAGGTCTTTGTACGCATTTGGTCTTAGTGACCATTTTCATCCATTACAACATGTTTGCTAAAATTCAAAGAGAGACTCAGTCCCTAATGTCTAATTCAGGATCTTGATCTAAGGTAACATCTAAATTTAACCTTCGAAATTTATTTGGTTAACTCAAGGGGCCTAGTCCCTACCAACTAGTTCAAATGACCCTAGTAGTTCAGTTTCTCTCCTAAATGGATCTTCGAGTCAATTTTATCCATGTCAAATTTATGGAATTTTATTATAGACATTTCCCACTTAAGAAATTGTTGAAATTTGGTTAAGTTGAATAAGCATTAATTAGATCCACCAAACTAAGATGGCTTAAATCCATCAATCCAATATGGTCCATTAATCTAAGATTGTAATCGAATTCTCATTTTCCATCAATCTAGGATGGCACTTAAATCCATTAGTCCAAGATGATAATCAAATTTTAAAGAATTCATCAATCCAAGAGGGTATTAAATTTTTAGAATCCATTAATCTATGATGGTGATCAAATTTTTAGAATCCATCAATCTAAGATGGTATCAAATTTTTAAAATGCATCAATCTGAGATGATGCAAAAATCTATCAATCCAAAATGGTGATAAGTACTTTTTTTTTTTTAAATCCAAGATGGTGACAAAATTTACAAATCTATCCCTCTAAGATGGTGTTAAATTTAATGAATTGAAAAAAAAAAAAAATCCATCCAAGATGGTTATTTAAGATTTATGAAAGCATGATAATTTTTATTTTTTTTTGAAGTCTCTATCCATCCAAGACAGCTATTACCATCTTTATATCCATCTAAGATAACATCTTTAGATTTAGCCTATTTTTAGAACTACCCCTTTTTTCCCCTCAATCAAATTCCCTTTGGGAGCAATTCTTTTTCCCCTCTGTACAAATGCCTAGTAGATTAAGCTTAAGATAGCTATCTAGCTACAACGTTTCTTAGTGTAATTTATCTCTAAGTTAAAAATGATGTCTCTTTTGTCTTTGTGGTATAGTTTTACTCAAACTCTACTATAAAGAGAAACAGCTATATATGCCCCATTTTTTTCTTTCTAGTAATTTTTAAGATTTTTTTTAATAGAGAAATATAAAAAAAATTATAAAATTCATAAAAATTCAAAAATAAAAACAAGAAATTGTACAAATACTCTAAAAATTAGAAAAACTCAAGAAAGTACAAAAAAAGATAGAAAATTTTAAAAAACAAAAAAATTGACAAGAGTACAAAAAAAATAGGAAAATAAAAGTTTTGGGATAATTTTAGGTCATTAGGTCATAAGGAGAGGCCGTCTCATTTTTAAGGTCAAATAGAGTCAAATATGCATATGAGATTTGATGGGTTTCAAGTCGTATTAAAAAATGTTAGGTTTTTTCATAAAGCACAATATTCTAACCAAAGTCCAAGTTAATTTTTTTTTTAATCATGCAAAAAAGGTCAATTTTATCTAATTGTGTCTTCAAACAAAGTCTCAATTGAATTTAAATTGATTAGACTATGGAAAAAACAAAATTTAAATTAACAGGATTAGCAATGAACTCAAACATAGAAACTTATTTCAAAAATATTCATAATTGATTTATCCACTTTCTAGTATATTTTAATTTTGATAAAGGATCAAAGTGGTTTGAATTGGGGTTGAGTCAAATTCATTAATTAAAATCAATTTAGCCTATTAATCACGTTACATGTTTTTAATGTACAAGATTGAGAAAAAAGGCTAGTATGGGTGATTAAGGATGAATGCATGCAACCATGAGATTCAAGATTCAATTCATAAGGTACTGTATGCCTTTTTTTTTTTTTTTTCAAGCTAGAAAGGTGCCGAGCACTGGTTAGATGCACCTAGCACTTTCCATCACTTCCTCACATTTTCTCTAAACTTTCTAGCAAGTTCCATGCACAGACAACTCACTTCTAAGTTTTTTTTTTTTATCCCCTTTTCTTTGCCATTTCACCAAATTAATGGTGAAATCTCAAAATACACTTGGAATACTTTGAATTGAGTCCAACACCCCATCCTAATTCAATCACTAAGAGGGTTAAAGTGAGAGTTAAGAAGTTGGGGAAGAAAAAAAAACCTAAATGTATGAATTTTGCTCCAATTTCAAATCACTTAAATTAAGCTCTAGTGATGAAAATTAAAGCCTCCAAATGATGTTTTAAGTAAAAATGAGGATCATGGAACATGTTTTTAACTATTATTTCATCTAAATAACATCAAATCTTGTTGATTTTGAATCAATTTTGTTAAGAATCCATTAATTTGAATCTTCAAATTTAATCCATTCCATGACTTTCATAAGTTCTTTTGAGCACCGAATAGTATAAAAAGGGGCATAAGGACTCAATTCCACCATCAACTTTTACTTGAGATCAATCCATCAAGCTTGGGAATGAACTTTCTCTTTTTACACATGAGCGACAAGTTTCTCTCTCTATAAAGCTCTTAGCTTTGTAATTTCTAAGCAAAAATTCCACTACCTAGTTTCCTTAAGCCTAGAAACCTCTCTTCATTTGCTCTAAACAACTACCAATTTAGCACCTTCAACTTTGTCATGACCTTAAGAAGGGCCTAATGGAATTGTCTAAATTTTTCATATCACATGCACACCTATGATACAAAAATTACCTTGTAAGTAAAAAATTGCAAAATTCTAAATAATTAATTAATAGGCCTTTCAATTTTTAATTTATTAACTTATTGTAAAATATAAATAACTATGGGTATCCAATTTTTCATAGTTCCTCAAAACCATAGAAAATCGGTATTCTCTACCAAACAATAAAATCAGGTAGTAAAGTTCTAAAATTTAAACTAACCTAAATTACAAACTCTAAGTATAAGAATGGTAATTACATTTAATGGTCTAGACCAACTATACAATCTATCTTCAGATTCCATCTTCTAATGCATCTCAATACTATACTCAACTCTCGGCTCTTAACCTATGCTCAATTATCAATCAACTTGTAAGGAAAAGCTATTGAGGAGTAAGCTACATAAGCTTAGTGATTTATCCTTCAACTATATAGATAAGCAAATTATTCAATCATTAATTATAAACATATAAATGCATGGTTAAGTAAAGTGTCATACAAATACATATAATTGACTAAGTACTATATATAACTCAGATTTAACACTTTCCGAAGTCAAGGTTAGATAATGTATGGCATTAGTTAGATCTAGGTATCATACCTGAACTTACATAACTATGAAACTTCATGTTTCATATTCAAATAAAAATTGTTTGTTTAATTTCAGTTTTAAAAACTAGGTTCTAGGTGTGATTGTGAATGGGCCTCGCAGTCCATACTCATCCCTAAACAAATGTCTCTAAACTCGATCTTTAGCTAAGCAGTTGTCACCTTTAACACTTAGTAATCTCGTAGGCCAAGATAAGGTCATGTTGTACATATTTATTGTACTAAAATACTTTAATCATAATTTAATCAGCCCTTGCATGGTCTTTTGCTACCTCCGTATGATATGACATCCAGAATAATTATATATAATGCATGTTTATGCATGACTAAGTTTAGTTTAACAAAATCAAACATAATTATATCCAATTATTATGTGATTAAACAATTTTGCAAACAATCATATTTCCATAATGCAGTAAACAATTTCATTATCACAATTTAAGATGTTGTCACAAAATAACAAGCAACAGCAACCACTTGCATATCCCAACCCTATACATCAATTAATTATCAACAATAATTAAATATCACTAGCTACAAACACAAATAGGTATGGAATCATCAAGAGTACTCACGTAACCAAAGCCAATATGGATGGATCGTAGTAATCAATAGGCAACTTGCCCTACTAATTGGTGTCTGCTAATAAATAATAATAAAAGGAACCTGATGGGTTTCTAAATGTAGTGCTAAATAACCTAATCACCTTACTATTTACTTATAATTCCCTTTCCACTTAGGTTTTGAAGCTCATGTAACTTTTTTAGTTTTACCATAAATCTTTACATTTTTATAGTCGGTCCTTATTAAGTTTGAGTATACTTCTTCAATGATATAGTTTAGTTAAAACTTTTATAAATATTTCATATTACTTAAATTATTTATTGCAATAAATAGAGAGTATTTCTTTATCATATGGGTAACAATATGTATATATGTTTGGAAAATGTTATAAGTGAGAACATTTGATTATAAGGACATATTTACTTCATCTGAAGGGGATAGAAGCCTTTTCTATTAATATTAAAATAAGTAAGATTCATGTTACCTATATATTTTATTGAATGTATGTATGTATATATATATGTGTATGTGTGTGTGTGTGTGTCTGTATATATATAAATAATATTCAAATGGGCAACCATTCATACTTTTGTTTAATAGCTAATAACATGAATTACTTAGGATTAAAAAGAAAAGAAGCATGTCCAGATGTTGACGAAAATGATAGTGTTTAAGCAATATATATCTGGCTCTTATATACATGTTATAGACGATAAAGTGAATGTCATTTGTCAAAATATTGTATTGGTAATTTAATTAGCTAAGTCTCTTAAATTTATATAAATCCAAATGAAATTAAGCTATAATTAATTATATAGAGTTTTCATTAGTTAAACAAAATAAGATAAGTTGTTTGAGAAAGTGACTATTCCTATCAATAGCGAAATCTCTCCATCTTAGCAAATGGAGCACTAGATTAAGTGGGTTTGACGACGAAGATCCCAATAGCTCTTCCAAATAGGTTTGTTGCTGCTATGTTAATCTCTTTTGTAGATTAAGGAATGATCGATGAGAAAGAAGAAAAGGAAGAATGGAATGAAAGAAAATAAAAGAGAAGCAAGGTTAATTGATGACTTCAAATTTCAAGTGTTCAAATTCAAGACAGACCAGAGTTTACCTTATTCAGTTTTAGTGTGGTTGTGGCCATTCAATTGCATTAGCTAGAGCATACAATGTTGAGTCATGAGTTACAACTTGCTATCTTATTACCTATTTCCTAGAGCTAAGGATGACAGCTAAGGAAAGAGAAAATAAAGAGGGAAAAGATGGAAAAACAAGTCAGTCCACTAGCTGACCGCTTGCAAGTAAGCTAAAGGTAAGAATAGGCTTCTACCTTACTCGAACCTTGCCGTTAGAGTGCAAAGCCACGTACTGCGAGCAGTTTATACTTGCCACTTGCTACACTATTTTGCTTTTAAAGATCAAGGGAGGATAGATGAAAAAGAAAAGAAGAAGATGATGAAGGAAAAGGGGTCGATAAGGGCCAGCATGAGAGCCACACTATTCTTTTTTCGTTTCCTAAGACAGGGATTGCTTAGAAAGTGA
This sequence comes from Lumnitzera littorea, assembly GCA_024138015.1. Classification (NCBI taxonomy): domain Eukaryota; kingdom Viridiplantae; phylum Streptophyta; class Magnoliopsida; order Myrtales; family Combretaceae; genus Lumnitzera; species Lumnitzera littorea. The sequence continues at coordinate 57,478,834 of JAMXBB010000005.1, read as the reverse complement.
TAAGAAGAAGGAAACAGAGAGGAATAAATAAGACCGATGAGAGAGAAAATGGGGAAGAAGAAGAAGCTGCATCTGTAAACCCCTAAAATTTTCAACCTAATACCTAAGGTAGACTTTAGTGTGCTAGAAAACTCTAAGAGTCGACAAGGCTAGTTAAGAGAAAAACCTTAAAATAACAACGAAGATTCGATCGCATATAAATTTTTTTAAATCTTAAATGTATGTAAATATTAGAGATTGCTCCTGAAAGCAATAAAAACCTTAAAACTATAACTTTAAGGATATAAAAGTATTAATTCACTACAATCTACTCTAAAACCCTAATTGATAATATATCATGAGTAACATGCCAAATCATACAAAATCATTAGCAAATGAATAAGATAACTTTCAGTTATTCATAAATGTATACTGTACTAATTTAATTTATTAGAAACTAGGATATTGCATTATAGATCATGTTAGTCTCATAGGTATATAACTAAGTTAGTATTGTATAGATTTGAGTGCTTAGTTAATGTTTACACAACATATAAGCAATGATAGTATTATAAATTATGTTTTTCATGCTAATTACATTAAGCATGATACTAAATTTTATATGGGGATATAAATATCTATAAAAAGATTCCAATAGTTATTTTTACTAATTATTTCATTTAACTTTACATCCCCTTCCATTTCCTTAAATTTTCTCCTAATTACCCTTAATTTTCTTATTATATATATTATTTTCATACAAATTTAAGAGAGTTGACCAAGTTAAATGTTAACCAAGCCAAATGTTGACAAAGTCAACAAATATCACTTTCATCTAGAGAATTCTTCCATCTTCTTTGATTTTCTATTCATCTATCACGTGCTATTTTTTTTTTCTTTTCCTTATCCTTGCCATCCAACATTTAGGATCTTCTAAACCCTACTTGTCCCACACATAAAACACAAATTAATACAAAGCAAACCCTTTTTCCTCTCCATTCCTAAACCATGACCCCTCCTTGCTTTCTCATTTCCAATACTTTCTCAATTTCATTTCCACCATTTCAACTATCAACACAAACTATTATATCATATATACTTACTTTCCTTTTCATATTATAAAGGAAAGAAAGGTATATTTTTATATGATTTCTTATCTTAATTAGTAATTAGTTGTGTATGTTAGGTTAGTTTTGAAATTTACATATAATATGTACATATATGTTATTGAAGATAGGAAGCTCTATACCCATACTTAGAAGTGTAGAAATACTTAGGTATATATGTAGAAATACATATGTACATATAACAAGTGGATGCATGTGAAGTATACATGTAAGGATTTTAGTAAAATACTTAGTATAAGTATAAGAATCTTCAGATAAATAGAGAAGGAACACATATACATATGCTCAAGTATGTGTATACAAGGGTATTCTTGATGTTCATATGTATGGATACCCTTATACATAAGTATCTTCTATGTACATAACCTAAAATAAGAAGTATACTAAGTATAAATACATATAACTTACTAATTAAGCCTATAAGATGCAAAAATATGAATTACATGAAGATTTATTAAGGGAGTATACAAGGCATACGAAAATACGTACAAAAATATGTAAATACGAGTATTTATATAAGTATACTAGTATACATATAAGTGTATTAGAAGTATAAATATGCATAACATAAGTATAAGATACATAAGTACTTGAGTATAAAGTTGTACATAAATAACTTATAACATAATTGCTTAAAATACTATAAGATAGTATAATAAAATAATGAAATATACAATATGTACAAATATGTGCATATGTGGGCCAAAACATAAAGGACCCTAATATATACATACTAACTCATATTAATCTTAAATAAGTACATATAATAGTAATAATAATGTAATATCATCTAAGTATAAGAGTCTAATGGTTAGTTAGATCATAAAGTGCTAAAATTAGATATAAGAATAGACAATAAGAATATTTAAGCTTCAACAATTAAAATTTCAATAAATTTAATTCATATCGTAAAACATGAGTCTTAACGTCCAAAACAGACCTCACCATATGAACATACTCCTGAAAACGATGAAAAACAACTAGAAGCTCGTAAATATTAGAGATAAAATGAAAAAGTTATCTATGATTAGCAATCAAGTTCAATCGGATAAAAACTGTTAGTAACTTAAGTAAAATTAGGTAAATAGATATTTGGAATCACTAATTAACTCAATTACTTCTTATCGTATCTCATAATGATTAGGTAATCTCGACGAGTGTATGGATCTTCCGATCGATTATTACGATTAGAGCACAAGGCAATATGGCCGAATGAGTATTTACCCTATGATTCCATACTTGTATGTTTTTGTAGCTAGTAAACTTAAATCATTCTGTTAATTGAAAGTTATGTGGGGTCAGGAAATACTTGTGTGTGTTGTTGTTTGTTGAATTGTGAATTTACCTTAAATACCAATAACTGATTGTTTGTTGCATAGTAGTATAGATAATGCTTGTATGTGCTATTGGTTGGTCATACCCTAATCGGATTTAACTATACTTAACTGATAAAAAGAAATTGGAACATACATTAACATGCATCGCATATACACTAATTCTGGCTATCACATTACATGAAGGTAAGGAAAGGCCATACGAGAGATTGTTATTTATAAGTATATTGGTTTGGTATGGTGTATGTATACAATATGAGCTTACCTTAGCCCACGAGAATACTAGACGTTGGAGGTACCAACTGCTCGACTAAGGGTCAAGGCTAGAGGCCTCTGTTTAGGGGTAAGTGTAAACTATGGGGGCCTATTCACAATTATACTTAGAACTTAATTTTTATGAAAATAAAAGATTTGTTTTGTTTCAATACGAAACGTGGAGTTTCGTAGAAAATAAGTTCTAGTATAATACCCGATCTGATTGGTGTTGTATATACTCTAACCTTGACTTCGGAGAGCATTAAATCTACATTGCATAGAGTGACTAGTTAACTATACATATTGCTTGGCACGTTATTTGCTCATTCATTCATATGATTGAATTTAATATATTTATAACTTGCTTGTGGTGTGGTTGAAAACTAAGCGTTAACTTATACCCTCTTAGGCTTTTGTTATAAGACTACTTGTTTGTCGACGTTGGTCGTAGGATGCTAGAGGTTAGCATAGAGACCTAGGCGAGAGCAAGCTATTCAGAGTGTCGAGAGAACTTATTTTTGTAGACTTTTATATGTGTACTTTTCTTTTTGATAGTATTGTAGACCATAGATATACTAGATCACTGTTTATTGTAATCTTTATAGTTTAAATCTTATATAAATATGTTCATGTGATGATATCATGTTGATCTGTATGTTCTTGGGAAGCTGGTGGTTATAGAGCCTTATATATTATGTGAAGAGTTCATGATTGGAAGGGTAACCAATCAAGGGCTCTTCATATAGTATACGGCATCTGCTACGACTAGACCATCCCCCAGTTCATGATAGCATCCTTGCTTGAGTTGTAGAAAAGAGATGCTCAAGAGATTGAGTAGATTTGATATTAAGTAGATATGATTCGAGTAATGCATATCTATTGGTTGGTTTGGTAAAGTTAAGAATAGGATGGTTGCTAGGCTAGGTTTCGAATTTTGGGCTAAGAGTTATTTAGATAGGTTTTCTAATTATAACTAGACATTAGCATTACAATTAAGACATGATGGAAAATAGTTATTATCTCTCTCTTAATGCATTTTTATAAATATTTCTTTCAATGTCTATATTTACTTGCTTATCCTTGTTTGTTACTAGCGTTCTCCTACTACAAATGACTAAGATGTTTAATAATTGTACCTTCTAAAAATTTCAATTGTCACGTATTATTTATGCAACAACAATTGTATATATTAGTATAACATGATGGTTAAACCTTCCAAGATGTTTCTTTCCAAGGTTTTGTATAGGAAAATAAAATGATTGCCCATAAAACACTACTATATGTGTACTTATAGTAAGTAATACTATAGTTACAAAAGCCTTTGTAAGGTATCAATATATCAAATACAAATTAACATATATAAGCAATGCATTACAAGCATGTTATATATATTCATATATACCTGTATACAATGCATATGTGTGTGTATGTGTGTGTGTATATATATATATATATAACATACTTCTTCTCATAGATAATAATAATATAAACACTTAAATGTACACATTACTTAATTTTGGAATATGGCAAGAGTAAAGACATTATAAAATTATATATATAACTAACATAAATATATTAATTTGTACATACAATTATACTATTATATAGTAATAGAGGTAGTCATATAATCACTTAAATATATACGATATATATATATCTATGTATAAACAAAATAAAATCTTTTAACAATAATTTACGAATATAGGGTTAGAATTTATAATCTATATAAAAAAAAAACTTATTAATACGTGCTAGAATGAAATCCTTTGAAAACACTTCTTAAATGTAAATACTTGTTTATAATTGGTTATATAATTGTTTGTTTTTATCAAAAGAAATATTAAATTATAATTATATGTTTCAGATTGTCACCTATGCTTTTATGAATTTTAAGACTTTAGAATATTCAATATTTCAATTATCAATAACCTTTGAATCTTCTTGAGTTTATAGCCGAAGAGATATTTCGGTCTTGATCCAAAAACACTTATAGTTTGACTTGATTTACTATTGGATATCACATCTCATATTCCTTGAAAAAGGTTTACATCATTAAGTTAGAGTTTTTCGTAAGGTACTTGTACATAGTTCAACTGAAATTTTTGCAATGCTTTTCATACTTTATTTTCTCGTTTCAAATTCAATAACATTATATAATAAAGTCATTAATAGGATTTTGGTATTCAAAAGCATTCCTAAGCTAACTTATCAATTTTTTTTTTCTTCCTTTTTTGGGAGTTTACAAATTTCATATGCAATTAAGGTTCTGAATAGTGTATTAGTGTTTTTTATGTTCATTTTAAGTTTTGAATTTAAAATTTTAATCAATTTTAAATTTCTCAATTTTGTTGACTTAAGTGAGTTTGTTGCATTTTAGTTATATTTTATTCATCTTCTAAAAAAAAATCATTTTCTCTTTTAAAAATTGGATTAATTTAGAAATTTCAAAAAAAAGAAAAATTCCTTATTAACAATAATAAACTCCTTTTCGTCTTAAAATATAAAAGTTTTCATATACACACATGAGTTTTCTTACTTAAAAAAATTTCTATTTTCAAAGAAATAAATAAAAATAATAAATTCTTTATGAAGTTAGGACCTATTTAGATTTTTAAAACAAAACTACCTAAATTTGTGCTCGTTTTCTTCATTTTTCTTAAATCTAATTAAATGGATTGAAAATGTAAATTAGGCGAATTTTTAGAAATAAAATAAACCAACACCCTTAAGTTTTTTTAGTTAAGCTACAAGAAGTTTGATCACTATTAGAAAGTATGTAAGCACCTACAAGATGACTTAAACTAGTGAAATCTTTTTATTTTCCCTTCTGTAAATAAATTTAATTTCTTATTTTCTTCTTTTTTGCTAATAGAATTAATTTTCTTTAGTTGTAAAATAGAATTCATCTTTAAAAACAAAAGGGTATTTTGAGAAATAAATTCAAATTTGGAAGGTTTAGGTAGTACCTGTTTACTATTTAATAGGTTAACCGCCCAAACTTAACATTTGTAGTTTTCAAAATAATTTTTTCTTATAGACCAAGGGCTAGGTTAGAATTAATTATCCTAATTAGTTCTAACCTAACCTTTTTTCTCAACTCTAGTCAAGTGATAACTCCAAAATTTTCTAAAAAAAAAAGAAAACTAGGTTTTCCTTAATCTTTAGTTGAAAGTTAATACTAACAAGTAAAGTTTAATATTAATCAGATTAAGGAAAATAAAAATGGAAAATTGAGGCTCAATAATGCACATGCCATTTAAGTCCTATTTTGATCCTTTTTTTCAAATTTTTGAACATCACTCCACTATGATGCATTTAATTGATATTAAGTATTATTCTAAATAAAAGTGCATATAAATGCATGCATTTGTGCTATAAGTGGGGACAAATTTGCAATCTTTCACATTTATCATAGCACTTCGACTATTTTTGATCCCTAGATAATCCTCCAAAGGTATAGCATGGCCATTGTTGATAGGCCTTTCTAGGCTTAGGTTCCAAAGGACTAGGCCTAAAGTCCCTCTACATACTTAGATACCCCCAAGCACCTTGTTAGGCAGATAGCTTAACCTCCTTCAATAGCCCAATTAGTTCAACCACCCTTATGGATCCCCTTTAGGCTAAGCCCAGCCATTTACTCAGTTCCCTACCGAGCATGCCTCTTCGAACCATACTTGAAGGAATGCACAACTTAGTTTACCTAACGCTAGCACAACCTGCTTGGGCTTAACTCGTGCATTCCTCTACCCTAACCTCCTTCAGACCTCGAAAGCTCCTACCAAATGTATTCACATGACCCAAGCATGGTTGTTAAATCGCAAGCCAAAAATATGATTCTACGAGTCTATGATTTTATAAAGTTTTTCTTAGTTAAAATGGACATGAAATCATTTACACACAGACTTTTAGAAAAATTATGAACTTTCATGTATGATTCTACAAGCTTATGATTTTACTGATTTTGTACAATTCTACCAATTCTATACATTAAAATAAATAATAGAATCATGATTTTGATAACCATAGACCTAAGGACCCCATTATCCTTAAGCTGGCCAAACCCAAGCTTAACTCTTAGCTTCAACCTTGACCCTAAGCTCATGCTTGGTGCTAGGGACACAACTTGAAGACCTTGGTGCCATGGCTACTATATTGCTCTCTCTCTCTCTCTCTCTCTCTCTTCATTAAATGTTACCTAATAGTCTATAATATGGCTTAAATGCCTTGTTATCCTAGCTATGATAGACGTCCATACCTCTAATGTAACAGGCACCATTCCCTAAATCCACTAACCAGCAAAAAGGTGTTATCTCCTCCCATACTACTCATGCCTCATTGCACCAACCATGTATAAGCCAACCCTATCCTACCACGTTTCTCAAACAAGTAAACTTTATGCCCTATAAATAGGCTATGGAGCTACAGGTACAAGAATCTAACTCTTGAGCTCTCCTTACACTTGTTTAAACACTAAAAATACTCTCTCTTTTTCCCTTCTTGCTAACTTAAGTATTAAAGGGCCTTCACCAGCTTAACCATAGGGGGTTTTCTTATAAGTCTACTACTGTACATAGCAATTGGACCACCAGACAACCACCTATCAATGATCTCAACATCACCATTCGGCACCTACTGTTACTGCTAATCCAACACAAATGGCTAAAAGCAAACATAACAACCCTTAATATTTACACCAAGATTATGGTAGTCAGTCACTACCACCACCACCACCTTTAACACAAATTGATCCACCTTTAAAGTTTGATCAATTGAAGGAGATATTTTAGCAAATGATGGAGGGAAAATGGGAAAACCTAAGAATGAAAGACCACATTGCAAAGAGAAGCTACGGCCTTACAATAGGCTAAAGGCAAGCTCAACATGAAAACCCCTCCATCACCTCATCTAGTAGGCCAAGTAGATAAAACAAGTGCTTTCCAACTCCTCCTGTGAACCTCTTATGCCTAGGTAAGCGTTTGCCATCCTCTGAGGACCTTCAATGATTGCTTAAACACCAATTGCAATAAGGCACTCATGTCGAGTAAGTAATCAAACACTAACAGGGTGCAAAAGAAACTTTCCCAGGGTCACTCTTAAAGGCCATTCAAGGACGAGCACATTCGTCATGCTTTCAATATGCATAAGTAGAAGCAAGCCAAATCCTTGGCTTAGTTATCAAGGCTAGTTGCAACTAAAAGCCCCTTCTCACCAATTATCCTAAAGGAGACCTTTCCACAAGGTGTCCAACTCCTACATCTCAATACTTATGATGACTTGGGCGACCCTAACAACCATTTAGTGCATTTATACTCTATGATGAGCTTACACAACTTCTCTAATGCCATAATGTGTAAGGCATTCCCAAGCATATTGATGAAGGTAACATTGTTATGGTTTAACATGCTTCAAGACAACTCAATCTACTCTTTCGATGAGCTTGTTGTTAAGTTCCAATAATACTTTCTCAATAGCAAAGTGTCATGTGAGGACTCTTTAACACCTTACATTGTCAAGTAAAGGCCTCGAAAAATGCATAAGGCCTTCTTGGAGGACTTCAACAAAGCTAAGCTCCAAGTGCTAAAGCTGAACACAGGGGTCATACTCTAAGCTATCATCAATGAAGTCAACCCCTTTCAACAAGTTCTTCAAGGCTATCACCTTTAACTGCCTTAAGACTCTTAATAAATTCAGATGACAGGAGAGAAGTATGTTACCCAAGAGGATGCCATACAAGCTAGGTTAGAGACTAGTAGCCACAAATGTTGAAGCTTAGTCAAGGATTGCCTCGAGCCTTGAGAAGATAAGCCATCTTCCTCAAGGAGAGAATAATGAGAGAGGTAGAAGCAAAAGTTTGCTAACTACACTAGCTACACTTCTCTGAACCACCCTCTCGGTAAGGTCCTTTATGAGGTGTGACAATAGCTCCTAAGGCCTCCTTAGGTTTGGGAGACTTTAGAAGCTATAAAATTGCACAAAATCTACTACTACCATAATGTGCACAAACACGACACAAATGATTGCCATCATTTGAAGAACATGGTCGAAGGCCTCATATGGAAAGGTTGCATTGACCACCTCATCATTGACAAGAGAAACCAAGTTTAGTGGCCATCTTAATGCTAACAAACAGATGAACTGCAACAATAAGAGCAACAAACAACTACAACAACAATAGCAATAGCATAACTGCAATGACCACTAGCGTTAAGGTAGGAGAGGATAGGTCCAAACAATAACTAGAGGACCGAGGTTAAGGGATGTCGCCTCCTCTTCCAAAGTGCAACATTAGGTCTTCTATATCAAAACAAAGAAGTTGATGATTGACACTACCATCTCCTTTTCAACTAAGGACAAAGAAGGTATAGAATACCTATATATTGATCTTCTAGTAATCAATGTGGAAATAAGCTATTTTGATGTACCTAAGACATTCTTTGATAAGACAACAAGAGCTTAGTGGACATAATCTTCTATCTTGCCTACAAATAGATGAAGGATTACGTAAAGGAGCCCCTATGACCCTACAACTAAAGCCTAGGTAGATTCAATGGCAAATTTGTGCTGGCTAAGGGCTTCATTACTCTCCTCATTTGATTAGGCAATGATGAGTACAATGCCTTACAACTAATAGACGTTGTTTTATGTGATCATTGGTCCACATACAATGTAATTTTAGGGAGACCATGTAAACCCCACAATTTTAGCTATTTAAGGTAGAATTGAACCCTAATACTGTAGATGACTTGAAGAGCAATCAAAGCCGAGAAAAATAATAAAATTTAATAAATCCTAAATCTAAATATATGATAAATAGTAAAAACCTTAGAAATTGATCAAAACCCTACATCGCATACTAAAACCCTAAAACTACTTTAAGCACCATTAATCAAAATTGAATCCGAATTTGATCGAAACCCTAAAATTATAAATATAAACCTGTAAAATAATTAAATATTACTCAATAGCGATAAAATTATAGTCGAATGTAATTTTCGACTAAATCGCCTATTCGCATGAAATTATAACGTAATCGCCCCAATAACTTGTAAAAATTATAATTGTAAGGGGTATCAATTAAATTGATAAAATTTCACAAAAATTTAAAAATTAATTTATGAGAAGAATCGTATTAATTTATATGATTCAAAAAATTACATATATCTGTTAATAATTTTCATTTTCCTTCTCATCTATTTCCAATTCATCTCTATTTCTTCTTCCATTTCCACTTCAGTATTACTATCCTGCACAAAACGTGGAAAAATTTAGCAAACAAAGTAGCAAACAGCAACCTACGTAAGGAAATAAAAAATTGCCATGTGTAACTCTTAGCTTAAATTTTAAGCTACTATTCATGTGAACAATATATTTATATAGATATATATATATATATATATATATATAAAGCTGGAAAAAGAAAGAGATGAAACGAAACAACAAAATCTGGAAAAGAAAAATCTACACAAACACACACCGACGAGAGCAAACCGTGAGGAAAAAGAAAGAAAAAGAAAGAAAGAAAAGAGAGAAGGAAGGAAGAAAAAGAAGAAGGAAAAGAAGAAAAAAATAAAAACTACAAGGTAAGTAATTTATTTTAGAAAGTATAAATGTATATTATAGTATACACATGTAGAATTATAGTATGTGTATGGTATTTTTATGGTATTTTTACGGTATTTTTACATATAACACTAATAGTATATGTCTATGTACATGAATACCTAACTTTAAATATATGTGTAAATATAAGGTTAGGTTATGTATACATGTATGTACATAAGTATATAGTATGTATTATGTATTTGTTTTTTTTTTAATACATCTAATTAGTAATTTACATAACTAATTTACATAACTATAGTATAAGTATATATGTATGTACCGTAACTTTATATATATATATGGGTATACATATATGATTATATATATATGTGTGTGTAGTTGTATAGTATATAGTGGGGTATTTTTATAAGTATGTATATATATATAATAGTATACGATATATTATGTATGTAATACCTAATATATATATTTTATGATAAATCCTATATATTTTATGCTAAATGATAAATACTATATAAGCATATATATACCGAACATATATATAT
>JAMXBB010000005.1:56886048-57428183 GCA_024138015.1 Lumnitzera littorea | reverse complement strand
ATATATATATGTACATAAGAGTATGGTTATTTTCATAAAATAAGTATATACATACATATAGCGTATAACATATATATGTAATATACCGAAAATATATATAGATATATATATATGTATGTATAAATCGTGAAGTACATAAATAATAAGAAAATGAGAAAATTCCAAAAATAAGAAAAATATGCTTAAAATAATAAAAATGTCAATTAATGGTTTAAGTAATTATTAAATCAAAATATATTTAAAAAAAGCTAAAATTAGTATTTTATAATTTTTAAACTAAAATAATAAATTTTGTGATATTTTATATTACAACGTAAATTGTGAGTCATAACATCCAAAATGAACCTCGTTACGAGAAAATATACTCGAAAACGATCAAAATGGACTATAATTTCATAACGATCTGAGCTAAAATGAAAAAGTTTCAAAATACATAAAGAAAATCTTATAACTCACAAATATGAGAAAATAGTTACTATTAACCCTATTAAGTATGATAAACCCTATACATATTATACTTAGGTTATATTGGGGGAAACTAGATAAACTACAATATACTTTTAGTTAACTAAGGAGTCTGACTTTACAGAATACTTATAAGTGTTATTATATTTTAGGTATTCAATATCGAGTTCTAGAAACCCCAAAGGTTTGGAGAATAAGCAATAATCCAAGTAAAGGAGTTCTAATGACCTGCTACTTGCTTGTGCGTATTACTTGTATGATGTATTGTTGCTTGCTGTTGCTTGCTGTTGCTTGTATGTTTGAATGATTGTTCTGCTTATATACCATCATCTGTGTAATCACTTTTTTTTTTAAATTAATAAATATAAATATCTAACCCAAATAACCGGTTATATTCGTCACATATCTATGACCTAGTAAATGTATGGATAGAGAGTGCTAGCTTTGCAAAATGTTGAAAAGGGTATTTTTAGAAAAAGTTTTCCAAATCTTAAACGTATTTTGTATGATTTTGATAAAGGCTGCAGTGCTAGAAATGATATTTCATTATTAAGGCAAAGTTAACATGAGTTCTCCACTTAATAGTAAGAGAACTCACTTTATTGTGCTTATAAGGCCTTGGTTAATTTTGGCTTACGAGATGGACTCGCAAATTTGGTTAATTTTGGCTTGCAAGATGGATTCGCAAGTTGTGCTCAAGGGGCCTTGGAGGGTAGATAGTTCTAGAATGGAATCCCCCTATATGAATTGAAATTTTCTTTCTCGGCTAGGGTAATAGTCGAGTACAGCTTAGGGGGTGAGGCCCCTAAGTAGCCTCATGCGGGTAAGCTGAGGTGCCCTGTACGAGTAAGTACAGGGAATAATCGAAGTGTAGACGACGTAATTCTACACCTTCCATAGTTCCGGACTCCTATCGATGTGTTGCTTGCATTCATCGCACCTGCATTCATTTTGTATGTAGATAGCTTGCCTGCATGTGTAATAATAATGTGTGCTAACTTGCTTGAACGGTGGTGGTGAGGAACGAACTCACTTAGCTGTTATATGCTCACTCCTTCATAGTTTCTTTTGCAGGTTTACTTACATTAGGATTGGGATAAGTCTCGAGTGCCGAGTATGAGATGAAGATATGTATTTTAATATTAGGAATAGCTGAGTACTCTTTAGATGATACATAAGCAACCTTTGTTGATAATTTAATTTTTCTTGTATTTCTTTTATAATAATGATATATCCTATCTTATTATTTGGTAGAGGATACCGATTCGCTATAGTTCTGAGGAACTGTAGGATATCGAACACCCATAGTTATTTATCTTTATATTTTACAGTAAATTATTTAGTTAAAAATCAGTAACCTTAGTAATTAATCATTTAGAGTCTTGCAATCTCTAACTTGCAAAGCAATTTCCATAACATGTGTGCACCCATGAACTATACGTATGTATATGTATGATGCATATACATATATAGTTTGATATATATACATGTGTATATATATTTATAAAAGAAAATGAAAATAAATAATCATACATACTATATACACATATCTATATGTATTTCTATATACTATGTGTTTACATATTTAATTATATCATATATGTACATATAGTTATATACCTAAATTGTTATATACATATAGGAACACATATACATAAAAAATACAACTTTACATATAATCTGAATACATATACAATAGCTTTATTATAAGAAAAAGAAATTACAAAATGAACTATATTACATATTCTCAAAATACATGTAATTCCACAAAAAATACATATATAACAAAAGTACATATATAGTAATAAAAATAAATACATAAAAAATACTACAATACTACTTCTTTTGTGTCTTGGAGACTACTTAAACCAAGAGCTTTTCTTCTTCTTGCAATTGATGAGAAAATGACAATAGACTTTATGGTAGAATAAGAATGAGAATTTGATAGAATATAAGAAAGAAATGAAAGCAAAGGAAGGTTGAATGGACAAGGGAAGATGTTGGTTTTGAAAAAAAAAAACATAAAACTTGAGTTTTTGTGTTTTGTTTCTTAGAATAGATGAAAGAAAGTGAAAGTGCTTTTGTATGTGCATGCAATTTAGTAGAAGACCAAAAGAAAAGGGAAAAGTATAAGAGAAAGAAAAAGAATCGAGATGATAAGATTTTAGATGTGACCTTTCTCTTATCTCCTTATCTTAATCTTAAGCCACATAATTGAACACATATGAGAAAAGAAAAGAGAAGTGGCAACTGAAACTAACCAAGAAAAGAAAACATGGAAGAAAAGAAAAAAGGAAAGAAAGAAAAAGGAAAAAGGAAAATTAAAATTTATTAGGTTGACTTTTCTAAACATGTAATTATAGAATTTTCAATAATTACAAAATAATATTCATAATTTTATAAATTTTGTTAATTAAGTTGTTACTCTTTACGTTTATAAATATTTGAGAGTTATCTTTATTCGTTTGTTAATGATTTTACATGATTATGCGTATTGGTTGATAATCATATTCGATTAGGATTTTATTAGTTTTGGGGTAAATTTATACATTTTATAAGTTTAGGTTTATGGTTTTAGAGTTTTGTCAAGTTTGAGTTCAATTTATTGTGTTTACACTTACATAGGGTTTAAGAGTTTTGTATGCAATTAACATTTTAATCAAGATTCTAGGGTTTTTTTCAATCGCATTATGTTTAAGTTTGTGATTTAATTATGTTTTAACTTATTCGGCCTCATCAACCAATAAAGTTATCTAGAGAACTTGAGTCCAATTTAGGATTCCGACCAAAACTTTACAAGGTTTACATTTTCTTCATTGATTCATGTTTCAAATCACTTGAAATTATCATATCTTGAATATACTCTACATATACATTTAAATCATGAAAAATTTCATGTAAAAGCTTGCCTATAACATGTTTGAAACTTGGATTAAATAAGCCGTTGCAATTGTCATGACTTGTAAAACAATAAGAAAGTTTAATCTTTTAACCCAATTATCTCATCACTTGATGGATTGCAAGCAATGTAACTACTCAAAATTGAAATTGTTCCATTCCTATTATCTAGTAGTGATAATAGTTTGTCGAGAGATGGCTATATGAGTGAGAAATCGAGGCTTGAAATAAGTAGGTCGGGCTGGGTTAGAATTTGGAAATCTTAACTAAGTTTCAAATATTTACTTGGGAGGTCCATTTTGATAGTGTTTTCCGACTAAGTAGGCTTTGGCTTAGTCATGAAGTGGTGATAGAGTGGAAGTATATTTAAAGTAAAGTTTAGATGTGTGTTTAGATTTGATTTTGGTTGAGTGTATGGCAAAACAAATAAGAGAGAAAATGAGGGTTTAGGGTGTTGATAATCAGTTTTTGTCAACCTGTCTTACTCGTCCATTCAGCTACCAATAGGCCGAGTAATCTATATTCTCAGTACCTCATTGAGTAATCGATATTCTCGGTACTACGCTGAGTAACACAGTTCTATTGCTACTTTGAATTCAAGTTCATGGAACAAACAATTATCACAAGTATGGCTATATTACATAGCTACCTACTCTCCCTACATTTAAGGGAAGGTGTATAATCAACAAACTTCTACGTATCTTAACAATTATTCTGATAACTACTCCTTCAGACATGATAATCTCCTATAAATACAGGAAAGAAACTCTGTAAGAGGTATCTAATAACTCTTAACCTCTTTACTTTATGCTTATCTTTTCCACTTATTGACTTAGGCATCGGTGTGGCCACACCGGACTAGCCCTGTTATCAAGCATTTTTCTTATTTTTGTAAGATATTTCCAACTCCCAAAATTCATCAAAAACATTGGTACCATCTATTTTTCCTAAACATACCCATTTGGCTAAAACTAGAATGACTAAGAGTACAGAAGCTAGCACTTCCTCCCAACACCATGAAGGGGAGAGTCGGCATAATGATGAGCAACAACTGGCTAGACTCGAGCAATCATGCCTCAATTTGGCCAAAGAAAACTCAGAGTTAAACAAAAAGCATGAACAGATCCTTAACCTCCTTTATAATAGTATTAATCCAAATCAGAACAACAAGCATGGCGATCACGATGCCGATAATAGCGATGATTCAATTTATTCACTTAAGTTTTAGGAAAAGCAAACCAAGGTCACAATTAGACCCTTGGCTCCTACTTTTAAAAAGAATGACAAAGGCAAGTAACTATAGTAGGTGCACCATACGGGCCCCTTGCATGTCAACACCTTTACTGCATCAAGCAAGCAATTCCAAATCAAGAAGAGTCCCTTTATTCCAGAGATTTTGGAGGAAGTAATACCTCGACACATCAAGCTGTTGCAGTTTGAAACTTATGATGGAACAAAGGACCCTAAAGACTACT
Organism: Lumnitzera littorea; assembly: GCA_024138015.1. Lineage (NCBI taxonomy): Eukaryota > Viridiplantae > Streptophyta > Magnoliopsida > Myrtales > Combretaceae > Lumnitzera > Lumnitzera littorea. Next base: position 57,423,345 of record JAMXBB010000005.1, on the reverse strand, counting down.
TAGAGTACTACAATACGTTGGCAAAATTGCATGGTTTGAGTGACGTAGTGGCCAACCAAGCTTTTTCCTTAACCCTAATTAATATAGCCAGCACATGGTTCAAATAGTTAAAACCAAAAACCATTTCTTATTTTGATGAATTAGTAGAAGTGTTTCTTCAACACTTCCTTGCAAGCAAACTTCTTGTTAAGGATTCCTTAATCCTTAACATAATCGAACAAAAATAAGATGAGTCAATCAGATACTACTTAGATAGGTTTATGGTTGAGATGGTTCAAATCCCAAAATTGGACATAAGTATAGCCCTCAATGCCATGATCAATGGAGTTAAGCCCTACAGAGTCTTTTTGAAGTCTCTCTTAAAGAACAAGCTAAAAACTTTCATCGAGTTCAAGGCTAAAGCTACCTCATACATCTGTCAAGAAGATAACATAAAGGCCTGACGAGAGGCCAATCAGAATAGAGGAGATAGAAAAAATGATCAGAGAAAAAGTGAGAAAGATAGACTTGGCTCATATGATGATCAAAGTTCAAATGTCGAGAGAAAGAGACCAAGAATTCCAACATTTTCATCCTACACACTTGTCATTCGACTAATTTCGGACATATTGATGGAGGTACGTAGGTAGAGAGGTGTTCTGCAATGGCAAAAAAGAATGAGAGGAAATTCCTCAAAGAGAAATTTCAATAAGTAATGTGACTTCCACTGTAACAAAGGTCACAACATAGATGAGTACATAAAGCTCAAGAATGGGATTGAAGATGCGATTCAACGTGAGCATTTGCGAAAATTCCTAGTGCATGATGTTGAAAATATCAAGAGACCATCCCAAAAGAAACATGAGGAATAAGAGAATGACACTTAACTAACTGTAGCTGAGAGAGATTCAAGGGATGCAAATCCCATTAAAGCACTCAATAGAGTGATCAATACCATTGTTGGCGGACCTACTATAAGCCAATCAAGCTCATCGAGTTTGATGAATGCCAAAATTCATGTCTACAACATCTAAGGCAAGAAGGTTAAGATCGACAACACAATTTCTTTCATAGAGGATGACTTTGAGGGCATCTAAAGACTGTATGATGATGCACTAGTTATCAGTGCAAGAGTCGCAAACTTCGAAATTAAGAAGATTCTTGTTGACACAAGAAGTTCGGTTGATATCATTTTTTAGCATGCATTTAACCAAATGAGACCTAAGATCAAGGCATAGCTAAGATCTTATAAGTATGACCTGTATACCTTCAACAACCAGCCAATTCAAGTAGTCGAAGTAATTTCTTTACCAAAACAGATCGGCGATGATGAGCATGTCACAAATGATAAAGTAGACTTCCTCGTCATCAAATGTTGGTCCTTATACAACATGATAATGGGATGGCTATGTCAACATCTATTCAGCATTGTCCCTTCAATAGCACATCTTAAAGTCAAGTTCCTTACTTCCACAAGAGTTAGCATATGCAAAAGGGACTAGCAATTGGCAAGGTCCTTATATATGAGGCCCTTAAGATGAGAAAAAGTATTTCAGGTGGAAACTTATCCAAAAGGTAAGTCGGTCAGGATAGAGAATGCCAAGAGTGACAGTGAGGAAATTTCTTTAGGAGATGACCTTAGGAAAACAATGAGGATTAGGAAACCCTTATTAGCAAATATTCGGTAAAGTTTAATCAACTTCTTGCAAGCCAACGCTAATGTGTTTGCATTATCCCCTTTAGACATGCCGAGTATCTCGAGAGAACTTATGGTACACAAGCTCCAGATTGATCCGAATCTGAAGGTGGTCCAATGAAAGAAGTGGCATTTTGCACCAAAGAGACAAGCAACAATAGAGGAAGAAGCTTAGAAGTTATTGAAGGTAAGATTTATCTAAGAAGAGCCTTATCCAACTTGGCTAGCCAATTGTATACTAGTCAAAAAGTCTCATGATAAGTGGTGAATATGCATAGACTTCATGGATCTTAATAAGGCCTATTCTAAGGATTGTTTCCCATTACCGAAAATTGATTAGATAGTAAATGCAACCAATAGACACTTGTTACTTTCTTTTATGGATGCTTTCTCTAGTTACAACCAAATTAAGATGGAAAAGGAATATGAAGTCCATATGTCTTTTGTTACCAATTTTGGAACGTATCATTATACAGTGATGCCTTTTGGGCTAAAAAATGTCGGTGTAGCATACTAAAGACTTGTTAGCAAGATGTTCAAACCCTAGATTCACAGAAACATGTAAGTATATGTCAACAACATGATTATGAAGAGTATGAAGGAGGATCGGTATCTTGCCAACCTTGAGGAGATGTTTGCTACATGGTGGAGATACAGCATGAAACTTAACTCATAGAAATGCATCTTTAGTGCAACATCAGGAAAATTTTTAGGATACATAGTTACTCGACATGGCATGAGGCCAACTCGAGAAAGATTAAGGTGATAAGGAACATAAAATCCCCTCTTATAGTCAAGGAGGTATAGGAACTCACTGAACATATAGCCGCCTTCAATAGATTTGTATCAAGAAGTGCTAGTAGGTGCATGGAATTCTTTAAAATCTTAAAGAATCCAAAAGAATTCAAATGGTCCGACGATTGCAAGAGAACTTTCAGTGATCTCAAAGAGTTCCTTATGTCGCCACTAATACTCTCGACACCTATTTTAGGAGAGAATTTATATTTATATCTGTTGGTCAACTACAGAGCTCTTTCTTCTATATTAGTTCGAATTAATGGCAAAGAGCATCAACCTGTTTATTACATGAGTCATGTTTTGCAAATGGTTCTCTTGACAAGAAAGTTAAAGTTGTATTTTGAAGCTCACTAGATCATAGTGCTCACTAATTAGCCATTGTGGCAAGCATTGTAATGACCTGACTCCTTCAAGAGGATGATGAAATATGCCATAGAGTTGAGTGCCCATGGTGTATAGTATAAACCTAGAGTGACAATAAAGGCTTAAGTGTTAGCAAATTTTGTAGTTGAGTTCACTGGTATGGAAGATAGTGTGGAGTTTGCCAAGAAACCTATTTAGTTCCTTTATGTAGATGGTTCTTCGATAAAAGAAGGAAGTGGTGGAAGCTTTGTTCTTCAAGGTGCCCACAATGTTAAAGTTCATTATGCTTTAAAATTTGGATTCCTAGCAAGCAACAATGAAGCAAAGTATGAAGCTTTGATTGCTGGACTGAAATTGGCAAAAGAGATTGGCATCGAGAAACTTGAAGTGTTCTTTGATTCGTAATTGGTGATAAATCAGGTCACGAGGAAGAAGAGATGAGTAAGTACCTATTGGTGGTATGAACGCTCACAGAAGAATTCTAATCTTTCACCATCCATAAAATTCCAAGAAGCAAGAATATTACTACCAATAAGCTATCAAAATTAGCTAGTATAGCATTCCTTGAATCAAGCGACAAACTTGTTGTCGAATTTCTTCCGCAGAAAAGTTTATCCACTATTTCACAAAGCTATGAGTTGGCTCCTTACCCAAGAGAAGAATCTTGGATGGATCCCCTAATGGATTGTTTGAGAGATAGCACTCTCTTAGATGACAAGAAAGGAGTGCGAAGATTGGCTAACTAAGCTATGAACTACACACTGATTGATGGTCAGCTATATAAACATAGTATATCATAACCCTATCTTTGATGCCTTCCTTCGAGAGATTCCCAAAGGGTGTTATCCAAGCTATATGGTGGCATATGTAGTAACTATGTAAAAGCATAGATACTATATGTTCGAGCACTACAACTTAGCTATTGCTGGCCGACCATAAGATAAGATGCATAGGAAGTTGTTCGAAACTGTCCTTAATGCTAAAAGCATGAGTCACCAAGTCATGCACCTATAATTGAGTTACATAGCTGAACTAGCCTTTGGCCATCAGCCTAGTAGAGGCTAGATATTTTTTTACCCTTTTCGAAGTTTATCGCCCAACGACAATTTGTCATTATTGCCATGGATTACTTTACTAAATGGCTAGAGACTAAGGCAATAGCGAAGATCACTGAGTAGAAAGTGGACGCGTTCATTTTCAATTCCATCATATCAAGATTTGGAATTCCTTACATGATAATCACAAATAATGGCCTGAAGTTTGACAACAATAAGTTCTAGGCATTTTGCAAGAAGTACAGCATTTGCCTTAAGTATATGTTAATAGCATACTCTCAAACGAATGGGTAAGTTGAAGTCGTAAACAAGATCATTTTGCAAAGCCTAAGACGGAAAGTAGATCAAGTTAGAGGGAAATGAGCCAATGAACTACCGAATGTTTTATGGGGGTACTAAACCACCCATAGAACTGCAATTAGGGAGATACCTTCAACGGAGATACCCTTCAAGTTAACATACGGTATGGAAGTCATGTTACCAATTGAGTTGAATTTGTTAAATCTACAGATGAAGAATTTCAACGTTATGGTTAATCAAGCTGGATTAACATTGAATTTGGACACCATTGATGAAATCTAGGATATTACAAGAGCTAAGGTCGTGGCATATCAACATAGAGCGACAAGGTATTACAATCTAAAAGTGAAACACAAGGTTTTTCAACTTGAAGATCTAGTTTACCGAAAGATGGAAGCTATTAGCGTGTGAGCAAGGCAAGGGAAGCTCGGTGAGAATTGGGAGGATCCTGCCAGGATTCAAGAAGTCGTTGGTAAAGGGGCCTATTAACTAGAAAAATTGGATGGATCTATCATCCCTCGAGTATGGAATGCAGAGAATTTGAAATTATATTTCAATTTATTGATCGGATGATGTTCATCTCCACTTATTTGTAAGGCGACAGCCTACGTGCTTATAAGACTACAATACTTTTTTATGAGAATTATGTTTTAAGTCTCCTTATGTTTCTTATTTATTAATTTTTTATGATTACCAAGTTAATGAGTTCTAAGCTATACTACAAACAAACTAACCTAAATTATAGCCTATTGCGGTTAACGAACTGCATAAATTAATTTTACAGCTGAGTAATGTAGTTAGTCCATGCCTCAAATGGCTAATGGACAATGTCTATAAAGACGCACAAATTGGGCATGTGAAATAAAACATGTCAGGAAATAACTAGGCAAATGAAATAAAACATGTTGAGAATTAGTTAGGTGTGTGAAATAAAACATACCGAAAGATACTTAGCGTATGAAATGAAACATGCTGAAGAATAAGAACGTATGAAATAGAACACGAGAAACTCGTGGTGTGTGAAATAAAACATATTGAAAATAGTCATATGAAAGATATTTCATTCAAACAATGTAGTTACAAATGTATGGCTTATTATATGAAAAATATTTCATTCAAACAATTACATGAGAGGACATAAGGCACAAAGAATACAAAGAAAATCTTATGGCCTCCTCTCGGAATCAGCAAAAGTAATTTTTGGATTGAAGATTGGAGCTTTCTCTAAGCAAGCTTCTTTCTCGGTAACTAAGACTCAGAGCCGACAGATTTCTCTTTTCGTACATAGTAGATTTCTTTTGATAGACGCTCTTTGCCTTTACCTAGATCTTCTACATGAGCTTCATCATTACTCTCATTAATAATCTTGGTACTTGCCTCATCGTCATCCTCTTCGTTAGCATTGCTAACTTTGTCACTGACGTTAGCAAATTCAAGGTAGGAGAGATCGTAATCAGGGTGAAGCTTTAGGATCTCCTCTCTTGTCGCTTAGACACCTTCTAACAACTTCTTTTATAGAAGGCTCTCATGCTACCGACTAGGAGTGACTATATCGAGGCCCTCTTCAATTGATGGCCCTCTTCAATTGATGGTCCTCTTCTTAGAGTCTCCTCCAATTCGACAACACGGCTCTATAAGTTCAAGTTATTGGTCTCAAACTCTTTAATTTGCATTCTGAGCTTGTCTTCCTCATTGCTCATCATGCAAAGAGTTCGGCCCAGCCACTAGCACTCTTTTTTATTCTTTTGTAGCTCCACCTTTAGGCCTTCAAACTCCTTGTACTACTCTTTCATTTTAGCCTTCAGGCTCAAGACTTCATTAATATTAAAGGTATGTGCTAACTTTTCAGCAACAAGGTCTTCTTGGAGCTTTTTGGCCTCCATCTCCACCCTTATCATTATATTCTTAACAATAGCAGTCTAGGCTTTGGATGCATTATATGCATCCTCAATTTTCTACAACAATTTCCTTTACTATGATGAGTACCCGAAATAACTTGGTAGAATACATGAAGACTACTATGGATCTTACCTTTTTAGTCTCTCTATTAGCCTCATCGAAAGCCGTAAGAATGTGATTGCTCTGAAAAGGAAACTGAATATCAACAATTGAGTAAATTTAACAGTTATAAAGATGGATACAAATACTCACATCATATAACTTGGCCATAATACGGACCTTATAGCAACCGTCGACCCTATCGACATCCTTCTTGGTAATCTCTCTGTCTTTTGGAAGAATAATGCCTCCCATCAAGGCCAAAGATTTTGTCTTATTACCTAGGGTTGAGTTAGTATCAAAAACATTTTAGCTCCAACATGGGATGAAGTACTTGCCGACCTCTTTTTTGGGGATGAATTCGATGCTAGCAATGCCAAGAGCTTTGGATCGCATGGCTTCCTTTGTCCTCTCGTCCAAAACCTTAGACCTTTTAGCTAATGGTTAGCCAATAAGTTCATTTCCTAGTCTCTTATTAGTACTAAGCACTGCCTCTAGCACTAATGATAACCCCTTAATGGCGGTGGCATCCTCGACTTCACTATAATGTTATCTTTCTCGACCTGCCTTTCTTGGCTTAATAGAAGGCTGAATATTTTCGATGAAGGCTCCATAGAATGAAGGACCTTAGTTGACACTATTCTTTTACCCTCTTTTTGCCTGTTGGATGGCCACAAGGTCTTTTTCTGTGTTGCCACCTATTTGAATGTGTCTTCTTTGGCCGCCATTTTCTTCATGGTAATAGGCTAAGTGGTAGTTGCTGTTGTGGCTACTCTCTTGTCTACCTTTGATTTTTTAGCCTTTGCTTAGGCTAGTAGCTTGGCAAGATTTGCCTCACTAGCACCCATATTTGCAACATGAGCAAATAAGTTAATATTAATACAAGAAAAGAATAAACTTACATTCTCTATGCCAAACAAGGCTTAAAGGCGACAATTCTCCCCCCCAAGTTACGAGAACAGCTTTCCTCTTATGGCTATACTCGGCACAATGGTAACTCATTAACGTATCTTCTTTTTTAGAAAAGATTAGGTCTCTACTTTTATAACGCTGTATAATTCTCTCGACGTCCTAAAAAAATATTTTGTTCTTCCTCCTTTCTTGAATTTTCTTTGTTGTTGTTGCATCATTCGGCATCAAATCTATATCTTTAGTGCGAATTTTCTCAATCTGTTGAGTCTAGAAGTCTAGAAGTCTAGCACTTCATTAGATACTATCGATACGAATTTATCATGCCTCTTATGGATCTTAGACTTTAACTCATTCATGAACTTCCGTTCATGCCTTACAGCAGCAAAGTATCACCCATCAGGTTACCTCTTAATCATGAAGAAAAACCAAAATAGTTAAGGTATAGCCCTAACTTCGACTTCTTTGCAAATTATCTCAAAAGCTGCCAAAAGTCGGTATGTGTTGGGTAAGCACATACTCAGCGTGACTCTAAAGTAGTTGAAGAAACCCTTTACAAAAACCGAGAAAGGGAAGCATAACCCAAAATCTAAATATTTCAGGTATATATGGAACTCACGCTCCCTTGGGAAACATACCCTCTCCTCCTCTCTTGGCCTCTTCAGATTTCACGTTCCAAGATGATCTTGCCAATACTGGTTATACTTCGTGACAAGAATTCTATCGGTAGAGCTGGTAATTTTGTTTAGAGAGTCGCGAAAGTAGGCTATGTTATTATATAGATATCTTACCGAGGATCTCCTTTCTTTGTCCTTGGGATAATCATCTATAGTAAGAGTGCTTATCCAGGTGAGTTTACCCCACCTTTCTACAATATCATCAGCTGAGCTACCAGAAGAGCACGCCACCTCTCTCCTTATTTGAGGGGGAGAAGTGGCCTTAGTTTCCATTGCTTCGGAATTAGAGAGAACAAGTGGATGGATGACATTGTGAATCATACCTAAATGTTTATAAAGAATGCTATCACAAAAGTTGAAGAACTTAAGAGTAAAGATGAGAAAGCAAAAAAATTTGTTTGTGATTTTGAGCAAAAATGTGTCCTGATTCTGAAAAGTCCTTTAAATACGGATAGCTTATCCTCGTAATTGCAAATTTGTTTCTAATGGTAATGAGGTATTGATTTGATAGTAGAGTGGATTGTTGATGTGTGTTTCGAGACAAAAATCTAATGATTGATAACTCCTCAATAGTTAAGCCTGCAGTGTAATGATAACCGAAGCAACAGGTATCATAGCATATACTTTTTGGTTTCTTGAACAAGTAGGAATTTGAAAGTTGCGACTTTTTGATTAGGATGCGAACCATCTTGTTTCCTATTTTGCTTGGCATCTAACGAATTGCTCCCTACTCAACCTCTAGAGCATTATGTATTATTCCCTTTGTTGAATTCTTGAACACGGGAGTTAGGAGGGCAAATGTTGAAAGTTAGTTTTCGTCCACCTATTTTACTTGTTCATTTAGCTGTCGATAGACCAAGTAATCTATATTCTCAATACCTTATTGAGTAATTGACATTCTCAACACTACACCAAGTAATTGACATTATTAGCACACAGTTTTGTTGTTGATTTAAATTTGAGTTCATGGCACAAATAATTATCATAAGCACGGTTATATTACATAATTGCTTGCTCTCTTTACATTTAAAGGAAGATGTCTAATCAACAAGCTTCTACGTATCTCAACAGTTATTCTAATAACTACTCCTTCAAACATGATAATCTCTTATAAATATGAGAAAGAAACTCTGTAAGAAGCATCCGATAACTCTTAACTTCTTTACTTTACTCTTCTTTTTCTTACTTACTAACTTAGGTATCGGAGTGGCAACACTGAATTATCTCCAGTACCAAGCATATTTTTTATCTTTGCAAAATATTTCCAACCCCCAAAATTCACCAACAACATAGGGCATTTTTATTAAAGGAGGAGGAAGAAAAAGGTGCTCTCCCACATGGCCTAAATGGGAACACAAAGACTTCAATATATTAACATTTGAAAAACAACATGTTAGAAAAAGACACATGACAATTGGAGAACAAATGAAGCGATGGGCCTACTGGTCATTTGTGTGTCCCTTGTCATTGTTATCTAACTAGTGTAGGGCAACCAAAACTTAAATTTTGTTTGATTGACTTTATACCATGTGTATAATCTATATGCGTAGTAAAATTATTTTTACAACATATTTCAATGAAAATTTACTAGAAAACTTAGAATTATTTATAAAATGCAATAGCACACTAAACTTATCAATTTCTTACTATTACTATGTATTTTTACATACTGACATTTATTTTACTATCAATTACTTTTTTAACAACAAAATTCTATATTTTGAAGTTTCCTCAATATTATTATTCTTCTCTCCCCCCCCTTCCCTTTTATTTTTTGTGCTTTATTATAAAAACAATGAAACTACTACTACTACTACATCTATTACTACTACTATCATTATTATTTTCTTATCGAATTTAATTTCTTAACTTTTATTTACTTACATTTTAAACCTTAAACCTATATTTCATTCTACCCTTTTTTTTTAGAGTGGACTTGATGATCACTCTTGAAATTTATTTGACTAATTATTTGTAAGAAATTAAGGCATTTCCACTCACAATATCTTCAATCATATTCGAGAACGTATATTTATTATAGGATTTTACATTAGCGGATAAGACATAAATTACTATTATAAGATAAATATTTTTTTTATCAATATTTTATCTAATAACACAATTAAATGTTCTAATTCATTAAGTTGTAATCCTTTTTTTCTAGAAAAATTAATAAATGATGAAAAAGAAAAAGAATATAAGTTACAATTTTAATTCTTAAACATTTCTACTTTTTCTAATTGAGTTTTTTAACTTCTATTTTTTTCTATTTCAGTTCTTAAACTTTTTAAAAGTTTATAAAAAAGTTTTTCATTAACGAAAATATTAATAACTTACTAACGAATGATATTTTTGCAAATTTTTAAAAAGTTTCAGTATTGAAATAAAATAAATAAATAAATATTCAAAAACACAATTAGAAAAGTAGTAAAGTTGAATAACAAAATTGCAATTTCATGGTACGGTGGGCTCTTTTTAGTTTTCCTGTTTTTACTTTCGTCCTTTTCTCCGCACATGCGCAGACGCATAATTGAGCAGTCAAGCAAAGAGCCTTGAATATTGTAACTTTACTGTTTTTACTTAATTATCTGTTAAGGCCTCCCAATTGAATATTGACTTAATTATCCGTTAATTGTCTATTAGCGGCCATATTGAAGGAGTAGCCTTTCTTATTCACGTACGCACGAGAGAAAAGCCCTAGAAGTTTCTTTACTCTCCTTTCACATTAAACGCCTAAAGACCGCCTGAATTAGGAGGATTTTACTACCTCCAATTTTTCTTGGCCACGGTCCAAGTTTTCGGCAAACAAGTTGCGTTAAACAAGCAATTAGATTTTGCCACATCGCGTATTCTTATTTCTGGAGCAAAAGTGAAAGATAAAAGCTATATGATAATACTTATACTAATAATTCATAAACCTCCATTTTATGAGGAACTGGCCAGAAATGTTTTGATTCAATAGCATATAAGTTTAAGAATAATCACAGAAATTAAATAATCGATGTTATGTACAATTGTGATCCTTCAACATTGATGTTTTCGACCACATTTCTCGTGAATGAATAGCAATTGACCCCGTAACACGATTATTATAAAACGGGACATGACAACAACTGGCGACAACCAAGCAATGAGTTCATAGGTCAATCCTAACTCACAGCCATTTGGTTTTCGGCATTCTTTCCAAGTCATCTCCAACTATAGCGGCGTCAGCATCCCACCAAGTTTCAACATCGCATTCCGTCACGTTCCCCAACGGCGACCTCATATTCCTCATATCCCCCACCGTCAAGTCTTCCCCGGTTCTCAAGATAACCTTCCGTACGCCGCCACACTTCACTCCGTCGATTTTAACGCCGTCTTCTTTCTCTATCTTTGGACGCCAATCCCCGAGTATCGCTGGTTTCCGGCACGCAAGGCGCGTATCCCACACCCTCACCGCCGCATCCTTCATGCTGTTCAATCCCGCAGCCACAACGACTGCCGGAGATGACGGGGAAACCGTAGGAATCCGGTCAAAAATATTCTGAGCTACGCTGGCATCTTCTAATGACGATGAGGTACAACTGCGGTGCGATGATGATGACGAAAAACAATCTCCATCAAACCTGAACCCTAACCCTAAACCTAAATTGTCCCAAAGCTTGACAACGCTCTTTCCTGAAGCAATCTCCGATAACTGATCGCCGATGCTCCAGAGAGACGAGCTCCAGTTATCCTCTGGGGAATTAAAGCCGGATCCTTTAACCCTAAAAACATCGTCCGTCTCCCTGTTATAACGCTCGTATAGAGAATCTATGTCCTCTTGCGAGTCGTAGCCGGAAGAGGAGCAGCATGATGAATCGTCTTCATCGTCGTCATCGTCCTCGCTGAAATCGAAATGTTGCAAGAAAGTTTGACTGGATAAGGAATTTTCTTTTTGAAATTTGATGATCAAGAGCTTGATTTTGCTCATTATGGCGCTAAGTGAAGCGAGAAATGCGAAAATCAGGGCACCCCATTTGCAAAAACTGTATGCTTGGGAGACCGTTTCCATGCCGGAAAGAGAGAGAACTCTGGAAAGAAAAGATGGGTTTTGAAGGGAGTTTAATCCCGTTTCGAAATCACCAATTCTGTTAATCACAGGGACCTCCATGTGTGTGTGTATGTATGTCAGTATGTAATATTATAAGATAAGGAAAGAAAATGTCTAATATGAATTAGAAATTGCCAAATGTTTTTGGATGCAAGCAAAGCTCAATTGTTAATAATAGACTGGATAGCACTTTCAATATATACAAGAGGAAAGGATGGCTGGATATTGGGAAAGAAGGAGGTTTGGTGAGGAGGAGGAGTTTGGTATTTATAGGGAACCTCGACCCGATAAGGATGAATCTGAATAAGAAATGAAGACCAGCTATATGGGTAAAACAAAGACCAAATACAAATACAAATAGTATAAGATATGATGTGTGGAGGATAACCTGTGGTTATGCCGTGAGGAATTCTCTGTCCACGTCGGAGTACAGAGCAAGCAGTTTTGAATGGTACTGGATCGCCACATCCGCGTCACCTCTTCGTGCAAATAATCTTCATCGTATGTTTTACATTTGAGTGGACCATGACGAGTCAGCTGATTTCATGATATTCAAGCACTCGCGTTGTAGGCAAAAAAAAAATAATAATAATAATTATACGTGAGATTATTACTAAAAAATAATTGAAGTATGATGGATATATAATGTGTATAAAATACAAAATAAACTAAAAAATAAAATTAGCCCATTGACTATAATATATGATAATGCTATGTATAATATAGGCATAAATCAAATGGAAATATAATTATGACAAAAAAAATTGGGACATAGGATTTGAGTAAATAAAAAAAATACCAATTAAGAAAAGAGAGAAAGAAATATAACTTGAACAAATAAACTAAAATTCATTGTAATGGTTTTAATTAATATTTGTAGGAGTTAGAGTGAAGGTTTGAAAAGGAGTGGAGGCTAAACTTGTATAGTCTTAAATTTGATGTGATAAACTAACCGTAATATAATAAAAGGATAAATATCATAAATAGTATTTAAACTTTGTCGATATGCATAATTTACTATTCGTACTTTGAAAAAATCAATTTACTATCTAATTGATATTTCTATGATCATTTTTATTAACTAACATAATTTTGTTAAGTTTATCTATTGATATAAATATAAGGGAAAATAAAAAATTAAATGATTCAACTACCTTAAGGTTATGAGGTAGCTCGCAGCCACTTATATGAAGTTGCATAACCTCCATCATGTAGCCACTAGCCATCCCTCAACATTGGGGATGTCGAAACGGTTGCTTAATACAAATTGGATTGTGATTCACTTCAAAAAGATTATTTGATCCATTAGCTGTCATGAAATAAAACTCGATTCATCCTTATATTTTTATTAGTAAACAAATTTAATAAAGTTAATTCAAGTAATAAAACTAATCATAAAAACTTTAATTAGGTAGTAAATTAATCTTTTTAAAATATAAATAGTAAATTGTACATTTTGACAAAATTTAGATACTATTTATAACATTAATCTTATGGTAAAACCTTTTAACAAATAAATTTTCATAAAAAACAAACTATAAAGATACAAAAAACGATGGTTATAAAAACACTATTTTCTTTAATGTAAGAAATAAAAGCTTATATTATGAATTAATCATGTAATAAATAAAAGATTAAATATTTAATTTTTTATTATTTTATAATAAAAATAATAACCATAAAACTTGTTAAAACTACAATTATTTATACATATTTCATAATTAACTTATTCAAAAATATATATAATTGACAATTCCACATGTTATAAAGAATTCCTTTATCTATAAAAATATTTTTTTTTCTTTTTAACTCTAGAATCGTACGATAACTTTTAAAAATTAAACTGCAATTGTTTATGCGTATTTCATGTTACTTTTTTTTTAAAGATATATATAATTTATAATTTTTTTTGTTATACCAAATCCCTTTTATCATATTTTTATATTCTTATCAACCTAATATATATTTAAGATGGATGTGCTTTGAGAATCGATTCCTCGTCTCCGTGTCATTATCCTTGATGTCTGGGATTCGTGGCTCAAAAGACGTAGACGGTTCCACCATAGTGACGCTGGCCCGTGGCATTTGACGTTGCCTTTTGTTGGCACCGATGAAGAATCTTCTAATTATTTTAATGCAATTCTCATCGTTCTTGGAATGTCATCGCACTCGGTTTAGAAGGTTGATTTGAGTACGTGGAGATCAATCGTCAAGAGGTCAAAATAAGTTGGATGGAGAGTCGAAATAGGGTCAATAAAAAAAAAATATATATATATATATATATATATCATATTTTGAAAGAAATATGAATATAAATTAGTATACCTTGTCTATAGATATAGTTAATAATGAAATCTAATTGGTTACTATTGACTTTATTAATTAGCTGTTAAACCAGTCCATTTAAAAATAAATATAGATGTCTCTCTCTAAAATCTAATACTAATGCCCCTTCATTTCCAATTTAATAATCAATCATAGAAGATAAATTTCTTTTCTTTAATGATATCTACTTGTGATTTTTGTTCCTTTTTCTCTAAGATTAGTTATGAAGCTGCTGGTTAGGCTCATACATAGTTACTGTATAGATGTCATAAATGCTACTTAATAACTTGACTTATATGCATACCCAATTACATGTTATGTCTACAGGACTTTCATGATCTTAAGAGGGTCTAATATGATCATTTAAAATTTTCATATCACTTGTGTACATAAAAATAGTCTTATAAGTCAGAAATTATAAAACTTTAATTAATTATTTACTACGGTTTCTAATTTTTAATTTACTAACTAGTAATAAAATATAAATAAGTAGGGATATCTAATATTTCATAATCCATTAGAACCATAGAAAATTGGTATTCCTTACCAAATAATAAGATAAGGTAAAACAATCTTATATATCACAAGAATTACTAAATTATATAAAACCTTAACATATAAATACTTCTACAAAAAATATTTCTATACTAGCTATACGATTTCAACTAACTCTAACATGATTAAATATATCTTCAATTTGCACTCTATTCTCAAGGTTATCCCAATTCCTATTTAAATGAACCTAAAAAGAAACTATAAGGGAATGAGGATACTATAACTCAGTGAGTTTGTTCCTCACCACTATCATTTAAGCAAGTTATCAAATATTATTAATACACATACAATCTATCTATAAGTGAAATGAAAGAATATGCGATGAATATAGGCAACACATCCATAGGAGACTGGAAGTATAGAAGGTATAGATTTACGTAGTCTATACGTTGATTATCCACTGTATTTACCCACATGAGGTACCTCACTTTAACTGCATAAGGCTACTTGGGGGCATTGTTCTTTCAGATGATACTCAATAATTATCCTAATTAAGAAAGAAATATTAATCTAAATAGGTGGATCCCAACTAGGGCCATCCCCCATCAACAAATCATATCCAAAGCTCATTGGGTACAACAAAGCAAGTCATTTCGTTATCAAAATATATTTAAGGCTCCATGAGCATAAATATGTAAGTCCTCTCACAATCATTTGGGGATACCATGCTAGCTTTACCTCAGCAACAAAAACATCATCAAGGTACTATGAGCCATCATAGAAATCATACTAAAAATAGGTTTAGGCTTGGAAAAACGTTTTCTAAGCTTACTTTTTTAAAAATATGTAAAGCTAACACTCTCAATTAGTATACCAAATGTGTTTATAAACCCTATAAAGTTTTGGTTTGAACCCCAAATTGGACGTGAGTACTTTAAATAACTTCATGAGTTAATAAGATCAAATAAGTTAAAACTCAATTAAATTATAAACTCAAATACAATATGAATGAGAAAAACCCTAAAATATTGATTGAAACTCTAATCGTATACAAAAACCCTAAACTCTATATATACGTAACTATAAGAGATTGAACTCAAACTTGATAAAAATCGTAAAAATCATGACCCTAAGCTTATAAAATTTATAAATTTATCCCAATAACAATAAAATCCTAATTAGGTACATTTATCGATCAACATGCATAATTGCATAAAATCGTCAATAAACGAGTGGAGATTATTCCTAAATATTTATAAATGTAAAGAATAACAAATTGATTAACAAAATTTGTAAGGTTACAAATATCATTTTACGATTATTTGTAACCCCATATAAGTATATATGTGTATTAGTTTTATTTTGATTTAATTTTATTACACATCTTATGTTTATGTATTAGATAGTGTACATTAACTTTTCATTTTATATTTTCTATCATGATTATGTCACCTTAAACATTATCTAAAATCTAAGAAGATTTTGAGAAAAGTCAATCAAATTATTTTATAAATTTTCTTTACTTTCTTTCCTTTATTTTCCCCTCTTTCTTTTCTTCCTTATTACTTTTTCTTCTTTTCCTTTTCCAAATTGCAAAAGTTTTAGCTACTTCTTGCTTCTCTCAATCCTCACACATGTGTAATTAAGAAGATAAAAAAAGATAATAAGATAAGGACAAGTCACATCTTATCTTATTTTCTTTTTTTCATTTTTTTTAACTTTTACTTTTCCTTTTGCTTTTTCGGCCGGCAACATGTTTGCACATATATTATATGTTTCTTTTTGTCATTTTAAGGAAATAAAACACAAGACAACATATACAAATTTTTCTCTCCCAAACCATCACTTTCCATCCTCTATTCTCCATTTTCTTCTTTTAGTTTGCCTTTTCTTTTGATTCCACAAGTTGAAGAAGAAGAAGAACTTTGGTTCCAACAAATTTCAAGACAAAACAAGAGTAATGAATTAGTGTTTATGTTGTATTTAATTTGTTATGTAAGATCAATTTATATGTATATTTTGTTATATGTGTATTTTGTAGAGTTTTATGTATTATAAGAGTATGTAATGAAGTTTATACGTATTTTACTATTTTTGTAATGGAATTTCATGTACATGTATGGAATTATATGTAAAGTTGTTATTTTTATGTATGTGTTTATATATGTATACGTCTAATTATATATATAACTATATGTACATATATGTTAGGATCAACTATGTAAACATAGAGTACGTATCGATATATATATAGGTATGTGTATATAGTATGTATACATACCTATGGTACCTAGTATATTTAAGTTATTATACATATATGTGAGATATACCATAAGGATATATGTGTACATATATATAAATAAAGCAAGAAAACATAGGTATAAAAGTATAAGTATAAATATAAATATACATGTAATAGTAGTATAATATAAGTATAAGTATATATGTATGTCTAAATAATACATGTATAAGAATACTAAATTACTAAATCTCTAAATAAGACAATATAAGTATTTATATACAAACATACATGTTGGGCCTTGACTTTAGAAGGGAAAATAGAGTTAATTTCAAAAAAATTTAATCGATTATAATAATAATATATATATATATACACACACATATAACTATTAAATTAGTATTTCAAAATTGGAAAAATATAAAAACTAAAAGAATTTAGAAAGTGACATGTATATTAATGGGAAGTTGCTACGTTAGCACTCCCATTTATTTAATTAAATTCATAATTATAGAAATAATAATTAAATTTTTACAATATTGAAATTTAATAAAATAGAAAATTATAAATATAACAAAAACTGCTTAAATGTGAATTTAACCTTAAATTAGTGAAATAAGTAAATTATTATAAAATAGACTTAAAAATAAGAAAATTTTCAAAATATAAAATTTAGAATTAAATCATAAATTCATAAAGAAAAACTTAAAATAATAATTTACAAATATTTGAGTCAAAATAATAAAATTCTTGAGATTTTAAGACCATAATAAAAAAATGAGAATTACAATATTTAAAACGGACTCCGCTATGTGAAAGTTTATTTGAAAAAGATAAAAATTGAAGTTGAAATGAAAAAGTTATATGCTATTGACGAAAAAGTTCAAACTGAGAATTATATATAAATAAATAATGAATATGGGTAGATTTTGTTATGAACTAAGGACGGTTGAGGTATGGTAGATGCCCTATATGGTAGACATTGTATATGGTATAAAGAACCCTTGATTAGTTACCCTTCTAATTATGAACTCTTCACACAATATATAAGGCTCTACAATTATTGGCTTCCCAAAAACATACAGATCCACATGACATCATCACATAAGCATATTTATATAAAATTTAAACTACAAAGTTTACAATAAGTAGTAATTTAGTACTTCTAGGTTTATATTACTAACAAAACAACAGTACATAAGTAAAAGTTTGCATAGTCAGTTCTCTCATCACACCTGATGACCCACTCTTGCCTAGTTCCCTAAGCTAACTTGTAGCATTCCCCAGCCAACCTCAATAAATAAGCTATTCTTCAGCAGAAGTCTAAGAGAGTGTAAGCCTAAACTTAGTAAGCAAAACCTTCAATTACACCACAAGTAAGTTATAAATATATTATATTTACACATATAAATGAATGAACAAATAGAATACTAAACAATACGTATAGTTAACTAATCCATATATGTAACTCAAATTTAACACTCTCTGAAGTTAGGGTTAGAGTATACATGGTACCAATTAGATCCGAGTATTATACTAGAACTTACTTTACTACAGAACTATATGTTCCATACTTAAATCAAATAAGTCCTTCATTTTCATAAAAACCAAGTTCTAGTATAATCGTAATTGAGCTCCTGTAGTCCATACTTACCCCTAAACAGAGGCCTCTAGACTTGACCCTTAGTTAGGTGGTTAGCACCTCCAACGTCTAGTATTGCCGTGGGCCAAGGTAAGGTCATTTTGTATGAGTGCATCGTACAGAACCAATAAATTTATAATAACAACCCTTAAATGGCCTCTCTCTACCTCCGTATGATGTGATAATTGGAATTATGTCTATGCAATGTATGTTAATGCATGTACCGGTTTCTTCTTATAAGTAAAGTATAGTTAAGTCCAATTATGATGTAACCATCCAAAAGTACACACAATTATTGTCTATACTACCATGCAACAAACAAAGTATTATTCGTACTCAAGTAAATTCACAACTCAGCACATTATAATATACACAAGCATTTCCTAACCCCACACAACTATCAATTAACAGTATCATTTAAGTCCACTATTTACAATCACATACAAGCATGGAATCATAGGTTAAATATTTACTCAACCATGATAACTCGCTCTAGTTATAATAATCAATTGGGAGATCCTCGCTCGCGTCGAAATCACCTGATCATTACGATATAATAACGATAGTAAGCAATTGAATTAACTAGTAATTCTAGACATCTATTTACCTAATTCTACTTAGATTACTATCAATTTTAATCCGATTAGACTTTATCACTAATTAATCGTATGTAACTTTTTCATTTTATTTCTAATATTTACGAATTTATAGTAATTTTCCATCGTTTTTTAATGTACGTTCACATGGTGATGTCCGTTTTGGACGTTAAAACCTGTGTTTTACGATATAAACTAAATTTATTGAAATTTTAACTATTGAAGCTTAATTATTCTTATTGGTTATTTTTATGTTCTATTTTAATAGTTAATAGTTTCATTAGCCATTAATTCTTACACTTAAATGATCTTTTGGTTTATTATTTTAGAGGCTTATATCATGGCTTATGTTATCAATTGCTTATGTCAAGGTTTATGTCATCATTTAATTATATCATTGCTTACATCATTGTTCAATTATGTTATTGCTTACATCATCATCCATTATTATCCTTATGTACTCATACACTTTGTACATATGTTATATATATACTTATACTTCTTACATACTAGTATGTATACTTATGTACTTATACATATATTAGTACATATACCCATATACACATATGGTGGCATACGTATTTTTATATATATTTTCGTATGCCTAAATTTCCCTCTTAAGAAAGCTTTACAAATTTTATATTTTTATACTTTAAGGGTGTATTTAACATCGTATATGTATGTATAGTTAGTATATATCTCATTTTAGGTTATGTATATAATGTATACTTATGTACAAAGGTCTTTATACATGTATCTATCAAGTATGCTCTTATATACAAATTCTTAGGTATATGTACATGTGTTCTTCTTCTAATTATCTAAGGATTCCTACTCTTCTATACATGGGTATGGAGCTTCCACTTCCAACAACACATATGCACATATGATACCAACTTTCTACACTAACCTAACTTACACAACTAACTACTACATAAAATAGAAAATCATATAAGAACATACCTCTTTCTTGTTGATTTATGTTAGTAGAAAGTGTGAAAGTGAAGTAAGAAAGTGTTTGGAATTATGGAAGCGAAGGGAATCACGGTTCAAAAGAGGAAGAAAAGGACTTTGTTTTGTATTGTTTTGTGCTTTGAAAATGAAAACAAGTGGGGTCCTAAGTGGGGAAAGGAGTGCATGGCAATAAGGGATGAAATGGGGAAAAAAATCTAAAAGAAGAGAAAAGAAATCAATAGACAAGAAGCGAAGATTCTAGTTGATAAGGACACATATGTTGAATTTTCAATTAGTTAACTTAGTCAACTTTTGACTTGGTCAACATTATACTTGGTCAACAGGTCACAATTACATGTAATGTAAGTGTACATAATGAAGTGATTAAGAAACATTAGAAAGAAAATTAAGGAAATGAAAGGAAATAAGAAGTTTAGTGAATTGATTAGTAAAAATAGGTAATGAGATCTTCCTTTAGGTATTTATATCCTATATTTATCATTTGGTAGGCTATTTAATGTAATCATCATGAAAAGTTTTATTTAGGGTATTAATACTTACTACATGTAACATAAGCATTAACTAAACTCTTAACTCTTTATAATATTAACTTAATTATATAATTAGAAGATGAATGTGATTTATGATGTAATGTCTTAGTTTCTAAATGATTACTTAAGTATTTATGTATTTATGAATGATTGAAAGTTATCTCTAATTTTTTACCAATGATTTGGTATAATACTAAGGTTATATTATTAATTAGGGTTTGAGGGTAAATTTTGGTGAATTAGTGCTTTTATACCCTTAAAGTTATAGTTTTAGGGTTTTTATCACTTTCAGATGAAATCTTTAGTGTTTACATATGTTTAGGGTAGAAAAATTTTATATGCGATTGATTAGTTATTTTAGGGTTTTCACTTTCACTAGCCTTGTTAACTCCTAGAAATATCTAACACACTTAAGTCTACTTTAGATGCTAGGTTGAAAAATTTAACGGTTTATATCCTTCCCCCCTTTAAATAAGTTTTGTCCTCAAAACTTGAAATGCATACCTGGTTTATCAAATAGATGCAGATATCGATGCTTCACTTCGTCTTCCGCTTCCCAAGTAGCAAATTCTTGTTCATGATTCCTTCAAATGACTTTAACATATCTAATTTCTTTATTCCTCAATTTTTGCACTTCATTGTCCGTGATCTCAACTGGATGCTCTCCATAAGTCAAATTTTCTTTTAATCTCACTAGTTTTAACTCAATGACTCGGTTAGGATCGGGAATATGTCTTCTCAAAACAAACATATGAAATACATTGTGGATCCTTGACAAATTAGGCGGTAAAGCCAATCAATAAGCTAACTTCCCTACTCACTCTAGAATTTCAAAAGGTTCGATGTATCTCGAACTTAGTTTGCCTCGTGTCCTCATATGATGAATACTCTTGATTGGTTTCACTTTGAGATATACATGATCTCTTGCTTGAAACTCCAACTCTCTTCTTTTCAAGTTAGCCTAGCTTTTCTATCTATCTTGTGCTTCCTTCATTTTCTACTTGATTGCAGTAATTTTCTTAACTGTTTCTTATACTAACTTTGGACCCAACATTGCTTTCTCTACATCATCCCAAAATAAGGGTGATCTATACCTCCATCCATATATAGCTTCATATGGAGGCATCTGAATGGTTAAGTGATAAATGTTGTTATAGGCAAACTCAATAAATAGTAAATGAGAATCCCAATTTCCTTTAAATTCCATGATGTAGGCCCTCAACATATCTTCTAGAGTCTGTATGGTTCTCTTTGTCTATCCATTAGTTTGTGGATGGTACGCCGTACTGAACTACAACTTCGTTCCCATAACTTTCTATAGACTGGTCCAAAACTTGGATACAAATCGGGGATCTCTATCTGACATAATTCCTACGGGTACTCTATGTAATTTCACTATCTCTCTTATGTAGATTCGAGCCAGCTTTTCTAAAGAAAAGGTTATGTTGATCAATAGAAAATGCATTGATTTAGTGAGTTGATCAATAATGACCCAAATCGCATCATGTCTAGTAGTAGTTCTTGGTAAACTACTCACAAAATCCATAGATATTTGATCCCATTTTCATTCAAGAATAGGTAAAGGTTGCAACAATCTACCTAGTCTTTGGTGTTCAGCCTTTATTCTTTGACAAGTCTCACATTTCATTACATAATCAGCAACGTCTTGCTTCATTCTATTCCACCAAAAGTTCTTTTTCAAATCTTGATACATTTTCATTCCCCTGGATGAACAAAATAATTAGAGGAGTGAGCTTCATTTAAGATCTCCTTTCGAAGCTCTAAATCATCAGGTATACATAATCTATCATTCATCCTTAATGCTCCATGTTCATCCACTCTGAAATCAGTATACTTCCCGACTGCCATTTCTTCTTTTATCTGATTCAAAGCAAGATCATTCTACTGCATTCTTTGAATTCTTTCTATCAAAGTTGGCTCAACCACTATGTTCGATAATTCTACTTCAACTTCATGCCATGTGAATTCCAAATTCAATTTTTCAAATTCTTTGATCAATTCTCATTGATCAGCAAGAAGAGATGCAACTTCAGCATGATTTTTCCTGCTTAGAGCATCAGCTACTACATTTACCTTACCTAGACAATAATTAATTCTCAAATCATAATCCTTGATCAACTCAAGCCATCTCCTTTGTCTCATATTCAACTCGTTTTGTGTAAACAAATACTTAAGGCTCTTGTAATCAGTATAAATTTCACATCTTTGTCCATACAAATAATGTCACCAAATCTTCAATGCAAATACCACAGCCGCAAGTTCTAAGTCATGCACTAGATAATTCTGCTCATGTGGTCTCAATTGCTTAGAAGCATAAGCAATCACTTTCCCATTTTGCATCATCACACAACCTAAACCATTTTGAAAGCATCACTATATATAGTGAAAGGTCCATCACTATTAGGCAATACAAGAATAAGAGTAGATACTAACCTCTTTTTCAGTTCTTGAAAACGCTTCTCTTGCTTTTCTGTCTATTCATACTTTACATTCTTTTAAGTTAACTGAGTAAAAGGCCTTGAGATTTTTGAAAAATCTTTAACAAACTTCCTATAGTATTCAGCCATTCCAAGAAAACTTCGGATTTCAGTTATTGTTTTCGGTCTTTTCCATTCTACAATGGCTTTAATCTTTTCTGGATCTACTGAAATACCTTCACCTGTGATCACATGTCCAAGGAAAGATATCTCCTTTAACCAAAAGTCACATTTGGACAACTTTGCATACAACTTATGCTTTTGCAAAGTTTGCAATACTATCCTTAAATGCTTCTCATGCTACTTAGGAGTTACAGAATAAACCAAAATGTCATCAATGAACACAATTACACACTTGTCTAATAATGACTTGAACACACAGTTCATCAAACCCATAAAAGCAGCAGGAGCATTTGTCAAACCAAAGGGCATGACAAGGAACTAATAATGACCATACCATGTTCAAAATGCTGTCTTCAGTACATCTTTAGGTTTAATCCTAAATTGATGATATCCTGATCTTAGATCAATTTTAGAGAATACACTTGCACCTTACAACTGATCAAATAGATCATTAATCCGTGGAAGTGGGTATTTATTCTTAATGGTCACTTTATTCAACTTTCGATAATCAATACAGAGTCGCAATGACCCATCCTTTTTCTTAGCAAATAACACCAATGTACACCATGGAGAGACACTTGGTCTTATGAACCCTTGATCTAACAATTCTTGTAATTGCTTTTTCAACTCCTTCAATTCAACTGGAGCCATTCTGTAAGGAGGCTTTGAAATAGGTTCAGTTCCTGGTACCACATCAACAACAAAATCAATTTCTCTTTTTGGTGGCAACCCAAGTAACTCCTCAGGAAATACATCAAAAAATTCATTTACCACTCGTATTTCCTCCAGTATTGGCTTCCTTTGATCAACTTCTATCGCCTTCACCAAACTATCATCAATAATTATCTCCATAACACTTAACTCCTGCACATCTGCTACAACTAAGTCTCCTTTAAGTTTTGCTTGTACTCCATCAGAAGCTTCAAATACTATTTTCTTTTCTTGACAATCAACATTAGCTTTGACATCAATCATCCAATTCATCCCTAATATTGCATCATACTTACCCATATCCAAGAGAATCATATCAATCTTACTATCGATATCCTGAATTTGAAACAGACATCCTTTCACCATCTCTTTTGTAATTGCAACGCTTCTTGTAGGACTTTTCACACCAAAGCTAGATTTGGTAGCATTGGTAGTTAAGCCTATTCATTTCACCACTTTAGATGATATAAAGGAATGCGTAGCTCCCATATCGAACAAAGTATAAACAGAATGTCTATCTATCTTAACATTCCCTAAATTATAACAAAAAGTTTTCTCCTTATACTTTTAGTATCATGAATTTATTCCTAAATTCTAAGTACTTATTATTAACTTACCATAACTTTACTTTATGTACTTAAATCTCAATAATTCATAAAGAAATATTTAGAAACACATACTTGCAATAAGCTCAATTCCTACTATCTCCTTAGGTTCACCATAATCCTCCAGTTCTTCTCCAGGAATGTTCTCATAAATCCACTCACTCTCCAAATTATATACTCGAGCAGCATTAGTTGAAGTCGAACGAATGTTTCCCAAAGCTGGTCTTCTAACTGTTTTTCCTATACCCAAACGTCCAACAATTGGTGGTGGTTGTTTTGCTGCTTAAGTAGTGATAGAAGTATGTTGTGAACATGCAAAAGAGAAATGTCACACTTTATTACAAATGTAGCATGTAACGGTATTTTTCTTTGGACAATCTATCACCCGATGTGAACTTTCACCACAAAAGAAGCATTTGCCCTGAAGTTGGGGACATTTCCTAGGATAATGATTTCCTTTGCATCTCCAGCATTTAATAACTCCACCAAATGCTTTCCTTTGAATAGGAATTTGGGGTTTCATAACCCTTTTGAATTTGCTACTGCTGTTACTTCTAGGTCCTTCAAAAGGTCGCTTCCCAAACACATTAACCTTTTGTCTACTTGCTTGCTTACTTTGTCTTTTTGCTGAATCCAACACTTTAGCCTTCTCAACCATATTTGCAAAGCTTCTTGGTTCAAATTCTATCATCCTTTTCTTCATCTTAGGATCTAATCCTCAAGAAAATATCTACATCTTCAGTCTATCATTAGTTTGATATTTTGGCGGTGCAAACTGCAATGGTTTGTTAAATTCAGATTCATATTGTTCCACAGTTTTTGTTCCCTTCATTATGTCCAACAAGTCTTCACTATATCTTATCCTCAAACTTTCAAGGAAGTAATAAGCCAAAAATTCTCGTTTGAAATCTTCCCAAGTGATCGAATCTCTCAAACTCCTTTGTTTCAACTCTTACCACGTCTGTGCTCACATCTTGAGCATATAGGTCCCATAAGTGAGTCGAAGATGTGGTGGTACTTCAAAAGCTTCAAACGACCACTCTATTTAGTTGAACCAATCTTTAGCTTCATCTGGTCGACTAGCGTGACCTTCAAAGTACTTTTTGTAGTGAATGTACTTAGGCAACATACTATGCTGTTATCTTAAATCAAGCTGTATTGGTCGCACAACTCCTGCTTGACCTATTAGTGGTGGAGGAGGAAGAGGTAAGGGTACTTCTCTATTAGCATCTGGTGGTAGAGATTATACAGGAGGAGTACGTTCTCTTTTCAAAAATGCCCTCAATAACTCATTTTGTGCTTGTAATGCAACTAATATCTCATCAGTGTGATCCTACTGCATATGTGGCTCTTCCTTTGGCACAGGTGGAGCTCCAACTAGGGGTCTTTGTCTACACCTATTCTGACTGAAAATTTGTTTCCAACTTTCAGTGAGAAACATTTTGTCGTAAATAATTAAGTTTAACATCCATTATATAAATGAAAGAAAACATAATTATTTCAATATTTATGGTACATAAATTATAACTTTCATTTCTTACAAACAAAAGGAGTTTACATCCATATAACTTTAGGTCCAAAGGATAAGTTTCACACATTACCTAACCTTCATCAAACCTAAACATCCACTACTTCTAGTTTTTTATACATATCATCCTCACTACAAGCAACACTCAGAGTACAAAATGATTACACACGATCCTAATATCTACAACAAAAAGAGACATGTATGATCACTTTGAAGTCATAGAGCCACTTCATATTCGAACTATAAGGTCATCTACTCTATCCATCCTAGGTAAGATGATAGTCTAACACTAGGGCCACCTCAAGGTTCATACTTAGGAACTCTAAAGATAGATCCAATGCTAGAATTCACCCTCGATTCCTCATTAGGAGCTTATTGAGCCCATTATCGAGGCAACTAGAAGTCCAAAGGATCTGGCTGAATCATAAGCATCTCATTAAGATCTCCTCTAGCAACAAATTTAGGTGGAAGCCCTGGATCCACCTAGTAGTACTTAAACTTAGGGATAGTTACTGAAGTAAGGTGAGGTTCTTGAGGAGGCTCAAGGTATAAAGCTAAGGCATTCGATCTAACTGCTGGCTCAGGCTCAAACTCAAGTAATGGTGGATTAACATTTCTAACTTCATTCACTCCATATTTTGCCACTGCACTAACATTCCCCGGAGTGTAAATCCTCAGGTGATCAACCCGCTTATCGATAGCCAAGGTAACTCCGTAACTTACATCTTCCCAAAAAGTGAATGAAGGGGGCACTGGTCCAGGCTCCCCATAAACCAAAAAGACCAACCCATAAGAATAAACAGGGTTTTCTTCAGACTTAAGCAGATACATTATCTCCTCATTCTCTAGTAGTCACTAGGAATCTATAAGCTCTAGAAATTTCTTCTCTCTTGCCAATAATTGTTTAACCTATGGCCCCAAGCAACAAACACCTTAGGTAACATACGAGGTCTACTCACCAAAGCCAAATCCTTACAAAGGATCTGTAGACGTCGCTGATAACTAAACAGTGTCTCGCCTTACTACTGTCTAAAGACAACCCATCTAGTCATTAACTACAGTATCGACTCCTAATCAACAAGGCTTACGTTAGATCTTAGAATATGGTTAACATAAATCTTGTAAATTTATGTGTAAAAGCTTAAATACTTAGCTCAATTCTACCCCCACTTAACCTCACTCGGTAGGTTGTCTAAATGTCTTACTTGTATTCAAGCTCTGATAGTACTAAATCTATCACGAACTGAGGACAGTCTAGTGGTAGCAGACGCCGTATATTACATGAAGAACCCCTGATTGGTTACCCTTCCAATTATGAACTCTTCACACAATATACAAGACTCTACAACCACTAGCTTCCTAAGAACATATAAATTCACATGATATCATCACATAAGCATATTTATGTAAAATTTAAACTACAAATTTACAGTAATCAGTAATTTAGTACTTTTAGGTTTATATTACTAACAAAACAATAGTACATAAGTAAAAGTTTGCATAGTTAGTTCTCTCATCACACCTGATGACCCACTTTTGCCCAGTTCCCCAAGTTAACCTATAGCATTCCCCGACTAGTCTCAACAAATAAGCCATCCTACAGCAAAAGTCTAAGGGGGTATAAGTCTAAACTTAGTGAGTAAAACCCTCAACTACGCCATAAGCAAGTTATAAATACATTATATTTATACATATGAATAAATGAACAAATAGAATGGCAAACAATACGTACAGTTAACTAGTCCATATACGTAACTCAAATTTAACGTCCTTTGAAGTTAGGTTGGAGTATACATGGCACTAATCAGATTGGGTATTATACTAGAACTTACTTTACTACGGCACTCTACGTTTTGTACTTAAATAAAACAAGTCCTTTATTTTCATAAAAACTAAGTTCTAGTATAATCGTGAGTGAGCCCCCGCAGTCCACAATCACCCCTAAATGGAGTCCTCTAGACTCGACTCTTAGCTAGGTAGTTGCTACCTCTAATACCTAGTATTCCCGCAGGCCAAGGTAAGGTTATTTTGTACTAGTGCACCGTACATAACTAATAAATTTATAATAACAACCCCCTAATAGCCTCTCTTTACCTCCGTGTGATGTGATGGCCAGAATTATGTCTATGTAATGCATGTTGATGCATGTACTAGTTTCTTCTTATAAGCCGAGTATAGTTAAGTCGAATTATGATGTGACCATCCAGAAGTATACATAATTATTGCCCATACTACCATGCAACAAACAAAGTATTATTCGTACTTAAGGTAAATTCACAACTCAACACATTATAACATATACAAGCATTGATCAACCCCACACAATAATCAATTAGCAGTATCATTTAAGTCTACTATCTACGATCACATACAAGCATGGAATCATAAGGTAAATAATCACTCGGCCATGACTCGCTCTAGTCGTAGTAATCAATTGGGAGATCTTCGCTCGTGTCGAGATCACTTGATTATTACGATATAATAATGATAGTAAGCAACTGAATTAACTAGTAATTATAGACTTCTATTTACTTAATTCTACTTAGATTACTATCAATTTTAATCCGATTAGACTTTATCATTAATCGTCTGTAATTTTTTCATTATATTTTTTATATTTACGAATTTATAGTAGTTTTCCATCATTTTTGGATGTACGTTCACACAGCGATGTCCGTTTTGGATGTTAAAACTTGTGTTTTACGATATAGACTAAATTTATTGAAATTCTAACTATTGAAGCTTAATTATTCTTATTGGTTAGTTTTATGTTCTATTTTAGTAGTTAGTAATTTTATTAGCCATTAATTCTTACACTTAAATGATCATATGGTTTATTATTTTAGAGGCTTATGTCATTAATGGCTTATGCCATCGCTTATATCATGGCTTATGTCATCAATTGCTTATGTCATTATGTCATTGCTTACATCATTGTTCAATTATGTTATTGCTTACATCATCATCCATTATTATCCTTATGTATTCATACACTTTGTACACATGTTATATATATACTTATACTTCTAACATACTAGTATGTATACTTATGTACATATACATATACTAGTATACTTATGTACATATACATATACTAGTACATATACCCATATACATATATAGTGGCATATGTATTTTTATACGTATTTTCGTATGCCTAAAGTTCCCTCTTAAGAAAGCTTTACAAATTTCATATTTTTGTACTTTAAGGGTGTATTTAGCATGGTATATGTATGTATAGTTAGTATATGCCTCATTTTAGGTTATGTATATAATGTATACTTATGTACAAAGGTCTTTATACATGTATCTATCAAGTATGCTCTTATATACACATTCTTAGGTATATGTACATGTGTTCTTCTTCTAATTATCTAAGGATTCCTACTCTTCTATACATGGACATGGAGCTTCCACTTCCAACAACACATATGCACATATTATACTAACTTTCTACACTAACCTAACTTATACAACTAACTACTACATAAAATAGAAAATCATATGATAACATACCTCTTTCTCGTTGATTTATGTTAGTAGAAAGTGTGAAAGTGAAGTAAGAAAGTGTTTGGAATTATGGAAGCGAAGGGAATCACGGTTCAGAAGAGGAAGAAAAGGACTTTGTTTTGTATTGTTTTGTGCTTTGAAAATGAAAACAAGTGGGGTCCTAAGTAGGGAAAGGAGTGTATGGCAATAAGGGATGAAAAGGGGAAAAAAATCTAAAAGAAGAGAAAAGAAATCAATAGACAGGAAGAGAAGATTCTAGTTGATAAGGACACATATGTTAAATTTTCAATTTGTTAACCTAGTTAACCTTTGACTTGGTTAACCTTTCACAATTACATGTAATGTAAGTGTACATAATGAAGTGATTAGGAAAAATTAGAAAGAAAATTAAGGAAATGAATGGAAATAAGAACTTTAGTGAATTGATTAGTAAAAATAGGTAATGAGATCTTCCTTTAGGTATTTTTATCCTATATTCATTATTTGGTTGGCAACTTAATGTAATCATCATGAAAAGTTTCATTTATAGTATTAATACTTACTACATATAACATAAGCATCAACTAAACTCTTAACTCTTTGTAATACTAACCTAGTTATATAATTAGAAGATGAATGTGATCTATGATGCAATGTCTTAGTTTCTAAAGGATTACTTTAGTATTATATGTATTTATGAATGATGAAAGTTTAATCTTTTACTAATAATTTGGTATAATACTAAGGTTATATTATTAATTAGGGTTTTAGGGTAAATTTTGGTGAATTAGTGCTTTTATACCCTTAAAGTTATAGTTTTAAGGTTTTTATCACTTTCAAATGAAATCTTTAGTGTTTACATATGTTTAAGGTAAAAAAATTTTATACGCGATTGACTAGTTATTTTAGGATTTTTACTTTCAGTAGCTTTGTCAACTCTTAGAAATATCTAATACACTTAAGTCTACTTCAGATGCTAGGTAGAAAAATTTTGGGGTTTATAGATTTTACTATATACTTATGTAGATTAAGTATCTTATCTAGAAACTTAGTATTTATTGCACTTTCTAATTATCAAGTGACCCCAATATGGATACCAACCTTTTAGTAAACTACTACAATCTCTAATTGATATTATAGCCGAGTCAGTACTCTTGATGATTTTATACTTGTTTGTGATTATAGTTAATGGATTCTAAGTTCTATTGATAAATGACTTAATATGAGTAGGGTTTGGAGTATGCATGTGATTAATATATGTATGTTAAGTAAAAATATTTTAAATTTATAAAATTGAATTGGTTACTGCATTGTAGATATCGGTAGATAATTTATTGTTTGTGATATTGACTGATAATGTGATCACTGGACTTAAGTATATATGGCTTGATTAAACTAAATTGGGATATGCATAATCATACCTTACATTATAATAATTCTAGTCGTCACATTACACGAAAGTAACGAGTGGTTATATGGAGGTTGATTATTAATTATGAATAAAGTATTTTAGTACAGTGTACACCTACAACATGATTTTACCCTAGCTTGTAGAAAAACTAGGCATTGGAGGGACTAATTGCTTGACTAAGAGTTAAGTCCAAAAGTCTCCATTTAGGAGTGAGTATGGACTATAGGGGCCCACTTACAATAATACTTAGAACTTAGTTTTCAAACTGGAAATGAATAAACTATTTTATCTTTGAAAACGGAATGCAAAGTTTCGTAGTTGTGTGAGTTCATATACGATACTCGGATCTGATTGGTGCCATATATACTCCAATCTTGACTTCAAAGAGCATTAAATCTAAGTTATATGTAGTACTTGGTCAGTTGGATGTATTTATGTGGCATTTTGTTTTTTTTATGCATTCATATGTTTGAAATTAATCATTCAATAATTTGTTTGTTGTATGGTGGAGGAATAGTTCACTAAACTCTTTAGCTTATGCCCTTATAGACTTTTTTTGTGGGAAGATCTATTCATCTTACCTAGCTAAAGCATGCCTAAGGTCAATAGAAAGTTTTTAGGTTTCTGTGAATTGAAGTAGAGAGTTAAGAGAGCTTTACTATAATAGACTTTCAGATAGAGTTCTTTTATCTGATATTTTAGGTTATTTAGTATGGATATGTAGTAATGTTTTTAATACTTTATCCTATCTAATAGTACTTTAGAGACTTAATGTATTTTATTAGTATGTATTGTAGTTACTTTATAAAATCTTATCTTAATATAAATATATTGTGATATTACTTATAACTGTATAACTCTTAGGTAACTAGTTATAGTAGTAGTCTTATATGCTGTATAAAGGGTTATCGATTAGAAGGGAAACTAATTTATAGTTTTTTGTATGATATATAACACTTGCCATGACTAGACTAGCCCTCAGGTCATGACAGAGTCATAGACATGCAACAAATATAACTAATTATTTTGGTCAGATATTTATATTTATCAGTTTAAAAAAGTGATCACATAGATGATAGCACATAGGCAAAATGGTCATTCAATAGACAATTAACATCAACCATCAAACAACATACAAACATCAAATGGCAAGTAAATAGTAGATCATAAAAACTCCCTCACTTGAATAATGCTCACTCTTTAAGCCTTTTGAGTTCTCAGAACTCGACAATTGAGTATTTAAAAGAAAATAAAACCTATGAGTATTCAGTAAAGCTAAATTCCTTAGTTGACTAATGTGTATTGCAGTTTGCCTAATTTTCCACCATAAGCTAAGCATGGTATGAACATGGTTTAACTTATTTATTAGGGTGATTAGGAAATATATTTACATATTTGAAAATAATTGTATCATTGTACTTATTTATTTATTTATCCTCATTGTTAGTTTATAGGATTAATTAACTTGGTTATTTTACCTATTTTTCTCGATTTATCTTAAATATTCAGTTGCATGTAACTGTTTCATTTTAACTTTAATTTTATGGTCTTATAGTCAATTTTTTTTTTTTATTGTTTTGGGATATATTTTCATGTAGTGGGGTCTATTTTGAATGTTGAAACTTGCATTTTTCATTATAGGCTGGAAATGTCAACAAATTTTATTATTTTGCCCTAAATATTTTTATTTATTATTTTAAGCTTTTCTTTATTAATTTATAATTTAATTAATTTCTAAATTTTATATTTTTGAAATATTCTTATTTTTTAGGTCTATTTTATAATAATTTCTTTATTTCATCATTTTAAAGCCTAAATTATTAATTGTATTACTTTTTATTATAATTGTAATTTCATAATTAATTTATTATTATTAATATCTTATTAGTTTTATAAATTTTCATTGAATTAAATAAATTAAGGAAAGCTAACGTAGCATTTTTTCAATTTATAATATTAATATATATATACATATATATTATTATAATTTACTAATTATTGAAAATTAAATCTTACTTTTCCTTTATTGTCATGGTCCATGTGTATACATATATATGTGTATTTACTTGTTAACTTACTTAAGGAATTAAGATATTAACATACTTATACTTGCATCTTTTAAATATGTACATATACTTATACCTATACTATACTAATATTATACGTATACTTATTGATGTGGACCTAATATTATACATATACTTATTGATGGTAACTAAGGCCGAGAGCAAAAAAGGCCGATCGTTAGGATGGGTCCAAGCTTGTCGAAAGCTTGGAATGAATAATGGAAACACGCAAGAGAACAAAAGAAAAAAAAAAGGAAATAAGTAAATCCACGAACAGTTCTAAAGGATATTACATACCAATGAAATTTCCAAAGACTCACGGCATAACTCAATATGACACATGAGTTGGTTCAGCGAGGTTACTCACCACCTAGCTTTGCTTAAGAGTTAGTGCTGTGAACCATGACCAAGGACAGACAAGGCCGATCGCTGGATGGGTCCAAGCTTGTAGAAAGCTCGAAAAAGGATTAATGGGAAAAAAGTACAAAAGGGAAAAATGAAGAACAAAATAGTAAGCAAAACCTACGAATAGTTTCAAAGGATATGATGTACCAATGAAACTTCCGAGGACTCACGACACAATTTGATATAACGCACGAATTGGTTTGATGAGGTTATTTGCCACCTAACCTTGTTTAAGGGAAAGGATAAAAGTGATGCTGAGAGTAAACAAACAATATTTACACAAGGAAGAAAAGTACTCAAAAGTGTATTAAGAATTGATCTGATGTCATCACAGTTATAAGTATAAGGGTATTTATACCCGTAAGTTAGGGTAACCTACCTAAAAAGGAAAAGATAAAAGGGTATTTCTTAAGAACGTAATGATCATGATACAAAAGGGTAAAAATGGATATATAAGAAAAACAATCATTTGTGCAATTGATTCTATACATGATACTATACAGATGGCGATGTTGCATTAGCGAGGTGATTAGAAGATGTGGAGAGAAAGTATGGACAATTGGCTTGCCAGAGTAGGGATGGCTTTATCAGTCTAGAATATTTCTTTCTCAGCTTCTTGGCAAGGAAGAAGCTGAGTAATTGGTCGGCTTGGGCATGATAGAGTAATCTTTTATTCAACACATTACTGTAAGAGGGGCGGTCATACGGCTCGATATGAAGGGTGATTCAACAATGAAGTATTCATCCTCAACAAGGGTTAGCTGGAACAAAAGGATTCATCAAGCCAATCCCTCTAGTCCTTAGGTTCGAATGTAGGTCAAAGGTTCTGGCAACCTGATTCCCATCATTCCCTCTGAGTTGTTTTAGATTTAGGATCAAATCCGAATGGTCTTTGCCTAGTTCTCCATCAAGGTAATACGGACTAAGATTGGTAATGTTGAAGGCATCAAAAACCCCATATCCCTTGAGCAATTCTAATCTGTAGGCATTATTATTGATCTTCTAGAGGATTTTGAAAGGTCCTTTCACTCTTATAGATAATTTGTTCTTCCTCTTGTTCGGGAACTGTTCCTTGTTGAGGTGTAACCACACCAAGTCTCCTGACTGAAATTGTTTGGCTGTCCTACCCTTAGTCTTTTCTTGCACTCTTCTAGCAACTTAATCGATGTGTTGAGTGACCTTATCATAGATGTACTAAAGGGATTATGCTCTGGCCAATGCATCAGGGTCCTCTTGCACGGGTATTGGTATAGGGGCATAGTTGAGGGGTAACTCGGGATTGAACCCATAGACTACCTCGAAGGGAGTCTACTTAGTAGTGTCATGTATTACTTGGTTGTAGGCGAACTTGACCACTAGTAGGCAGATGTCTTAATCAGCCAAGTTCTTGCTTACTGTAGCCTGAAGCAGTAACCCCAAGGTACGATTAACCATCTCTGTTTGGCCATCAGTTTGGGGGTGATAAGAGGTACTGAAGAGTAATTTGTTTCTTAGCTGACACCATAGGGTTCTCTAGAGATGGCTCAAGAACTTTGAGTCTTTATTGGAGACTACACTTCTCGATACGCCGTATATTCACATAATCTCCTATAAAAAAAGAGAAGAAGCGTCCCTAGTTTTCGAACAGGGCACAAAGTGTGCCATCTTATTGTACTTATCTACAACGACCATTACAAAATCTTTACCTTGGGTAGTTTACAGTAGTTCGAGGATAAAGTGCATGCTTAATTCGGTCCATGGTTTCGTTGGGATAGGTAGAGGCATTACTCTCCCTTGTTTGGCTTGGCATTTGGCCATCTTGCATACGATATAGCTTTCGACAACTGAATGCACATCTCTCTTCATTCTCGACCAAAAGAATCAGCCATTCAATAGTTCATAAGTCTTTCTTTCTCCAAAGTGTCTATAGAGATCTCCAGGATTCCTTGATTAGTAGCTCCCTTAGTGAGCAGTTCGATACATATAATTTTCCTCTTCGAAACAAGTAGCCATCATCCACATGATACTTATCCATTATCCTCCCGTTGAGACATTGCAAAATTATGGGTCCAAAGTGTAGATCCTCGGAGTACTGTTCTTTGATACTTGTAAATCCAAATAGTTTGGTCTGTAGTTTTGATAAAAGTACATATCTCCTTGAAAGAGCATCTGCAACTACATTGCTCTTTCCCTACTTGTACTTTATTACAAAATTGAATCCTTTAAGAAATTCAACCCATCTCGCCTACCGCTTCAACAACTTAGTCTAATTTCGGAGGTACCTGAGTAATTCATGGTCAGTTTATATGACAAATTCTCTCAGTAATAAATAATGTTGCTATACTTGCATTGCTTAGATCAGTGTCAGAAGTCCCTTATCATACACAGAGTAGTTCAGTCGAGGTCCTCGGAGCTTCTCATTGTAGAAGGCAATTGGTCAGCCTTCCTGCATCAGGACAACACCTATTCCAATGCCCGATGCGTAGCATTCTAGCTCAAAAATTTTGTCGAAGCTAAGTAGTACAAATTCTGGGGTGGAGGTCAATCTTTCTTTTATCTCAACGAAACTTCTCTCTTCCCTTTCTCCTTATCGGAAGTTGGTGTTCTTTTTTGTTAACTTGGTAAGTGGTGCAATGAGGGTACTAAAATTCTTGATAAATCTTCTACAAAAAAGAAACCATTCCATGGAAACTTTTCCTCCCAATCCAAATACTTATTAGTATTCCCAGATCTATTGAAACTCAGAATCTAAAGCTTCACATGGTCAGATGCTTTGGGGATTCGTACACATTCCTCTTCAAAATACTCTTCTTCCTCTTCATCAAGCTCGCTTAGGTTTATCTTTGCCTCACTCGTCTGCCAACTCCTCCACCTCAAATGGGTCAAGCTAGGTTCTGACCTCTAACAGGTTAAGCAGCTTAGGGAGTGTTTTGTGCAACCTTAGTGGGTCGGTAAGACAACGTATGAACGGCTCGGGTCAAATCTACTAAGAGGCTAACTACCTCATTAAGCCTCTTGTCAATGCTTCTAGGGGTTCCTTAAGACTGTCATCCATGGTAGACAACTCTACTATTATCACCCGTACCAACATTCATACTTAGGTCTGTCATTTTTCCTTACAGATTCAAAGCTCAAACAAACACTTTGGGAAGTTAATAGTTAACAACATAGCAGTGAAAAGAACAAAGTAACTTACTCTATTTCATACACGCAAAACAGAGTATAACAGAACTTTAAGAAGAACTTACTATAGTTCACACAAAACCTCCACTTTGATATTAAGATGTTGCAAACCATGACTAAGAGTAGACAAGGCCAATTGCTGGTAGGTCTGAACTTATAGAAAGCTCGAAAAATGACTAATGGGGAAAAAATGCAAAAGGGAAAAATGAAGTACGGAACAGTAAGCAAAACCTACGAATAGCTTCAGAGGATACGATGCACTAATGGAACTTTCGATGACTTACAGCACAATTTGATATAACGTACGAATTGGTCCGATGAGGTTATACATTACCTAACCTTACTTAAGGGAAAGGATAAGAGTGATGCTGAGAGTAAACAAATAGTGCTTACGTAAGGAAGAAAAGTACTCAAGAGTGTATTAAGAATTGATCTAATGTAGTCATAGTTATAAGTACAAGGTTATTTATATCCATAAGTTAGGGCAACCTACCTAAAAAAGAAAAGATAAAAAGGGCATTTCTTAAGGAAGTAAAGATCAGGATACAAAAGGGTAAAAATGAATATATAAGAAAAAAAATCATTGGTGTAATGGATTCTACATATACACATGGCGATGCTACATTGGTGAGGTTGTTAAAAGATGCAAACAAAAAGTACGGACAACTGGCTTACTTGAGCAGAGATGGTTTTGTCAGTCCGGAGTCTCTCTTTCTTGGTTTCTCAATAAGGAAGATGCCGAGTAATTGGTAGGCTCGGGCGTGAGAAAGTAATCTTTTATTTCACATACTACTGAAAGATGAGCGGTCATACGGCTCGGCAGGAAGGGTGATTCGATAATGAAGTACTTAGCTTTGGCAGGGGTTGGCGGAATAGAAGGATTTGTCGAGCCAGTCCCTCTAGTCCTCAAGCTCAGCTACGGGTCAAGGGTTCGGCAACTTGATTCCCATCAGTTAGGATAATAGTGAAATAATAATAAACAAGCTAACAAGAGCAATGTTCACTAAAAGGAAAATTTAGTGCATTAATGATGATCTCTACATATCATTGTGGCTATACGTAAGTAGGTATTTATACCCGAGAATTTAGGGCAACTTACCTAAAAATGGAAAAGATAAAAAGAGTATTGTCCTAAAGAAGTAATGTACAAAATATATAAAGAGTAAAAATGAATATTTAAGGTAAAATAATGATTAGTGTACCAAATTCTTCATGTGGTCCTAAATATGTGGTAGTAAGGCAATAGTGATGTTGTTAAAAGATGTAAACAAAATAGTACAATCTGGTTGTGTAGGCAAGTAAGGGTAACAAGTAGGTGCAGACTCATCCCAAAAGGAGTGGCTAAGGACTCCATGGGATCTCCTAATCTCTTGGCATCAATATTGCTGAGTTGTGAGTCGATTGGGGCATGTTAGGTAAGAGTGAGTGAAAGGGGCTGGTTTGTCAGCAAAACAATGATCCATTTGGCAAACAACCTCTAAGAGATAGGAAGTCACACAGCTCGGCATTAGGAGTTGGTTGGTAGTCATAATCAGTTCAGCCTTGGCAGGAGTCAATTAAAACAAGAGAACTCACTACGTCAGACCTTTGAGGCCTCAAGCTTGGCTGTAAGTTAATGGTCTAATGGCTTGATTCCCATCATTCCCTCCTGGTTGATTTAGATTTGGGGTTAAATCTAGCTAATCTCTGTGTAATGTTCCTTTAAGGCGATAGGGACTGAGGTTAGCAATGTTGAAAGTTTCAGAAACCCCAGTCTTTTGGTAACTTTAGTTTGTAAGCATTGTCATTGATCTTCTATAGGATTTTAAAGGGGCCTTCGATTTGAGTAGACAACTTTTTCTTTCTCCTGTTCATGAACCTCTCCTTGCTTAGATGCCGCCATACCAGATCTCTTGTTTGAAATTGTATTGACTTCCTGTACTTAGCCTTTTCTCACATTCTTCTGATAGTTTGGTCAATTTACCGAGTAACCTTTTTGTAAATGTACTGTAAGGACTAGGCTTAAGCTCTTGTGTTAGGATCTTCCTACTTGGATATGGGTATAGGGGTGTAATCAAGAGGTAACTTGGGGTTAAAACCATAGACGACCTCAAAAAGGGGTTTGTTTGGTGGTGCCATGCTTTGTTCGATTGTAGGCGAAATTTACCATAAGCAAACAGGCATCCCAATAAATCAAGTTCTTCCCTACTACAGCTAAGAGCAATGATCCTAAAGTGAGATTAACTACCTCTATTTAGGAGTGATAAGAAGTACTGAAGAGTAGTTTAGTCCTCATCCATCGCTATAGAGTTCTCCATAAATGGCTTATGAACTTTAGGTCTTTATTTGAGACTACACTTCTCAGTACGCCAAATATCTAAACAATTTTCTGCAAAAAGAGAGAAGTAATAGTTGAAGCATTATTAGTCTTAGAGCAAGGCATAAAGTGTGTCATCTTACTAAATCTATCTACAACGACCATTATGGAGTCTTTGACTTGAGCAATCCTTGGTAATTCGAGAACAAAGTCTATGCTCAACTTAGTCTAAGGTCTTGTTAGGATAGGCAAAGGTATTGCTTTCCCTTGTTCGGTTCGACACTTGGCCTTCTTATATACAGTACTACCTTCAACAATTCAGTATATGTCTCACCTCATTCTCAGCTAAAGGAACCATCCATTTAACAACTCATATGTTGTCCTTTCTCTCAAATGTCTAGAGAGTCCTCCATTATAGGCTTCCTTGATAAGTAACTCTCTTAGTAAACTAGTCGGTACGTATAGTTTTCCACTTCAAAATAAGTACCCATCTTCTATATGATATTCATCTATTATTCTTTCATCAGCATAACACCCAAGTATGGGTTCGAAGAGTGGGTACTTAGAATGTTACTCTTTGATGCTTGCAAACCCAAACAATTCAGTCTGCAATTCCGTTAAGAGAGCTTGCTTTTTAAAAAGAGCATCAACAACCACATTACTCTTCCCTTGTTTATATTTTAACGCAAAATTGAAACCCTCAATCTAGCTTGCCGCTTTGATAATTTGGTTTGACTTTAACTTTGGAGGTACCTCGACACTCATAGTCGGTATAGATGACAAACTCTTTTAGCAATAAATAATGCTACCATACATGAAGTGCTCGAATGAGAGCTAAGAGTTCTTTGTCATATACAGAGTAGTTAATTTGAGGTCCTTTGAGCTTCTCGTTGTGGTAGGTAATTGGTTAGCCTTCTTACATCAGGATAGTGCCTATACCAACGCTTGATGTATCACACTCCAACTCAAATATCTTTTTGAAGTTAAGCAATGCTAGTACAGGTGCAAAATTCAGCCTTTCCCTCACTTTTGTAAAACTCATCTCCTCCTTTTCTCCCCATTTGAATTCGATGTTCTTCTTTGTCATCTCGATAAGGGGTATGTCTATGGTGCTGAAATTCCTAATAAATCTCCTATAAAACGATGCTAGTCTATGGAAACTCCTCATCTTAGCACTAATGGTTGGGGTTGGCCAATTGACAATTACCTAGATCTTCTCACCATCTACTCACAAGCCTCCTTCACTAACTATGTAACCAAGAAATACCACTTCCTTTTGGCAAAAACAACATCTCTCTAGATTGCTAACTAACCTCTCTTCTTAAAGGACATCTAACATAGCATGGAGATGTTTACAGTAACTCGGCATGTCAGCACTGTACATTAGGATTTCATTAAAGTATACGATGATACACTTCCTTATCAAATTTCTCAACATAGGGTTCATTAGTCACATGAAAATGCTCAAGGAATTTGATAAGCCGAATGGCATTACCATCCACTTGTAGAGTCCATGTCGAGTTTTGAATGCAATCTTTCACTTATCTCCTAGCCTTATGCAAATTTGATAGTAGCCAGACTTTAGATTTATCTTACTAAAAATCTTAGCTCTACTAAACTCATCCAGCATGTCATCTAACCTAAGAATAAGATACCTATATTTGATTGTGATTTTATTTACGGCTCGACTGTCAATACACATTCACCAAGCACTATCCTTTTTTGACACTAAAAGCACTGGTATAGTATAGGGGTAGAGGCTCTCTGACGAACTATCGACCACCGATCCTATTACTTGTATACAACTCCGAGGCCTCATTTGAAGAATTCTCTCTTGATAACCTACCGATGATGAGAAACTTTACACTAAAGGAGGATGGCTAAACTTCTTCAATACTCCATATTTTACATTGATTTACGCTCTTGATTGTGCCAATGTCGACTATTCTTTGGCTAAGGACCTTGTGCTGAGTAATCCAACCTCTTACTGCTAAGGGGTTTTTGTTGAGTAACAAGAAACTCCCTTATTGGCCGAGTAATTCTATCTCGGCCTGCTACCATTTCTTGCAACTCCCACTTCTCGTCTCTGCCTCTTTGTTACTGCAACATCTTGATCCTTCTTGCCTATTGTGTTTATAGAATTTTCGTATGGGACCAATGTTGCACTACCACCTGTCTTTTTCATCTAACATTACACTACTTCTCTATTTTTGTCTTTTGTCCTTTTTACCCTTTATGGTATGTACTAGGAATCCCCTTTTGTATGTGCCTTTTTGTAATTTCTATATTTATCAATATTGTCCTAAGGACTTACTATAAATAGTCCCTTCCTCTTATAGCCAGAATCATCTAACTTTACACATAGACATTGAATATTCTATTCTTGTAAGACAACCCTCTTTAAGTCTATTTTTTATACACTCTTATCTAATCTTATCGAGTAGCTTAAGATTAGTGGTAAGTAGACCTTGACATCAACTTATACGTCATATCAAGTGAAGTGTCAAGTTATGTTGTGTTTGTTGGTGTTCATATTGTCCGAGTAGCTTCACGTCAGCTACTCTAGTTAGTTTGTAGTCTTATTGATTCTATTTCCTTTGATATTTCGAAAGACCCATTTAGTTCAACCCTGCTATGATAAGTCCTAGTGATAACTGAACTCCTAGGTACATCATGTAATCCTGGTATCAGACCTTGAGGTTGTGACTAAGAGCTATGTGGCGATAGTCCCTACTTGTTTGCTAGTTGAGATACTCTGTTTTCATTTAGAAGAACAAAGCAAGTCACAATTCAAGTTCGAATGGTAATTGTGTGTGCATGAGTAAAGATTTCCTATGTGAAGAGTATTTTCTAAGGTTTTGTTTTAAGAATGCCAAATCCTAGTGTTTAGGGAGAGATTAACGATGTCGAGAGTGATGCTTATGGTCGTGGTCAAGTTACTTAACAAATACCACGTATTACTAATGAGTAGATACAAGATCTTGCTACTATTGTGGTTAACATAGTTATCTTAGTAAACAGAGTCTTAGAGATTAGATCATGTGAGAGAGTTGTTAAGCAAGGCTGAAAGATGAGAGATAAGCCGAGAAGGCAGATGAATGAATGAGCATTAGAAGCCTTTTTAGTGAACCAAGCACCACCACAGCGTGTCGATAGAGTCGTGAGAAGAAGGCTGGAGTTGGACGAAGTGGAAGAGTATGAAGAAGAAGAAGACAAGTACGTTAGGATTGATGAGCATGAGTTTAGAGAGCGTAAGTGCCAAACATCTCAAGGTATAAATTCCAACCTTTAACGGGTTTGGTAGTACCGATGACTACCTTGATTGGGAGGAGAAAATTGAAAAGATATTTAACTTTTGCAATTATGAAGATGCTGTTCGTATAAGAGTAGCCGCATTGGAATTTTTTGGATATGCGGCAATGTGGTGTAAGAAATTGCAGAATGTTCACCTGAAGGCTCGATACGAAGTACCAACACAGAACTAGATGAAGAGAGTTCTAAGAAGAAGGTTTATTCCCGAGCACTACAAGTAAGGCACTTTCCAACATCTACAAGATTTGAGACAAGGTAACTAGATGGTGGACAACTATGTTCGAGAATTTCAGTTACTTATGTTCTGGTGTGATGTTGATGAACCTGAGACATAAACTATCATAAGGTTCATTTCTAGGCTAAGGATCAAGATTGGTAATACAGTAGAACTGCAAAG
Source organism: Lumnitzera littorea (assembly GCA_024138015.1). Lineage (NCBI taxonomy): Eukaryota > Viridiplantae > Streptophyta > Magnoliopsida > Myrtales > Combretaceae > Lumnitzera > Lumnitzera littorea. Next base: position 57,380,690 of record JAMXBB010000005.1, on the reverse strand, counting down.
TCTTACAACTCTAGATAAGGCCATCTAAGTGGCATAGAGAGTCGAAAGGCAGAGGTAGAACTAGGTAAGCTGGATGCTGACTAGTCGAACTATGCTGCCAAACATAAGCAATATGTTGAGTCGACTAGTGGATGACTAAACATCAAACATTTTCAAGGTGAAACGTCTAGAGTAAGTAGAAGCTGACCTGAAGAAAGCCGAGACAAAAGCAAGGTTGAGGAACTTGAGGTCTAAAGAGACAGTTAGAGCTTAGGAAGAAAGATTTGAGAAATTAAATGTTTTAAATGTCTTGGTTATGGATACATAGCCAGTCAATGTTTGAACTGTTGAGTCATGACCATAAAAGGACACAAGCCGTAATTTGAAGTAGAAAGTACCAGCGAAGGAGAGGAAGAGGTAGGAATTGAATAGATGCTGGAAGAGTTTTAGGAAGACCCTAATGTTGAGATACCTCCTAAGGGTGGTACTAAGTACTGTTTTGTCATCAAACAATCTCTTAGTGCATTTGTGGCAGAAGAGAATGAGTAGAGGGAGAACCTATTCCATATGAATTGTTGGGTGAATGGCAAGCTATGCGCCATGATCATTGATGGACGGAGCTGTACCAATGTCATTGCATAAGGGGTAGTCAAAGCCATGAAATTGTTGACCTTCCCATACCTTAAGCTGTACAAGATTTACTGACTGAATGAGAAAGGAGGCTTACATGTTGATTAGTAAGTCAAAGTACTAATTACCATTGGTGATAGGTACAGGGATGAGGTGATGTGCAATGTCCTTCTAATGTGCGCTTCTCACATATTACTTGGCCGACCATGATTATTTGACATGAGGGTGTTGCACGATGGGTATAGAAACACCTACATGTTCCAAAAGGATGAGAAGAAAGTAATACTGACACCTATGAGTCCGAAGCAAGTGCAAGAAGCCCAAGAAAAGGTTGCTAGATCTCTATAGTGGAAGTCCTTGGTAATTTCTCGAGGTCCGTTTTCACGAGAAGTCAAGATTAAGGATTATGTGCTTTTAATTAGGAAACTCTTGGAAGTGAGAGATGCTGAGAACTATCCAATTGAAGTGAGGGCTCTATTATAGGAGTATGCCGATTTATTTCTTGCCAAGATGCCAAAAGGTTTACCACCCTTAAGAGGCATTGAACATTGCATTGATCTTTCACCTGGAGCAGCCCTATCGAACCGATCTACTTATAGGCTAATCTTGAGTAGGCAAGTGAGCTGAAGAAGCAAGTCAATGAATTGGTGGATCACTGTTATGTCTGAGAGAGTATGAGCCCATATATCGTCCCTACCATGTTAATACCAAAGAAAAATAGGTCATAGAGAATGTACATGGACAACCGTACCATCAACAAAATTACTATCAAGTATTGATATCCGATCCCATGGTTGGATGATATGCTTGATGAGTTACATGGTATATGCATCTTTTCAAAGATAAATCTAAAGAGTAGCTACCACCAAATACAAATGAGACTAGGAGATGAATGGGAGATAGCCTTTAAGATATGGGATGGTCTATTTGAATGAATGGTGATGCCGTTTGGTTTGATAAACATGCTCAGTACATTAATGCAGCTAATGAATCACATGCTTAGAACATTGATTGGCAAATGTGTTGTAGTCTATTTCGACAACATTCTAGTCTATAGTGCTAACCTCATCACCTATGCTGAACATTTGAGATCGGTGTTTGACATCCTCCGTGCCGAGAGAATATCTGGCAACTTGAAGAAATGTGTATTCTATCAAAGCGAGGTTGTATTCCTCAAATATGTTGTTTCAAGGAAAGGGGTTTGAGTTGATGACGAGAAAGCAAGAGCTATTCTTGAGTGGCCTACACAAACTAGTGCTGCTGAAGTCAGGAGTTTCCATGGTCTTGCTTTGTTTTATTGGAGATTCATTCGGAACTTCAGTTCCATAATTGCGTTATTAACTAAATTGACTAGGAAGAACACTGAGTTTAGGTGGTCGGAGAAAGCTTAGAAGAGTTTTGAAGATATGAAGTCTAAGTTGACATTTACTCCCATACTTGCCTTACCGAATTTTGAGAAAATTTTTGAGGTTGAATGTAATGCGTTTGGCATTGACATTGGTGCTATCCTTATGTAGGAGTGCCAACCAATTGCCTATTTGAGCGAGAAACTCCAAGGTGCTACCCTGAATTACTCAGCCTATGACAAGGAGTTTTATGCCCTTGTTCAAATATTACAGAATTGGCAGCATTATCTATTGCTGAGAGAATTCATCATCTACTCAAATCATGAGTCTCTTAAGCATCTTTGTGGGTAGTAGAAACTTTCTCAGTGTCATGCCAAATGGGTTATGTTTGCTATGTCATCCGATATAAGAAAGGGAGCACCAACACTATGGTTGATGCTCTATCTCGTCGTCATACCCTTATTACGACAATGCAAGCTAAGGTACTTCGATTCAGCACTCTGCTTGATCAGTATGAGCACGACTAATATTTTGGGCCCTTAATGACCAAGTGCAATGTTGGAGCTATTGTGGATAGATTCTACTTGAGTTAGGAGATCCTTATGAAGGGCAAGCAAGTTTGTGTGCCGAGTGGGTCTGTTAAAGAGCTACTCATTCATGAAGCTCATGCTGGAGGTTTAGCTAGCCATTTTGAAGAAAAGAGGATGACTAAAATACTGAAGGAACATTTCTATCAGCTTAAGATGATGAAGGATGTGCACCGAGTTCTTAAGAGGCGCGAAGTGTATAAACATGCAAAAGGAAGGAGAGAGCCGTATGGACAGTACATACCCCTGCTCATACATGTGCGCCCTTAGATCGACCTAAGCATAGATTTCATGCTTGGCCTACCCCTAATGCCATAAAGACATGACTCAATTATGGTTGTAGTTGAATGTTTTAGGAAGATGTACCATTTCATTCCTTACAATAGAACTAATGATGCTTTATTTATTGCCAACCTTTTCTTATAAGAAATTGTACGACTGCATGGGTTGCTGAGAAGTATTGTAACTGATTGTAGTTTGAAGTTCACGAGTTTCTTCTAGAAAACCTTATGGAGGAAACTTGACAATAAGCTTATGTATAGCACCTCTTGTCACCCTCAAACAAATGGTCAAACTGAGGTAGTGAACAAGGCAGTCGACAACCTTCTACAGGTGGCTATGGAGAAGAATTTACATGATTGGGACCTATGCCTACTTGTTATTGAGTTTGCTTACAACTGCTTAGTTCACAGTTCGACAGGAAGGTCACCTTTTGAGGTCGTTTATGGACTTAACCTGAACTTACCAATGGATATAGCTATTAACTCGGCCATACGAGGGGAAAGTCAATCCGGCTTACAGCGTGCCAAAGAATTTCAGAAGTTGCACCAAAAGGTTCCTAAACAACTGGTATGGACTGTAGCTCGACAAAAGAAGTAAGGAAGCCAAGGAAGGAGACAAGTGGTCTACAGCCTCGGAGACCTTATCTAGGTCTACCTCAGCAAGGAGTGTTTCCTTGGGAAGAGAATGAATAAGCTTTCCCCTAAATTAGATGGTCCTTTTAAGATTTTTAAGTGCATCAACGACAATGCCTATGAGCTTGAGTTACCTGATAAGTGTAGTATGTTTGCTACTTTCAATGTAGTTAATCTGACACCTTATGTACTTAATGAAGAAGAGGGCCAAGATTTGAGGACAAATCTTCAATAACCCTGGGGAATTGATAAACTAACGACCACCAGTCCTATTACTCGCATACGGCTCCTAGGCCTTTAATCTCTTACTTAAAGAATTCTCTCTCGGTAACCGGCCGATGACGAGAAACTTTACACCGAAGGAGGATGGCTAAACTTCTTGAGCACTCCATATTTTACATTGATTTATGCTCTCGATTATGCTAATTTCAACTATTCTTTAGCTAAGGACCTTGTGCTGCGTAATCTAACCTCTTGCTATCGAAGGGTTCTTGTCGAGTAATGAGAAACTCCCTTACCGGCCGAGTAATTCTATCTCAGCCTATTACCATTTCTCGCGATGCTCACTTCTCATCTCGGCCTCTTTGTTGCCGCAACATCTTGATCCCTTTCACTTGTTGTGTTCATAGAATCTTCATATGGGACCAATGTTGCACTACCACCTGTTCTCTTCATCTGACATTACATTACTTTTCGATTTTTGTCTTCTGTCCTTTTACCTTTTTGTATGTACTAGGAATCCCCTTTTTATATATGCCTTTTTGTAATTTCTATATTTATCAATGTTGCCCTAGGGACTTACTATAAATAGTCGCTTCTTCTTGTAGCCGGAATCATCTAACTTTACACATAAACATTGAATATTCTGTTCTTGTGAGATAACCCTTTCCAAGTGCATTTTTCATACACTTTTATCTAATTTTACCGAGTAGCTCAAGATTAGTAGCGGGTGGACCTTGACATTAACTTATGCATCATATCAAGTGAAGTGTTAAATCGTGTTGTGTTCACTGGTATGTCATATCCTCTAGACAGTTTCATGTCAGCTACTCTAGTTAGTTTATAGTCCTATTCATTTTATTTTCTTCGATATTTTGAAAGACCTATTTAGTTCAACCTTGCTATGGTAAGTCTTAGTGATAACTATGCTCTTAAGCACATCACTTTCCCTCACATACCTTTTTTCCAATGGTTCATTAACTTGTCGTTGGAGCTTAGCAGCTCGCTTAGGACTCATCCGTTAAGCTAGTTTGTTTGATAAGATAGCATTGGGTACTAAGTCAATGCAGTGCTCGATCCCTCGGAAAGTTGGCAAACCTTTCGGAAACTACTTTGGAAATAGATCAGCATACTTATCCAATAGTCCTCTCACTTCATCAGGTAGTTCAGTCCGCTCTCTCAATTCGAGTATCCTCTTAACCAACATAAAAGTTGGCATATTAGTCTTTATGGCTTCTCGAAGCTTAGTCTTGCTCAATATTAAGGCCTTCTTAGATCTTCGAGCAAGTTTAGCCTGTAATTTGCTGACTTGACTCGTGTCATTGGGCTTAAAGTGACCATCTTACCATCTTTCTCAAAAACATGGGTGTTTCGAAAATCATCATGTATAACCCTTCGGTCAAAGAGTTACGGTTTGCCTAATAGCACATGTAATGCGTACATGGGTAGTACATCACAAAGGATCTCATTGGAATAATTCCTAATTAAAATGGGTAGCAGTACTTGTTGATTGACATGCAAGGCTCCCTTTTCATTCAACCAATGTAAGTTATATGGCTTTGAGTGCGAGATAGTTAGCAACTTTAACTCCTTGATCAAATTAGCAGATGTTACATTGGTGCAACTACCACTATCTATAATCAGTGTGCATATCTGATCGTTCACCTTGCACGTGATGTGGAATAAACTCTCTCTCTGCTCTTCCTTTGGTAAGGGTTTCAAGCTCATTGTATGTCGAACAACTAGAATCAATTGATCTAAGTCCTCAAAAAACACATCGTCCTCTATCAGGTCGGCATTTACACTAGCCTCTTCTTTCTCTTCTTCTTCTTTAGGTTCCTCATCCATGCTATTTACTTTGACTTCTAGGGCATTTCCCTTGATGATCATAGCCCATCGATTTGAACACTAAGTAGCCATGTGGCCAAACTCTTAGCATTTGAAACATTTGATTTGGCTTGTCTTCCTTCAAGACCCTTGCCCTTTCTCATATGTTTAGATTAGCACATCACCTTCAAGTTAGCCCTTTTGGTCAGTCTTGATATCTACTTATCTAGTCATCTCGTTACTTGGCTAACCTTAGTAGCTTCCTTGAATAGGTCGGCTTGACTAAATAGGTCGACTAGTCAACGGTCGAGTAGGCATTTGACTCCTTATCTACCTCTTGACTCGCTGAGCTATTTGTATTGCCTCATCCATTGTGGTAAATTGTTAGAGTTCCACAATGTCTCAAACATCACTCCTCAAATCAGTAAGGAATCTCGAAATTGTTCATGCTAATGGCTCCTCTACTTCGTAGTGAATCATAAGCATTTAGAACTCTTAAATGTACTCATCAATAGTTTGGCCTCCTTGCTTCAACTCTTGAAGTTGAGCAAAAGTGTCTTGTAGATAAGTATCCGGTACAAATCTATTTCTGAGTGTTCTCTTCATCTTAAGCCAGGTATTAATCTCTCTATAACCTTCTTGTCTTCTTATGACCTAGAAATTCTTCCACCACATGATGGCACATCTTGAGAACTCAATAGCAGCAATCCTCACCTTCTCATAGTCTTCATATTGGTAGTAATCAAACACTTACTCCACCTTCTCCTCCTAATCCAAATAATCGTCTACACTTTTAAACCATCGAAGCTTGGAATCTAAAGCTTCACATGGTCGGTAGCTCGGGGTACTCTCACTCACTCTTCTTCGTCATACTCCTCTTCTTCAAATTCATCCAAAACTCCTAAGTCAATCCTTCTTCTCACTCGTTTGCCTACTCCTCTACATCAAACTTTTCGAATGGGATTTTGACCTTTAACGGGTCGAGTTGCATGAGGGGTGTTATGCATGGTCTCAATAGGTTGATAGGCCAATGCATAGATCGCTTGGGTCAAGCTTATTAGGAGGTTAGCCACTTCATCAAGCCTCTCATTCGTACTCTTAGGGGTGTTCTGAGATTGTCAACCATGGTGGACAACACTACTATTGTCATCCCCAACACTAGCATTAACATTTGGGTCCATCATTTTCTCTAATATATTTGAATTTCAACTCCTCGATTCGATACTAAAGTTGACACTGTCTCTCTAAATCACACAACATACACTTTCTTCAAACCAGAAGCTTAGTAGTTAGTAATGCAACAGCTAAGCTAACACAAAAATTTGCTCTGTTTCATATGCACAAAATAGAGTATGAACAGGGGACTTCGAGAACAAGCTACTATGACCCAAACAAAACCTTTGCTTTGATACTAAGATGATGCAAACTAGAGCCAAAAGTAGACAAGGCCGATTGTAGGGATGAGTCCAAGCTTAGTAAAAGCTTGGAACGAGTAATAGAAACACGTAAGAGAATAGAAGAAACAAAAAGGATATTATATGTATGTACATGTAATATATATATGTACATATGTAACCCATATACACACACATATACAAACACACACACACACACACACACACACATGTACACATACCTAAATGAATATAATATGTATTTATATATATAGTTGAGTATATTTAAGTACATACATATATAAATACATAAATATAAATAAAGAAATGGTACATATACATACAACCAAATACATATTTCTTTAATTTCCACTATAAGGATGGTAAAATACATATATTTCCTATGACATATCCTTTAATACATAAGACACTAATCACATAACCACATAAGAAAATACTTAAACTAATACTATAAAGAAAGATTGGGGTAACATAATGGGACTTGAATTACTTGATTGTAATGTCTTAGAGGTTGTAGCTTCCCACTTTTTAACTAACAAAAAAATGATGATAAAATATGGGTTAAGTTATGGGAATTTTAGTTGATTGGTAGTTAAGAAAAATAAGAGAAAGACAAGAGGAACAAGGTGGAAAAGAGGAAACAAGTGGTCGGTCCAAAATGAAATAGAGTTAGAATTGTTTTGTGTTTAGCTTTTTTAGGACAACTGAAAGTAAATGGAAATAAAATGGTTGTGGTGGTGGTAGGGGGGGCAGGGGGTGTGCGATGTTGGGTGGTGGTTGTAGAGGGGCTTGCAACTAGTGCAAGTAGAAGAAAGGGAAAAGAGAAAAAATAATAAGATAAGAGGATAAAGTGGATTTGGCTTGATCCTTATCTAATTTTCTTTGATTTTTATCTTCTTAATTAAGCACATGGAGAATTAAAGGAAGCAATTGGTAGCCACAACTTGCTAGAAAAAAGTGGAGGAGGAAAAGAAAAAAAAAGGAAAAGGGAAAATGAAAAAGAAAAAATAAAAGAAAAAGAAAAAGAAAAATTATAAAATATTGGTTGGACTTTTCTAAAAGTGTGTTTAACTTTTAAGTGGTATTTGAAATAATTCATAATGTACTTATGGAAAGAAATATGGAATATAAAATTAATGTCTACCCTTTAGCATATAAATATGAAATATATAGTAAAATTAACTCAAAATAATTAAATCAACACAAAACTAACACATATATATATATATACATACATACATATATAAAATTATAAATAATCAAAAAATAATATTCATAATTTTATTAATTTTGTAAATTAAGTTGTTATTTTTTACGTTTATAAATATTTAGGAGTTATTTTTATTTGTTTGTTAGCGATTTTACGTGATTTTAGGCGTTTGTTAATAATTGTACTAGATTAAGGTTTTATCATTGTAAGAGTAAACTTATATATTTATAAGCTCAAAGTTTTAGTTTTAGGGTGTTTGTTAGGTTTGAGTGCAGTCTCTAGTATTTATGCGTACATAGTGTAAACTCTACTACTTAAGAGACATGTAATTAACCAAGAGTACTTCTCGATCGTTCTTAAGGATCAATTAAACTAAGAACTAAAGTTTATATTTAGAAAATGAACCTAATTTTTTTTTTTTCAATTCAAGGGTTCATTATTAATAAAAACTCAACCATAAGAATAATGGATTCTAAGTCATCCAAAACCTTAAACCTTAGGATAATTAAAGTCTTGTGACCCTAAGTAAATAATTGAGAATCCAATTTAAATAATTTTATTCAACTCTAGAAATTTATAAAATTCCATAAGAGGCAAATCATAACCTACGAATTAATTTAAGAACCAAATCCTAAAAGAATCACATATAAGATAACTTCCTTATTTTTCTTATAAGCTATGTTACATTTGAATAGGTAAACCAACCAATCACATTAAATAACTTATCATTTAAGAGTTTAAATGAATTATCACTTGTTAACTTATCAAAAGCTTGTGATAAGACCATTTCCTTATCCTATCACAACCTATACTACATAGGATAAGTTATCCCATTGCTTTATCAATTTAATTTTAAAACAAGTGACAACACAAGGCCATGCCCTTAAGACCCTACATGGTTGGTTTCAAAAGGAGGGTACGAAAGGCCATATCATGTCAATCACACATCAAACCAATTGTCTTTGACATCTGTTATTTGCCCCTTAATGCTTACATCATCCAATCATATCAAAGTATGGCTTATGTACTTAGTTTAAAGGTAACGAAAGGGACTTGTTGGATGCATGAACACACCCAACATAACTAGCAATCTCTCTCTCAAACTCTCTCATTTTCACTATCTTTTCATACACTTTAAACTCTCAAAGACAAAAGCAAACCAAACCCCACAAAACTTCACCTTGCTACCATATACATATACCCATTCACAGCACCAAAAAGTGTCATCATGCTACTCCATTTTTCTCCACCTAAATGACCATTCTAGGAAACTTTAGAATACCCCAAAACTGATCTTAAAAACCAAGACTTTAGTAACCTAAGGAGCTTACAAAAAGGGAAAGAAAGCAAGGAGGCAAAGAGGATTGTAAGTGCACCACCACCTTGCACAAGTTTTTAAATTTGAAGTGCTATATTATACCATGCCTAGGAGTTCATACATGTTCATGAAGATGTTAGCATATGTATAAGGTGATAACATAGCTAGTTTACTTTAAGTGATAAGCTTATGAATCTCTTACATGAAAGTTGGATTACGAGCATATTAGGTTTAGTATTATGTAGGACATATGTCTAGCACTTAGAATAGAAGTTTATAAGTTGAGAAAATCATGAAATATGTACCTAGAGAATTGCTAAACATGCTAAATGTGAAGTATTTGTAGGATATCTAGATGTTACTTTTATTTTCGTTTGGTTATATATGCTTAAATCTAGCCTTAGGTGAAGGAAAAACCATCACATGGTGTTTTTATGAAGAAATAAGCTTTTTAAGTTACAAACTAAGGCATAGAACTTATGATAAGTGTGTGATCTATAATTTTTACTTAGTACATAAGCTAAATAATCATCTCCTAAAAGAGAAGTTAAGTTGGAGTTAGAATATAAGTAGTGTAGGATCTTGATTTATCACTTAAACTTAAGAAAATGATGAAATAATTGGAGAAACCAAGTTAGAAGCCCTTGAATTGAACTAGCTAGATCTAAAACCCTGAGAAAAATCACCTAAAAATACAACAAAACAAAGTGAAAAGGCCAATCAAAGCAAGTATAATAAGTGTTATAAGGTTAAAACCCAAAATCGAGCCTAAAATCATCTAAAACAAGCTTAGAACCCCTAATTGAACCCTTAAGAAGTTCTGACTAACATCTAAATTAATAAATAAAAATTGTTTTAGGGCCCATAAGAAGTTCACATAAAACTCCTTAAACCCAATAAAACCACCAACTTTAGTTTAAACGAAAAACAAGCCTATTTGATCACATAAGCCCACATAAGAGTATAAGAAAATGTTGATAGCACTAAGGTCATAAGACAAGGATAGAAACTTAAGTTTAAAGAGTATTTTAAGCCTAGAATAAAATTTTAGGCCCAAGCCTAAAAGATTTCTTAAGATAACAAAAAGCCAAACAACCAAACTAAGCCCAAAAGAACACTAAAACATGAGGATTGCTACTGTTTTGGCTTGTGGACAAAATTGTAGGTCCTATCTCAAAACTATAACCACACCATGTTAAATTACACTCGAAAACGATGAAAATTAACTATAAGACCATAAAAATTAGACTTAAAATGAGAAAGTTATACGTGATTGAAATTTTGGTACAATTGGGAAAAATACAAAAACTAAGTTAAAAGTATAACTTAAAAGGTTTTAGGCTAGCTTTTCAATTTTATCTCAAACTCTAAACATTATCATATTTGCGATGTTCAAGGGACCCCACCATTGGAGAACACTTACCTCCGGACCACTACGACTAAGCTATGGTCGAATGAGTGATTCCTAATAGCTTCATACTTGGTTTTGCTTGTAGTTTAGATGCACTTAAATTTATATAATGTATCTAAATACTTGTGGGATATGAGAAATGCATATGTATGATATTATGATTGAATGCCATGGCTTATTAATCAGATAATAATGGGAATTGTTGTGATGATAGTTATGTACAGTTATGTGGAATGAACTTATTTGATCACAACAAAAATCAAATTAAGTAATTTTTCGATTGAGAAATTCAATGGATCATGCATTTCTCATGATTACATCATAGTTATACTGACTGCCACTTTACGTAAAAGGTGGGAAAGGGCTCACAAGAGCGAGGGCTCCTATTGGGATTTGGAAATAGTTATGCCGTTGTTATATATATTTTAGTCTCTATCTTAGCTATCGGGCTTACTTAGTGCCAAAGGATGCTAATGGTTAGCAAAGGGCCATATTTTGTGACTTCTACTTAAGGTGTGTGATGTAGATTGCAGGGGCCACCACACCATTAAACTTGGGATTTTGGTATAAATTTTGATTTTTGAAAAAAGGAAAGTATATTTTTGCATTAAAAGTAAAATTTATATATATTACATATATGTTTGAATTGTTTTGAGCATGTTGGTGCATGTGGAATAAAAACCTAGGTGCTAGAACCAAATTAATGGTTTATGTCGGTTAATTATCTCTAACTTCGAGTATAGGGGCATAATTTTGAGTTATATATAGTTTCTAGGTCGTTGCATATATTGTTTAGCATTCTGATTGATCATGCATTCATATGTTTGTGCATTAAATGAAATTGTTATGCTGTATGATGAAGGGATTAACTCACTAAGCGTAAGCTTATACCTTGATAGATTTCTTTTGATGTAGAATCACCTCTTTGTCCATCTGAGTTGAGGAATGCTCGATGTGAGTCTTGTGTAAAGATAGGATTATGTCTTTTAGCAAGCGAAGAGGGAATTTTGTAATAATGGCTTGTAAATACTTATCTTCTTTAATTAGTTTTATTTTGTAGTTAGAATTTCTTAATGTAGACTCTTGTAGGATTTTATATGTGTTGTAATATTTTATTGTGGAATTCTGCAAATCTACATTTTAACTTCAGTACTTTTGTATTTAAATGGTAAATCTTAGTTAATATACTTGATATTGTATATCTATGGGCCTAATAGTAACATAGAATGAAAGGAGCCTTATGTATCGTATAGAAGATCTATTATCAATGAAGGGGTTGATTGTAGATTTTTATACGGTACACGGTGATCTAAGATAACAATGATACTATTCGGGTCATGATACATAGGATTCAAGGTTTTCATACACGATTAAGGTTTTAATTAATATATTAGGGTTTTACATATTCATTTTAGGTTTCCTAATTAGAATTTTAAATTAGTCATGAGTTTATTAGTTCTATTGATTTGGTAAATTATCTACAGCACTTGAGTTCAACTCTACACTTAAAAGGCTAAATTTACGAGGTTTACAAAGACAATATGCTTGCTGTGACTTTTAAGTCCCACATCAACCACATTTTTGCATAAAACCAATATACATATGGGTTTAAAATCTATAATAATGAGTTTGCTTTTTATGTAGCATGCGTAAGAGCCAATAGAGGGCTTATTCGTAGATCAATTTCTAAGCCTTATATTTCTTCATAAGTTAACTCTGTAAAACTGGCTGAGTTGCTTGGGTCATAATTGAACCGCCTAGGTTGCTTGATTCTTAACAGTTCAATGTCATTTCGGTATAAGATCATCTCATTTCTATGGCTAGTTTCGGTTGAATTGGGTTGAATTAGAAAGGTTGATTTGGGTTTGACTTTGGCTGCTTCATTCGAGAGGAATCCAAGTGAAAAATGAAGAGATATAAATAGAACAAAGGAAAACCGTAAAAGAAAAAGGGCTAGTGTTACAGTTCTACATGGAAAAATAGTTTAGTATTTAAGTTTAAAGAGTTCTCTTACCTATCATGCTAATCCTTTTGGTTGAACTTTTCCTTTGAACTTAGGTTATAACATTCGATGCCCTCATTGAAAAGCTAATGTCACATGTAGAATCTTTTGCTAGCTTTCATGTATGATACATAAACTTTCCAACAATTTGAAGAGAGCTGAAGTTAGCCTTCTTGTTTAGTACACATAAGCTTATACTTACTTAGAGAGAGAAAGTAACTCAAGTAAGAATAGAACCTATATTGTTGGATGGATTACAAATAAGGGAGTCATCCCCTTATATATTGGAGGCCTTTATCAATAGATGACCTAAATCTATTTGATCTAATGGTTATCATATATTTCTACCTACCCTAATCTTACTACCTACACCTATCGAGGTTTAATGTATCTATACTTTTAGAACATTTTTAGAAGTCGATAGGGCCTTAGTCATGGGTTTTACATACAGTAGGCCTTTATATACATGTACAAAAGTGAAAAATGGTCTTGAGGGAATAGCTTTTGGCATTCACCCCTACCTAAACCGGCGATGTCCCCATTGCCTTTTTCTCTTTAGAGAATTTTTCTACTAAATGTCTAAAGTGAACATAATACATGGCATTCTCTTGGGTTGCTTTGCTCAAGGATAGACCCTTGCATTTTACTAGATGCACTAAGCATGATGGCTGACTTAGCTCTCGCATTAGACACCCATATAGAATCTTCTCTGCTTATCTTCTATTTTCTTACCTTGTACCCTTAGTTAGTTTCCTCCTTCTATGCCACTAGGGTGTCTTACCTCTTAATCTAACATATTGTATAAGTTTTCACAAAGGTTTCTATGTCCTTTAATAGCTTTGGCTAATGTCTACTACTTTAGCAAGTTTTCGATAAACATATCGATTATTCAGATCCTTTAAGTTATGAGTATCTTCATCCAATGGTTCTTATAGTGAGGGATATGTATCTGTCCTCCTTTTCTGTAAAGTAATCCATCTTCCATAAGATATTTCTTAGTCTAGCTTGCTTGCTCTAGCACCATCTTGGCTTGAGGAACCTTCTTTAATCAACTCAAGTACTTCCTTAAGTTCTAGATCTCTTATTCCATAGGTTGAAGGATTCTTCTCTATCTTCAAGGGCTTTTCCTTCTTTAGTTCCACATCTTCCCTAGGTGTTTAGGGTTTAGGGCTCTCCTTAGGATGAGCATTCATCTTGGGCACTGCTTATGCCTTTGGTTTTGCTCTCTTTGAACTCTAGGCTTAGCATTCTTTTCGCTTGGTTCATCATATCCTACATAGAATGTAAAAGCTTTTAGGCTTGACGAGAGTTACAATTGACTGGAACCATATATTGCTATCTATAATCATGATGTAGTTTACTGATGGGGCAATTTGAGCACATACCTAGTTAAAAAAGTCCATGCTTGAATTGCAAAGAGAGTGAACATCGACAAGTACATTAGGTTGTAGGAGTAGTATGGTCGGCAAGTCAAGGTCGAATTCCATAGGGAGCTAGGTGCTAAGTACTAAACTAATCAAGTTTTTCCCTAAGTTAAGCTATCGATAATTAAATTAAAAAGAGGTAACAGCTAATTAACAAATTGAACACTAAACCGATTGTCCTAGCTACACTATGAGGGTCTTGGGTCTAGGAGATAAAATGGATCAAATCAGGATTTGCAAATCTATTCTTATTTGAATCAATGTGATGTCTTGATGCAATATTTAAAATTGACTAAATAGATTTAACTAAACTCACTAAAACTCACCCATCTCCCGAATTAGTGGAATTCTAATTATAGTATAAATCACCCACCAAGGCGGTTTATCTATAATTATCAAGTAATAGTAATCCGCTCACACCTGAATTACTATTCTAGTTAGAAATATGGTTTGAGTACGTTCCCATGACCTAAACTATGTTTCTAACCGCATTAAGTGCATGAGTGTATGAATTTAATTAAAACCTGCTTGTCTCTATAACAATCCTTCTAAAAAATTTAAGTTACATTCACCACGAGTTATCAGAACTCTCTTGGATATCCTTTAACTCTATCTAACTAAAAAGTTTTGGCCAAGTACTAATTAAATAGACAGTGAACACAATAGGAAAATATCCAAATACTCAACATTGATATTGGAACAATATAAAAAACACATCAAATCATTAAATTCATCAATGCAAAACCTAATATATATAAACTCAATCTAATATCAAAATATGAATATTTCAAGATACAAGATAATAAAAACCATAAAGGAATAGAAAATACTTATAATCAATTTCATGGGTTTTTTGATTCTATCTTTCAATGTTAAATCGACGTATCTCAAAATATCCCATAACTCAAGATGGTCCTCTAAGTGTACTGGAACATGAGGTTTGGTGCTTGAAATTAAAAACAAGATTCTTTTTGTCCCTATTTTTTCTATCAAGCTACTCTACACTCTTATTCTCTCGTCCCTCCTTCTCGGCTGTTATCCTCCTCCTTTTATATCTCTTCCTTCTCTTTAAGTGATGCTGGGAAATTTTGTTTTCTTTCCAAATCAGCTTTCCACGTGCGAGACAACAAAAAGGCCCCCATGTCATTAAGTTAATTGTTGAAAAAGGGCTGCATTTTTAGTTTAATTAGGCCCCTCTTTTATTTGCGGTTCTTAGACTTGTCTTTTCCTGGGAATATAACACAAATGCAGCTAAATTTTTCCATGTGCGCAACCCCTTTATTCACCAAAAACAGGCCGCTGCAATATTAACTAAAGGCCTCTCTGTTTCAGCTCTTCAGCTTGTGGTGTGCTCAAGTGGAAGGAGCTTGGTTGCTGTCGCATGGTCGTTTTGTAGCTGCTGTCGTGTTTGGAATTGCGCCTGCTGCTCAGAAATGGATAGCTGCTGGCCAAGTGATATTAGAGTGCCTCGGCAATGAAATGTGGAGCTGCTATTATGCACTAGGATATGCTCATAACGAGGCTGTTGCTAGTGTTCTTGGCTGGTTTGTGGGTTGCACAATGAGAACCAAAAGCTGCTGCACTTGGAATCTTTGTGTGAAGTATCGCAGCTGCTGTCACAAGCTGCTAAGAAAAGAAGCTCTACTCCGCCACGCAAATTCCAAGTCTTCGGCCTGCTATTAGAGTTCACATCCAGTTGCTGGTCGTATGGAGTTTGGTGAGCACAAAGTGAGCTGCTGCTTGGTCGCACTTTAATAAGGGGGTCTCGCTTGGTGCACGCTTGGTCGAACTGAGCACGGTTTTGCTGCTAAACTTCCTTAAAGGAGCTGCTCCGTTTTAGACTGGAGTGTTGTAGCCGCTACTAGATTGCTGAGACGACAAAATTAATGCTCACACCTATCAAACAACCAAAGAAAAGTAATGAGCTGATGTACATCCAAAATAAGAGAGGATAATTGGCTTCTACAATGAATTGTAAACTAGAAAAGTGATTTGAGCATTTAAGAAGAGCAAATGTTCTGCATCAGCATGTGTGGACAACAGCTCGGCTTGTGTAGCTCGGTTCTTGGAAAAAATGAGGGCGGCTAGCTACTTTGCCGTGTGTTGCTCGAGCCAAACGCAGCTGAGTTCTACTGCTAAGAATTCAATTCCACGGCCCGCTATTGTCTCATTTGCCATAGGGGTTGCTTGGCATGGTCGAACATTCGGAGTTACTCGGCTTAGCTGCTGTCGAGTGGATGGTTGCTGCACTTGTGTGGACTGTTCTGCTCTTGAAGTGTGCTGTTCGTGTAGCCATTGAGGAGCTCTCAGCCTGCTGTAAAATGTTGCTGCAGCTGCTGTCCTTGGCATGGTGAAGCTCAAGCGTGAGTGGACAGCAGCTGTTGCTTGTGGTCAGGTCCATCAGCTGCTATGTTGTTGTATGATGTGTCGTTTGGAGTTGCTGTTGAAGCTTCTCGGCCTGGTGTTTCGTTTTATTTAGTCTCGGCTGCTAACAAAGTCCAGCTGCTGAAAACCAATGTACACAACCTGCAATTAAAAATTAATGACTGAAATTTTTCAGACCCAACTCAATAATTAAAATAAAGCACTTGTCAGTTTATAAATTAAATTTCAAAGGCTTATTGTTGCTGTTGTGAGTTATGTGAGAAGTTGGGGATGCTTGTGTTGAACAAATAAGACCAGAGATTGATGCTATTTTCCAACAAATGTCCTGTTGTTGTGGAGCTTTCATCAGATCGGCAAATTACTGGTGTTGCTCAAAATTTGTCGTGCTACTTGTAGTTGTTAGTTGCCTGGAGCTCCATTAAGCTGCTGCTCAAGTTGCCTTCGGCCTTGGAGTTTGCAGCTACTGAACTTCAATGAGGATAGGCCACTTCAAAGATGCTCATCTTGGTGTTGCAAGGGCTGTTCTGTTTTAGATGCAGCCGTTAATTGATGTGTTGGAAGCTAGGTGTGCTCAACTTGGCTCCTCTTGGTCAGCACATTTGAAACTCAAATCCAGTTTGTTTGGCTGCTCAAATAATAACTCCACAGCCAGTCATTGCTGCAGGGATCTTGAAATGGAGCTTGGACTAAGGAGTTGCTGCTGCTGAAATCTATGCCCTGTAGCTTGGAGTTCAACATGCTTTTTGATTTTGGAATTAAAAAAAAAAAAAAAAACTACTGCTGTTGTTGGTTTTGTATTCTACTACTTCCTCGTTTCCATGTTCATTCCATTTGACTAACCAAGCCAATGCAATTTCCATTTAACAATAGTTGTCCCAACAAAGAGCATGCATTTCTTTCCTCAAAGAAAGTCAATTCATTTCTCAAACTAAAATGAAATGTGTCATGACCTTAAGGAGGACTAGTAAAATTATCTAAAATTTTTATATCATATGTGCACTTATAATAAGAAAACCCTTTTACAAGTCAGAAATTATAAGACTTTAATTAATTAATCACTAGGGTTTTGGACTTTTAATTTATTAACTTATCATAATATATAAATAACTAGAAATATTCAATATTTTATAGTTTCTCAACAATGCAAAGAATCGGTATTTCCTACTAAACGATATGATCAGGTAGGAAAGTTCTAAAATTTACATTAACTAAAATTATAAACTTTGAGTATAAGAATGGTAATTATATTTAATAGTCTAAACCAACTATACAATCTATCTTTAGATTGTATCTCAATACTGTACTTAGCGCTTGACTCTCAACCTATGCCTAGTTATCAATTAACCTATAAGGAAAAACTATTGAAGAGTAAGCTATACAAGCTTAGTGATTTATCTTTTAACCATACAGAAAAATAAGTTATTCAATCATTAATTATAAACATATATATGTATGGTTAAGTAGAATGCCACACAAATACATATACTTAATCAAGTATCGTATGTAACTCAGATTTAATACCCTCTTGATATGTTTAGGAGCTCAGTTATTATTAAGACTTACCGTAGCAGATTCGAACCAATGGGTCCTTTCAATATCAAAGGAAATAGAGTGAGTAAGTCCATGAACTAACTAAAGTAGCTGACATAAAGTTACTTGGAGATATGACACACCATCGAACACAATACGACTTGACATTTCACTTGATATGATGCATAAGTTGATGTCAAGGTTCACTCGCTACTAATCTTGAGCTACTCAACAAGATTAGATAAGAGTATATGAAAATGGACTTAGAGAGGTTCGTCTTGCAAGAACAATATATTCAATGTATATCTGTATGGTAAGATGATTATGGTTTACAAGTAAAATGGACTATTTATAGTAAGTCCTTAGGGTGCCCATATAAATAAAGAAATTTAAAAAGGCATACAAAAGAAGAATTTCTAGTACATACAAAAAGAGTAGAATGGACAAACAAAAAAAAAGGGAAAAATAGTACAATATCAGGTAAAAGCAATAGGTGGTAGCACAACATTAGTTCCATACATAGATTCTTTGATCACAGCAAGTGAGAAGAATCAAGATGTTACAGCATCAAGGATTAATAGGAAGTCGGAAGAAAGTATTCGGCTCGAAGAAGAGCGTCTCATCACTCAATAGGAGTTTTTTGGCAATTGAAAGTTTGATCATTCAACATAGAGCCTTTAACAAGTGAATAGTCGGCGTCAGCATAAGAGAGAGAATAGAGCAAGTGTAACCTCCCAAGTTTGTCAAGGAATTCAGCCATTCTTCTATCGCTAGAGTCTCTTATCATTGATAGGTTATCAAGAGAGGATTGTTTGAGTGAGGGATTGGAGGCTTCGGAGTTGTACGTGCATAAGAGGACTAGTGGTCGGCAGCTCATCACCTCCGAAGTCAAGGTTGGAGAAAACATGGTACCAATTAGATCCAGATATCATACCTGAACTTACATAATTATGAAACTCCACATTTTGTATTCAAATAAAAATAGTTTGTTTAATTTTAGTTTTAAAAACTAAGTTTTAGGTATGATTGTAAGTGCACCCTCGCAGTTCACATTCACCCCTAAATGGAAGCCTCTAAACTTAAATGCCTAGTAATTCCGTGGGTTAGGATAAGGTCATATTGTACGTGCATACCATATTAAAACACTATAATTAGAATTAATTAACCTTTGATGGTCTCTCACTACTTTCGTGTGATGTAATGGTCGAAATAATTTGAATGTAATGCTTATTTAGGAATGATTCGGTATAGTTTAATAAAGTTTAATATAATTAGATCTAGTTATAGTATGATTAAACAATATCACAAACAATCAAATTTCTATAGAATCTACTATGCAATAAATAATTCATTATCATATTTTAAAGTAACTCCATAATATTGCAAACAATAGCAATCACATGCATATCTCAACCTTATACATCAATTAATCATTGATAAGAATTAATTATTCACTATCTACAAGTACAAATAAGTATGGAATTATAGGGAGTATTCATTTGACTAAAGCCAATATGGATCTTAACAACCATCATATAGCTTGCCCTCCTAGTTGGTGTCCCTGGATAAATAAAATAATAAGAACCTAATGAGTATCTGGTTGTAATACTAAATGGCCTAATTCTTTAACTATTTGTTTTATAATTTCTGTTTTAGCTTAAATATTAATTACTTGTAACTTTTTTGTTTTAATTATGATTTTTATAAGCTTATAATCGATATCTTTAAATTTATTTTTACGTAGTGGGGTTCGTTTTGGACGTTGAAATTTGTATTTTTCATTATGAGTCTAAAATGTTATAAATTTTGTTATTTTGGTCCAAAAAAATTTATTTATCAATTTTAAGCTTGTCTTTATTATTTTATGATTTAATTAATTTAAAAAATTTATATTTTTAGAATATTTTATTTTTGAGTCTATTTTACATTAATTTCTTTATTTCTTCCTTTTATATCAAATTTATCAATTGAATTATTTTTTTTTTCTAATTATTTTTGAAATTTTTGGTTTAATTAGATATTTTATAAAAATTGCCAATGTAGTACTTTATTATTAGTCTATGTAGCAATTTTCTTATTTTCCCTAATTTTTACATTTCTTAAATTTTGTATTATTATTATGTATATTTTATATGTTATTATAATTTATTAATTAATTTATATTTAGGCCTTAACTTTTTTGTATGGGTTTCAGCCATTTGTGTATATGTTTATTTTATTACATTATCTTAAGTAGTTATAATATGGTTATGTATGTACTTGTATTTATATATATATATATTTGTACATATGTATTCTTGCTTATTTATGTATTTAGCATATTAGTATGTATACTTGTATATATACACATTTATACTTTTAGTATACTACTATTATACGTATTTATAGACATGTATATATATACATGTACACATATTTATAGTTAGTATTATACATGTTTATATATATATATATATATATATATATGTAGATTTATACTTATGTTTTTCTAAGTCTATGTATGTATACCTCATATATGTACATATACTATATATACACAAACCATTCAAGTATGCATAAATAAGTATATATATAACATATACATGTTCTTACATACTTCAATATGTACATGTACACACACACATATATATATATATGGATATAAGAAATAGATTTACAAATATCGTCAAGTACATGTACATACTTTCTCTATTACAAAAGACTATAATACATGTAAATTCTAATACATATTACATTTACATACATATGAACATAAAAGAGGAAAATATACAACTCAAATTACCAAGAAAATTTGAAATACTTAAAAAAAAAAAAACTTGGTTACTTGATATTGTGATGTTGAAATGGAAACTCCTTATTTTCTTCTTGGAAGTGAAGATATGATAGTGGTGAAGTGTAAAGATGATTGTAGTATTTAAGTGGAATAGGGGATGAAGAAGATAAAAGAAAATAAAAGAAAGATAAATAAGAAAAAGAGGGAGAGAATGTTGATTACTTTTGGAAGAAAAAGACTACACAAATGTGTTAGTGTGTAGCAAAAATAAAAGAGTTAAAGAGAGTTCTAGGGTCCTTCACTTAGTAAGCACAAAAATAGAAGAAAAAGGAAAGAAATAAAAAAAGAAAGGAAAAGAAAGAAAAGGAAAGGAGAAGAAGGGTCTTGATGAAAATGACATCTTTGACTTGGTCAATATTTTAATTATATAATATTATATATATATTTAGCACATATAAATTAAGAAGGAAAAAGAAAATAAAAGGAAAAGATAAAGAAAAAGGAAAAATAAGGAAACAAGTGAATAAATAAATAAAATAAATTTTTTAATTTTCTTTGAACTTTTCTAATCCTTTAAATAATATTAATGATAATATATTTTATAATTATAAAGAAAATTATAAGATATAAAGTTAACATTGACTATATAATACATAGATAACAAATAAATAATAAAGTTTAGTTCAAATAATTAAATTCATATAACACTAATTATTTATATCTTTATGTAAAGTTATTCATAATTATAAAATAATATTATCAATTTTGTAAATTAATTTAGTATTCTTATGTTCATTAATATTTAGAAGTTATCTTTAGTCATTCATTAGCAATTTTACGTGATTAAGCGTATTGATTTATAATTTTATCTAATTAGGATTTTATTATCGTAAAAGTAAATTTCTACGTTTCTAAGCTTAAAGTTTTAATTTTAGGGTTTTGATTATATTTGGGTAGTTTATTTGGCATTATCGACTTAAAAAGTTATCTAAGACATCTAGGTTTAATTTAGGGTTTAGACTAAGAATTTACGGGGCTTATAAAATGGCACATAGTTAAGATAACAAGTTGTGAGCATATATACATACTGTTTAAGTGCTAGTTTGATTCTTTTTCTCATTATTTATGGAATTAACTAAGAAACATGCATTTTTTTTTTATTTCTAAACAAAATTCACATTAGAAACATATGAAATGCATAAAGGTACATTAATTAAGATGAGATAAATGTGAAATTTTGCACATTTATCAATACTAATGACGAATTCGCAATCATCCAAAGGGATCACCTTTAGCTTGGAAATCAAAATCATGGGCTACACCCATTGTTGGCACTTCCTTCAAATTGATGGTCTTTAGTCTTCCTTTGCCCCTTTAGACCTTAATGCCCAATTTCTCAACCACCTCTCTAGAGATGAAGAGATCCATTGTCCTAATATCTACTAAGCCATTCATTCATCAGCCTGTTACTAGTACCTTTGCATATATTAGACTTACTCTTTATTGAACCTAACCTCTTTAAGACTCTAAGCTTAAGGTTAGGTTAGGCATCTTCTTCTTCTTCAATTGCAACTAAGGTTGCCAATTTGTTCTTGATTAGATAATCCCTTGCTTTATGGTTTCTTCTATATATGAAGCAAGATGACCTTCTCCAACGATATTCTCTCTTATCCATAAGAGCCTTATCCTTCTTAGTTGAGTTTTCGCCTCTCCTTCTTAGGCTTAAATCCATCCCTTCCTATACTCCTCATCTCTTCCATGGCTAACCTCTATTACCTCTCCCCATAGTCATTCACTTCACTTGAACTCTAGAAGGCTCTTAATTGTAACCGTGGCTTAAGCTATGGTCTAGACTCCTTACCTTTCTAACTTTATTTAAGCCCACCCCCTACTCACCATCATAGAGAGGAAACATAGTATCTTTATCGATTATGTTGGGAATCTCCAATAGTTACTTTGAGAATTCTTATACATAATCTCTAATGGAAGCTTTGTGCTTTAATCACCTCAGCTTAGCTCAAGCATACTTATCAGCATTGATAGGGTGGAATTGGGCCTAAATTTCAGTCTTAAATTCTTCCTACATTCTAGTTGCCCTTACTCCCTATTTGACTCCATTAGCCTATCTTCTCCACCATAGGTAACCACATCATCAAGGAATATAGGAGCCACTCTTAGTCTTGATGCTTCATTTAGAATATAAATCATACTAAAGTATCACTCTAAGCTCCAAAGGAAGTTATTTATTTCCTTGGCATTTCATGAACCATTGAAAGTCTTGGATTTAGGCACATCCATTCTCACGATAGCCCCACCATTATTTGGTTTAAATCTAATCTCAAAGTGCTACTAGATGTAAGCCCTTAAATTCCCCCAATTCCTTCATTAAGGACTTTACCATCTCTTCGAGGGAAACATCCCTTCTTTGCAAATCACTGGCAACTTGATTTAGGGTTGTCAGTATCTCACTTAGGAGTTCATTCTCTTGCTTCTCCAAGCCTTCCTCAATGGCTTAAACTCAATCAAGCATATCAACTATGCTATGGCTAACTCTACCCTAACCACCCTTGCTTCTACTAAGGGTCTACTTCCATGAGTTTTCTCTTCAAGAGTGGGTTCTTGATCCATTATTAAAATCAAGGGACTTTCAATGTACTTAGATAGGACATCAAAAGCACTTGTTCTTACCATCTCTTCCAAGATTCTGCTTTGATACCAAATGTCACCTGTAAAGTCTTTTATTGGTTGTTATATGTGGCACTTAGACTGTCTAACACTCTAAACAGAGATTAAGTCAACCTTCTTGTCTAGAATACATAAGGTTACTCTTGCTTAGAGAGAGAAAGTCACTCTAATATGAATAAAATTTATATTTTTGGATGGATTACAAATGAGGGGATAATCCCTTTTTATACAAGAGACCTTAATTAATGGATGACCCAAATCTATCCAATTTGATGGCTATCATACATTTATACCTACCTTAATCTAACTGCCCCCACCTACTAAGGTTCAATATATCTAGACACTTCTAAAATATTCTTAGAAGTGGATTGGATCTTAGTCGTAGGCTTTACATATGATTGGTCTTTATATACATGTATAAAAGTGAAAAAGGGGCTTAAAGGAACAGTATGTGACATTAACCCCATGGAATGAGCAACTTAATAGACATTTACTTGAAAAGGACTGCTTAGTGAGGTAGAGTTTGAGCCATTTAGAGTGAAATCTACTTAGAATGAGTAGTTAGAGTAGGCCAATCTAAACGTTGGTTTTCAAATGAGAATGGTAATGTTACAATCTCATATGAGAAAGCAATATGGACTAAGTGTGACACTTATGTTTAAAGTATGACGTACCTTGAGTCAACAAACCACCAAAGTATGATTGAAAAAAAAACTTAAGGATTAAAAGAATATTTTTAGGATTCTATATTCTAAATAGATATAAACGATTCTCCTTTGAATATGACTCCTTGTAAAGATTACATTATGCTCCCTTAACTCGATATGACTCATGAATGAATAGAATGGTTTGTTTGCCATAATTTAAGAGATTGATAAGAGCTAAAGTCTAAGAGAAAACCACTCAATCATGGATAGGTTTATTCATCTGTTATAAGACAAATTGTGTAATCTTGTAGCCCAGGCTCTAGTCATACCTTAATTCTTATTGTTATAGGGTTGATGAAGATATGCCCTCAAATCTTTGCTAATTTTAGTCTTCATCTTCAAGTACAAAAGGAGATAATCAAATACATTGAATGTGGCAAAAACTCCATAATTATGTAGTAACTCAAACTTATATGCACTATCATTGATATACTCGCGAACTCGAAATAGCCTAAATAGTAGAGGTGATAGCTTTTAGGCTCTTGCTCATGGAGATTCTTCCTCCTTAAGGTGTAGCTAAAATAAATCCCTTAGCTTGAATAACATAGGCTTCTTTCCTTTGCTTCTTCATTCCTATTGTTTGGTTATTAACTAGCTATGAAGGTCAAACACATTTTAATGTATCTTTTATGTTTGCTTGTAATCCCTTGTAAACTTTAGTCCATAGAGGCTAATATAAGTATTGGTATAGTGGATTGTACCTATAGAAAGACTTAAAAGGATTCTTGCTAATAAAACAACTTATATACCTATTATAAGCAAATTCAACAATAAGTAAACATAAATCCCAATTGGTCAAGTAAGTAAGCACCTATAGTTTGATTAACTACTTTAGTCTAGCCATTTGCATGGGAATGAAAAGGTATGTTGAACAATAGTTTTGCCCTAGCCTTCATTATAAGCTTCTAGAAGAGTTAAGAATTTAACATCTTATTTAAAATGATGCCATAGGGAAACTAAGTTGCTTGATAATTTCTTTCAAAAAGAGTTTAGTAATACACACATCATTATCTATCTTATGGAAAGGGACAAAATGAGACATTTTCTAAACCTATCCACAACTACCATGATTAAGTCTTTTCCTTCACACTATTATAGGTAAATCCATAATGAAATCCATAAGTAATATCAACCAACCAATGTGATGAAATAGGATATGGCAAATACAACTTATATGCCTTTCTCTTACTCTTAGCCTTCCTAAACATAGCACATACATGTTATGAAGATCACCTTTCATTCTAGGCCAAAACAAGTGTTCCTTTAATAACATAGAATCTTTTTCTCTCCGAAGCGCTTAGATGACCCTCTAGATGGGTTACTCTCATTAATAACTTCATAACTAATCCTATAGGCATACATAAAATGCCTAATTCAAATAAAAACCTGTAAACCAAATAATACTCATTAGCTGTAACATCTGTATCACCCTTTTTATACTTAATCACATAATAAAAACTCCCTAAGAATACCCACTTGGCATGTCACTTAAGCATCTTATTCTAACCCTATAAGTGCTCTAAAGACTTACTATCAGTGTAAATGATGAACTCTCTTAGCAATAAATAGCATTGTTATATTGTTAATGCCCAAATCAAATTACATAACTCATTATCATAAACATAATAGTTAAGAGCTGCTCCATGAAGCTTCTCACCAAGTATGCTATGGTTAATCTATCTTGCACCAACACTCCCCTTATACCTACTCTAATGGCATTACATCCAATTGGAAATTCTATTTAAAATCATGTAGTGATAAAACTTGCATAATAGTCAACTTATCCTTAATCAGCTCAAATCTTTGTTGTGCCTTCTTAATACATAAAAACTTCCAATTCTTAGTTAACTCAGTTAATGGTGCTATCATTGTACTGGAGCTTCACTTAAGGTTACCATATAGCTTTTCTTCCCTCAATATGAAAAAGATAGCTCATAAATGCTATTTAAATTAAGACTATACACTAGAATATCATCATAGTTAACTACCATAAACACACCAATAAAACCATGTACTAGGTTAATAAGTTGCATGGATGTACTTAGCACATTCGACATAACCATTCATCTTAAAGGCAGTCTTCTACTCCTCTCCTAGTCTCATATGTATCTAGAGATATCAACTCTTCTTATCAACTATAGAGAAGATCTAAGCCTATGTAATCTATTTAACACATTGTCTAGATTAAGGTACTAGCATATAATAGTAATTTGGTTTACCACCCTATTATTAATGTACATACGCCGTAAACCATGCTTTTCCAATATTGAGAGAACTAGTACAAAGTAAGGACTTGTAATTTCTTTTATATATCCTCTCTTAGTTAACTCATTAACTTGCTTTTTAGGCTCTTTAGCCTACTTAAGATTCATATAGTACGTAGGATGATTTGATAAAGCTACTCTTGGCAAGATATCAATATTATGCTCTAGGCCACTTGTTGATGATTGAATTTCAACAAGCGCTTGCATAATTGAAAAGGCCTGCAAAATGAAAAAAACATAAGTTAAGGATGGGCATTAAAGGTTGCTCTAGTGCTACCACTCCGATACTTAAGAATGTAAGAATGTTTTTGGAAGGAAAATGATAAGGAGTAGAAAAGAGGGTTTCAAAGATGGCCATTTTGTAGTCTTTACTTAGTATTTAAAGTTGTGTAGTGGATACTACGTAGGAAGGTGGATCCTTGTTTGTGATACTGTTTAGATATACTGTAGATTCACTGCAAGGAATCCTTTAGGCTTCCTTTAATTAGCTTAAGAGATCATACAAAGTTTCTAGATGGTTGTTCAAGATTTTAGGCCCTTGAGTAAACCCAATTAAAGGTCAGCTATGCTCTTTTCAACTATAGCCAATTTAGACTAACTATCAAAGTTACTTAGAGTTATGAAGCCTTACGGAGTTCAGTTTAGGTTTGAAGAGCTCTACCTTTAGCCTAAATTAGTAGGTTAAGGCTCACCAAGGGCCTAAGTTTAAGACAAACAACTAACACCACTCATAGTTTACAATACCCTTGGCAACTCCTTGAGAAGCATAATGTTAAACTCTTTCAACAATCACTATTTATTGAAGGAGTTGGTACTTGACTATTAATACCCAATATCAACTTAGTATGTAACTAAACCATTAGCTCTCTTCCATCAATGATACTTGTCACTTGAGCAACCTTAGCCATGTTGGGCTCATGGGTCTCGACAATACCTTTTTACTATCGACTATGAAAGCATAACTATTATGATAGCCATCATAGAAGACATTTCCATTAAACAACCAAATTGTCCCTAATAAAATATGATAAGCATTCATAGGAATGGCATTGCAAATAATCACATCATTATCCTTATTAGAATAGCAAGTAGGTATCCTTACTTAGTTATTGACATGTAAGCTCCTTTGTTGCTAAGCCAATGTAATTTATATGGATTAAGATGATCTACAGTTGCTAATTCAACCTCTTTATGTGAAATGTCCTAGACTTAGGATACTACTAATTGCCACACGTCCTTAGTCCTTTACTAATACATTGGGCTATAATTTTAAGACTAAAATTTCCAATTCACAATTAAATAACAACCACTTCGTTAAATGTTAATTCCATATAATAAGTACAAATATCTCCATCAAAAGATTAGGCAATAGGTTCAGAGTGAATAGCAAATGGATTTGGATCATTTTGATATTCTGGTGTTTAAGAGTTCATTGGGCCATGTATATGACCTAAACTAACTTATAGTAATCTATTTACTGTGAATGAGAGTTCAAATTTCTTTCATAAGTTTCCTTGTATAATAACTCCATGTAAATTTTAATTAACTTCCAAAGGAATTAAACAAATTAAATTTCTACTTCTCAAAGGAATTATAGAATCAAATGCTCTTGTTTTACTTTAGATATTCAATTGGAGATTTTTTAGAATCATTTAATCTTATGTGCTTTGTATATATCAAATCTATGGTTGCAACTAAGTGGCTGGTTTCTATCATAAGTTAGTGTCTATGGTGGGAGTATTACAATTAATACATATATGCCCCTATACATACATATTAAAATATGTACATAAACATACATATAAGAAATACTAAGTATATATATATATATATATATATATATATATGACAATTGAAAGTGCATATAGATATGTATAAATGTAACACATCAAAATCCCTTAAAAATATATTAAGAAAACATTAATATATGTATATATATACACATATAAAAATATGTATAATACTAAGTATAAAAATGTGTACATATGTATATGTTCATGCATATAAACATGTATAATAATAGTATATTGAAAGTATAAATATGTGTACATACGTATTTGTACATATATAGATATATGCATGGTAATAGTATAGTATAAGTATACATGTTGTTGGTGAATTTTGGGAATTGGAAATGTCCTACAAAGAAAATAAAATTGGTTAGTATCAAGGCTAGTCCGGTACAACTACTCTAATACATAAATTAGTAAGCAGGAATGAAGAAAGTAAAGTAGGTGGTTAAGAGTTATCATATGTCCTTATAAAGTTTCTTTCCTGTATTTGTAAGGAACTTGTCATGTCTAAAGTAGCAGTTATTGGAATAACCATTAGGATACGTGAAAGTCTCTTGATTAGACATCTTCCCTGAAATGTAGAGAGAGTAGGAAATTATGTAAAATAATCGTGCTTGTGATAACTATTCACACCATAAACTTGAATTCAAATTAGGAATGGATTTGTTTTATTCGGTAGAATGCTGAAAATATCAATTACTCGACGAGGTGCTAAGAATATAGATTACTCGACTAGTCAATAGCCAAATGGACGAGTAAGTGAGATGTTATCATCAATGCTTATCAAACTAAGTGGACAAAAATTGACTATCAACATTTGCTCCCTAACTTTGTATTCGAGAATTTGACAAATGGAGTGATATATAATATGTTAGAGGCTGAGTGGGGAGCAGTTCTTTAGATGTCGAGTAAGGTAGGAAGCAAGACGGATCATGTCCCAATCAAAAAGTTGCAATTTTAATTTCTCGCCTATTCAAGAAACTAAAAAATAGGAGGCATAACACCTATCACTTCGGTTATCATTACACCATGGCCTAATAACTATTAGAGAGTTGTCAATCATCGAATTTCTATCTCGAAAGACACATCAATAATCCACGCTACTATTAAATCAACGCATCATTACTATCAAAAACAAATTTATAGTTACGAGGGTGAGTTGTCCGTATTTAAAGGACTATTTAAAATCAAAATTCATTTCTTTAGTTGCATCTCTAAACTTTCATTTGCTTTCTCATCTTCACTCTCAAATTCTTCAACTTCTGTGATATCATGCTTTATAACCATTCAGGTATGGTTCGTAACATAGTTCATCGACTTGTCCTCTTTGATTCTAAAGCGACGGAAACTAAGGCCACTTCTCCCTTGTAAATAAGGAGCGAGATGGCGTGTTATTTTGGTAGCTCGGCTAATAGCATTGAGGAAAGGTAGGATAAACTCACTCAAATTAATGCTCTTGCAGTAGATAATTATCTCGAGGATAAGGGAAGTAGATCCTCGGCAAAATATCTATTTAACAATATAGCTTACTTCCGTGACTCCCTAGATGGAATTACCAATGTTGTCGATAGAGTCCTTATCACAAAATATAACCACTACTAGCAAGACCTCCCTAGATCATGGAATCTTAGGAGGTCGAGAGAGGAGGAAAGGATATGTTTCCCATGGGAGCATGAATTCCATATATACTTGAAATATTTGGATTTTAGGTTGTGGTTCTCTTTCTCAACCTTTGTGAAGGGCTTCTTCAACTACTTTTGAGTTATGTCGAGTATATTCTCACCAAACACATACTAGCTTCTGGTGGCTTTCGAGATAATTTGTGAAGAAGTCGAAGTTAGGGTTATGCCTCAACTATTCTGGTATTTCTTCACAATTAAGGGGTAACCTAACGGGTGGTACTTTGCCGCTGTGAAACATGGGTGTAAGTTCATGGATTGGTTAGAGTCCAAGAGAGGAGGAAAGGATATGTTTCCCATGGGAGCATGAATTCCATATATACTTGAAATATTTGGATTTTAGGTTGCGTTTCTCTTTCTCAACCTTTATGAAGGGCTTCTTCAACTACTTTCGAGTCGCATCGAGTATATTCTCACCAAACACATACTAGCTTCTGGTGGCTTTCGAGATAGTTTATGAAGAAGTCAAAGTTAGGGCTATGCTTCAACTATTCCAATATTTCTTCACAATTAAGGGGCAACCTAACGGGTGGTGCTTTGCCGTTGTGAAACATGGGTGCAAGTTCATGGATTGGTTAGAGTTCAAGATCTACAAGTGGCATGACAAATTCATGTCAATAGTGTTTGATGAGGAGTTAAACTTCTAGACTCAATGGACTTAACTAATCCAAATGAAGGATATAGAACTAATGCTGAATGATGCCGCAGTGGCAAAAAAAATTCAAGAGAGGAGGAAGAACAAAATGTTCTTCTAGGTCGTCGAGAGAATTATAAGGCGTTATGAAAGCGAAGAGCTGATCTTTTCCGAAAAAGAAGGTATGCAAATGAGTTATCACCATGTCGAGTATAACTACAAGAGGAAAGTCGTTTTCGTGACATAAGGGGAGAATTGTCACCTTTGAGCATTGCTCAGCATGGAAAATAGAAGTTTATTCTTTTCCCCTACATTAATATTCACGTGTTTGCTTATATTGCAGATATGGGTACTGGTGAGGTAAATCCTGCCAAGCTACTAGCTCAAGCCAAAGCCAAAAAATCAAAAGCTGATAAGAGGGCGGCCATTGTTACCACTACTATTCAACCTGCTGCCATGAAGAAAATGGTAAAGGAGGACATAACAAAGCAAGTGGCAGCATAGAAGAAAGCCTCCCAACTGACTGAGAAGCGAAAGGTGAGTGAGAAGATTGTACCGGTAGAGGTCAATCATTTTAGGGAGCCTTCATTCAAAAAATATTCAACCTATTGCTGTATTGAGAAATGGCAATCGAGAGACCTAACCTCGCAGTAAGACTGAAGATACCACTGCTATCGAAGGGTCATCGTTGGTGGTCGAAGTAGCGTCGAGTGTTGATAAGAGACCGAGGAAGGAACTCATTGGCCAACCACCTACCAAAAGGTCCAAGGGTTTGGATGAGAGGACGAAGGAGGCAATATGGTCCAAAGCTCTTGGCATCAGCAATGCCGAATTCGTTGCTAATAATGAGGTCAGTGAGTACTTCATCCCTTGTTGGAGCTATAACGTTTTGGATACCAACTCGATCCTAGGAGACAGGATAAAATCTTTGGCCTTAATGGAAGGACTTCTTCTTCCAAAGAACAAAGAGATTTCTAAGAAAGATGTTGACAGGGTCGGTGGTTACAATGAGACCTGTATTGCGGCTAAGTTGTATGACGTGAGTATCCATTTCCATCTTTAACTGTTGAATTTGCTTACTTGCTGACATTTCTTTTCTTTTTAGATAAGCAACCACATTTTGATGTATCCATAGTAGTCTTTATGTATTATGTCAAGTCACTTCCAATACTCATCATACTAAATGAAATCATTGCAAAAAATTGAGGATGAATATAATGCCTCCAAAGCCTAAACTATTGTTGTCGAGAATGTAAGGATAAAGGCTAAAATGGAGGCAAGAAAGCTCTACGAAGACCTTGCTGCTGAAAATTTGGCACATACCTTAATTGCCAATGAAGTCTTGAGCCTGAAGGCTAAGATTGAAAAGCAATATAAGGAGTTCGAAGGCCTAAAGGAAGAGTTGTAAAAGAAGAAAGAAGAGTGCTGGAGGCTGGGTTGAACTCTTTGTATGATGAGTGACAAGGAGGATAAGCTTAGAATGCAAATTAATGAGTTGGAGACCAACAACATGAATTTACAAAGCTGTGTTGCTGAGCTAGAGGAGATTGTGAGGAGAGGACCTTTTGTTGAAGAGGCACTTGATATAGTCACTCCTAATTGGTAGTATGAGAGACTTTTATGGAAGAAGTTGTTGGAAGCGGTCTAAGCGACAAGAGAGGAGATCTTAAAGCTTCACCCTAATTACTATCTCTCATGCCTTGACTTTGTTGATGTCAATGACAAAGTCAGCAGTTGCAACAAGGTCAACAACGGTGAATCAAGCATTGAGATAGTTATGAAGGGTAATAACGAAGCTCATGTCGAGCATCCAGGGGAAGATGAAGAACGTCTATCAAAAGAAATCTCCTATGTGCGGAAAGAGAAATCTATCGACTCTAAGACCCTAAGCACCGAGAAAGAAGTTTACTCAATGAAAGCCCCAACCTCCGATCCAAAAATTACTTCTACTGACTTTGAGAATAGGCCGTAGGATTTTCTTTGTATTCTTTGTACATTACTTTCTCTACTAGGCCGAGTATTTGTAACAATACTTTGTTGAATGAAAAGTATCTTTCATATAACTATTTCCATTACGTTTTATTTCATGTGCCACGTTTTCCCAGCATGTATGATGTATGTGTTTTATTTCACATGTTCTTATTCATTAGCATGTTTTATTTTACATACTAAGTATTTCTTGGAATGTTTTATTTACATACCTAATTATTTCTTAATATGTTTTATTTCATACGTCCAATTATTTTGGCATGTTTTATTTCACATGCCTAATTCATGCATCTTTATAAACATTGTCAGTTAGCCATTTCAAACATAGACTAGCCGCATTACTTGGTTATAGGATTAATTTATGCAATTCCTTAATCATGATAGGCTAGAACTTACGTTAGTTCATTTGCCATGCAGTCTAGAACTCATTAACTCGATAATCATAAAAAGATCAAGAAACATAATAAAACTTCAAACATAATTCTTGTAAAAAAGTAGACTGTCATCTTATAAGCAAGTAGGCTATCGCCTTATAAACAAATTGAGATGAACATCATCCGAACAATCAATATAATTTCAAATTCTTGGTGTTCCATGCTTGAGGAATGATTGATCCATCCAACCTTTCGAGTCGATAGGCCCCTTCACCAATGTCTTCCCAGACCTTGACAAGATCCTCCAAATTTATGCCGAGCTTTCCTTGACTCACTCGCATGCCAGTTGCTTTCATCTTTCAACAAAGTAAATCTTTAAGTTGAAAAACTTTGTGCTTTACTTTTTGGTTGTAATACCTTGCCGCTCTATGCTGGTATGCTGCAACTTTAGCTCTTGTAATATCCCTAATTTCATTAATGGTGTCCAAATTTGCTATTAATCTAACTTGATTAATCATTATGTCAAAGTTCTACGCCTACAAATTAGGAAAATCTAACTTAATTAGCAACACTGCTTCCATATCGTATGCCAACCTAAAGGGAGTCTCCCTTCTTGTAGTTTTATAGGTGGTTCGATATCCCCATAAGACATTTGGTAGTTCATTAGCTCATTTCCCTCTAACTTGATTTGCTTTCCTTCTAAGGCTACATAAGATGATCTTGTTTACAACTTTAACTTATCCATTCGTCTGAAGGTATGCTATAGATGTATAGTTAAGGCAAATGCCATACTTCTTGCAAAATGCTCGGAACTTGTTGTTAAATTATGGGCCCTTGTTCGTGATTATCATATAAGGAACATTGAATCTTGATATTATGGAACTAAAAACAAATGCTTCCACTTTTTGCTTGGTGATATTTGCCACTACCACCGCTTCTGCTCATTTGGTAAAGTAATCAATGTGTTGAACAGCTTCCTTCGCATCTTCTCTCATAGTTAGCCAATAATAGCTAAATCACAATGCTCGAACATATAATGTCTGCGCTTTTACATGTTATTGCATACACCAGCATGCAGTTCGTATAACACCCTCTAAGCATCTCTCAAAGGAAGGCATCAAAGATAGGGTTGTGATATGCTGCATTTATACAGTTGACCATCAATCAGGGTGTAATTCATGGCTTGGTAAACCAATCTTTGCATGCCTTTCTTGTTGTTAGAGAGAGTAACATCTTTCAAATAATCTATTAGGGGATCCATCCAAGATTCTTCTTTTGGGCAAAGATCCTATTTATAGTTTTGTGAAAGAGTAGATAAACTTTTTGTCGAAACTTTTATGTAGAAGAAATTCGGCAAAAAGTTTTTCGCTCAAGTTGAGGAATGCTATATTGGCTAATTTTGATAGCTTGTCGATAGCAATATTCTTACTTCTCGGAATCTTATGGATGGAAAAAGATTGAAATTCTTCTGCGAACGTTCATATCACCAATAGGTACTTACTCATCTCTTCTTCCCTTACTGCATAACTTCTAGTGACTTGATTTACCACCAATTACGAATTAGAGAACACTTTAAATTCCTCAACGCCAATCCACTTTGCCAGTTTCAGTCCGGCAATCAAAGCTTCATACTTTGCTTCATTTTTGCGGGCTGGGAATCTGAATTTTAAAGTATAATTAACTTTAACATTGTGAAGGCCTTGAAAAACAAAGCCTACACCACTTTCTTTTCTCGTCAAAGAACTATCCACATAAAGGTACCAAATAGGTCTCCTAGCAACTTCCACACTATCTTCCTCACTAATGAATTCGACCATAAAATCTGCTAGTACTAGAGCTTTCAATACCGTTGTAGGTTTGTATTGTACACCATGGCCACTTAACTCTAGGGCATATTTCATCATCCTCTCAGAAGAGTCAGGTTATTGCAATGCTTATTGCAATGGCTGATCAGTGAGCACTATGATTTGATGAGCCTCAAAATACGGCTGTAACTTCCTTATAGAGAGAACCACTGCTAAAACAAAATTTTCAACTTTCATGTACCGAAGCTCTAGCCCTTACAAAACATAACTCACATAATAAATGGGTTGATGTTCTTTGCCATCAATTTAGACCAATAAAGAAGAAAGAGCTCAATAGCTGACATATAGATATAAATATAAAGTCTCTCCTAAGATGGGTGTCGAGAGTATTGATGGTGACGTGAAGAATTCTTTGAGATCATTGAAAGCTTTTTCACAATTGTCAGACCATTTGAATTCTTTAACAATTTTAAAAAATTTTGTGTACTTACCGGCAATTCTCGACACAAACCTATTGAGGGTAGTTATTCATCCGGTGAGTTTCTATACCTCCATGACCGTACGAGGGGATTTTATGTTTATTATTGCCTTAATCTTTTTTGGGTTGGCTTCGATGCTGTACTGAGTGACCATGTATCTTAAAAATTTTCCTAACATTGTGCTAAAGATGTACTTCTATGGGTTGAGTTTCATGTTGTATCTCTTTAGTGTAGCAAATGTCGCTTTAAGATTGGCCAGATGCCGATCCCCCTCCATACTCTTCATAATCATGTCATTGACATGTACTTCGATGTTTTTGTGAATTTGAGGTTTGAACATCTTGGTAACAAGTCTTTGGTAGGTTATACCAGCATTTTTCAACCCGAAGGGCATCACCTTGTAACAATATGTTCCAAAATTGGTAACAAATGACATATGGACTTTATCCTCCTTGTCCATCTTGATTTGGTTATAATTAGAGAAAGCATCCATAAAACAAAGTAATGTGTGTCCAGTGGTAGAATCTACCATTTGATTGATTTTCGGTAGTGGGAAACTATCCTTAGGATATGTCTTGTTGAGATTCATAAAGTTTATGCACATTTGCCACTTACTGTTAGACTTCTTGACTAACATACAATTGGCTAGCTAAGTCGGATAAGGCTCTTCCCGAATAAATCTTACCTTCAAAAACTTCTAGACTTCTTCTTCTATTGCTGCTTATCTTTCTTGTCTAAAATGCCTTTTCTTTTATTGGACCACCTTCATACTCAGATCAATTTGGAGCTTGTGTATCATAACTTCTCTTGAGATACCTGGCATGTTTGAAGGGGACCATGCAAATACGTCAGCATTAGCTTGTAAGAAGTTAATTAAACTTTGCCGAATATTTGCTGACAAGGGTTTTCCTATCCTCATTATTTTCCCAAGGTCATCTCCCAAAGAAATTTCCTTAGTATTACTCTCAGCATTCTCTATGCCAGCTGACTTACCTTCTGAATAGGTTTCTACCTAAAATACCTCTTCTTGTCTTAAGGCCCTCATATGTAAGGATCTTGCCAGTTGTTGATCCCTTCTGCACACGTCGACTCTCGTAGGAGCACGGAACTTGGCTTTAAGATGTACAATTGAAGGGACAGTGTTGAATAGATGTTGACATGGCCATTTAATTATCATGCTATATGGGGACCAACATTTGACGACGAGGAAGTCTACTTTATCCTTTGTGACATGCTCATCATCATCGATTGGTACCGGTAAAGAAATTATACTAGCTACTTAGACAGGTTGATTGTTGAAGGCATACAAATCATACTTATAAGATCATAGCTGTGCTTTGATCTTAGGTCTCATCTAATTGAATGCATGTTGAAAAATGATATCTATTGAATTTCCTATGTTAACAAGAATTTTCTTTACCTCGAAGTTTGAGACTCTTGCATTAATAATCAGTGTATCATCATACGGCCTCTAGATGCTCTTAAAGTTTTCCTCTACGAAAGAAATTGTGTTGTTGATCTTGACCTTCTTGCCTTAGATGTTGTAGACATAATTTTTGGCATTTGTCAAGCTCAAAGAGCATAACTAGCTTATAGTAGGTCCGTTAATAATGGTGTTGATCACTCGATTGGGTGCTCCGTTGGAATTTGCATCCCTTTCATCTCTCCCAGCCGTAGTTAGCCGAATGTCATTCTCATGTTCCTCACGTCTTCTCTAGGATGGTTTCTCGATATTTTCAACATCATGCGCTAAGAACTTTTACAAATGCCCACGTTAAATTGCATCCTCAATTGCATTCTTGAGCTTGATGCACTTATCTGTGTTGTGATCTTTATCACGATGGAAGTCAAAGTAGTTATTAGAATTTCTCCTTGAGGGATTTCCTGTCATTCTTTCTAGCCACTACAGAATGCTTCTTTGCCTACATACCTCCATGAATATGTTCAAAATTGGACAATTGACAAGCATGTAGGATGAATATGTCAAAATCCTTGGTCTCTTTCTTTCGGCATTCAAACTTTGATCATCATCTATGTTAAGTTTGTTCGTTACACTTTTCCTCTTTTCATTTTTTATATCCCCTCTATTCTAATTGGCCTCTTGTTAGGCCTTTATGTTATCCTCCTATTGAATGTATGAGGTGGCCTTAGCTTTGAAATTAGTGAAAGTTCTTGGCTTATTCTTAGTGAAAGACTTAAAAAAGTCTCCATGGGACTTCACTCCATCGATTACAACGTTAAGGGCCATGCTTATATCCAATTTTGGGATTTGAACCATCTCAACCATAAACCTAGCTAGGTAGTCTATGATTGACTCATTTAATCTTTGTTTGGTTATGTTAAGGATTAAGGAATCCTTAATAGGAAGCTTACTTGTAAGGAAGTGTTGAAGAAATACTTCTACAAGTTCATCAAAACAAGAAATGGCATTTTGTTTCAAGTGTTTGAACCATGTACTAACTGCATTCCTCAAAGTTGAGGGAAAAGCTTAATAGGCCACTGCATCACTTAAACCATGCAACTTGGCAAATGTGCAGTAGTACTCTAAGTGGTCTTTGGGGTCCTTCGTCTCATCATAAGATTCAAACTATGGCAGCTTGATGTGTCGTAGTATCATTTCCTCCAAAATCTCAGGAACAAAGGGATTCTTCTTAATTTGGAATTGATTACTTGCTACAGTAGGGGTGCTAACATGCGAGGGTTTCACATGGTGCACCTAGTGTGGTTGCTTACCTTTGTCATTCCTTTTCAATGCAAGAGCTAAGGGTCCCATCATGACCTTGGTTTGCTTTTTTGACAACTCAGGTGAATAAATCGAATCATTGCTATTGTTAGCATTGTGATTGCCATGCTCTTTGTTTTGATTTGTATGAATACTTTTATGAAGGAGGTTAAGGATTTGTCCATGATTTTTGTTTAGTTCTGAGTTTTCCTTGGCTAAATTGAGGTAATGTTACCCGAGTTTAGCTAGTCATTACTCATTAGTATGCCGACTGTCGAGCCTAGTTTTTCACCCTCCTCGGTTTTTTTTATAAAATTAGGTCTTCTCTAAATCGATCAATACTAAACCTTACCCGTTTAATAATGACCATCAACTAGGGTTTAAAGAAGACCATTTTTTCCAACTTGAAAAGATTTGGAGGCGCCACCTTACCAGGGTCAGGAAAAGGGGTTAAGTTATAACCAATTAGGTGGATTGGTTATAACTTAGCTATCGGTTTATCAATTAAAAAACCAATTTGTAAAATAGCTTTTTTAAAAGCCAAATATTTAGGTCCGAGGGCTAATTTATTAAACCCTAAATAGGTGTCACCTTTAACTTTTCAAATTTAACTTCGCTTTTTAAATATACCCTTTTTAATTTCTAAAAAAATATCTAATTATGATACACGCAACTAAATTGATTAATTTACACAAATATCTAAAAATAGAAAAAATAAAACTTTATATATTTTAAGTCACCCTATACTTGCGTACGGGTGCCTACGTACCCGCTATTCAGGATCAGACGCACGTAGTTCTTTTAAAAAAAAACTTTAGTAGGTGGTTTGATTTTAATTTTGGAAAAATTGTCGGGTTTACGTTTTTACCCATTTTGAGTTGATTTGAGAAAAAATTATAAGGGGTTCTAAGTTGGATTTTATTTTTGGAAATTCTAAATGATTCTAATTTGAAAATTGATTTATTTCTTTTCATTTATTTTTAGAAAACTCAATTTTTCTAAGTGTTAAAACGATTTTTTCTTTTACTAACCTATTTATTTATTTTTATTTTTTTTTATACTTATTCTATCTAAAATAGACTACTTCTTTTCTCTTTTTATTTTTTTTCTTTTTTCTTCTCTTTCTTTCTTTTTTTCTTTTTCGTTCTTTTTTTCTTTTCCTCATTTATAACGTTTACAAATAAACAAATGAATAAAATTAAAAAGAAAAGAAAAAAAAAGGGTCGGCTTAGAGTGGGCTCGTGTCGGCTCGATCGGCTCATTTCGGCTTAATCAGCTCGGAGTCGACTTGGAGTCGGCTCAATCAGCTCATGAAATTCGATAGTGGTGGTTTTCATCAAAAAACACCATAGGGGATGCTATGCTAGAGAGAGGAAACTTCGATTTTTGTTTTTCTAAAGTTTTTCGAAGTTTTTGTTGTGTTTTGAAAATGAAGAGTAGACCCTTAATTATAGGTGTCATGGTCGTGTTAAGGATGGAAAAAATTAAATGCAATATGATTTTCTTCTAATTTTGGATTGAACGAACTTGGACAATATTTGGTACCAAATATATAGCTGCACGTATATGAATGTATCGGAGTGTGTCGGCGTGTATCGGAGTGTGTCAGAGTATGTCTACCACACTTAGAAGTGAGTTGGCAAATGACGTGGTGATGACGTGGCCCGTGATGTGGCGATGACATGGCGATAAATTAAGAAAAGAAAATAAAAGATACATTTTGTACCTTCCATGGATTGAACCTAGGATCTCCAAGTCATATGCAATATTAAGTCTAGATGCTTATCTAGCTGAGCTATTGGTTTTTCCTTATTCATATATGTAATTAATTGCACATATAGACCAAGTTAGCTTGAGCTAGATTCAAATCTAAGCCTAGACCCAACAACCTTTTATTTAAAACTATTAAAATTAAAATTAAAATTATATTCTAATTAAACAACCTAAAAAATTATTATTTTTTAAATACCCTATTTTATTTTTCAAATTTCCTTTTTTTTGTATTTTTTTCTAAATTTCTTCATCTTTTGGGGATTTTTTTAATTTTCTATTTTTTTGAACTTTTTTTAATTTAGGACCTTATAACCTAATTTGAAAAATAAAAGGGAGGCAAAAATTAGGTGTTTACAGCTGACCCTCTTTGTGGTAAAGTTTAAGCAAAACTTTGCCATAAAGATAAAACAAATACTATTTTTGCCTCAAGAGTGGATTTTATGCTAAGAAGCGCTACAGCTAGCTTACAATCCTAAGTCCAATCCATCGGGGATTTTCAGAAGAGAAGGGTAGCACTCTAAGAGATGGCTGAAAAGATGAAAAGAAGAATTAAAGTTTGGTCATGCTTGTATGAATTGACAAAGTGAAGTGAAACGGGCTAAGCGCTCCTTAAGTTGGCTAAGACCCTAAAAAAAAATGAGCAAACTTAGTTATGCCTTGATAAGCTGACTAACCAAGGCAAGCAAAGTGCTCCTAGAGTTGGCTAAGACCCTAAAAAGAATGAACAAACTTGGTCATGTTTCAATGAGCTAACTAACCAAGCGGGCAAAGCGCTCCTACAGTTGGCTAAGACCCTAAAAAGAATAAGTGAACTTGGTTGTGCTCTGATGAGCTGATTAACCAAGGCAGGCAAAGCGTTGCTAGAGCTAGTTAAGACCCTAAAAAGAATGAGTGAACTTGGTCGTACCCTAATGAGTTAACTAACTAAGGCAGGCAAAGTGCTCTTAGAGCTGGCTAAGACCCTAAAAAGAATGAGCAAACTTGGTCGTACCTTGATGAGCTGACTAACCAAGGTGGGCAAAGCGCTTTTAGAGCTAGCTAAGACCCTAAAAAGAATGGGCAAACTTAACCGTGCCTTAATGAGCTGACTAACCAAGGCGGGCAAAGCGCTCCTAGAGCTGGCTAAAACCTTAAAAAGAATGAGCAAACTTGGTCGTGCCCTGATGAGCTGACTAACCAAGGCGGGCAAAGCACTCCTAGAGCTGGCTAAAATCCTAAAAAAGAATGAGCAAACTTAGTCGTGCCCTAATGAGCTGATTAACTAAGGCAGGCAAAGCGCTCCTAGAGCTAGTTAAAACCCTAAAAAAAATGAGCGAACTTGGTCATGCCCTGATGAGCTGACTAACCAAGGTGGGCAAAGTGATCCTAAAGCTAGCTAAGACTCTAAAAAGAATGAGTGAACTTGGTTGTGCCCTGATGAGTTGACTAACTAAGGCGAGCAAAGTGCTCCTAGAGTTGGCTAAGACCCTAAGAAGGATAAGTGAACTTGGTCGTACCCTAATGAGTTGACTAACTAAGGCGGGCAAAGCACTCTTAGAGTTGGCTAAGACCCTAAGAAGGATGATCAAACTTGGTCGTGTCCTAATGAGTTGACTAACCAAGGTGGGCAAAACGCTCCAAGAGTTGGCTAAGACCCTAAGAAGGATGATCAAACTTGGTCGTGTCCTAATGAGTTGACTAACCAAGGTGGGCAAAACGCTCCTAGAGTTGGCTAAGACCTTAAGAAGGATGATTAAACTTGGTTGTGCCCTGATGAGTTAACTAACTAAGGCGGGCAAAGCGCTCCTAGAGCTAGCTAAGACAAAAAAAAAAAATAAGTAAACTTGGTCGTGCCCTGATGAGCTAACTAACCAAGGTAGGCAAAGCACTCCTAGAGCTGGCTAAGACCCTAAAAAGAATGAGAGAGGTTAGTGCTCTAAGAGCTGAATTGAACCCTAAGAGAAGGACGGGATAGCACCTTAAAGCTTGGCTAGAACCTTAAAAAGAATAAGAAGGAGATCATCACTTTAAAGGCTAGTTAAAGCCCTGAAAAAGAATAGAAAAGAGGACAACGTTCTAAGAGCCAACTTTAACCCTAAGAGAAAATCGAGATAGCGCCCTAAAGGTTGACTGGAACCCTAAAAAGAATAAAAGAGGAATCAATGCTCTAACAGCTAGCTTAAACCTTAAGAGAAAGACCGGACAGTGCCCTAAAGGATGGCTAGAACCCTAAAAAGAATAAAAGAGGGATCACTACTCTAAGAGCTGGCTTGAACCCTAAGAAAAATGATGAAGGATTGAAGAATTAATGTAAGGCAAGCAACCAGTTTCAAAAGACACTTTTTCTTGGAAAAGTATTTACAAAGAGATTGTTGAAAAACCATTTATGAACAAGGAAAAGAGTAGGGATAAGCCCCTTGATTTGAAAAAAGAGTTTAAAGGATGTTAAAACCCACAATTGGGGAAGAATAACTTAAACTAGAAAAATGACGACCTTAGAAAGGAAACGGGTGACATGAATTAAAAACTTGGCTAATCGAGCCAACATGGATTTAGATTAAAGATTTTGTGGTGAGCCTTTACTTTCTCTCTCTCTTTTTTTTTTTATTTTTACTTTTTTTTAAAGTTTTGCCAACAGGTATAAACTCTTATTAAGGAACAATCTTATAACTAACCCTATCTTTGGTAATCATGTGGAATTTCTTAATGCCCCTGTCCTTAGGGCTTCTCTTAGGGCTTTTATGATCTTAAGCCATTCCTTTCATAAGGAGAAGGTAACTCACAATTAGTTTAGTTAAAGAGGTCTTCCTTACTAACTCTTGGTCTAGATTACACTCTTGACTTCAGTTCCAAAAATTGTAGTTTATTTTATAAGTGATACTCCTTAACCAATTCGTTAAGTCGTTTTCGGTTTACCCTTATGAATTTAGGATTTTGGTCCAAGGGTTTCAAAAAAGATTAATGAAAAGGCTTGTTTTGATAGAAACACTTTTATTAATCCCAGGTGTACAAATCAAGAACCTTAAGGAAAAATTAGAAGCATGCTTACCCCTGTTTCAAAAACAATTTTTATTAAAGATAAATTATCTTTTAAGATTTGAAGAGCTTGTACATGTATAAGGGGGGTATTGTGGGTGGGGAGGCCTTATGTGATTTAGTATAGGTAAGAGAGGCTTTAAAGTATTAGTATGGATATGGAAATTTGGGTTTTTGGGCTTAGGAGTGTGATTTAAGGCCTTGTGTTTTCTAAGGCTATTTGGGCATCAACTCTTGGCCCTTTTGATTTAGTATGGTTGCCCCTATTGGGATGTAAAATATTTCTTGAGGTTTTTTATCCTATACTTTCGAGCCCAATTCTTTGGCTTTTTTTCTTCTTTCTTTTTTTCTTTTTAATTACTTCACCCCACTATCTCTTATTATTTTTCTCTTTCTTTTTAGCCTCAAGAGTGACTGTTTCCATTAATGATTCAAGGCCTTAATTCCATAGATTTCAAGTGTATGGGCTTGAGGTAGTCAAAAAAGGAAATTGGCTCTTCTTCATTTCAAAGAAAAATAATTTATCAGAAATAAAAGTTGTTTTTGAATTAATGTTATTTAAACAAGCATAAACTAATCTTAACCCTATCTTCTACTCAATGACCGCAACCTTCGAATTGCCCCATTATTGTAAGGTGGTTCTTGATAGGGTTTAAATTTAGAAATTCTCCAAATAGGTCCAACGGGGTGAACAACAAATGATTGTGTTTAGGATTTAGAAGTGAATGCCTAACTTCACTTTAATCTATGTATCACATTCAAAGTGAACCTCCTTTAAGGAATGAGTCCAAAATATCCTCACAATTATATTGCTCAACTCTCAAAGCGTTTCAAGTCGGCATATAGGATAGAGCTTACCTCTTCTCATCTTAAACTTTTCAAAAAGCGAGTTACCGGTTCCTTAAGGAAGAGTTTACTTTTTATTTTCCTAGGATTAAGTTTTACCCTACAGTTTCTCAAATCATGCTCTAGTATTTGATTTTATGTTCTAGTATGATTCATGATTAAGCTTGGCTTTCTAAATAGATCAAGGGTTTTGGCTTGGCTTAGTTACTTTTAGGAGTTGAGGATTGTGCTTAGGTCGGCAGCCTTGATGGGCTCTGGCTCATGTTCGGATTAGCTGGCTGGCTGGCCTAATGGCTTATGTTTGGGTGAGCCGGTGTTTAGGTTGAATGCTTAGCAAAGTGGCTCGTGTTTGGGTAGGTTACCTGAATAGGCCTAAGATTGGTGTTAGCGAAGTAGCTTGTGTTTGGATTAGATGGTGATAAAGGGCTAGGTTTGGTGTGGGTTGAAAGCCAAATGTTTGGGTTGGCTGCTTGAGTGGGCCAAAGGGCTCATGTTTGTTTAAGGGGCTCGTATTTGGGGTTAAATGGGCCAAGGGACTCATATTTAGCTTGAATAGGCCAAGGGCCTCGTGCTTGGCTTATATGGGCTAAGGGGCTCATAGTTGGCTTCCTTAATAGGTCGAAGGACGTTGTGTGGTTTGAAAACCAAGTATTTAAGTTGCTCACTTGAGTGGGCTAGAAGCTTGAGCTTGTGCTAGTTCCTTAGGCCCATAA
Source organism: Lumnitzera littorea (assembly GCA_024138015.1). NCBI lineage: Eukaryota > Viridiplantae > Streptophyta > Magnoliopsida > Myrtales > Combretaceae > Lumnitzera > Lumnitzera littorea. The sequence goes on along the minus strand of JAMXBB010000005.1, from coordinate 57,336,242 downwards.
GCATTTATAGCTGTTGGCAACTTTTATTTTCATTTTTTTGTTTTTGTTTTTTTTTTTTTGTTTTTAGAGAGAGAAAGGTAAGGTCTTATTTTTAAAAAAAAAAATTTACAAATAAGGATGGTGGTTTTTTTTTATATATATTTTTTTAGTTTCTATTTACAAGTCTATAGATTTTGTTTACATTTTTCTAAATGAGATCGAATGGTGGTTAAATGGAAGACTATTTACAAAGACGGGAATTTTAAAAAAATGATGAATGATGAACTAAAAAGAGCTTTATTATTTTTGACAAAGGAAGATGAGAATACTAAAAACAAAGGTAGAGAACCTAAACTTTATTCAGGAATTTTATTCAAGGCTCCTTAGACTTGAACTGGAAAGACCTTACATTAAGTCTTGTAAACAAGCCTTAATGACCTCTATCATCTCATAAGTATCCCCAATGACCTATGCCAAAAGGGACCTTAAGGCTCGATTCAGAACACTCGAGCTTTTCTTTCAGATATGCGATTTCATCTCTTAGTACCTACTCGCAAAACTTAGAGGCATCCAATGGCCTATTACTCGACTGATCAATCATTTTTATAAACATGGATCAATCATCAATGCAATGATAGAAAAACAAAAATGTGGAAATATACAGATGCTAGGGTCACTTGGGTTAATATATTACTCCTTAAGTTATAACCCTACTGTAATTTTCAAAAACTTGTTTGCAAAAATTCTTGAACGATCAGTAGGGCTCCAACTTCTTAAGGGTAGTGTATTAACTTAAGTTTGGAATGAAGTATATGCTATTAAGGTGGGTTCTAAAAGGCCTTTAAACTCTATAACCTCACTTGTTTTTAAAAAACACCTTCATTGGTCACATGAGCTTAAGTGGGGTAGCCTAATCGGCCCCGAACAGTAGTTGCCCCACTTCGCTCGGAACTTATACAATGGCTCCCTTCTTAGAGTCCTAAGACAGCTTGGGTTTGACCGCATCTACCCTGCATCTTTGATGTAACAAATGAAACCCTATGCCCTAGTGCAAGCTATTTACAGAATAAATATGCTAATTAAAAAAAATATATACACGAAGCCAACAATAAATAAACAAATCAATATATGAAGAAATAAATAAATAACTAAACAATGCGGGTAATTTGAAAAGTGATTCTAATTTCGAAATATTTTTAAGTGGTTAGCCTTCTTGACAATCTCTAGTGGAGTCACCAAGCTGTCAAGCCTGGTTTTTCACCTTTCTCGGTTCTTTTTATAAAATTAGGTCTTCTCTAAACCAATCAATAGTAAACCCTACCCATTTAATATTAACCCTCAATTAGGGTTTAAAGAAGACCATTTTTTCCAACTTGAAAAGATTTGGAGTCGCCACCTGACCGGAGTCAGGAAAAGGGATTAAGTTATAATCAATTGGGTGGATTGGTTATAACTTAGCTACCGGTCTATCAATTAAAAAACCAATTTGTAAAACGGCTTTTTTGAAAACCAAATATTTAGGTCCGAGGGCTAATTTATTAAACCTTAAACGGTTGTCACTTTTAACTTTTCAAATTTAACTTCACTTTTCAAATATACCCTTTTTAATTTCTAAAAAAATATCTAATTATGATACATGCATCTAAATTGATTAATTTACACAATTATCTAAAAATGGAAAATATAAAACTTTCCATATTTTAAGTCGCTCCATACTTACGTACAAGTGCCTACGTACCCGCTATTCGGGATCAGACGCATGTAGTTCTTTTATAAAAAACTTTAGTAGGTGGTTTGATTTTAATTTTGGAAAAATTGTTGGGTTTACATTTTTACCTATTTTGAGTTGATTTGAGAAAAGATTATAAAGGGTTCTAAGTTGGATTTTATTTTTGGAAATTTTAGATGATTCTAATTTGAAAATTAATTTATTTATTTTCATTTATTTTTAGAAAACTCAATTTTTCTAAGTGTCATAATGATTTTTTTTTTACTAACCTATTTATTTATTTTTATTATTTTTTTATACTTATTCTATCTAAAATGGACTACTTCTTTTCTCGTTTTTTATTTCTTTTTTCTTCTCTTTCTTTTTTTTTTCTTTTTCGTTCTTTTTTTCTTTTTTCTTTTCCTCATTTATAACATTTACAAATAAACAAATGAATAAAATTAAAAAGAAAAGAAAAAAAAAGGGTTGGCTTGGAGTCAGCTCACTTTAGCTCGTATTGGCTCACTTCGGCTTAGATCAACTCGATCAACTCATTTCGGCTTGATCGGCTTGGAGTTGGCTTACTTCGACTCGGAGTCGGCTTGGAGTTGGCTCACTTAAGCTTAGTCGGCTCGTGTCGACTCGGATAGGCTTGGTCGGCTTGGATTGGCTTAGAGTCAGCTCACTTCGGCTCGGTTAGCTCATGTCGGCTCACTTCAACATAGATCGGCTTGGTTGGCTCACTTCAACTTGATCGACTTAGAGTTGGCTCGATTGGCTCATGAAATTCAATGGTGGTGGTTTTCGCCAAAAAAACACCGTAAGGGATGTTGTGCTAAAGAGAGGAAACTTCGATTTTTGTTTTGCTAAAGTTTTTCGAAGTTTTTGTTGTGTTTTGAAAATAAAGAGTAGATCCCTATTTATAGGTGACATGGTCGTGTTAAGGATGGAAAAAATTAAATGCAATATGATTTTCTTCTAATTTTAGATTGGACGAACCTGGACAATATGTGGTGACAAATACATAGTTGTGCGTATATAAATGTGTTAGAGTGTATCAGAGTATGTTTACCATACTTAGAAGTGAGTTGGCAAATGACGTGGCGACGACGTGGCCCATGATGTAGTGATGACATGGCAATAAAGTGAGAAAAGAAAATAAAAGATACATTTTGCACCTTCCATGGATTGAACATAAGATCTCCAAGTCATATGTAATATCAAGTCCAGATGCTTATCTAGCTGAGCTATTGGTTTTTCCTTATTCATATATGTAATTAATTGCACATATAGACTAAGTTAGCTTGAGCTAGATTCAAATCTAAGCCTAGACCCAACGGCCTTTTATTTAAAACTATTAAAATTGAAATTAAAATTATATTCTAATTAAATAGCCTAAAACATTATTATTTTCTAAATGCCTTATTTTATTTTTCAAATTTCTTTTCTTGCATTTTTTTCTAAATTTCTTCATTTTTTGGGGATTTTTTTAATTTTCTATTTTTTTGAACTTTTTCTAATTTAGGACCCTATAACCTAATTTGAAAAATAAAAGTGAGGGCAAAAATTAGGTGTCTACATCGACTACCTCCCTTAAGATGTTGGGAGGAAGTGCCATCACTTGTACTCTTAGTCATCCTAGTTTTAGCCATGTGGGTATGTTTAGGAAAAAACAGATAGCGCTAAATGTTGTTGGTGAATTTTGGGAATTGGAAATGTCCTGTAAAGAAAAGAAAATTGGTTGGTACCAGTGGTTAAGAGTTATCAAATGTCCTTATAGAGTTTCTTTCTCGTATTTACATGGAACCTATTGTGTTTGAAGTAGCAATTATTGGAATAACCGTTAGGATACGTTAAAGTCTCTTAATTAGACACCTTCTCTGAAATGTGGGGAGAACATGTAGTTATGTAATATAACTGCGCTTGTGATAATTGTTTACGCCATGAACATAAATTCAAATCAAGAATGGATATATGTTATTTAGAGGAATGCCAAAAATGACAATTACTTGACGAGGTGTTGAGAATATAGATTACCCAACTAGTCGACAACTAAATGGACAAGTAAGTGAGACGTCATCAACGCTTTATTAGACCGAGTGGACGATATTTGACTATTAACAATACATACATGTATATATACAAGTATAAATACTAATATGTTCAATACCTAAACAAATAAGAATACATATATATATGTATATATATATATATACAAGTACATATGTACTTATAATATGCTTATTCAAGATAACATAATAAAATAGTTATATATACATATGTAAATGAGTGGGTCGAAACCCATAAAAGGAATTAAAGCCCATATATATATATATATATATATATTAATTAACTATCATGACCCAATAGTATTATTGTTGTAATAGATTGATGTGCACCATACAAAGATCTATAATAAACCTCCTTGTTGATCATAGGCTATACGAGGCTCCTTTCACTCTATGTTATTATCAGGCTTGTAGACATGTAATATTAAGCATATTAACTAAAACTATTAGTTAATTATGGAAGGTAATGGAGTTAAAGCACGGAATGTAGAATTCCATGATAAAATATTAAAGTACATATAAGTTTGTATTAAATGCAAACTTATATATACAATCATATGAATGCATAATTAACCTTTCGTCATGCCACACAAATAGTTTATTAAATGCACAATCATATGAATGTATGAAACACTCAAAATGCCAAACAATACATGCAGCGACTTAGGAGCTATATGCAACTTAGAATTATGCCCCCTATAGTCGAGGTTGAAGATAATTAACCAACACAAACCATCAACCAGATTCTAGCAATTAGGTTTTTATTCCGCTTGTACCAACTTGCTCAAATCAACTCAAATATATATATAATATATATAACTTTACTTTTCATATAGAAAATATACTTTACTTTTCAAAAATCAAAATTCCTAAGTCTAGTAGTGTGGTGGACTCCGTAATCCACAATCACACACTTTAAGTAGAAGTTACAAGACACAGCTCTTCGCTAATGATTAGCATCTTGTGGTACTTAGTAAGCCCCAAAGCTTAGGATAGAGACCTGATAATATTTATAAATGGCATAACGATCGCCTAATTCCTGTAGGAGCCCCTAATTTCTATAAGAGCCTTTTACTCTTGTAAGTCCCTTCCTACCTTTCACGTAAAGTGGTTGTTGGTATAATTATGATGTAATCATGAGAAATGCATGATTCATTGTATTGGTCCAATATAAGATTCAAAGGTAGTAGGGGTGGGGGGGGTACGTGGGCATGTTAAATTGATATCTTTAAATTTTTGGAAACATTTTCATTAAAAAATAAAGTTACCCCTCTTAACAACTTATAATGGTGAACAATGATAATTTAATAATTCAATGCACAATAGATAATAAACTAAATTAAAAGAGTAAGGAAGGAGAAAATCAGACATAGATTTTATAGAGCTTTAGCCTTCTACCTACTGCTCTCTTCCAACTCCACTACTAAAGACCTGGTCTACTTCATTGATGCCGTTCCACTTGATCCATTAAATCAAATCATAAACAAATTACAAGCATTCGTCATAATAACTTTTCAATACTCTACTCTACCTATCTAATCGCTCTACATTTTAAGCTAATATAGATCTATAGAGTATAAACTATCTTTTCCCTACAATAAAGTATAGAGATTACAAGTGAGAACAAAAATACAAGTCTCAAATAATTTTGCACTTGAAAAAAATAACACTTATTGTAGAACTTTGATTAGATGTAGCTCTCTGAAGAAGTATCTGAAGGACTTTCTGAAACTTTTCAGAAGGTAAAAACTTATCAAGAATTTTTTGTGTAACAACAATATTTCTTCGAAGTTGTATATCGATGTTTTGAATCATTTCTCCTTTTATATTAAGTTTTTCCAATGGCTAAAAATCTGAAGATTTTATTCGCTTCTATAATTATCCAATCGTTAAATATTTAAAATAACTCTTTGGATATTTTTAGAGAAGATCTCGATCATTTCGAATTTAAAAATCTATTCTCCTTGATTTGTTCAGATTAGATGTACTTAAAATCATAACCACCAAATAGATTTCTTAAACTTAACGAAGAGATAATCCTTATCAGATATTTTTAGATAAAGTTCATTTTGAATTTCTACAAAATCCGAATCAACTTTATCCTTATCCATATTTGTGTTTATCTTGATTTTTCAAAAATTAAATCGCTTAAAGATAATCCCCATGGATCTTAACTCCATCTTGACTGAAATAAGATTAAATGTATTTTCCTAATACATCCAATCTAGTGGAGCTAAGTCTTGATTAATTTGAATCTGATTTAAAACTAACTTCAATATCATACTTTCGGACTTACTTTCTGAACAAGCTTTAGAAGAGTAGCAACCTATTGTTTCTAAAGTTTCTGATTAAACTTCTGAAGTGTTGTACCAATTCTTCTTATAAAAGCTTCTGCAATACTTTCTAAAGATTTTCTAGACTAGTCTATTTTCAATCAATTCAAAGCTTTTGAATGCAACTTAATTTTGCTAAATTAAACTTTCTGAAATTCCTTTTATAAGCCTGCACTCTTAAAGATTCATTAGCTTTTAACCCTTTTTGTTATCATTAAAATGTATGAGGGATCTCTAATATTTCCCCCCTTTTTGATGAGAACAACATGTTCTTATAAAACCATATCACAAAAAAAAAAAAAAAAAAAATCACAATTGCATATTTATGGATCATGCAGTGTTTAAGTTTTAGGCATTTAATACTTATCACACTTGCCTTGATTAGTCTTTTCACTTTGTTTACTTTGTTTTATCGTATTTTTAAGTTTGTTTCTTATGGTTCCAAATCTGGTTAATTTGGTTTATGTAGCATCCAACTTGATTTCTCCAATTGGTTCATCATTTCCTTAACTCTAAGTGATAAATGAAGAGTCTATACTACTTATATTCTAACTCTTACTTAACTTCTTCTTTATAAGAAGATTATTTGGCTAAAGTACTAAGTAAAATTCATAGATCACATACTTATTGTAGGTGCTACTCCTTAGTTTAGATCTTTAAGAGTTGATTTATACATTAAAACATCATGTAATTGTTTTTCCTCCACCTAAAACTAGTTTTGAGCATGTGAAACCAAATAGAAGTAAAAGTGACACTTAAATACACTTCCAATGTGCCACATCCAGCATGTTTCTCCATCATTCATGTACTTAGTTCATGATTTTCTCAAGTCATAAATCTCTATTCTAAGTGATAGGTAAGTATCTTACATAATACTAAAGCTAGCATACTCATATTGCAATATTTATGTAAAAGATTCATAAGCTTAACACCTAATGTAAACTAACAATAATATCACCTTATATACACAGTAATATCCTCATAAGAACATATAATCTCCTAGACATGGTATCCTAAATATACTCAAATTTAAAACTTACTCTTTCCAAATGAGTATGGATGGTAGATTTTGTGCCTAAGTGTCCTCCCTTGCTCCTTGCTTCACCTTCCCTTTTTGTAAGCTCCATAAGTTGTCAAGCCTAGGTGTTTAAGGTTGGTTTTAGGTGTTCTAAAGTTTCTTAAATTGGCTCTTTTGAAGGCAACAAAATGTACTTTTGTGCCATGAGTCTGTATGTATGTGAAAGCAGCGATTGTGTGAGGAAATGTAGGGCTTTGTCCTTCTTTGATTTGTAAGTTTAAAGTGAATGAAAAGTGAGTGAGAATGATAGTATTTTTGAGGGAGAGTGGCCAGTTATGGAATGCTCCAAATGCATTCCAAGATAATGTCCTTTTTGCTACTTTTAAGCTTAGAATGAAATGATTGGATGCATAAGCAATATAAGGTAAATAGTACATGTGAAAGACAATAGAATTAATGTTTGAATGACATAGAATGACTTGCCATTCCTTCTTCCTAAACCGGCCATGCTAAGTCCTTTAGGGGCATGGGCTTGTCACTTCTCTTGTTTTAAAATTAAATAGATAAGGTAATTATATAGCTTATCCATGTGTAGTATAACTTATGGTAGGATAGGGAAATTATCTTATCATAAGCTTTTGAAAAGTTATCAAATGATAAGCAAATCTAACTCTTATTTGATAAGTTATTTAATGTGATTAGATGATTCACCTATCTATAAGTAACATAGCTTATAAGGGAATAAGGAAATTGGCTTATATTGAATCTATGGAGAAGTGGCATATGATAAGCCAATCTAATTCTCATTATTGTCTTTAGTTTTAATAAATACCAAATTGAAATTGAATTGACTTGATCAATTAGAAATCTTATATGTACGGTTCTTTTAAGGTTCGATTCTTATAATAATTTGTATATCATGATTTACCTCCTAAGGAAATTATAGTTTTCTAGAGTTAAGTATGTTAGATATCTTTCATGGTCATGGATTTTGATGATAACAAAAAAAGAAGAACACTAATAAATTAACAAATGTGTAGGCATTCAAAAGGATTCTCAAAAAGTTTAATTTTGCAAAACTAAGTTGCATTCAGAAGCTTATTCAAAAGGTTTGAATTGATTGTAAATAGTCTATTCTGGAAAATCTTTCAAAAGTATTATAGAAGCTTTTATAAGAAGAATTGATACAACACCTTAGAAACTTATTCAGAAACTTCAAAAATAAAAGACTGATACTCTTTAAAGTTGTTTAGAAAGTAAATCTAGAAAGTTGACATTGAAATTAGTTTTTAAATCAGATTTGGATTAATCAAGTCTTAGCTCTACCAGATTAAGTGTATTAAGAAAATACATTTAATCCCATTTCACTTGAAAATGGAATTATGATCCATAAGGATTATTTTTAAGCGAAAAAATATTTGGATAAATTAAGATATGCACGAGAATACATAAGGACAAGGTTGATTTGGATTTTATGGAGTTTCAAGTTTTTGAACATAAGGCTTATTCGGAAGTTGTTAACAAAAGGTAGATCTTTTTAAATTCAAATCAGAAGCTTATCTGATGGTTATAAATTGAAGTTTATCTGATCTAAACAAATTAAGGAGAGTTGTTTTGAAATTCAAATGATCGAGATCTTCTAAAAAATATCCAAGGATTATCTTTTGCAATCTAACGGTTGGATAATTATGGAAGTGAAGAAAATCTTTAGATTTTTAGCTATTGGAAGATTTTAGTATAAAAGAACAAAGGATTCAAAATGTTGAGATATAACTCTGAGAAAAAGATTATCGTTGCACAAAAATTTCTTAATCAGTTTTTACCTTCTAACAAGTTTCAAAAAGTTCTTCAATACTTCTTCAAAGAGCTACATCGAATCAAAATTCACAACAAGTGTTATTTCTTTCACATGCAAAATTAATTAAGATTTATACTTTTGTTCTCACTTGTAATTTGTAATTATTATGTGTCGTTTGAGTGTTCAAATAAGTACATTTGTACTCTATAGTTCTGTATTAGCCTAGATCGTAGAAAGGTTAGAAAAGTAGAGTAGAGTGTTGTAAAGTCATTGTGACAAGTGCTGGTAATCTTTTATGATTTGATTTAGTGGATCAAGTGGAATGGCACTGGTAAAGTAGATCGGGTCCCCAGCAGTGAAGCTAGAAGAGAGCGGTAGGTAGGAGGCCGAAGCTCTATAAAATCTCTCCCTGATATTCTCCTTCCCTACTATCATGACCCTAAAGGGGGCCTAGTAAGATTGCTTAAAATTTTCATATCATGTGTGCACCCATGATTTGAAAATCATCTTGCAAGTCAAAGATTGCAAGATTCTAAACAATTAGTCACTAAAGTTTTTATTTAATTAACTTATGACCACATATATGTGACTATAGATATCCAATAAGCCACAGTCCAACAGAACCGCAGAGAATCGGTATCCCCTACCAAACAATAAGATTAGGTAGTAAGGTTCTAAAACTCAAACTTACTAAAGTCACAAAATTTAAATGTAGTATATAATAATTCAAATGAACCATATAATCTGTCCTCAGAGTCTAACTTCTGTGCATCTCGACGTTGGCACTCAACTCTCAGTTCTTAACTTATGCCCAATCATCTAGCAACCTGCGAGAGAAAACTATTGGGAAGTAAGCTACAAAAGCTTAGTGAGTTAACCCTCGTACTATACCAGCAAACAAGTTATCAAATAGTTTATTACCAAACATATGAATACATGAATAAGCAGTATGCCAAACAATATATATACAGTTGACCGGTACTGCATATAACATCAGAATTTAATGCCCTCCGAAGTAAGGTTTGGAGATACATTGGCACTAATCACAACTGGGCTTTAGCACCTGGGTTTTTACCCTCATATCATTATATAGGAATTCCCTGTTTCATAGAACAGGTTTCTACTTCCATCAATCAATAGTATATAAATAACCAAGTCTAGCGGTGAACGGGCTCACGCAGTCTACGCTTACACCTTACATCGGTGGTCTCTAAACGCGACCCCCAGCCACCTACAGTTAGCATCTCCAGCGCTAGTAAAACCCATGAGCTAAGGGTAGGGTCTTGTTGTACCAATGCTCCTGCATTGTACTAATCAAATCATGTGAGAATCCATCCTTCTAAGGCCCCTCATTACCAACCGCATGAGGTAACGGTCGAAACATTATATGCAATGTTCGTGCTATATGCATGAACCGTTTAATTTTTGTTGAGTTGAATATAATTAAGTCAATTTATGAGGTGATCAAACAATATCATCAAATCATTCAAGTTATGCAACAATCAATTATATAATCATATTTTCAACATTTAATAGTATTTTGCATAATAATCAATCAATATCAATCACATGCATAACTCGAAACCCTATGCATTAAGTTACTGATATTTAATTCATGTGCATTAACTATAAGCACAAAACAAGTATAGAGTTATCAGGAGTACTCATTTGGTTATAAATGATGTCAGGGATTGTATTAATCTAAAGGTAAGTCGATCTCGATCTTAGGATCACCTAACATTAGAGAAATATAGAAAGTAATAAGTTTAGGAATTTAAATACCTAAACCAGCAGGCTAAACCGTACTGTTTACTTAAATTGGTTATTGACTTACATGAAATCAACGATTCGAGCTTTTTGTCGAATCGTATATAACTTTTTTGTTTTAGCTTGGATCGTTATGAACTTCTAGTCTATTTTAATCATTTTCAAGTGTATTTTCTCGTAACAAGGTCCGTTTTGAACGTTGTGACTCGTAGCATAAATTGTGATATAAAAATATCATAAAAATTTTTTAAGTTTAAAAATTATAAAATATTAATTTTCACTTTTAATTAACATATTTATGATTTAATAATTATCTAAATCATATATTTGATATTTTTATTATTTTGAGTATATTTTCCTATTTTTGAGATTTTTAACTTTATTATGATTATTATCATTATTATTGCCTTTATTATTTTTTACTATTTCTCATTTTCTTATTTATTATTTCTCTTATGCACTTTACGATTATACACATATATATATCTTTTATAATTTATTTTATTGAAAAATCTTTAATTGTGGTATTATATATATATATATACATATACACCTTACATATTTACAAATTTATTAAATATATTATATATGCTAATACATAGTCGGTATACTACTATAAATATATATATTATACGTATTATATATGTATATGTATTTATTGAAAATAAACATACTTTTATATACATATTCATGTATTCATGTATTTGTATTTATTTATATATAAGTCTTACATATGTACATACATTTAAATATATACATATATATTCGGTATATACATGTAATTACCACTCATTAATATATATATATATATATACTACACGGTTATATATATATATACTAAAATAGTTATACATGGATACATACATACACACATACATACACACACACACACACATATATATATATATATCTCACGGTACACACATGTACATAGATATACTAAAATTATTTAATATAAATACTTAATACTAACCATATGTATACTAAAAAAAAATACATAATACATACTCCTCCGTATAATATACTTATGTACATACATGTATAGACACATAACCTTATACATACATATTTAATTAAATCTAAGTATTTATGCACAAAAATATGTATTAGTAATGTTATATGTATAAAAATACTATACAAATACTTAATGTATATACTATATAATATACATCTATATAAAAATAAATACTTACCTATTTCTTTTAATTTCTTTCTTCTTCTTTCCTTCCTTCTTCCTCTTCTTCTTTTCTTTCTTTCTTTCTCACGTTTGCTTCCAGATTGTGTTTCTTCTTTTTCTCGGTTTTGAATGTTTCTAGATTTTTTTCTCTTTTTATTTTGTGTATAATAGCTTAAGTTATAAGCTAATATCTTAGATAATCATTGCAATATTTTTGCTTATTTAGTTAACACTTAGCACTTGAAATCCATCATGTGGGCTGCTGGTTGGTGTTTTTATTTTGCTAATTTTTGGTTCAGTTTTGTGCAGGATATGGGATTGAAGTGGAAATGGAAAGAAGGAAAAGAGATAAATTGGAAATTAAAGAGAAGGAAAATGAAAATTATTAACAAATATATGTAATTTTTCGAATGATATAAATTATAACGATTCTTCTCGTAAATTAATTTTCAAATTGTTGTGAAATTTTATCAATTTAATTGGTACCCGTTACAATTATAATTTTTATAAGTTATTGTGGTGATTTCATTAAAATTTCGTGCGAATAGGCGATTTAGTAGAAAATTACATTTGACTTTTGACTATGATTTTATCATTGTTGAGTAATATTTAACTATTTTATAGGTTTATGTTTATGATTTTAGGGTTTCGAGCAATTTCGAGTTCAATTTTTTATTAATGGTATGTAAACTAGTTTTAGGATTTTAGTACGCGATTTAGGGTTTTGATCAATTTCTAAAGTTTTTACTACTTATAATATATTTAAATTTATAATTTATTAAATTTTTATCTCACTCGGCTTTAATGACTTTTTAAGTCATCTACAGTATTAGGGTTCAATTCTATTCTTAAATAACTAAATTTGCGGGGTTTACACCTATTCTTTTAATTTGCTTTATTAATTGTTGTGTGTTGGATTATTAAATTATCATTGTTCACCATTATAAGCTATTAAGAGGGGTAAATTTTATTTTATATCAAAAAAGTTTCAAAAAGTTAAAATATATCAATTCACCCCCACTCTTTTGATATCTTATATGGAACCAACAATTGGTATTAGAGCCTCGCTCTAATATCTTTTAGAGTTCAAGATCATAGGTGAACCAAGTAGTAGTTTAACAGTTCAGCCTAGCAAAACACCATTTTTTTATGGATCTAACTTTCCTTATTGGAAATTTAAGATGGAGTCTTATGTGAAGGTATCAGATTATTTGGCTTGGTAAATTATTTTTGCAGGAGATCTCAAAATTCTAACTATTATCACAACAAATGATGATATCAACCAAAGCCGAACTCAATTCAAAGGCTAATAATCTCTTATTAAGTACTATTATACATTTTGAATTTTATCTAATTGCTTCTTGTGCTATAGCTAAAGATACTTGGGACACTTTGATGCAAACCTATGAAGGGATAGAGACAATCAAGGATACAAGAATTAACTTACTGGTTCAACAATATGAAACATTTCGAATTCTCCTTGGTGAAGAAATCAAAGACTCTTTTAGTAGATTTACCGCTATAACTAATGAACTGTTTTCTCTTAGAAAAATTATTAATGATGTAGATATGGTATGCAAGATCTAAAGATTCTTTCCAACATTTGGAACGCAAAGAAAACTACCATAGAAGAAGCTTGTGATCGAATGACATTAACCTTGAGTCAATTATGTAGCAAGCCCATGGCATATGAAATTGATTTTCTCAATTCAGAAAGTACTTTAGAGATACAAAAAGGAAGGCTACAACATTTAAGGCCAAAGAAGTAGAAGTTGATTCGAACAATGATGATTCATTTGATGATGATGATAATGACGATAATGACAATGAAGAGGTTACACAGTTGGTAAGATGTTTGAATAGATTGCTCAAGAAAAGAGATGAAAAATCATATAGCTCTAACAAGAATAGAAATGTTACAAGAAATGATGTTAAAGAAAAGAAGGAAGTTATTTGTTATGAATGCAAAAAAATTGGACACATTAAGTACAAGTGTCCACTACTTTTGAAAAAGCTCCGTAAATACAAAAAGAAACAAAAAGGCTTGCTAACGACATGGAGTGATTTGCTCGAGTTAGAATCTAAGGAAGAAGGTTTGGAGATATAGCCAATGAAGCAAATTTATGTTTGATGGCATATTCTGAAGTAAGTTTTGAATTTAAATTTGATAAAGATTATGTACTTAATGATATTTGTGCTGAAATCAATAAATTGTTAAAAGCACTTTCAAAAGCCAATAATAAAATTTTGAAAGTTGAAAGTGAAAATAAAGCTTTGAAGAATGAAAAACAGGCTCTCATTCAAACAAACAAGCTTTTGGTTGATACGAACAATTTTTTGAAAAATGATTTTGAAGATTTACATGTTGCAAGAGAAGCTTTAGCAAATGAAAATCTTATTTTGAAAGAAGAGATCAAAAGTTTGAAAAATCGTGTGGAGCATTTTTCTAAGTCAATCAAAAATACATTTCAAAAGCTTGACGAAAGTGATAAGAAGTTACAAATGCTAATTTCTAGTTAAAGAGTGGATAATTCAAAATCTGGACTTGGTTTCGAATTTGGAGATACATCTAAAACAAAGAGAGAAATAGTGTTTGTTAAATCAAAAAGTGAATATCAAGAAACATTCAAAGAAAAGGATAATGGAATAACAGTTGAACCAATCAAAAGGTACAATAGATAGTATTCTCAAAATAAAGATAGGTATCCCTTTAGAAGGTATAACAGAAGGTTGCACAGAGGCTATATTAGAAACTACCCAAAGTAAAACCAAAGGCATAAGGTAAGTAATAGGTATTACTATTCTTCTCCTTATGCATGTTTCTTTTGTAATAAGTTATGTCATATTGAAAAGTACTATTTTTATAAAAATTGCAATTTCAGTAAAAACTAAGTAAATGCAAATAATATCACAAGCTTAAATTTTAAAGGACCTAAGCTTGTCTATGTCCCTAAGAATATCTAATCGTTCTTTTAGTGGTTGCAAGTTATGAGGCAAAATTTAATTGGAGGTAATTCTTAATCAATAAAGCCTTATTGGAAGCGAAAGTGTGGAATGAGTGATATTAAAGGACTTGGTAATTTTGTTCTATTTTTTATTTTGCTCTTCGAGTTTTATATACATATTCTACTTCATTATTGATAATAAATAATTGGTATCATTTTGAGGGAGAGCTCTTTTTCTAAAATTTGTTCTTATAAGGAGAGAGAAAGATGTTGAAGTTTGTTTCTTTTTTAGAAAAACATGGCATTGATCTATGTTATTAAGGGGGAGAAATCTTATCATCTATTTTTTCATTATAAAAATTGGTTATCTTCTCACAAAAAAAACAAGGGGAGGAAAGTTTTCAGAAACTTTATTATAAAAATATATGGTTGTTTTCTAATGATAACAAAAAGAGAGAGAAAGGCCAAAAATAATTAAATACTGAACATAAGCAAGTAAATGTAATAGCATAACAATTTGAATAGTATATCATTATTGTCGAACAATGTTTCTTTCTTGTCATTTATATTGAATGTTGAAATGTTACATATTTTTGGATATACATATGTTTTGTTATCATAAAAAAGGGGGAGAATATTAGATATCTCTTATAGTCATGGATTTTGATGATAACAAAAAGATAAAAACACTAATGAATTAACAAGTGTGCAGGCTTTCAAAATGATTCTTAAAAAGTTTAATTTCATAAAACTAAGTTGCATTCAGAAGCTTTGAATTAATTGTAAATATTTTATTTTGGAAAATCTTCAAAAAGTATTATATAAGTTTTTATTAGAAAGATTGGTACAATATTTCAGAAACTTCAAAAACAAAAAGCTGATACTCTTCAGAGGTTGTTCAGAAAGTAAATATGGAAAGCTGACATTGAAATTAATTTTTAAATCAGATTTGGATTAATCAAGTCTTAGCTCTACTAGATTAAGTGTATTAGGAAAATACATTTAATCCTATTTCACTCAAGATGGAATCATGATCCATGGGGATTATTTTTAAGCGAAAAGATATTTGGATAAATTAAGATATGTACAAGAATGGATAAAGATAAGGTTGATTCGGAGTTTGTGGAGTTTCAAGTTTTTGAACATAAGGCTTATCCAGAAGTTGTTAACAAAAGGAGATCTTTTTGAATTCAAATCAGAAGCTTATCTAATGGTTACGAATTGGAGTTTATCTGATCTAAACAAATTAAAGAGAATTGTTTTGAAATTCAAATGATCGAGATCTTCTAAAAAGTATCCAAGGATTATCTTTTGTAATTTAACGATTAGATAAATATGAAAGTGAAGAAAATCTTCAAATTTTTAGCTATTTGAAGATTTTAATATAAAAGGAGAAAGGATTCAAAACGTTAAGATATAACTCTAAAGAAAAGATTATCATTGCACAAAAATTTCTTAATCAGTTTTTACCATTTGAAAAATTTTAAAAAGTTTTTCAGATATTTTTTCAGAGAGTTGCACCAAATCAAAATTTTACAACAAATGTTATTTCTTTCACGTACAAAATTAATTGAGATTTATACCTTTGTTCTCACTTATAATTTGTAATTATTATTTGTCGTTTTAGTGTTAAGATAAGTACATTTGTACTCTATAGTTCTGTATTAGCCTAGATTATGGAGATGCTAGATAGGCAAAATAGAGTGTTGTAAAGTCATTGTGACAAGTACTTATAATCTTTTATGATTTGATTTAGTGGATTAAGTAGAACAACACTAGTGAAGTAGACCAAGTCTCCAGCAGTAGAGTTGAAAGAGTGTAATAGGCAGGAGGCTGAAACTCTATAAAATCTCTTCTTGATATTATCCTTCCTTACTCTTTTAATTTACATTATTAATTGTTGTGTGTTGGATTATTAAATTATCACTGTTCATCATTATAAGTTGTTAAGAGAGGTAAATTTTATTTTATATAAAAAATGTTTCAAAAAGTTGAAAGATATCAATTCACCCTACTACCCCTACCCCCCCCCCCCCCCCCTCTTGATATCTTATACGGGACTAATAGAATAAAATTGTTTAAGTTCAAATTTTCAATTATTCATTTAAGGTCTTAAAATTCTTAAGTATCCATAGTTCGTCCTAGGGTTTAGTGTTTTGGATGATTTAGGGTTCGTTGTTCTCATAATATGGTTTTTATTAACATTAAAACTTTTGAATTAAAAGATTAGGTTCGATTGCCAATTGAAATTCTAAGTTCTTAGTTTAATTGATTCTTGAGAATGATCGATAAGCACTCTTAGTTAATTAAATATCCCTTAAAGTAATAGGGTTTACATTAACAAATTATAATAACATATAAATATACACGATAATCATACAAAATTTAAGAAATGTAAAAATTAGGAAAAATAACAAAATTGTCATATGTGCCAATAAGAAAGTGCCATGTTAGCAATTTTCCAAAAAATATCCAATTAAATTGCAAGTTAGGAAAATAATTAGAAAATAATAATAATAATTAATTAGAAAATTACAATAATAACAAAATTAATATAATTGGTAAATTAAGCTTGAAATGAAGAAATAGTGAAATTAATGTAAAATGGACTAAAAAACAAAATATTCTAAAAATATGAAATTTAGAAATTAATTAAACTGTAAAATAATAAAGGATAGCTTAGAATCGATAAACAAAATTTTTTAGGCTAAAATAACTAAATTCGTAATAATTTAAGCCCATAATGAAAAATGCATATTTTAACATCCAAAATGGATCCCTCTACATGAAAATACATTCAAAAACATGATTGAAAATTTAAGATAAACCAAAAAGAATAGAAACCCTGCTCTTGCCATGCTTAGGTTATAATGGGAATTAGGCAAACTACAATAAATATTTAGTTAGTTGAGGAGCTTAGCTTTTTTGAATACTTATAAGTCTTATTATCTTTTAGGTACTCAATTATTGAGTTTTGGGAATTTCAAAAGCTTGGAAAGTAAACATTAATTCAAGTGAGAGAATTCTAATAACTCGCTATTTGCTTATGCATGTTATTTGTGTGATGTTTTGCTAGTTGTTATTGTTTGTATGTTGAATGACCGATTGCTTTGTGTGCTACCATTCATATGATCACCTTTTTAAATTAGTAAATATAATTATCTAACTAAAATAATTGGTTATATTTGTTGCATCTCTCTGACTCAATTGAATATACTAATGGAGAGTGCTAGCTTTGCAGATTTTTGAGAAAAGTATTTTTGGAAAACGTTTTTTCAATCTCAAATATATTTTTGTATAATTTCTATGAGGGCTTATAGTGCTCGTGGAAGATATTTTTATAGTTAAAGCAAAATTAGCATGGTATCTTCAATTGATAGCGAGAAGACTTACATCTTTGTTCCCGTGGGGCCTTAGATATATTTTGATAACGAGAGAACTCGCTCTATTGTGCTAAAGAGGCCTTGGATATAATTTATTGATAGCGGATGGCCTTAGTTAGGATCCACTTATCAAGATCATATAGGGAGCTTATTAGGATTGCTTAAAGTTTTCATATCACGTATGCACCAATGATACGAAAATCGCTTTATAAGTCAAAGATCACAAGATTTTAAATAATTAATTGCTAAAGTTTCCAATTTTAAATTTATTAACTCATTGTAAAATAAAAATAACTATGGATATCCAATAATCTACAGTTTTTTAGAACCGTAGAGAATCGGTATCCCTTATTAAACGATATGATCTGGCAGTAAAGATTTAAAACTTAAACTTAAACTTACGAAAGTTATAAAATCTAAATATAGTATTATTAATTACATGTAATAATTTAAACCAATTACACAATCTATCTTCAATTTCTAACTTCTATGCTTGTACTTGTCACTCAACTTTTAACCAATGCTTGATTATCTAGCAACCTGCAAAAAAAAAAAAATTATTGGGTAGTAAGCTACACTAGCTTAGTGAGTTAACCTCTCATAGCATACCGGTAAGTAGGTTATCAAATAATTAATTAACAAACATATGAATTCATAAACAAGTAGTATGTCAAATGATATATGCAATTGACTGATATTGCATACAACATCAAATTTAACGCCCTCCGAAGTAAGGGTTGAAGATACATCGACAGCAATTACAATCGGGTTCTAGTACTAGGGTTTTTAACCATAAACTTAATGTAAACACTAGAAAATCGATAGTCTAAGCCCTAATTTAAGTTCGAGTGTCTTAAACTGTGGAATAAGTCGATAAGGCTAATAACAATAAAAAACTATGAAATTTAATAAATCGAATATAACATTGATAATAAAACCCTAGAAATTGATCGAAACCTTAAATCGCATACTGGAACCCTAAATTGCGTACTGAAACCCTAAAATTGATTCATGCACAATTAATCAAAATTGAACCTGAATTTAATCAAAACCCTAAAATTATAACTATAAACCTATAAAATAGTTAAATATTACTCAATAGTGATATAATTATAATCGCTTACAATTATCGACTAAATTGCTTAATCGTATAAAATTTTAACGAAATTGTTACAATAACTTGTAAAAATTATAATTCTAACGGGTACCAATTAACTTTAAAAATTTTCTCAAAATTCCAAAATTAATTTATGATGAGTATTGTTATAATTTATAAGTTTAGAAAAATTACATATATTTATTTTTAATTTTTATTTTCTTCCTTTTTCTTTCTTTCTTTTTCTCTTTTCTTTCTTTTCTTCTTTTCCTCTTGTTGCCACATCCTAGAACCGAAAGAAAAAAAAATCAGATTGAGCAGCCCACGTGAAGAATTAGAAATTACAGGTGTTGTAATTAAGAAAAGCAAATCAAATACAATTAGATTAGGTTGTCTTTTTCCATAAATGCTTAAATCAATTAGACTTGTGTAAGATATATATATATAATCATTTCAGCCGAAAGTAGATGTCTAGAACATGAAAATAAAAGAAAGGAAATTTGGAAAAAAAATAAAAAGAATTCAAATTGAAACAAGAAAGAAAAAACTTTTGGAAAAACTCCAACATAAGCCGTGAAGAGGAAAGAAGAAAGGAAGAAGAAGAAGGAAGAAAAGAAAAAGAAAAATAAAAAATAATAGGTAAGTAAAATTATATATGTATAGTATATGGTATGTACATGTATATATGTAATATTTCTAATGTATTTTAGTAAATATTTCATTACCAATATATGTATGTGTACATAATTAATTAAATTAAGATATATATGTATGTATAAAGATATGTATGTAGACATGTATGTACATAAGTATAATATACGGTATGTGTATGTATCTAATAAGACTATACATAATATGTATTTAGTAATATTTTTACAAAATAAATATAGACATATATATATAGTTGTATACGTAAAGTATGTATATATATATATGTACATGAATATGTATTCGAATAGTATGTATAAGTATTTTTTAAATATATATTTCATATATATACTTGCAAGTTATATTTTATATACATATAGGTATACATGTATGTGGCGTTAAGGTATATATAATATATAGTATATATACTACATGTAGTATATATATAGTATACCAAATATTAAGTGGTTTATATAATATAATGGTTACTAAATAAAATAAATTTATAAATAAGTAAGAAGTAGGTATATAGATATATATAAATATATATATTACCGTAAATTAGGGATTATGAATTAGAGAAAATTATAAAATTAATCAAATATAGTATAAGTACATAAATATATATGTATATATAAATCATAAAATATAAATGAATAATAAGAAAATAATAAATAATCAAAATAATAATAATTGTAATAAGATTAAAATCTCAAAAATAGGAAAAATATGCTTAAAATAATAAAAATATCAATTATATGATTTAAATAATTATTAAATTATAAATATATTAAGAAAAAGATAAAATTAATATTTTGTAATTTTTAAATTAAATAATAAATTTTGTGATATTTTTATATCGCAATTCAAATTGCGAGTCATAACGTCCAAAACAAACCTCATTACGAGAAAATGCACTTGAAAACCAAAATGGACTATAAGTTCATGACGATTCGAGCTAAAACGAAAAAATTATACACGATTCGATAAAAATCTTGAATCGACAATTTCGCGTAACTAGGTAAAGTAAACCTTACAAATTATGATACTAGTTTAGCTTTAAATTCCCAAACTTACAAATTTTTATTATTCTCAAGTGATTTTGATATTAACCCTCAGCTACTACTAGATTACTACGACCCTTAAGTCGACTATGGTTGAATGAGTTTTTCCTAATGATTCTATACTTATTTATGTTTGTAGTTAATGAATATAAGTTATGATTGATAAACGAATGTGTATGGGATTGGGTTATACTTTTATATGATAATTGGTTGATAATGGTGAATTTACTTTAATTACAATAATGTATCGATTGTTGCATAATAGATTCATTAGGAACTGATTGTTTGTGACTTTGAATGACCATTGAATAATACGACCTAATTTTTACTTAACTAGAAAAATTAACTTGAAACAAGCATAATCATGCACTGTATAACTAATTCTAGCAGTCACATTACATGGAGGTAGCAAGAGGCCATACGTAGGTTAATTATTGATTGTTATAGATTTCATGCGGTGCACACGTGTGACATGACCTTACCTCGGCCTGTAGGATTACTAGGCATTGAAGGCGCCAACCACCTGGCTAAGGGTCGAATCTAGAGGCCTTCATTTAGAGGTGAGTGAGGGCTGCGTAAACCTACATACAATCATATGTAAAACTCGTTTTTGATAAAACTGATAATGGATATACCATTACATTTTAAAATACGAAACACGAAGTTTCATTATGAGATAAGTTTTAATATGATGCTCGGATCTGACTATACCGATGTATCTCCAACCCTAACTTCGAAGGGCGTTAAATCTGATTTGTATGCAGTACCTGGTCACCTACATGTATTTGTTTAGCATACTGATTGTCATGCATTTATTTGATTGAACTTAATTATTGTATAACTTGATTGCTGTATGGTTGAGGGAATTATCTTACTAAGCTAGTTAGCTTATATCCTTATAGTTTTCTTTCGTAAGCTGAGTTATTTATGGTGTCTAGCCATCGCATGCCTAAGGTTAGTGGTCTACACGGTGTCAATGTGGGAGCTGAACATGATCAGAGAGTACTTTTGATAATATATAAAGCTAATTATGTAATCGAGAGATACTAGTTTGACTTAAGACATGTTTTAGATTTCTTATCTATGAATTCTTATATAAATAGATTATGTGTTATGTTTCTATAATTTGTTATTTATCATGAAATGATATTACTTATGCTTGCGCACTCCTGGTAGTTACTTATAGCCATAGCCTTATGTATCGTATAAAAGGGTCAACAATTATAAGGAAATTCAATCTGCAATCATTTGTAAAGTATACGGCGACTGCCACGACTAGCCCCCTCGGGTCATAACAATTAGGTGGTATCAGAGTATGATTCAAACTAGGTTAAATAAAACTTGACCTTAGACAATAAGATAACTTACCTGGGAAGATTGAGAGGAGTAGAATTGGGTTAAGCAATTAAGCTTTAATTTACACGCTAAAAATTACAATAAAGAAAGTATAAAAGTAACTTTATGCCTTATTGATTTAGAGGACGGAGTTGGAGCTACGAACTTCTTTTGCTTTGAGATGGGGAGAGTTTACAAGATTACAGGCGTTGACTTAAGATTGCCTGCGAGGATTTGGCATTGGTTGGTCGACCTTGTACTGTCGATAAGGTACTATCTACTTGATACTGAGGACTGAGCCCCTATTGGATTGATAGGAGGATTTGCAAGGTATTTGCCTCAGTTGGTCGTTTTCCTATTGATGAGGAGATGATCTATTACTTGGAGTCAGAGGAGAGTACAAACCGTACTCAGGAGATTATCTTTTTGGTTGATGCTAATTCCCTCCCACTACCACTATCCTTTGAACATAGTAGGATTGTTGGACATGGGATAGCCCTAACTGTAAACCATCATGTTGACCACTTTTCTGTTATTGTCCAAGATCAAGCTAGAGCTATAGCCGACATAGGGACCAGTAGGGAGCCGTGGTATGGTCATGACCATGGCATTGATATTTTTGTACCTCAATTGAGGTTTGGATTTGATGGACTTGGATTACTGTTAGACATTCCTGTTATATAAGTTGAGCCATTATAGCAGATACCCCCAGCTGATGAGTTTGAGTATTATCAAGTAGACCCTGGACTTCCATCTATAGTTTTGGTAGGTGGTGACCCATCAGATGTACT
The DNA here is from genome assembly GCA_024138015.1 of Lumnitzera littorea. NCBI lineage: Eukaryota > Viridiplantae > Streptophyta > Magnoliopsida > Myrtales > Combretaceae > Lumnitzera > Lumnitzera littorea. Next base: position 57,313,131 of record JAMXBB010000005.1, on the reverse strand, counting down.
TACTATTACATCGAATCCATTGGATTTTTGGTTGCTGAGAGAGTGGGCTCGATAGACCCCAAGTGAGGAGTTTGGTATATATTCTAGTGTTGGTTCGACTTTTCCAGGATGCAGACAGGAAGATGATACAACTACAGGACCTTTTACTAAACCTTGAGAGATATTGAGGATGTTTGAGTTGTATGTTGTTTTGACTGTTAGTATCGGAGTGATCATGCATGCTCCTTTTGTTGTATATATTAGGATCATGATTGATCATTTTCTATTTTGAGAGTTTTCATGTAGTGAGGTTATTTTGTATTTTAAGAGTTTTAATGTACTTGAGAGCTTATTATATAGTGAGGACTTATGGGAGCTCTTTTGTACTTTGAAAACTCTATATTTTGATTTGGTCTGTATATATATATCAGTAGAGTTTCACTCGTTAAAAGTGACCACTACATAGATGTAACCTCACTATATTAATAAAAAATAAAAGATTATAGCCTTTGTTACTATTGTTATGATGTGTATATGCATGTGTGTTATCTTCATTTTATACTGGTGGCTTCTACAATTATTTAGAATAAGTTGACTGTTATAACTAAATAATTGAAAATTGGTAATTAATTTCTCAATCAAGTTAGATGTAGAAGATGACAACTAGATGAGCAAGCTCAACCTGCTCAGGAAAGAAAACAACCTGTACAGGGAATACTACTGAGAAGGCTTTGAGACAAAATAGATGAGATTCTCGCGGCTATCCATGCACAAAATGAATTATTGAGGACATATTTAGCTCGGGAGCTAGTGCCACCTGTACAAGCACCACCTCCCATAGTAAACCCGGAGATTCCTTTACTACCTCTACCTCCACTACCACCAACTGTACCAGCAAGATTGATGCCTCAGGCACCTATGGATCTCAGGCAACAGTGTAGTCTCTTGCTAGAGTTTATATGGTGTAATAAATATTTTGAGGGTATAGCCAGTAGACCTGATGAAGCAGAAGATTAGTTACATGAGATTGAAAGATCATTTGAAGCATTCGAGATTGCACTGCATCTCAGGCTTACCTATGGCATATATATGTTGAAAATGAGAGCACAAACATGGTGGGAATCAAAACAGAGGAATTTGAGAGGACATTCCGACATGAATTTCTAGATTATTACTTTCATGGAAGTTTAAGGCTGAAGTATAGTGAAGATTTATTGGACATCATGAAAGGGACGCGTACAGTGGAGCAATACGAAGCACAGTTTAATAGGTTGTTGTAGTTTGCACCACCTGAATATCAAATGAGTGATAGATTGAAGATGCAAATCTTTTCTAGGGGATTTGATTTTGACATGAGAAGAAGGATCATGGAATTTAAGCTAAGAAATTTTGCTGATATGGTGGAAAAAGCACAAGTGTTGGACAATGCAAAAAGGCAGAGTGAGGATGCAAGAAAACGTAAGATAAGTGTATTTGGGAAGAGACCTTTTGAAAGGCTTGGTGGAAGTAGTAGTAACAAGATGAGGAGATTTGTAAGACCACCAAGAAGGTTTTAGAGAAAGACTAATGGACCACCAAAGTACTGGAAGTGTAAAGGGACTCACTATCCTAAAAAGTGTTCCTAGTTACAAGGGAAATGCTTTTATTGTGGTGAAAGCTCACATCGGGTAACAGATTGCCCTAAAAAGAATGTAGTTACTTGTTTCATCTACAACAAAGTTGGACATTATTCTACTACTTATCCACAACGCACAACTGCAAATGCTTAAGTTATCAAACCACCACCAGAAATACATGTCCAAGTGTAGCAAATGCTGCCAGAGTATACAATTTAAAAGGTAATTGGAGTTATGAGGACTATGTAGAAGAAGATTTAGAAGTACCTGAAGGGAGTAAAGAATTTGTGGATTACAAGCTGATAGCTGGTATTTATTATAAATTCTCATTGTTAAATTGCTTTAGTTATTATGAATAGTATATGAAGTGTTAAATAATAATAAGTAAATAGAAGTGGTAAATGAAAACTTATAAAGCTATAACATGAGAATAAGACTTAAGAATTTTGTGATTTAGGGAATATCGACATAGTTGGACATTAAGTTTATACCTTATTTGATACGGGGGCTATACATTCTTTCAGAGCTCTAGGAGTAGTAAAGCAAACAGGATTAGTTGCAACTGCTATAGACTCGACTTTGGGAATGTGAGAACTCCTACGAGAAGTATAGTAATTACAAGAGAAATGGTAAAAGAATGTCCTTTGAAGATCCAAAACTTTGACAATAAAGTAGATATGATTATTCTAGATATGGATAAGTACGATGTCATATTAGGAATGAATTGGATGGTAAGTGTGAAAGCTACTATTGACTGTAAAGAAAAGCAAGTATTGTTTGAAGCTTTAGGAGGAAATAAAGCTATATTTCAAGGGAATTATGCAACAACAAGAGTACAAGAATTGAGTACTCTAGAATTGATCATGGATGTTGGTTGGTTGAATGCTTTGGATACTGATTCTAAAAAGTCAAATGTAGAAGAAATTTTAGTGGTGAATGAATTTTCTAATGTATTTCCGGATGAATTACCTAGATTACCACCGAAAAGAGAGATCGACTTTATTATTGATTTGATTCCAAGAACTGAGCCGATATATAAAGCTCCATATAGAATGGCTCCAATTGAGTTACAAGAATTGAAAAAGAAATTACAAGAGTTATTGGATCAAGGCTTTATAAGGCCAAGTGTTTCACCATAGGGAGCACCGATATTATTTGTCAAGAAGAAGGATGGATCACTTAGGCTTTGTATTGATTACAGAGAGTTGAATAAGGTGACCATCAAGAATAAATATCCACTTCCGAGGATTGATGATTTGTTTGATCAATTGCAAGGTGCAAGTCTCTTTTTAAGGATTGACATAAGGTCAAGCTATCATCAACTAAGAATTAAGTTAGAGGATGTTCCGAAGACGGCATTTCGAATAAGGTATGGTCATTATGAATTTATGGTGATGCCTTTTGGTCTAATGAATTCTCTTGCCGCATTCATAGATCTAATGAATTGTGTCTTTAGACCTTTATTGGATAAGTACGTAATTGTGTTCATCGATGATATTTTGGTATATTTTGCTACATCTGAGCAACATGAAGAACATTTGTGAGTGGTGTTGTAGACTTTGCGAGAACACAAGTTATATGCAAAGTTGTCTAAGTGTGATTTTTGGTTTAAGGAAATATCTTTTTTTGGACATGTCATAACAGGGAATGGTATATCAATTGATCCTGAAAAGATTAAAGCTATAGTGGAATGGAAAAGACCAGAGAAGGTTATTGAGATTCGAAGCTTTCTTGGATTGGCTGGATATTATAGAAAGTTTGTTAAGAACTTCTCAAAGATTTCGAGATCACTCACCCAATTGATACAGAAGAATGTAAAATTTGAGTGGGGTGAAAAACAAGAAAAGAGTTTCTAAGAGTTGAAGAAGAGGTTAGTGTCCCCTTCGATCGTTGTATTGCCAAATGATAAAGAGCCTTTCACTGTGTATAGTGATGCTTCTAAAAATGGATTGGGATGTGTACTTATGTAAAGTAGAAAAGTAGTCGCATATGCTTCGAGACAATTGAGACCACATGAGCAAAATTATGCAGCTCATGATTTGGAACTTGCGGCTGTAGTGTTTGTCTTGAAGCTGTGGCGACACTATTTGTATGGACAGAGATGTGAAATTTTTACAGATCATAAGAGCCTTAAGTATTTGTTTACTTAGAAGGAGTTGAATATAAGACAAAGAACATGGCTTAAGTTGATCAAAGACTATGATTTAGGAATTAACTATTGCCCAGGTAAAGTAAATGTGATTGCCGATGCTTTAAGTAGGAAGAATTATCGTGAAGTTGCTTCTCATTTGACTAATCAAAGAGAGCTAATTAAATATTTGAAAGGTTAAATTTAGAGTTTTCATGGCATGAAGGAAATATTGAATTATCAAATTTGGTGATAGAGCCAACATTGATGCAAAGAATTAAAATTGCACAACAAGGTGATGCTGTATTAAATCGAATCAAAGAAGAAATGGGAAGTGGGAAATACCTCGATTTTTGAATAGATGAACATGACACACTTTACATGAATAACTAATTGTGTGTACCTGATGATGAGGAGCTCCTAAAAGAAATTTTAAGCGAAGCTCATTATTTAGGCTATATTGTACATCTAAGAGGAACGAAGATGTACCAAGATTTGAAAAAGAATTTTTGGTGGAATGGAATGAAACAAGACATGGTTGATTTTGTGCTTAAGTGTGAAACTTGTTAGAGAGTAAAAGCTGAACATCAATGACCAAGGGGATTACTACAACCCTTATCTGTTCCAAAGTGGAAATGGGATCAGATATCTATGGATTTTGTGAGTAGTTTACCAAGAACAGCTGCTGGTTTTGATGCGATTTAGGTAAACATTGATTGACTTACCAAATTAGCACACTTTTTGCCAATTAATAAGACTTTTTCTTTGGAGAAATTAGTGACAATATATATAAAGGAGATAGTAAGACTACATGGTGTTCTAGCAGGAATTATATCGGATAGAGATCTTAGATTTGTATCAAAGTTTTGGGGAAGTTTACAGAAAATGATGTGAACAAAGCTACAGTTCAGCACAGCATATCACCCTCAAATTGATGGATAGACTAAGAGGACTGTTCAGACTTTGGAAGATATGCTGAGGGCATGTATTATAAAGTTTAAAGGAAGTTGGGATACTCATTTGCCTTTAGTTGAATTCACCTATAATAACAGTTATTACTCAACCATACAAATGCCACCTTATGAAGCTTTATATGGAAGAAAGTATCGATCTCCATTATTTTGGGATGATATAGAGAAAGCTATAATAGGTCCCGATCTGATTTAAGAAACAGTAGATAAAATCATGGTGATCAAACAGAAGATGAAAGAATCCCAAGATAGACAAAAGAGCTGGGCTGATTTGAAGAGAAGAGAATTGGAATTCCAAGTGGGAGAACATGTGTATTTAAGAGTAAAATCGATCAAAAGTATTCATCGTACTAAAGCCCAAGGGAAACTAAGTCCAAGATATATAGGCCCTTTAAGATTTTAGAATGAGTCGGGAATCTAGCTTACTGATTAGCGTTAGCACCTAATTTGTCGGGAATTCACAATGTTTTCCATGTGTTAGTTTTGAGGAAACATATTCCCGATCTCGATTGTATCGTTGAATTGGAACCGATAAGACTGCAAGAAAACTTGACATGGAAGAGCACCCAGTGAAGATTATAGATAGTAAAGTACAGCAATTGAGGAATAAACAGATTCGTTATGTCAAGGTATTATGGTGAAACCATGAATGAGAATTAGCAACCTGGGAAGCAAAAGATGAAGTAAAGAAGCGATATCCACACATATTCGTAGAACCAGGTATGCATCTCAAGTTTTAAGGACAAAACTTATTTGAAGGGGGGAAGAATGTAAACCCTAGAAAATCGATAGTCTGAGCCCTAATTTAAGTCTGAGTGTCCTAAACTGTGTAATAAGTTGATAAGGCTAGTAACAATAAAAGACTATGAAATTTAATAAATTGAATATAACACCGATAATAAAACCTTAGAAATTGATCGAAACCCTAAATCGCGTACAAAAACCTTAAAACTGATTTATGCACCAGTAATTAAAAACCCAAATTTGGTCGAAACCCTAAAATTATAATTATAAGCCTATAAAATAGTTGAATATTACTCAATAGTGATATAATTATAGTCGATTACAATTATTGATTAAATCGTTTAATCGCATAAAATTTTAATAAAATCGTTATAATAACTTATAAAAATTATAATTGTAACGAGTACCAATTAAATTGATAAATTTTCACAAAATTCTAAAATTAATTTATGAGGAGTATTGTTATAATTTATATGTTTAGAAAAATTACATATATTTATTTTTAATTTTTATTTTCTTCCTTTTTCTTTTTTTCTTTTTCTCTTTTCTTTCTTTTCTTCTTTTCCTCTTGTTGCCACGTCTTGGAACCAAAAGAAAAAAAAATCAGATTGAGTAGCCCACGTGAAGAATTAGAAATTACAGGAGTTGCAATTAGGAAAAGCAAATCAAATACAATTAGACTAGGTTGTCTTTTCTCCATAAATGCTTAAATCAATTGGACTTGTGTAAGATATATATATATAATCATTTCAGCCGAAAGTGGATGTCTGGAATGTGAAAATAAAAGAAAGGATATCTAGAAAAAAAAATAAAAAGAATTCAAATCGAAACAAGAAAGAAAAAAATTCTAGAAAAACTCCGACATAAGCCGTGAAGAGGAAAGAAGAAAGGAAGAAAAAGACGGAAGAAAAGAAGAAGAAAAATAAAAAATAATAGGTAAGTAAAATTATATATGTATAGTATATGGTATGTACATGTATATATGTAGTATTTCTAATGTATTTTAGTAAATATTTCATTACCAATACATGTATGTGTGCATATGTAATTAAATTAAGATATATACGTATGTATAAAGATATGTATGTAGACATGTATGTACATAAGTATAATATACAGTATGTGTATGTATTTAATAAGACTACATAATATGTATTTAGTAATATTTTTACAAAATAAATATAGGCATATATATATAGTTGTACATGTGAAGTATGTATATATATATATACATGAATATGTATTCAAATAGTATGTGTAAGTATTTTGTAAATATATATTTCATATATATACTTGCAAGTTATATTTTATATACATATAGATATACATGTATGAGGCATTAAGGTATATATAATATATAGTATATGTACAACATATAGTATATATATAGTATATCGAATATTAAGTGATTTATATAATATAATGGTTACTAAATAAAATAAATTTATAAATATGTAAGAAGTAGGAATATAAATATATATAAATATATATATATTATCGTAAATTAGGGATTACCAATTAGAGTAAATTATAAAATTAATCAAATATAGTATAAGTACATAAATATATATGTATATGTAAAATGTAAAATACAAATGAATAATAAGAAAATAATAAATAATAAAAATAATAGCAATAATAATAATAATAATTGTAATAAGACTAAAATCTCAAAAATAGGAAAAATATGCTTAAAATAATAAAAATATCAATTATATGATTTAAATAATTATTAAATCATAAATATATTAAGAAAAAACTAAAATTAAGATTTTATAATTTTTAAATTAAAATAATAAATTTTGTGATATTTTTATATCACAATTCAAACTATAAGTCACAACGTCCAAAATGAACCTCGTTACAAGAAAATATACTCGAAAACATACTCGAAAACGATCAAAATGGACTATAAGTTCATAACGATTCGAACTAAAACGAAAAAATTATACACAATTTGATATAAAGCTCGAATCGACAATTTTGTGTAACTAGGTGAAGTAAACCTTATAAATTACAATACTAGTTTAACTTTAAATTCCCAAACTTAAAAATTTTTATTATTCTCAAGTAATTTTGATATTGACCCTTAGCTGCCACTAGATTACTACGACCTCTAAGTCGACTATGGTTAAGTGAGTTTTTCTTAATAATTCCATACTTGTTTGTGTTTATAGTTAGTAAATATAAGTTATGATCGACAAATGAATGTGTATGGGGTTGGGTTATGCTTGTGTATACAATTGGTTGATAATGGTGAATTTACTTTAATTACAATAATGTATCGATTGTTGCATAGTAGATTCACTAGGAATTGATTGTTTGTGACTTTGAATGACCACTAAATAATAAGATCTAATTTTTACTCGACTAGAAAAATTAACTTGAAATACGCATAATCATGCACCGCATTACTAATTCTGACAGTCACATTACACAGAGGTAGCGAGAGGCCATATGTGGGTTGATTATTGATTGTTATAGGTTTCGTATAGTGCATACGTGCGATATGACCTTATCCTGGCCCGCGAGTTTATTAGGCATTGGAGGCGCCAACTGCCTGGCTAAGGGTCGAGTCCAAAGGCCTCCGTTTAGGGGTAAGTGAAGGCTGCGTGAACCTACTTACAATCATATGTAGAACTCGTTTTTGGTAAAACTGATAATGGATATACCATTACATTTTAAATACGAAACGCGGAGTTTTGTTATAAAATAAGTTCTAGTATGATACTCGGGTCTGATTGTACCGATGTATCTTCAACCTTGACTTCGAAAGGCGTTAAATTTGAGTTGCATGCAGTACCTAGTCACTGATATTTGTTTAGCATACTGATTGTCATGAATTCATTTGATTGAACTTAATTATTGTATAACTTGATTGTTGTATGGTTGAGAGAATTATCTCACTAAACTAGTTAGCTTATACCCTTATAGTCTTCTTTCGTAGGCCGAGTTATTTGTGGAGTCGGGTCATCACATGCCCGAGGTTAATCTTTTACACACGGTCAATGTGGGAGCTAGACATGATCAGAGAGTACTTCTAATAGTATATAGAGCTGATTATATAATCGAGTGATACTAGTTTGACTTAAAACATGTTTTAGATTTCTTATCTGTAAATTTCTATATAAATAGATTATGCGTTATGTTTCTATAATTTATTATTTATCATGAAATGATATTACTTATGCTTGTGCACTCTTGATAGTTAGTTGTAGTTGTAGCTATAGCTGTAGCTTTATGTATCCTATAAAAGGGCCATCGATTGTAAGGGAATTCAACCTGCAATCCTTTGTATGGTATACGGTGACTGCCACAATTAGTCCCCTCGGGTCGTGACACTTAAATTTCATATTTCATGAAATACATTGTCATTTCAAAGAAATTTGTTAGTACACAAAATCCCAAGTTTAGTGGTGAGATGGCTCCCGCAGTTTACGTTTACGCCCTATAGCGGTGGTCTCTAAACTCTACCCTTAGCCACCTATTGTTAGCGTCTCCGACGTTAAGTAAATTTGTGAGCAAAGGATAAGGTCTTGTTATAGTAATACTCCTATACTGTACTAATCAAATCATGTGAGAATTCCATCCTTATAATGCCTTTCATTGCTTTCCAGGTGAGGTGATAGCTGAAACATTATATACAATACTCATGTTTATGCATGATTCATTTAATGTAAGATAAGTTGAATATAATTAAATTAATTTATTAAGTGATCAACCAATATTAACAAACTATTCAAAGAGCAATCATATAATGAATTCCTCAGTTACTATAGTTAACCACATTTTGCATAACAAGCAAACAGTATTCATTCACATGCATATTCCTAAACCCTAAGCATTAATGTATTAATATATAAAATTTAGATGCACTAACTACAATCACATAACAAGTATAGAATCATTGGGAGTATTTACTCAATAATGTGGTCTATCAGCGGTCATAATAGTCTACTTGGTAAGTTGGTATCTATATCGGGATTACTTGACATTTAAGGAATATAAAAGCTAATGAGTATTTAAGTGAAATAACTAACATATACACTTACTTAGTAATAATTATCTACGTTAGATATTTATTCATATAAAATCCCTTATTTTAGCTTTTTCGTCAATCACGTGCAATTTTTCATTTTAACTCATATTTTTATGAACTTATGGTCCATTTTTATTGTTTTTTGACGTACTTTCTCATAACAAGGTTCATTTTAGATGTTATAACCTGCATTTTTTATTATGGTCTAAAAATGTTAAGAATTTTATTATTTTGACTTAAATATTTATAAATTATTATTTTAACGTTTTCGTTATGGATTTATGATTTAATAAATTTTCAAATTTTATATTTTTTGAAATTTTCTTGTTTTTAAGTCTATTTAATAATAATTTACTTATGTCATTATTTTAAGGTTAAATTTACATTTAATCACTTTGAGTTATATTTATAATTTTCTACTTAATTAATTATTATTATTATAATTTGAGGATTTAATTACAATAATGAGGGTGCTAACATGGCAACACCTAGTTGGCCCATGTGTCAAATTCTATATTTTCTAAAGTTTTACGTTTTTTCTAATTTTCATAATATTAATTAATATTCATATGTATATACATATCATTATAATTTATTAATTAATAATAATTAACTTATATTTTCCTTAAGGTTCACAGTCACAAGTACAATTATGTATATATATATATATACATATATTACCCTATTTTGTGATTTAATAATTTAGAATACTTTTACATGTATTCTTTCTATATGTACATATTTTTATACTTATACTATACTACTAGTATACGTATTTTTATACTTATACATATACCTTCGTACTTATGTTCTCTTATCTTATTTACACATATGTACATATGTAAAATCATAATATGTTGTACATATATTTTTAGTAACTTAAATATATTATATACTATACAATGTATATGTACTATACACATATAATTGTACACTATACATATACATATATAGTTGGATGCATATACATGAGTATACATATATATAAGAAAATGAGAATAAAGAATCATACATACTATACATGCATATATATATATTTCTACATACCATATGTTTACAAAGTTAAGCTTAACAATATGTATATATAATCATATATATAATTAGAAATATACATATATGAACACAAAAACTTAAAATAACAACTTTTACCTATAAATTCATACATGTACAAGAAATTTCATGAAAAAAATAGTGAAATACACGTAAACTTCTTTACATAATCCTATAACACATAACCCCTACAAAATATATATATATATATATATATATATCAAAATATACATAAAGTAAATTTTTAACTCCTATACATTATGCTATAAAAAGTACATGTAAACTATATTACATAAAAGAAACTAAATACAACATAATCCATTACTTGATTACTCTTGGTCTTCTTGAAAATATCCTCCTTAGTCTTCTTGTAGTTAGCAAGAAAATGGTAGGGAAGGATGATAATATATGAAACTAAGGGATAATTTGTTTATGAAAGTGAAACAAGTTGAAAAGAGAATTGAAGAACAAGAAGATGGAAGTTGTGTTGGCCAGGAGGAGGAGAAATTAAAAAGTAAGTTTGTGATGTTAATTTGAAAAAATAAAAAAAAGAAAGCTTAGAGAGTAACTTTGTAAAGCAATTGATAGTCAGTGGAAGTAGAAAAGAGAAGAAAACAAAATGATGACGGTTTGACTTTTATCTTAGCTCTTCCTTTTTCTTTTATCGTCATATTTCATCATATGGGAAATATTACAAGACACATGGTAGCCAAATTGCCAAGAAAAGAATTGAAGTAGAAAAGAAAGGAAAAGGAAAAGATAAATCATAATATAATATATTAATTGGACTTTTCTAAACGTATTCTTTACTTTTAAATAACATATGAAATAATCCATGATGTAATTATGGAAAGAAATATGGGATACAAAATTTATATGTACTCTTTAGTACATAAACTCGAAATATATAGTAAAATTAACTCAAAGTAATTAAATTGATACAAAGCTAGTACATATATATGCAAATATGAAATTATAAATAATCATAATTCATATTTAAAATTTTATCAATTTTATTAATTAATTGTCATTCTTTACATTTATGAACATTTATAAATTATCTCTACTCGTTTGTTAGTGATTTTACACGATTATGCATGTTAGTCGGTAATCGTATTCAATTAGGATTTTATTACTCTTAGGGTAAATTTATACATTTGATATGCTTAGGGTTATAGTTTTAGGGTTTTCATCAGACTCGAGTTCAATCTCTTGTATTTACATATATAAAGGATTTAGGATTTTTGTATACGATTAAGGTTTCTATAAAAAAATTTTTGGATTTTTCTCGTTCATATTATATTTGAGTTTAAAATTTATCAATTCTGTTGACTTAGGGTATTTACCTTCAATACTTGAGTTGACTCAATACTCAAAAAGTTAAATTTGTGGGGTTTACACCACCTATTTAGATTGATATTTCTTTATCAACTAGGATAATAGTTGAGCGTCGTCTAGAGGGACGGTACCCTAGGCATCCTCATGCGGTTAAGGTGAGGTACTCTATATGGGTAAGTATGGAGGATAATTGATGTGTAGACGACATAAATCTATACCTTCCATAGTTCCAGATTACTATAGATGTGTTATTTACATTCATCGCGTTTGCATTCATTTCGAGCATAGATAAACTTGTATGTGTGCTAATAATGTTTGACAACTTACTTGAACAGTAGTGGTGAGGAACGAACTCACTAAGCCATGGAATACTCATTCCCCTATAGTTTCTTTTGCAGGTTCATTTAAGCCAGGGTTGGGATAATCTTGACAGCAGAGTGCAAACCGAAGATAAGTTTGATCATGTTAAAGTTAGTTGAGGAATATATAGCTAGTACAGATACATCTTTTGTCAAAAATATTTATATGTTAAAATTTCGTATAGTTCAATATTTCTTATAATTTATAAAGTTAATTTACCCTGTCCTATTATTTGGTAAGGGATACTGATTCTCTATGGCTCTGATTGATAGTGGATTATTAGGTATCAATAATTATTTATATTTTATAGTAAGTTAATCAATTAGAAATCGAAAACCTTAGTGATTAATTATCTAGAGTCTTGCAATCTCTAACTTATAAGATAGTTTTCCTATCATGGGTATACAAATGATATGAAAATTTTAAGCAATCTTACTAGGCTCCTCTTAGGGTCATGACAAGTTCCCAGGAGAATTAATAATTTTCCATTCCTTTTACTTGAGGAACTTATATTTATAGGTTAGAGGAGATGTCTTGCATGGACATATGGCAAAAAGAGATTGGTCAACGCATGCCCCAAAGAGGTGGAACTGCCAGTACTTGGAGGGATAACTTCCTTCTTATCAGCTACTAAGTATTTGGGTAGTAAACCTATCCCATCAGTGGTAGGTAGTCACCCTATTTTGGTAGCTAGAAGGTAAGTCATACAATATATGGTCATTTAGCATTTAAAGAGGATAGAGATTGTGTACAGAGAGTTAGAAGGTATTTAGCTCATGTTCTCATAAGCTCCTTAATAGTGGCTCCTCAAAAGGGGGTAGTGAGCCCTTTCCTTGTAGCATTGAAAATAGGAGATTGGACATTGTTAGAGGGAGCGCCATTAGGTTGCTTGAGGGCTAACTTGAGTAGGGTATAGAACTCGAGCTATCTTGAAATAGGTGGTTGGGATTTCTTGGTAGGCTAGTGGAGCCTTTGTCAACTTAGGGTGGGCATTTAGACTGAATGTATTAATAGGCTTAGGCCTTTTGAGCCCGAGTGGCAAGAAATAGCTGTCAACATTTACACTACCCAACCCTACCTTTCCTCCCTTACCCCCCAACTCTCTTAGACGTTATGTCGGCTACGAAAATTTTGATACTTCGGGCTTAAAAAGGCTGAAGCCTTTATTGCTCAAGAGTAAGGAGTTAAGGAGGTAATGGAGCTACAGGTGCCTTCAAGGAGGTGGTCCTCTGAATGTAACCATTGGAGTGACTGTTGACATGACCCCTAGTAGTGACTCTTCCATGCTTGGTCATTTCTAAAGTCCCATTTATTTTGATGCATAGTGTAGTGATTCGAGAGATGTGCTGTATACGTACATCATTGATTACATGGGGAAGGTTCACACTAGAGTAATGATGGGCATTAATGTCACCCTTTCTCCATTATCTCTCCTAATCCTTAGATGTGTTAGCAATTGATACACAGGCAGACCAGATTCTTGCCTCTTTTACTATATAAAGGGGGGCCATCGAAACCATTTTCCTTATTCTACTTTCACTGCCTTTACCTTAACTTAAACCATCTAGCATAATCCTCTACCTTCACGAAGTCCGAACATAAGTGAATCTGAAATGATCATTATAAGCTCAAGTTAGGGCTTTACTCTATTGGTAGGCCTTGTGAGCATTGATCAAAGAGTGGAAAAGGTCATCCAATGATGGGGGATAGGCTCTAAGCCTTGATTAGGGGGAGTACTAAGGTTAGTCTACCCTTAGTTAGTGGTTCAATGCCTTAACCACATCGTCGGGTGCCTATAGCATTGGTGTTTAGGTTTTAAGATCATATGTTTAGGCAATTCTTGATGCCAACGTACGTTTCCAGCCTAGAAAGAAGGAACTCTGGTAGCTTAGGGGCCCTCGACCTTCATTAGCTAGAGGACTTTTTGGGAGCCCCACTAAGCTTTGAGAACATGGTGAGTTGTATGAAGTCTTGTGTTCTCCACCTTGCAATAGTTATCTTTATGGGCTTTAAGTATTTGGGTTACTTCTATTGGCTTCCAAGTGCTTTTTAGTTAAGTCTTCTAAGAGGTAAGCTAATCTTTAGTCACTTACAAGTGTAAGAGGGACTTTCTCTTAGGGTTGTCACGGTGGCATGAGCTTGACGAAGGAAGAGTGTGCTACTGAAGGCTAGAAAAGGCATAAGGGACCTTACTTTGCAGTGACTACTGTAGTAGAGGAGGCTTAACAACTGCTATTCTTCTAAGTCCATGGTCATCTACTTAGGGTGGTTTAGGTTAAGCATGGTTCATTAGGATAGTTTTAGAGATAAGTTGAAATTGCGAATTGATCGACCTAGGTTAGGGCCCTTACTCTACGCCAACTTAGGATTGTGCAAAAACTAGGTAAGGAAGACCGTTTGTCAAAGCTAAGTTGTAGTTCCAAGCTTGAAGACTAATACTGAGTAATTGAATGGGAAGGGGCTCTAGTCGGCCTTTTGTACTTTATATTTTCTATTTTGGTCACTTATATTTAGGGTTGGTATGTTGGCCCCTAGGCCTTGTAGTAATTCTTCAAAATTAATAAAAATGAAGTTCTCTCATATTTATGTGAATTTCCTATTCCTTATTTCTCCCTTCTCATCTAGTAATTTTTCCTTTTGCCTTCATTTGTTTTGCTCATCTACGAGGTGCTTGGAAACAAAGCTGGGTACTTTCGGTTCTTTAGAAGCTTGCAAGAATGCATGCTTGGAGAACCCTTGACTCGATCACTCATATATGATAGTTATAGTGATTGATGTGACCATTGGGGTACTCAAAGCTCTAGGGATCTATAGGCATCAATGCCATATGCATGAGTGCCTTTATGGCAATCCAACTAGCAAATGAATCTCTGACTGTTGATCTCATAGACATGACACGTGGTCACTTTAGATGGTTTCAAGTAAAGCGATGTTTCATATGGTTTGGCCATCCTATAAAAGGGCTAGAAAGTTAGTCATTCTTCACTTTTGCTGCCATTCTACTAGAATCCTTAAGAGCACCCTTTCTCCCCATTTTGCATTTTTCATTCCTTCTCCTTTTTCCTTGTTCCATACCTTCAAAGATGGTAGATCAACTACAAGAACAAAAAATAAACCGATTCACAAGTGAGGCATCAATGAGTACCAGTTGTGGGGATGAGCTTATCCATATTCTCTCCCCCCCCCCCCCCACCAATAGATAGTGATGACGGTCAAAGATGGTAGCATGGAGAGGAGTAATACTTAGGAGGTGTGAAGAGCCTCTACTGAGGCAAGGTGTCAGTGTAAGTATTAACTTAAGAAGGAAGATGAAAATTAAGTGTCTATTGCTAATTGCTAGTAGTCGGGGGATTGTTACGGAAGTGTAGTATGTGTACAAAGAGGACCGATGGTAGAAGTTTAATGCTAATACATGGGAGGTGTCTATGTATGAGGATGATGCATAGGCATGTGATTATGGTGGCAATCAATAGTCGTTCTAAATATACTAGAAGGCTATATAGATGGGGATGTGATTGTCCTTTATTGACTTTTGATTAGAAGTGTTTAGATATTTCTACATATATCTAAGCTTGCTTCATCCCAATGCATAGCAAATGTTTGTAGCCTTCGAGGCTATCTTCATCTTCCATATGAGGGGGCCCATTACTCGGTTGTTTTGCTATTTCTTTCATTTAAAGGGGAACCTAAGTGATTGGGTGTATTACATGAACTAAGGTTCTTCGACAAAGTTATTTTATGGGTAGAAGATTAAGATTGATGAATGGAGACACCAGTTCTTTGTTATAAGGTCATCATATGTGTTGGATTTTCTTATGGGGTAGACAAAAGCTGATTCATATGAAGCTAATCACCTACTTGAAATAGGAGGATGAGGAAACTAAAGAGTGGATACTTGATATTAGTTGGTGGAAGGGCCTTAAGTTTGATGTTGGGGAGACAGTGGAGCTCTATTTGAAGGGTGAGATGTTGCATGTATAAGGAACATGCATTGTTGTGGTTGTAGTTGGGGAGTGTAGCTGAGAGTACACCATTGCTAACTGTTAGTAGGGGGGCTTAGGGCTTGCCCTCCCCGTCAGGTATGTTATTTCATTTCTACTACTATTACATAAAATTATTTTGTTGTCTTTGTAGGATATGAGTTGTCCAGCAATGCTTTCAAGAGGTAGATGTTGTGTATTTGGGAGAAGAGGCATCGGCTTAAAGGGAAGAGGCTTGAGGAGGGGGATGAGCTTGTCTCTAACGCAATTAAGGAGGTTCCTTCAAAGATCGCACCTCCTAAGAAGAAGAAGAAGAAGAAGAAGACGATTGTGCTTACTATGTCAAAGGCCAAATCGAAGACTGTTATGGTCGAAGGTTTAGGAGACGTCCTAATTGGAGCCGCTTTGAGTATTATTGAAGGTATGGATACTTTAGGCATGCGGAGGGGAAGGGGACATGGGAGAGAGGCGGTTGTTGAGGATATGTAAGAGCAAAGGATATCTGATTGGGATATGTAGCAGGTTGGTGTTAGTGCAATGTCATAGCAAGTGTCGTACAAGCAAGTTGCGCTTGTTAAAGGAAGGCTAGGAGGATTGGTTCACAATTAGAGTGGTGCTCGCTTGGGGGATAGGGGTACTACGAAAGAGTTGATGAGAGATGTTGTGGAGGAGCTAGGGCCTTGGTTAGCTTCAGTTGGTGATAGGGATGGGGATGGTAAGGAGAGGGCATACCCTAGAGTATCACATTTGGAAGCATAGATGGGCATCACATCGTATGATAAGGTTTACATTGTTAGAGAATAGCTGCTAAAGAGTGCCCATGCCTTGTAGATGCAAGGCAACACATTTAGTGAATGCTCATTGATGGCTTGGAGGGGTTTGGGGGATGCCATTAGCCTTTGTTAGAATGCTTTTACTCAATGGGCTCAGTTTCTTGACCAAGTGCAATTTGAAGTATTGTTGAAATTTAGTGTGGTTACCCATTTAGTTCTTGTTTTCATTGTAAGCTAGTTGGCGAGAAAGCAAGGCAATGGTAGAGAAAGCAAGTAGCTAAGGAGGGAGTTAGCCGAGTTGAGGTAAGGGATCATGAGGCTATAGGAAGAGTGCAATAAGAGAGGTATAGAGAAGCCACAGTTGGAGTAAGAGTCTATAAGCCTTCTATCTAAGCTTAGTTGGTATGAGAAGTGAGTGGAGGATTTAGATGCTAGGCATGTCATTTTCAATCTAGAGATTTCTCCCACTTTCTATGTTTTCCACTCATTTTTCACATTTTTTCTTTTCCAACTTTTCTTCCTCTTGCTGCCCACTTCCTCCCCCTTCTAGACCCTACTTGTTTCATTTACAAAAACATAAATTAAGACACAAACAAAACCCCTTTTGCTTCCTTTAACCCAACCAAAACATCTCTCCCTCACTTATCCTCCTTCTAGTTTTTATTTTCCCTCTTCACTTCATCTATTAAGAACTTTCAAACCATTACTCCATATACATAAACTCCTCTTTTATACTACAAAAAGAAAGAGGTATGATTTCATTTGATTTTCTATTTTAACAAGTAGTTAATTATCTACCTTATGTTGGTGTAGGAATTTTGTGTCATATGTACATGTATGTTAATACAAATGTGAACTCTTATATACTTGCATACAAGTGTAGAAATACTTGTATATATGAGTATAATACCTATGTTCATATGGCCTATAAAAACACATGAAATGTGTATGTATATACCTTAGTAGTATACATAGTATAAGTGTACATATACATACATAAAACTAAGAGAACATAAGTATATGTAGAGAGGTTGTACATAAAGATTCTAGTGAATACATAAGTATAAATACATGTACATATGTATGGATATCCATATACATGAATACCCTTTTATATACGTAACCTAAAATAAGGAAAATACTAAGTGTACATACATATAACCTACAAATTAAACCCATAAGATGCAAAAATATGAATTATATAAAAATTTCTTAAAGGTGTATGGATGACAAACAGAAATATGTATAAAAATATGTATACAACCATATGTATATACATGTACATGTACAAGTATATGTACGCGTAGATTAGAAATATACACATACATAACATATGTATAGAGTGTATAAATACATAAGTATAAAGTAAGTACACATATAAGTTATAACATAATTATCTAATATAATATAATATAACAAAGTACTAATACATAATGCATATATAGGTGTACATATATGGGCCAAAACTACAATAAGCCCATAATACATATATCAACTTGAATTAATCTTACTTAAGTACACATAATAGTATTAACAATGTAAAATTATAAAAACATAAGAAATAGATGATCACTTAGGTCATAAAACAATAAAATAGGATATGAAAATAGTAAATAAGAATATTCAAGTTACAGTAATTAGGATTATAACAATTTAAACCCATATAGTGAAACACGAGTCTTAATGTTTAAAATGGACCTTACTATGTGGACATACGTCCAAAAATGATGAATAACAACTATAAGCTTGTAAATATCAGAAATAAAATGAAAAAGTTACATAAGGTTGGTGATAAGGTTCAACCAAATAAAAACTAATAGGAACCTAAGTAGAAATAAGTAAACAAATACCTAGAATAACTAGTTTATTTAGTTACTTACTATCGTTTTTATCTTATAATAATTAGGTGATCCTGATGAGGGTTGGGATCTTCTTAAGGACTACAACAAATAGTGCAAGACGTCATAGCCAAGTGAGTACTCTCGATGACTCTATATTTTTTTTGTGCTTGTAATTAGTGCACCTAAATTAAATTATAATAACTTAATGCATGGGGTTTAGGTTATGTATGTGCTTGATATTGATTGATTATTGTAAAAAATATTGTTAAACACAATAATTGCAGACTTAATTGTATGATTGATTGTTACATGATTTGGATGGTTTGCTGATATTGATTGATTGCTACACAATTTAACCTAATTATGTTTGGCTTATCTTAAATTAAAAAGGGGTCATGCATCAAACATGCATTACATTTCTTATTCCGGCCATCACTTCAAGTAGGGGTAAAGAGAGGCCATGCGGGGGTTGTTTCTATATATTGAATTAAAGTGTTTTAGTATGGTGCACTTGTACAACATAACCTTACCCTAACCTACAGACTTACTAGGCACTGGAGACGCCAACCGTATAACTAAGGATCGAGTCTAAAGACCTCTGTTGTAGGGTGTAAGTGTGGACTGCGAAAGCTACCTCACTGCTAGACTTAGGATTTTGTATACCGTTACATTTCTGGGAAATGGAAATGTATTTTGTGAAATTCAAAATTTAAATTTATGGTTAAAAACCCAAGTATTAGAGCCTAGTTGTGATTGGTGCTAATGTATCTCTAACCTTTACCTTGGAAGGCATTAAAATTTGATGTTTTATACAGTATTGGTCAACTACATATGTTGGTTGGCTTACTGCATGTACATGCATTAATATGGTTGTAATAATTTGTTTGATAACCTATTTGCTAGTATAGTATAAGGGATAACTCATTAAGCTTTTGTGGCTTACTCTCCAATAGTTTTTCTTTTATAGGTTGATAGACAATTGGACATAGGTTAAGAGTCAAGCATTGAGTGCAAGTATTGGGATGTTTTAGAGGTTAGAATTAGAGAAAGATTGTATAGCTTATTTGAAACTTTAAATGTAACTACCGTTTATATATTTAGATTTAGTAACTTCAATAAATTTGAATTTTAAGTTTATATTGTTTGATCTAATCATTTGATGGGGGATACCGATTCTTTGCTATTTTGAGAAACTGTAAAATATTGGATATTCATAGTTATTTATATTTTATAATATGTTAATTAATTAACAATTCAAAAACCCTAGTGATAAATTATTTAGAATCTTCCAATCTCTAACTTACAAGGCGATTTTCGTATCATAGGTGCACACGTAATATGAAAATTATAGATAATCCTACTAGGTTCCCTATATAGTCCTGATAAATACAAAATAGGAAAAAGATTGAAAATATATAAATTCATGAAATTGATACATGGTACTCTCTTTGCTGCTACGTCAGCATTTAATAGAAACTTAATTAACTTTGTAATACTAATAATAATAAAATACTTAATTAATTAGAAAATTATTAAAATAGTAAAAATAAATCAAATAAGTCTTAAACCTTAAAAATAGCAAAATAATTAAATTGTGATAAAATCAATTTAAAAATAAGAAAACTACAAAATATAAAATTGAGATATTTATTAAATCATAAATATGTGAAGAAAATTTTAAATTATACTTTATAATTAATTAAGTCAAAATAATAAAATTTGTAATATTTTTACATCATAATGGAAAAATACGGGTTGCAACATCTTAAACGAACACTGCTATGAGAAAGTACGTTCAAAAATGATAAAAATCAATTATAAATTCATAAAAGTTAGAATTAAAACGAAAAAGTTATACGCGATTAACAAGAATACTCAAACTTGGGATTTCATTTGAATTTATAGCTAGTTTAGACGGTTATTACTATGTAAGCGAATAGCTTAGTTATTCCACTTAAATATTAATTACTTTTTATATTCCTAAATATCAAGTGATACCAATATGAATACTGACTTACCAAGTGAACCATTACGACTATTGATAGACTTAATGACTAAGTAAGTACTCCTAATGACTCTATATTTGTTTTGTACTTATATATAGTGCACCTAAAATAAATATTAATAATTTGATGCACAAGGATTCGGGTTATGTAAGTGCTTGAATATTGGTCATTTGTTATGTAAAATGTTATGAAACATAATAGCTAAATAATTAGTTTCTTGATTTATTATTGCATAATTGAATGGTTTATTAATATTAGTTGATCACCTCATAAATTGACTTAATCACAATTGATGTAACTAAAATTAAATGGATCATGCATAACACAAACAATGCATATAATGTTCTGAGTGTCATCTCATATAGTTGGTAATGAAGGGCCTTAGAAGGATGGATTCCCATTGGATTGGACTAGTACAGTACAGAATCATTGATACAACAAGACCCTATCCTTGGTTCATAGGTTTACTTGATACCAAAGACCCTAACCATAGGTGACTAAGGGTTAAGTTTAGAGACCACCACTTTAAGGTATGAGCATGGACTGCAAGAGCCACCTCACCGCTATACCTAGGAATTTGTATACCACTAGACTTTTGGAAATAGAAATTTGTTTCATGAAACATGGAATTTCTATATTATTTATGGTTAAAAACCCAAGTGCTAAAACCTAGTTGTGATTGGTGTCGATGTATCTCAACCCTTACTTCGGAAGGCATTAAATCTGATGTTGTATGGAGCATCGGTCAACTGCATATATATTGTTTAGTATACTATTTGTTCATGCATTCATATGTTTGTTAATAAATTGTTTGGTAACCTACTTGTTGGTATAGTATGAGGGATATCTCACTAAACTCGTATAGCTTACTCCCCAATAGTTTTCTCTTGCAGGTTGTTAAATAATCAAGCATAGGCTAAGACTTGAGTGTTGAGTACCAGCATTGAGAGGCATAGAAGTTAGAATTTGAAAATGTATAGTTGGTTTCAAATATTTCATATCATTATTAATATTATATTTAGATTTTATAACTTTCGTAAGTTTAAGTTCTAGATCTTTACTGCCTGATCTTATCATCTGATAGAGGATATTGATTTTCTGTGGTTTTGAGAAACTATGAAATATTGGATTTCCATAGTTATTTATATTTTACAATATGTTAATCATTTAAAATTGAACATCTTAGTGATAAAGTATTTAGAGTTTTGTAATCTTTGACTTGCAAAACAATTTTCAAATCATGGGTGTACATGTGATATGAAAATTTTAAGAAATTCTACTAAACCCCCCTTAAGGTCATGATAGGGACATCAAATTTAGTGAGAATGTTCATTAAAACAAAGCCTTTTGTTACGTATATTATAATGGTGGTGGTAACTTGTGCTTTAACCCATTTGGTGAAATAATCTACAGTTACCAAAACAAATTGTCTCCTACCCAATGCCTTTGGGAAGGGCTTGAAGACGTTAAGCCCCCACTAGGTGAATGCTACAAGTTAGACATAGGGTATAGTTTTAAGCTAGGGGCTTAGTTAACTAGCGCATGTTTTTGACAAGCATAGTGTTGTCAAACCAAGGCTTTAGCATCCTCTTTCATGATCGGTTAGTAGTATTCGAGACAAAGGCTTTGAATGTACAAGGCCTGTGCTTGGATGTAGCTATTATAGATGCCGACATGGAGTTCGTTAAGGGCATGGAGCCCTTCTTCATTAAATAAACATAGGAGAAAGGGTAAATTGTGCCTCCACTTATACAGGACATTGTCTATGATGGTATAGTTAGTGGCGCTATATGTGAGCTTTTTGGCCTCATTCCTATTCTTAGGTAATGTGTTAGTTTTGAGGTAATTGATAATGAAGGTCATCTAAAGGGGGTTAGTCGAGGTAGCACTAATTTCAAGGACTTGTTGAGAGGGTACGTTGATATTGTGTTAGGGCGTGAATTGGAGGAAGACTTACTTGTTGGGTTCCTAAGGGGAAGGTAGGGGTATGGTGGTGAGCTTGGACAATTTGTTCCCTTCAGAGTTCTTAGCTCAAGGAATCTTGGTGATTGTCAATGATGAGAAGTTGGAGTAAGGTTTCGTATCATTTTTAGATATTTCACCATGGTATCACCCTTTGTATCATATTCTCCCTTCACCTATTAGACGACCAACATGGAGTTAGAGTAAATGTTAACCATTATGGCACCTACATCAATCATAATTCACAGTCCTACTATGAGTGCTTCGTACTCAGCCTTGTTATTACTCATGTAGAATCTACACGTAGGGGCATAAAAGACTTTGGCATCTTAAGGACCTTGTAGGACTATTCCTACTCCATTCCTCCCTTCAGTAGTGGATCTATCTACATAGAGGGTCCATTCTAGAATTTCAACATAAATGGGTGATTCAGATTTGCCGTTGTACTTAGCGACAAAGTCCGCTAGTACTTGTGCTTTTATGGCTTAGTAGGGTCAAAATTGGATGCTGTGGGCATCGAGTTTGAGGGAGTACTTAACCATGTATCTTGAGGTGTTAGGCTTCCATAAGAGTGTGCATACAGGTTGATTGGTGAGGACTATGATGGGGTAGGCTTGGAAGTATGGGTGAAGCTTTCAAGTTATGATGACAAAGGCAAGGGCAAACTTCTCAATGTGAGTATATATAACATTAGGACCTTAGAGGATATGGATGACATAATAAATTAGTTTATGGTCTCATCCTACGGCTCGAATGAGTACTGAGGAAAGAGCTCGATTGCTGATGGCAAAGCATAGGTAAAGTTCTTCACCGAGTACAAGCCTAGATAGTATGGGTGGATGTTGGAGGAATTCTTTCAAGTTGGTAAAAGTAGCTTCACATTCAAGTGTCCACTAGAATTTTGATGGGTTCTCCAAGAGTTTAAAGAACTCGAAGCTTTTGTTAGTGCTTCTAGAGAGGAAATGGTTGAGAGTGTCTATTTGGCTGGTAAGGCTTTGAACATCTTTGTTCTTTTGCGGAGGCTGAGCTACCAATTGATTTGTGTGAAGGTCTACTAATCAAACTATCAATACATATTTGCCTAAGGTTGTCTCCATGTTTTACAAAACATGGCATTTACGAGATTATGGTTTTAGGTTAGAAAAACCCTAACCCTAATTCTTTCTATTGATCAATTGGTATAAGTGGTATTGATCGATTGGTATGGTTAAATCCTCTTAGTCTCTTTTTATTCACTAAACCATCCTCTCTTTTGATTGTTCACTTGGTTAATGATGTAACTCTGATGCTTTAGGGTTAAATTTCTTGACTCCATCGATTTAAACCCTCTTGATTGAATAGTAGGGGCTACCAAGATCATGGTAACCCCCATGCACTTACACATATGATATAAAATTAATAAAATTCATTTAAATTCAATCCCTTTTCATGCATTTCTATCAATTTTGCTTAAGTTAGTTCATTTTGTGCATAACCCCAATCATATGTAAGATTAACTAGTTTTTGCTAAATTTATGCACAAATGTAGGTTTTAAAGTTGGTAAAAATTGCACATTTTGAGTCATGATCACCACTCTCAACTTTAGAATCATGCTTGTCCTCAAGCAGGCTAAAAAGAAATCAAATCTTTCAAAGAATAATAGGACAAGCATGCACTTCCTCTATGCTCAAATATAACAATAAGCATGTTATACCATTAAAAGCTCAAAGTTAGTATGTGTTTGATGTAATGTAAGAATCTTTAGAAGTGATGTTGAAATTCTTTCACTTGTTTTAAATCGAATGCTCACAAATCAAAGATCGTATAATTAATCTAAGAGTCAATGCCTAAAAAAGTTAACTTCTCATTTAGGTTATGCTTGTGAAATTTAAAGTTAAGTCAACATTTCATACAAAATGAGAGGTTTTAGTGCTTTATTGGTTGGCCCATATGTATACTTCTCCCTTATCAATATCTTAAGTATGCTAATGCCATGCAAAGAAAGAGTGACTACTAAATCGTACCTTACCTCACCTTCCTGACTTTTCAAATGACTTCTGCATCTTACCTGCTATTATCATTTTAGATTTTTCTTCCTTTTTTCTATTTTCTCACTTTCTTTGTTTCTTTTTCAACTTCATTTCTCTTTTTTAATGGGATCATGATTGGATTTGTAATGATTTTTTTCTTGATTCCCATCATTTTCTTTTTCAACTTTTCTTTCCTTTCTTTTCGAGCATTCTTTGTGCATTGGTCGAGGAACGTTCAATTAAAATCTAATACCTACTTTAGTTCACACAACATTAATAAAACACTTTATTCCTCAGAGAATGATGTATACATACAGGTCAACTTTCGAAAACACAAAAATCTAACACCAAGTCAAAACATTTCCTTAATTCTAAGCCTAAACTATACCTAAATTGACTTAACTAAACAAAGTAAATATGCCATTAATTGATTACAAAGTTTTGGGAAGTATTCATGACTTCTTCATAAGGGACTTCAAAAGTAAGGTCCTAATTACTTCTTCCTATTTTCTTTCGTGCAAACTTTGTAGAATGATAACATACTTGAATTTAGTGGTGTAGAGCATTAAGGAAAATTGATCCAACTTTTTAGAAAGAAACTATCTTGTATGTGCATAAAAGGGATAACTTAGCATGAATTCAATTAAGTCATTAAGTCCTAAACAAAACAACACAACTTCAATGTTCATGTCTAACTTTCCTACCCCCAACTTTAAGTTTAAGAAATATATTTTTAGTAATTCAGCCCATGCATGCTTAAAGGGTACAAGAAGGAAAAGGTTAGAACGAGACTCCCCTAGTTTCTTGGTATGTTTTGAATTCTCAATTTCCTTCTAAAATCTTTGACAATGTCTCTTAATTGATGGATTCGACCGTCCTTTTATTTATTCACATGTGCCTATGTAACATAAAATAGATATAATTTCTAAGACTTTGAAAATAAAAAGACTCATAAACTAAATGATGCGCCTCTAGAGTCATACACATAGAGGCCATACTGCAATAAATGAAAATGAAACAAAAGAAACTAGCAAGTTTGTAAGCAACTCATAGATATGATGCACCACTAACTTACACGGCCTAACTCTACACTCAATATTATGCACAAATGTAGAAATTAGGGTTGTTGCCAATAACTCTTGCTAAAGGAGCTAGATAAGAGCTGGGTATGATAGAGAACACAAGGTTTACTGCAAAAGAAAAGTTTCTATATTCAATAGTGAAGGAAGTTGAGTGCTGCATTATAAGAAAATGAGATTTTTATATGGCCTCCGTAGGGTTACATACAAAAGCATAAAAAAAAAATGGTAGTTGAATGACCAAGATTACTAAAACGTACTAAAAGGGAAAAAATGAAAAAATAATACAAGGTACGAAAATGGTGGAATCCTTCTAGAATGTTATGTCAAAGGATATGTATGAAATCATGAGTGTTGATTGTTCCTATAAGATCTCAAGCAACTCGGCAACTATTGCTGTCAACTCGGTAGAGTTTAGGAAAGGAATGGCTAAATTGGCCAACCTAATCTGGGTCAGGTTAAAACTTAGACACTAGGCGTTGTTTGAGGTCTCGATTGGTTGGGTAGCTTATCTACTTGGTTCAGGTAGACATCTAGTGTTTACTAACTTGGGAACTATTCTTATCATGACTATAGCTCAGCACTTAGGTCGAGTGAAGTGTAACATACCTTAGTTAATGTCAAAATCCTTGTCCTTGAAAAGTTCTTCAGCCAGTGTGATAAGAATCAAGCTACTGGGCCTTTGACTTGCAGTCGAGCCCAAGGATGAGAAGGCTTAGTAAGGTAAATTCTCCTATTCCAGCCGACTCTTACTAAGGCCAAATACTTCTTTACCAAGTCACTCTTTGTGCCGAGCTGAATGATTGCCCATCTCTCTATAGTACACCGAGTTGTAGATTTCTCACTCACGCTTGAGCCAACCAATGACTCAGTTTGTCCCTTACCCAAAAGCTAAGACAGAAAGACTCCAGGCTGACTAAGTTACCCCCACTTGAATAGGCAAGCTGATTGTACTTTTTGTCCACATCTTCCAACAGCATCACAAATATAGCATTGCCACATGTATAGAATCCTATATAAAATTCATGATACCAATGATTGCTTTCCTTGAATATTCATTTTTACCCTTTTGTATCTTATGCATTACTTCCTTAGGAAATGCCCCTTTTTGTCTTTTCCCTTTTTTGTCATATTACCTTAAATTCTCAGGTATAAATACTCCTTGTACTTATAATGTAAACATCAGATTTTGATTAACATTAATACACTTGACAATTTTGTCTCTCATAAACAATACCCTGTTTACATTTACATCACTCTTATCTTAACCCTTAAGTAAGCACAGGTGGTGAGTAACTTTACCGAACCATCTTGTATATCATATCGAGTTATGTTGTAAGTCCTCGAAAGTTCTATTGGTACGTCATATTTATTGGAGCTATTCGTAGGTTTTTGCTTACTTTTCATTTGTATCTTTCCTTTCATACATTTGCCATCGCTTCCTTTTTCAAACTTTCAACAAGCTTGGGCCCATTCAATGACCAGCCTTATCTATTCTTGGTCTTGGTCTGCATCACAGTGTACGTCAAGCAAGTCCTTGTAATCCTATCATGACCTGAGGGGCGGCCTGGCCATAGCATGTCGTCGTATATTGTACAAAAGACTGTAGATTGGTTTCTCTTTCAATCGACAAACATTTATACAACATACAAGGCTATTATACAATCAATTACCTAAGAGTTATATAGGTAAAGATAATATTACAACATATCTAATATAAAATTTCATATAGTAATCTCACTAGGTAAGTAATACAGAACCATAAGTCTTAAAACACTAGTAAAGAAGCTATAGTATCAATTTACACTAATAAAGTAACTTACCCTATATGGCTACTAAATATTATACTACAAAATATCATAAAAGTTCTAACTAAGAGTTCTACAATATATATATTCACTTAATTCTATTCTTCTACATACACATTTATCAAAATGTCCTAAACTAGCCTCGAGCATGCCTCGGCCAGGAATAGTAAACAGGTCCTTCTACATCAAAAGCCTATAAGAGTGTAAGTTATAAAGCTTAGTGAGTTATCCCTCAACCATACAAACATGCAAGTTATCCAGCAATTAGTTACATACATATGAATGAATGACTAAGTAGAATGCCATACAATATATACAATTGACTAGGTACTGTATGCAACTCAAATTTAACACCCTCTAAAGTTAAGGTTGAAGAATATATGGCACCAATCAGATTTGGGTACCATACTTGAACTCACATTACTATGAAACTCTACATTTCGTATTTAAGGAAAAATAGTATGTTTAATTTTGGTTTTAAGAATTAAGTTCTAAGTATGATTGTGAATAGGCCCTACAATCTACACTTAACCCTAAATGGTGGCCTTTGGACTTGACCCTTAGCCAAGTAGTTGGTGCCTCCACTAGTAATCTCGTGGGTTAGAGTAAGGTCATGTTGCATGTATATACTGTACTAAAATACTTTAATTTCAAACATATAGATATCAACCCTCGTATGGCTTTTCGCTATCTCCGTATGATGTGACAACCGAAATAATTACAATGTAATGCATGTTTATGTATGATCCAATTTAATTTAATAAAGTCAAATATACTTATGTTTAGTTATTAAGTTATTAACCAATACCATAGATAACTAAATTCCTTATAATTATCTAAAATGTAACAAATAGTTCATTCTAAAAATTTAAATTATTTTCACACGACAACTAATCAATGTCAACCACATCCAGATCTTGAAACCTATACACTTCGATCAATTTATCATAAATATTTAAATGTCACTATCTACAAGTACAAATAAGTATGGAATTATCAAGAGTACTCACTCAGCTACAGTAAAGCTCAAGGATCGTAGTAGTCGGTGGCAAGATTAGTGTCCTCATTAGGACCACCTAATAATTAGGAAATATGAAAGATAATAAGTATTTAAGTAGGATAATTGTGCTATGTAAGTATTTATCTAAAAATCTACGATAAGTTTTTTATTTATTTTACATAATTTCCCAATTCGACCTTTTTCTTCAATCAGTGTAACTTTTTCATTTTAACTCTAATTTTTATGATCTTATAGTTGATTTTTATTATTTTCGGACATAATTTCATATAGCGTAGTCTGTTTTAGATGTTGAAACTTGCCATTTTTATTATGGTTGAAAACATTGTGAATTTATTTATTTTTGGTCCAAATATTTTCAATTATTATTTTTTACTTTTCTTAATGAGTTATTTATTGTTTTTATTTTAAATTTTGTAATAAACTTAAATAATGTTTAAATTTTTATATTTTCTAGATATTTTTATTTTTGGGTCCATTTGTAATGATTTCTTTATTTCATTATTTTAAGCCTAAATCATTATTTATATTACTTTTGTTATATTTCTAATTTTCTACTTTATTTATTATTACTATTATCTTATAATTTTTATAATTTATGGTTTTTAATTAGAAAAATTAGGAGAAATCTAACGTGGCAGCATTTCATTGGTTCACAATGACATTTTCTTATTTTACTAATTTATAACATTAGTACATATATATATAATACTATATTTAATTAAATATTGTAAAATAGCTCCTATTCTTCATTTAGAAGGTCAAGTCTAGTGTATGTACATTTATGTATATATTTATACTTCTTAATCTATTTTTAGGAAAGTAAAGTACTAATATACATATATATATTTTTGTTATATGTATATATATAAATACTTACACTATACTACATGTATATTTATTTAAACCTTAGAAAAATAGAGTAATATATATACATTTAGGCGCATATATCTACTCTTATAGTTTAATACTTAATAACAAAAGAAATTCTTTTATTACTTTTGTTCTTGAAGTTCTTGAGGACGGGCTCCTATTACCCTTTTGATGTCGGTAGAAATGCGATGATGAAGAAGGAATTATATGTTGTAAATTAAGAGGATAAGTGATAATGTAAAGAGAAGGAAATGAAGGAATTAGGAAGGGTAAGGGAGAGGAATTCTTGTTGGTCTAAAAGAAGAAGTAAAAGACTAGAGGTTTGTGTTAAATTTGAAAAAGAAAAAGAAATTAAGAGGAAGTTCTAAAGGGGAGATTTGGCTTCACGATAAGGAAAAGTGGGTTAACTTATCTTTATCTTGTTTCAATTTTTACTCACATGTGATAATTTCTTAAACACATGGTAGTCGTAAGTAGAGAAAAGAAAAGTAGAATAAAAGAAAGAATAAGGAAAGAAAGAAAGAAAGAAAGATGAACTAAGTCGGATATGTTGAAAGTAGAAGAGACACCATAGTCATCAGGTAACTCAATCTGGTAAGCGTTACGGTTGATCTTCTTCAACACCTTGAAAGGATCATTAGTTTTAGGTGATAGCTTAATCTTCTTCATCTATGGGAAACTCTCTTAGCTAAGGTGAATCCATACAAGGTTGCTTAAGTTGAAAGTCATAGCTCGGAAGCTGCAATTACCAATCTCTTACTGCTGTTTCTTGAACTTGGCAATTTTCTTGACTATATGCTGATGTCGTTCTTATAGTCTTTAGGTTTGGTAGACTCCAGTCTAGCTTTCTTCAAGAGTTGTAGGGGTACCCATCATGTCGAGTGGAATGGTTGGGTTGAGGCCTTAGACGACCTCAAAGGAGGTCTTGCCAGTAGTGCTATAGGTAGCTCAATTGTAGGCGAACTCGACAAGAGGTAGGTATAGATCCTAATCCTTTAAGTTCTTTCCTACGATAGCTTAGAGTACAGCACTTAGTGTCCTATTCACCACCTCGGTATGGCCATTTGTCTATGGGTGGCTACTCATACTAAATACAAGCTTAGTGCTAAGTCTCCTCTATAAGGTCTTCTAATAGTAGCTCATGAACTTAGTTTCACAATTTGAAACAATAGACTTCAGAACTCTATGTAGGTGGACAATTTCCTGCAAAAAGAAATCATCAATATATAAAGCATTATTAGTTTGGTGGCATCAGATGTAGTATGTCATTTTACTGAATCAATCCATAACTACAAAGATTGAGTCTTTTCCTTTAAATACTTAGGGTAACCCTAAGATAAAGTCCATGCTGAGGTCGACTTAAGGTAAGGTCGGTATAGGCAAGGGCATGTCCTTTCCATGTGGTTCTTTTCTTCCCTTCACCCTTTTGAACACATCATAACTTCTAAGAACTTGCAGACATCCTTAACCAAACCAAGTTGGTAGAAGTTTTCCTTCAATGAGTCGATAGTATTGGTCTCACCAAAATAACTATCTCTATGAGCTTCCTTAACAAATAGCTCATGTGTGGAATAGCTCGGTGTGCACAATTGCTTCTCTTTGAATCGATATCTATTTTTTAGGTAGTATCCTCCAACAGCAATTCTATCTTGACACTTTTCAATGATAGGATCAAAGTGTGGATCCTAACCATATTACTCAGCAATAAGGGAAAATCCTAATAACTTTATCTGCAAGGTGGTTAATAAGACATGTCGACATAAAAGAGCATCAATGACCACATTATTACTACCTTTGTTGTATTTGATCACATAAGAGAAACCTTCCATGAACTCCAACAACTTAGCTTGTCTCTTTAAAAGTTTGTTCTAGCTTCAAAGGTGCTTCAAGGACTCATGGTCCATGTAGATCACAAACTCCTGAGGTAATAAGTAATGCTAACATATAGTAAGCAATTCAGGGTAGTACCATTAAGCTTCTTACTATGGTAAGCAATAGGGCATCACTCTTGCATCAATATTGCACCAATACCAATACCTAAAGCATCACTTTCCAACTCGAAGGGTTTATCAAAATCTAGTAAAACTAAGACAAGTGATGTCATAAGCTTCTCCTTGATTTCCTTAAAGCTCTTCTCAACTCAATCAGTCCATTAGAATCCTTCACTCTTCTTTGTCAATTTAATTAAGGGGGTTGCAATAGTAATGAAGTTCTTGATTAACCTTTTGTAGAAAGAAGCAAGACCATGGGAAGTACATACTTCAGTGACATTTTTTGGTGTAAACCACTCTAAGATGGCTCGGACCTTTTTCTCATTAGCTTGGATTCCTTCTCTAGATACTACATACGAAAGAAAGACAACGTCTTGTTGCAAAAATGTACACTTCTTTAGGTTTCCAAACAGTTTCTTATCACGAAGTATGTTAAAAATAGCTTGGACATGCTTTAGGTGATTGATCAAGTTAGTACTGTACATTAGTATGTCATTAAAGTACATGACTATAGATCCTCCAATCAAGGGGCCCATTACATGGTTCATGAGCCTCATAAAGGTGCTTGGTACGTTGGTAAGGTCGAATGTCATGACTAACTAATCATAGAGACCATGCTTAGTCTTAAATGTAGTCTTCCATTCATTTCCTAGTCTTATGCGAATCTAATGATAACCACTTCACAAATCAAATTTTGAAAATACTCGGCTGCTATGAAGCTTGTCCAACATGTTATAATGCTTGGATATAGGATACCTATTCTCAACAGTAATTCAATTGATAGCATGATTGTTGATGCACATGTGCTAAGAACCATCTTTTAATGGGATAAGTAAAGTTGGCACAACATAAAGGCTCATGCTCCCCTTTACATATCTTCGCTTGATGAGCTCATCGACTTGTCTCTTTAGCTTAGCAACTTGCTTAGGATTCATATTGTAAGCAGGTATGTTCGGTAAAGCTATGCCTGGTTTTAACTCACTACAATGCTTAGTACCTCGAATTAGTAGTAGTCATTTAGGTAATGCTTTTGGGAATTGGTCAAAGAACTCCTCTTTCAACTTTCGAACATCTTTTGGTACATGATCCAGATCTCTCAATTCTAGCAATCTTCTTATCAACAAGAACATGGGTTCATTAGCCTCTTTAAGAACTCGAAGTTATTGTCGACTCACTAAGGCCTTCTTCTTACCAGCTTAGGTTAGTTGGTTATGAGTTTCATTCACTTAGCTTGGGATCATGGGCTGCAGTACTATCTTTTTACCATCCTTAATGGAGGTATAGGTGTTCTTATACCTATCGTAGATAATACATTGATTAAATAGCCAAGGTCTTCCAAACAATAAATGTGAGTTTCCCATGGGTACAACATTGCAAACCACTTCATCTCTATAAACAGTCTCAATGTAGAACGACACAACTACTTGTTTGGTTACGTGCACAACACTCTTATCATGTAACTAGTGTAGCTTATTGGGTCAACAGTGCTTATAGGTCAGTAGACTTGATCTCTGTACAAGAGTGTGGGGGACAACATTGATGCAACTCCCTCCATCTACTATACTAGTGCATTGGTACACTTTGTCTAGAACAGATTCTCTCTTTGCTCTTCCTCAAAGCTTAGCATTGAGCTTAGCACTCACCTTAACACTAGCGTCATTACTTTACCTTAGTTGGCATAGACATAGGTCTCTTCCTCCTCCTCTACTTTAGTTCTTCCAACTCCTCTTTCTTCCTTCTTAGGTTCATTATCATTGATATTGTCTACTACATCACCTCAAAAATTCATTACACATCATTAGGACACTCAGCATTCATTTATCCATAACCTAAGCACTTAAAGCATTTTATCTCACTCATTTTGCATCTTGAGGCTTATCCCCTTTCAAATGTCTTTGAGTTAGTTCTATCATCACCTCACTTCTTCCGGCCAGCTTAGCCATCATCAAATTGGTCATTCTTCTATTTTGTTTGGTTTGGTCTTTCCACTTTAAGGTGGCTAGTTTAGTGTAGAATAGTAGTCCGTGAAGAGTTAAGTTAAGGTCTGATAGGGGCATTCCTCCTTTACTTCTCGACCTTGTAAGTTATCTTAATGGCTTCTTCCTAGGTGTAAAATCTTTGTACTTCCACAATGTTAGGGATCTCATACTTAAGTCCATAAATGAATTTTGATTTAGTACAAGCTTCAAGCTCATCTATATCAGCTTAGATCATTAACATAAAAAATTTCCGACTTGATCATCTGTAGCTTAGCTTCCTTAGCACAACTCTTGCAATTTGGCAAATGCGTCCTATAAATATGTTTCATGTACGAATCTTCCCCTTAACAACAACTTCATATCTGCCCAAGTTCTTATGCCTTATTAGCCATCTCTCTCTTTAGCCGCGTTCAAGGTTTCCCATCACATGGTAACATACCTTGAAAACTTAAGGGCAACAAGTCAAACCTTTACTCCCTCAGTATACCCATAACAATCAAACACTTTCTCGACCTTCTCTCCTACTCCAGGTATTCATAAGCATTTCCACTTCCTATAAAAGGTCAAAATTTGGACTTTGACAATGTTAAGTTCTTAAGTAGTTCAATGTCTTAGCTCTTTGACTTCGTAGTGTTCTTCTACCTCTCCATCATGCTCTTCTTCTATTTCCTCATCTATTTCCTCAACTTCTTCCATTTTTAACCTCCTTTAACCTAAGTTGCCTACCACTCCTTCAACCCTCTATGGTTGGGCTTAGTGAATAGCTTAGCCTATATGGTTGTTTACCTTCTATTTGGCCACAATTGGGTGCTACTTGTAGTTGTTGTCTCATGTCTTGCATGGCTTTGACTAAACTCTCAACAAGGGTGATAAGTCTATCAAGCTTATCATTAACTAACCTTAGCATATAATTACCTTGCTGACTATGACCATCACGAACGCCATTATCCTAGTCACTAACAATGCCTCACAAACTTGAGTCTAACATTATACACGACTTGTCGTCTCTACTCTCTTCAATAAGGGCAATTGCAGTAGTATACACAACTATAAACCCCATAGACCAAAACTTCTTTAGACCTATTACTCACATATAATCATGCTACTCACTTCTTAGAATCACTTTATCATGCTCTTATCACTTTGATACCCAAATACAACTCAACATAGTGTAGAAATCAACTTGCTTCGTTTTTGCAATTGAAAATGGAGAAACACAAGTCACCACACCTTCCACTTGTAGCTTGATACTATTTAGCATCACAACTTGTAAACCAACTTCAAACCCTCTACCATAACTATATGAATTACCTACAATTCACTATTGTAGTTACAAAAGAACACAGTAGCCATAACAGTAGACACAAATAAAACTTCACTACACCCTAACACACTCTCTCTCAGAATCATACTCTATTACCAATGAAGCTAATGCATCTCTAAGCTCGTACATATGGAAGCCGCATCACAATGGATGAAAATGAAATAAAAGAAACTATCAAGTCCATGACCGGCTCATGAATATGACGTACCATAAGCTTATATGACATAATTTTGCACTTAATATTACATAAGAATGTAGAAATTAGGGTTGTTCACCACTAACTCTTACTAAAGGAGCCAGGTATGATATAGAACACAAGGGTTACTCTAAAAGAAAAGTTTCTATACTCAATAGTGAAGGAAATTGATTGCTACATTACAAGAAAATGAAGCCTATATATGGCCTCCATAAGGTTACATACAAAAAGATAAAAACAAAAACTATAGTTGAATAATAAAGATTCCTAAAACATACTAAAACGGAAAAAATGACAAAATAGTACAAGGTACAAAAATAGTAGAATCCTTTTGGATTGTTACGTCAAAGGATATGTGTCAGACTATGGTTATTGAACTAGAAATCATAAGTGTTTATTGTTCCTATAAGATCTCAAGCAAGTTGAGAACTATTGGTATTAGTTCGGTAGAGGTTGAGAAAGGAATGGCTGAATTGATCAACCTAATATTAGGTTGAAGCTCAAACGTTAGGTATTGTTTGAGGTCTTGCCTAGTCAAATGGCTAGTCTATTTGACTAAAGTAGACATTTGTTATAACAACTCGAGAACTATTTTGATCATTACTACAACTCGACACTCAAGTCGGGTGAAGTGTAACATACCTTAGTTAATGTTGAAATCCTTGTCCTTAAAATGTTCTTGAGCTAGTGCATGTTAGGCAAGTCCTTGTAATCCTCTAGCTCCACTTTTGGTAATAGGTCTGCAGAGTTGATTCCAATTACTAAATAAAAAGATGAGAAAAGATGGTAGGTCAAGTTACCTCCTACCAAGTGCTTGTTTTTAAGTTTTCAACCTAGTTTTTAGGTATTGCTTCATGATGGATCCTCATTCATACTTTGTGGCTCGAATCCTTCAACTCCCCAGCTCATGTTGACTCTCCTTGCTCATGAATCTTCTGTTTTCTCATGTGGCTCCCTTTTTCAAACTCTTTTGCTTGATCTAACTCTTGTTTTCCTTTCCTTAGTTGCTAAATTCGTTCTTTAGCCTAGAGCATCACTTTCCATTCTCCACTTTCTAGGATAATTACCCTCTCTTTCATATCGAATATAGCTCTAAAGGTTCCTAAGAACGATCTTCCAAAAACTAAAGGTTGATCTTCATCCTTCATATCCATCACGATGAAATCAACTAGGAAGTCACATGGTCCTACACTAACGGGTATGAAGTGAAGTTCCCCTAAAGGTGTAGTTTAACCCCTATCAATGGTTCTAATATAATACAAGCTTCCCTTCAAACTTCCCAGTCCTAATTCTCGTATAGTTTTCCCTAACATATAGTTATTTGATGCACCCCTGTCTAAGAGAACTCTTGGGAAAAACTTACCTAATATGGTGCATAGCACGATGAATTTCCATAGATCCTCTAATTTGTACGTAAACTAAAAGCCATAGCACCCTTCACCTCAAGTGTCATGTCCATAATTTTGAACTCATCAATATTAGGTTTCTCTTCTAAACTTATTTTCCCTCTTTTCCAGATTTAGACTTCTCGAGATTTTCTTCCTTATCTCTATGAGGATGATCTTGCGTAAGTTCATCACTTTCTATGTCTTCACATTCACTAGGATCCTCTTCAACTTCCTCTTCACTTGTATCCTCTTCTTTACTAATTTCCCTCATTCTATCTGTCTCCATGTTGTATACATCATCATCACTAGGTGCTTCTTCTTCAAAGTCCTCATCCATTCCATTATCAAGATCCTCTTAAAGTTCAATTATTAACTCTTCCTCTGATGGTGTAAACATCTCCTCATCCATAGTCTCAACTTGTTCCTCAATAAGATCCTCTAGCCTCATGTGTTCACCTCTTAACACTTGCTTCCCACTAAATTATAACTCCTTTTCTCCTACATTAGCTTCTTTAACATTTCCACTACATGTCTTAACTTGATCTCTTGGGTTTCACTTGGTATTGCTAGGTAATTATTCTAGGAGTCCTGATAAGATTCGGAGTACTAACCTAACCTAAATGTAGAGCCGAGCTCGTCTACTCCTCACCTAGATATTTCATTTCATTACTTATTTTTATTTGTGTTATTTGTATGCCATATTTCTTGTATTATTCCTAAATTATTCTCGTATTATTCCTAAATTATTCTCGTATTTATTTTGTATTTACAGGAATGCCACTAAGGCATCCTTTTAGTCCTTTTATTTGCAAGTATTCCATTATATATAAATAGAATGCATGTGTAGGGTTTTAGATAGATTTAAACATTAATAAAAACCCCTTCTGAGTCTTTTCTCTTGGAAAGCTTTCTCTTATTAGCTCTTATCAATCCCTTTAGTAAGGATTATGGTAAGCAACCCTATCACTCAAACCAATGAGTCACATCTAGCAAGTTATAGGCTGTATAGGATCTAGTTGGTGTGTCATATTTGACTAAATAGCTTACTGATTTGCTAAAACCCTCACTAAACCTATTCTATTTTTATTCCTTCGATAGGATCGAACCCACCCCGACATTGCCACCCTTATTGGTTCTTGGTGTGGTATATAATTTTGGTATCAAAGCTTAAGGTTTCGAATAAGGCCGAGAGTTTTTTTGAGTCACTTTGTTTCTACTATTTAAGTACTTATATCTACTAGTTTTTACTTGAGAAATTGTTGGTTTGTTGGTTTATATTGTGACATCGAGAATTTATTTGTTAAGGACTAGCTTAGTCTTATTTTAGTACATTAGAACCTTACCAGCTGGTTTATCTACCAAATTCCTTTTGCATGGGTTTTTTGACAAATTGGGTCATTGTTTCTTTCATATAGATAGCATATTTATTGTTATATATATATATATGCAAAATTTTATGACCCAAAAGAATGAAACAAAGATTGTTGTTGTGTTTGATTTAGGTACGATAACAAAGGGGTTATTATTTTGAACCTAGGTAAACGTACGTTCCTTAAGGTTCCTTTGAGGATTTTGATTCATCTTGTAGGTGTATACCTTGTTCTCATACAAGCATATAGTAGCAATATTTGGTGTTCGATTGTGTGCTGTAGTAACGATGATGGAGTGTTTCAAGTATTGCAGTTAGGGTTTGGAAGTGGCTACTGTACATTGCTTGATTCGTGCTCTAGATATAGTCAAGGACACCCATTTCAGACATTGAAGCACTCATTAGGGTTTGTTGGGTGAGTTACTGTTGCAGTAAATTACACTTGAATGAAGGGGCTTAAATATTAGATTGTTGGTTCTGGAGTGAGTAAAGAAGTGTAGTGGTCTAATTGCAGGTGTATGTGTTACTGTGCTCATATGAAGTCATAGTAGTGAGTGGTGGTTGGATCTTTGAGTGGCCATTGGCATTTCTAGCTGGGTGATTGCAACTATGGTGGTGTAGACTTGTGCATGAGGTAATTATCGTCACAGGTCATAGGTGTTCATCAGAGAAGAAAAGAGAAGCAAGTTATAATTTGAGTGGGTTATAACTGGGAGTCATGTCAAGGATTGGACTTGTGAGGATTAGTCGTTGTGTTGTTTCATAGTAGTTGCAGTGGCTACTAGGAGTGCTACAGGTGATTGTAGTGTTCAGCAAGGGAATGTGATTGGGGCTATGCATCGTAATTAATTGGGAAAATTGCGGGAGTTAGTTGTAAGATTGTCCTAATCTATTGTAACGAAGGATTGCGTATTCATTTATTGGTGTGTTGACCATGTTGCTGTGTCCAATTTCTGTATGCGCAAGTAGCTATGCCATCATGTGCCTTGGAGGAGTCATGCGTTGGCTGTGTTCGTATGTGTGACAAGTGAAGTGTAGTGACCGAGCCCTAAACTTCTACAATCAGAGCTGCAGTGAAGGAACTCATTATTGAACTGAAGTGAAGGAAGTAGAAGTGCTAAGCTCTTATGATGTATTGAGCTGTCATCCTTAAAACACAAACCAAGCTGCTATAGTCACCGTGCAGATCTAACTAATTGCTGTCGAGCTATCTTCAACCTAGTGCAGGGAAGTCCGAAGTCGCTGAGCAGTGCAATTGGTCTTGGACAGCTGCTGAACCAAGGTGAACTATCACTGAACTAAATTAAGGAGTTGTCCGAGCTGTTTTGATTTGAACCAATGAGCTTATTCAACCTAATAGCCAAGTTGATTTTAGTGTCCGAGCTAAATTGAAGTGCTAAAGTGAACTGGAGTAGTGATTCGAGCTCTGAACCACTGCAATCTGAAGTGCCGACCTGAGTAACTTTTGCCGAACTATTTGAGTCTAGGCGAAGGGTAGTCTGTGGAACTAGTGCATGACTTGTAAGGTTCGACATGAGCATGGTTGCTGCTGCGCCGAGCAAAACCAAGTGTTGGAAGAAGCCAAGTTGCTAAGCTAAGGTGCGAGCTAGGCTGTCTACTAGTAATTCAAGCTGTAGTATTGATGAACGTTGTTGCAATCTGATACGAGGCAAGTGCACCTATCAATTTTAATATAGTCGAATATGAGTCCGAGTCGATCCCTCAGAGATTTTGAGTACTAATATTAGCTTTAGCTTTATTATCTAACCGGAAAATTATGATGAGTTGAATGAATTAAAAATACTGAAATT
This sequence comes from Lumnitzera littorea, assembly GCA_024138015.1. Taxonomy (NCBI): domain Eukaryota; kingdom Viridiplantae; phylum Streptophyta; class Magnoliopsida; order Myrtales; family Combretaceae; genus Lumnitzera; species Lumnitzera littorea. The sequence continues at coordinate 57,273,498 of JAMXBB010000005.1, read as the reverse complement.
AACAACTAAACTACTTATGAGACTTAATTACGCAAATTAGAAAGCAATAAACTACTAACGACTTCAAGTATGCAATAATGTATTTAGGAATTATTTCCCCTAGTGTTTAACATGTAACCTTTTTAAAATATATTCAATTTAGTTTCTATGATTCTTGACCGGAGGGATTCACAATTAAAGCTAATATCTTTTTCAAGCATATTAACCCTAATCCTAAATTATTTACCGGAATCTCTTCACTTAGTAATATAACTTAGAATTGCATTAATGTTTAATGAATTCCCACACAAACAATCAACTTTCCGAAAGAAACATGTATCTTATCTCTAAGTATACATGTAGTTCTCTTCAATTATGCTAAGATCTAATTACACATGCAATTTCTCAATCAACATGCATAATATCATATATTGATACTCTAGAATTATCAATCAATAATTAACGACATAATTGAATCAAGAAAAGATAGAAACTTTCTTGAAATTATAATTCAATCCAAGAATCACATGAAACCCTAGGTTCCATAATCCTAAATACTTGAATTCTAAGCTATCATAATGAATCTAAAAACGAGATTCATCAAAAACATGAAATAAAGCATGAAAACCCCTCTTGATTTGATTAACAATCTCTAATCTTGAAATCGATGTCATTATCGCTTCTTGATGTTATTTCTCCTTAAGTCTCTTCTCTTCTCTTGTCTCTCTTTGTTTCTATAATGTCTCTCTTTCTTTTAAACCCAAAGATCCCCTTATATATGTGTATTACACGGATTTTATTTTCGTCACCAGACACGGCCTGGGACATGGCCGTGTCCCCAGGTCGTGTAACTTTCTGCACAAAGGCAAAATTTCTGCATAACTTCAAAATTTCATAACTTTTTCGTTTGAACTCGGAATTGAGTGAAACTTGATTCGTTTTCTTCGTTTTCGAGCCTAGAACGCGTTTAGACCCTGAAATCAACATTTTACTCAATTAAGTATCATTTTATTTAAAGAAAACCAAAAATGTAAGGGAAATGCTATAAAATCACCATATGAAATATGTTTAAAATCAGAGTTATCACAATCCGACCAAGTCTATTTAGCTTGTGTGTGTATACCAAGCGAACAGTAGTATGTGAGCTGTGATAGAACCAAACAAGTGCTATTGTGTATTGGAGTGTAAGTTGCTGTGACCTGATATTCGTGTGTGTTCGTGCCGAGCTAAACTAATCAATATGAAGCATCGAACCAAGCCGTAGCCAAGTGTCTAAGTGAAAAGTTGAAAGCGTACCAAACTGAATTATTCGTGGGAGATTGTTACAATCCCAGTTGCTGCAAAGCGTAGTTGGAATTACTTCAAATTTACCGAGCCAAAAATTGTCAAACCGAACTATTTTTAAACTTATCGAAGTGAAGTCTAGGTGCTGAACAGTAGACCATTGTGCACCAAAAGAATCAAACTATACTATTGCATAGTCACCGAATTAATCTAAGTAAAGTGCAGTGCCGAACCAACTGCTAATTACATAAGCGATGAGCTAAGAGCCACATGGCCGAGTTGTTTTTATGCCTAGAATGTAGGTATGCAAGGTCAGATTTGACAAGGGCTGCCCAACTAGCTGCCATCCGACCTCCACTATCGAGTTGTTGAGATCCATTCTACCAAATTTCAAGATTGCCGAGCTGTTTTCTTTCAAACCAGCTGCTGGTCGATCTTAAAAGTGTCAAGCTGCTGCAAGTGTCGGCTACTGTAAACAAGCACAAGCTATGCAAGTGATATACTTTGTGAGTGCGTATCGAAGAGTAGAAGCAACATACACATTGAGACATTGAGCGAACTGAATTTAACAAGCCAAACTTAGTTCAAGCAAATATAGCTTGACCAAATGTCGAGCTGAAATGATAATAGGGGTCCAAGCTACCAAATTGAAGTGTCCAGACCAAGCTGTTGCGAGATCTTCATTTGTCGAGCTAAACTTTTGTTAGCCATTCAATTGCAGCATTGTGATATTATGTGCCGAGCTATTTTAGAAGTATGCATACCAAGTTGAAGTGTGTATATTCACTTGCCAAGTTGAAGTTAAAGTTCCTAAGCTATTCACGTTTTGAGCAGAACTTGAGGAATCTAAGCTATTACGTTCCTATGTTTCCAAACTGTTCTGATGTGTGTAAGCTAAGTGCCGAGCTCATGTGAGTTAGTGCCAAAGTGTTTCTACGTATCTCTAAGCTTGTGTATTTATAAGTGTAATTGGTGCTGCTATCCATTCTTCAAGAAAATTATGTTCGAAATAAATTTGGTTGCTACCGAACCATTGTGTCGTGTAAATTTGTGTGTATTGAACTGAATCAAGAATTGCCAAGCTGATTTGTTCCAGAAATTGCCAAGTTAACTACTATGCGAGTAATTTCCAAACTAATTGTGGTATTGCCCGTTGTGCATATTAACTTTTCAAGCTATATTTGCTTGTACTAAGGTGGTGTTAAATTGAAATTTATCCGATATGGTCACTAGGGGCTCAACATAGAAATCGTATTACACAAGGCTTGAAGGCGAAATCTTATTACTAAGTCCCAAATCCTGTTTTCTCTTGTGTTAGAACAATTAGAGATTATACTAGCTATGGTTAAGGAGATTAAGGAAGAAAGAAGGTAACAAAGGATAACTCAATCAAAAAATATTGAAGAGGAGAAAAAAGAAGGACAAGAAGTGTTACCACTTAGCACCCCTATTCTTGATATGATCCCATTACAAATGATACTTGGTACTATAGACGACCCTAAGTACTATTGTATTAGCCTTCTACATGTCATACTCTTTTATTATGATCCATTATTGAGATTGTTTGGAGGCAAAATGTTTTGTAGTAGTATTGTACCTTTGAGCTACTATAGACTGTATATTAGTGTCTTTTAAGGTCATGGTGATGGATATTCTTATGTAAGTTGTGTTGTTCTTATCCTTAGTACTCTCAAATTGGAAAAATTTGTAGTGTAGAAATGGGAGGAGAAAGAATTGAGTTATGAGGAAGTGGAAGGGGAGAAGGCTACCGAACATGATGTTGTGAGGCCAACATTGAGAGTGTATAAAGCTTTAAGGATTCTTGAGTTAGAAGATAAGTTTGAGATCTTGCATGTTCAAATTCCTCGAGCTCATGACATGGTGTTTGAGCTAAAAATTGTATTATTCTCCTTAATTGATAGTTGCTGGGGCTACTTGGATGAAGTTTATGGGATACATTATGAATGGAAGGAAGGATTCTTAAAGAAGAGTTTGGTTGATTGGGCTCATGACGAATGGAAGGAGCATTGGCCGATGATAACACTAATGGAGGAGTTGGAGTACTTTTCTATATTTACATTTCATTTTTACACGTTGGTATTTGATCCCGGTTGGATTTAGAGCTACCAATTACTAAGTTTTGGGCCAAAACTTCTCTAAGGGAGAGGGAATGATAGGATTCGGGATACCAACTCTACCCAAATGCTAAAGTAGAGCTCATCTACTCCTTATCAGGATATTTCATTTGATTACTTATTTTTATTTGTGTTATTTAGGCATCCTATTTCTTATATTATTCTTAAATTACCCTCATGTTTATTTTGTATTTATGAGAATGCCACTAAGGCATCCTTTTAGTTCTTTTGTTTGCAAGTTTACCATTATGTAAAAATAGAATGCATGTATAGGGTTTTAGACAGATTTGAACATTAATGAAAAATCCTTTGAGTGTTTTCCCTTAAAAAGCTCTCTTATTAGCTCTTATCAATCCCTTTAGCGAGGATTGTGACAAGTAACTCTATCACTCAGACTAGTGAGTCACATTCAATAAGTTGTAGACCGTTTAGGATCTAGTTGGTGCATTATATCCGATTAGATAGCTCATAGATTCGCTAAAACCCTCAATAAACTCATTCTATTTTCATTCCTTTTATAGGATCAGACCCACCCTCATATCGCCACCCTTGTTGGTTTTTAGTGTAGCGTATTATGTCTCTTCTTCATGCTTTCATTGTAAGCCTTAGGAAATTAGTAGTTGAACCCTAATTCAAGACTAAGTATCCTAAATTATACAATAAGTTGATAAGGCTAGTAACAATAAAAGATTATGAAATTTAATAAATCAAATATAGCATCGATAACAAAACCCTAGGAATTGATCGAAACCCTAAGTTACATACTAAAACCCTAAAACTGATTTATGTACCATTAATCAAAATTGAACTCGAGTTTGTTCGAAACCTTAAAATTATAAATATAAGCCTATAAAATAGTTAAATATTATTTGATAGGAATATAATTATAGTCGATTGCAATTTTCGATTAAATCGTCTATTCGCGTGAAATTTTAACAAAATCGCTACAATAACTTATAAAAATTATAATTGTATCGGGTACCAATTAAATTGATAAATTTTCACAAAAATTTAATAGTTAATTTATGATAAGTATTATTATAATTTATATGTTTAGAAAAATTACATATATTTATTATTAATTTTTATTTTCTTCCTTTTTCTTTTTCTCTTTTCTTTCTTTTCTTCTTTTCCTTGCTTGCCACATCCTATAAAATGAAAAAAAAAAAATCAACACATAGCAGCCTATGTGATCAAATTAAAATGCCAAGTATTGAGTATACAATAAAAGAAGAAAATTGGAAATGATTAACTTTGTCTCATCCTCATTAATGTATAGATTAGGTTATGATTTTTTTTATCTTATTCTTATCCTCCAAATTGCTGACACGTGGAATAAAGGAAAGAAATAAAGTCTGGAAAAATTTTTTCAAAACAAACCAAAACCTAAGAAGGAAAACGTGAAGAAAAGAAGAAAAAGAAAGAAGAAAAGAAGAAGAAAAATTAAAAGTAATAGGTAAGTAAGTTATTTTGCAAGTATAGATGTATATTATATAGTATATACATATATAAATATAGTATTTGTATGGTATTTTTATAAATATAACATTACTATTACATGTATATATGCATAAGTACTTGAATTGAATTATATATGTATGTATAAAGATATGTATGTATACATGTATGTACATAGGTATATTATATGGAAAGAGTATGTATTATGTATTTTTTTAGGTTACGTATAATTGGTATTAAGTATTTTACAAAATAACTATAGGAATATACATATATATGTGAACATGTGAACTATATATATATGTATATATGTATAATTATTTTCGTATATATATATATATATATAAATATGTAGTTGTATAGTATATATGTAGTAGTATATTTCTATAAATGGTAATATCTGCTTAAATACATAATGTATATAGGACATATATATATATATATATATATAATATAGAGTATATATTGTGGTATACCGAATATATCATATAATACATGTATAATGTATAGTATATATATTTTATACCAAAACTATGTAAATATATATATACCAAATATTAAGTAGTATATAGTATATATAATATAATAATATTTATTAAATAAAATAAATTCATACTTACGTAAAGAGTATATATATATAATACCATAAACTAGGAATTTCTCAATAAAATAAAATTATAAAAGTTATCAAATATACTATAAGTCTATATATATATATATATGTGTGTGTGTGTGTATGTGTATGTATAAATCATAAATAATAAATAATGAGAAAAATAAGAAATAATAAAAATAATAATGGCAATAATAATAATAATAATCATAATAAGGCTAAAATCTCAAAAATAGGAAAAGTATGCTTAAAATAATAAAAATATCAATTATATGGTTTAAATAATTATTACATCATAAATATATTAAGAAAAAGTGAAAAATAATATTTTATAATTTAAAAACTTAAATAGTAAATTTTTTAATATTTTTATCATAATTTAAATTGCGAGTCATAACGTTCAAAACGGACTTTGTTACGAGAAAATGTGCTCGTAAACGATCAAAATGGACTATAAGTTTATAACGATTCAAGCTTATACGAAAAAGTTACACGCGATTCGATAAAAAGTTCGAATCGATAATTTTACATAACTAGGTGAGGTAGACCTTACAAATTATGATACTAGTTAGCTTTAAATTCTTAAATTTACAAATTTCTATTATTCTCAAGTGATTTTGATACAAACCCTGAGCTGCTACAAGATTACTATGACCCCTGAGTTGGCCATGACTAAGTGAGGTTTTTCTAATGATTCCATACTTGTTTGTGTTTGTAGTTAGTGAATATAAGTTATGATTAATAAATAAATGTGTATAGGGTTGAGTTATGCTTGTGCATGATAATTGTTGTTAATTATGAATTTACTTTAAATTTTAATAATGTAATAATTGTTGCATAGTAGATTCATTAAGAATTGATTGTTTATGACTTGGAATGATCACTGAATAAATAAGACTTAATTTTATTTGACTAAAAAAGTTAACTTGGATCATGCATAATCATGCATTGCATAACTAATTCCGGCAGTCACATTACACGGAGGTAGTGAGAGACTATTGTAGGTTGATTATTGATTGTTATAGATTTCGTATAGTGCACACGTGTGATATGACCTTACCCTGGCTCGCGAGATGACTAGGAATTGGAGGCGTCACCCGCTTGGCTAAGGGTCAAGTTCAGAGGCCTTCGTTTAGAGGTGAGTGAGGGCTGTATGAACCTACTCACAATCACATGTAGAACTTGTTTTGATAAAACTGATAATGGATGTACCATTACATTTTTAATATGAAACGTAGAGTTTTGTTATGGAATAAGTTCTAAAATGATACCTAGATCTGACTGTACTGATGAATCTCTAACCTTGACTTTGGAGGGCATTAAATCTGAGTTGCATACAGTACCTAGTCACCTGCATGTATTTGTTTGGCATACTATTTGTCATGCATTCATTTGGTTGAACCTAACTATTGTATAACTTGATTACTGTATGGTTGAGGGAAATTATCTCACTAAGCTAGTTAGCTTATATCCTTGTAGTCTTCTCTCGCAGGTCGATCTTTTTGTAGAGTCGGGCCGTCGCATGCCCGAGATTAGTTTTCTATACGGGGTCAATGTGAGAGCTAGATGTGATCAGAGAGTATTTCTGATAATTTATAGATCTGAATATGTAATTGATATACTGGTTTAACTTAAGACATGTTTCAAACTTCGTATTTGTAAACTTTTATACAAATAGATCATGTATTATGTTTTATAATTTTATTATTTATTATGAAATGATATTGCTTAAACTTGCGCACTCTTGGTATTTAGTAGTAGCTATAACCTTATGTATCGTATAAAAGGGTTGTCAATTGTAAGAGAATTCAATCTGTAATCCTTTGTACAGTATACAGCGACTACCACGACTAGCTCCCTCAGGTCGTGACATTCATAGTACTAAGACATCTATTTATTTATATCTTGCAAAGTAGTTGTTTTGCGCATTCATTCTTGTACCACACTTTTGAATAAAATTTCTTAGTAATTGCTTAATATTTTCTCCCTTTAAATTTTGTGTAAGTAGGGGTAAAAGTGGAGGTAATGATTGGTGCAGGCTAGCTTGTATCCTAGGTCCTTGAAAACCTCTATTAAATCCTCCCCCTTAATTACCTCCCTACAATAAATTAAAATGGTCTCTGTAGCTTAGGTTATAAGCGTTTTAATAAGGGTTAAAATTTCTCTATCCTTAATTGAAATTCCCTACCACATTATCTCGTTCCTCTTAATTATCTCTTGATGGGGTAAAGGGGTTTCCAACCTGATAGCTTATGGTCACATGCCCTACTCCACTGCATACATTACAATATTCATAAGGTTACTTGTGGTTGCTAGAGCTTCTATCTTATTTAGCTTTTTCTATCTCATTGAGCTAGGTGGTAAGTGAAGCAACTTGTTTTCTAATTCAACTTGATTATTCTTCTACACTTACACTTGCTACCCTCCCTAGTTAAGCTCCCTTAGAATGCCAACGATGAGCATGTGATGAAATCTATTCAAACATTTCATATACCTCTTTTAGTACTTTTGTTCATTATACTTGCTTCAAAAGCAATTGACTATCATCCTTAATTGACTTCCCTAACCATTGTAAAAAGTATTTACAACACTTTACATAGGTAAACCATGATGAGGACACTTCCTTAGCAACTCTTTAAACCTTTCCCAACTTTCAAATAATGACTCCCCATCAAATTGTCTAAACATGGTTATATGATTTCTCATTTTCATCGCCTTACTCGGTAGAAAAAAATAAGATGAAAACTTTTAAACTAGCTCATCCCTGGTTGTGATAAAATTAGATGGTTGAGAATTTAGCCAACTTTTTGCCTTGTTTCTCAATGAAAAAGGCAATTAGGTGGATCACATCGTCAGAGACCCCATTTGTTTTCAATGTAGCACATAATTGCAAAAAATTTTGAAGATGTTTGTAAGGGTTCTCAAATGGTGAACCACCAAATTGATTAAGTTGCACCATTTGAATCAAAGCTGGTTTAAGTTCATAATCATTTGCTTGAATAGTTAGCTAAACAATAAGTGGTGCAACTTCATTCAAATTTGGGACATAGTATTTCCATAAAGCTTGATTATTACCATTCCCATTTCCATTACCTCCATGTCCATTGTTTCCATTCCCACTAATTCCATATCCATCTCCTTCATTAAAGGGTCCTTGCTGATTTTCCATTTCTCTCATCTCCTCTCTTCTCCTTTCTCTAATCCTCTGGTGAAATGTTTGTTTTATCTTAAGGTTAAATCCTTCTACCAATTCTCTTACCCCCCTTCGCATACAAATCAATAATTCTTGACTCTACTCTTTTTTAGTCCAACCGAAACTCTAGACTACAACCTATAAATATTGATGCAAATATAAACAGCACTCTTCTTGGCTCAACATAAATCGACTAAAGACAAATTCAACACTTATGCAACAAACCTAATAGTAAAGTTTTGAACTTTATCTTCAAATCAACTCAAATTGATAAGAAAATAGTAAGATCAACTCACTTGAACAGGAAGGTGAATAAATATCATAACTTTAATAACTAAACTACTTAGAATTAATGGAAATTAAAATAAGCTACCAACTACACTAAGGCTACAATAATGCTAATCTAACACCTAGACTTAGAGTCATCAGTTTATCTGATATTAGCTTAATTGCCTTTTCTCTAACAAAGGCACCAAAAAATGATAAGAGTGATACAAGACACTAGTAATTTTAACATTCAAAGTTTATAAATGAAAGTTTTCAAAATAGTATCATCTCTTAATTAACCACTATGTTGAATCACCTATAGTAATAATACTGGTGAATATTCACTAAGTCAAATTCCTCGAGAAAAAGGGTTTGGCTAAGTATTAGATTTAACTTACTTCTCTAATCTAGATGAGTTACATAAAAAATAGAAAATCATAATTAGAAATAAAAATAGGAGCAAAGGCTAAAATACTAAAGATGTAGGCTCATGATATGTTTTTGATGTAGGTGTGAAGTTATGCCATTATAATAGCAAGGATGGTTTTAATCGGGTGCTAATGGAATTCACTTAAGCTCAATCCTAGGTAGGGCATCTCATTCAAGTATGTAGCAAAAAATCTTTTATTAGTCTCATTTTCCTACATGATCAACTAAACATAAATTCTAGTCATAAATTAAGTACTTTAGTTCTAGAAATTAGGGAATCAATCTCCTTTCGATTTTATAACCTATGTTAGTTCATTAGTACTACATAAAGTAATGTTAATTCAATGGGCTACACCTAATTTCCTCTTAGTCTCATAGATCTAATGTTCTATTTATCAATACTCTACAAACTTATTAACTCATGTCAGAAATTACATGACTAACCTCCTCTTTGTCTCATAATCATGTAAGCTCTTTCACTCTCAAGGCATTTCCTAGAACTATTCTCCTTTTGGTCTCATAGTTATAAGAAAACCCATTAAAAGGATCAATTTCTAGTACCTCAACAAGTTCAAATAGCGCATTAAACATCAAATTCCCAACTAAATACACAAACCCATATCAAAACTACAACATTCCACTTATTACATCTTCCACATTGTCACAAACCCACATAACTAACTTAGCCACTTGGTATTAAAATGATAGTGAGAACATTCACAAATATAGTTGAAAACTTCATTAACAAACAAGGTAACAAGGTATCAAAGTAAGAACAAGTGAGTAAATGAAGAACAAGATGATACTACTCTTTAATTTAGCCTAAATATCAAGAAATGTCAATTAAAATATCAAAAACAAGTGTTAAGTAACGTAAACAAAGTCAAGAAATAGTAGACACAACAATGAGCATGTAAAACTAAACTAAATCCTAGCAAATCCTTAATTGCAACTCATCATTTTTGCAAAAAATGTGAGTATTTATAATATTGAGCTACTAATCAATCAATGGGAAGGTATGCCAATCGATTGGTAGACACGTGTCAACATGAGATTATGGTATTAGGGTTTTAGGTGAGAAAAAAGCCCTAACCCTAATTCCTTCTACAATTCAATTGGGGTAAATGGTATCGATTGATTGGTATGGTTGAATCATCTCAGCTATGACTAGTCACCTTGTAAACCCTGCAAATTTAGCTATTTAAGAGAAGAATTGAACCCTAATACTGTAAATAACTTGATAAGTCGTTAAAGCTGAGCAAGATAAAAAAATTTAATAAATTATAAATTTAAATATATTATAACTAGTAAAAACCTTAGAAATTGATCAAAACCCTACATCGCATACTAAAACCCTAAAACTAACTTACACACCATTAATCAAAATTGAACCCGAATTTGATCTAAACCCTAAAATTATAAATATAAACCTATAAAATAATTAAATATTACTCAATAGTGATAAAATTATAGTCAATTGTAATTTTCGACTAAATAGCCTATTCGCGCAAAATTATAACAAAATCACCACAATATAAGTATGTTATTATGTATAAATACAAATACATGAATATATAAATATATATGTACATAAGAGTATGGTTGTTTTCATAAAATAAGTATATACATACATATAGCGTATAACATATATTATATACATGTAGTATACCGAAAATAAATATATATATTTGTATGTACAAATTGTAAAATACATAAATAATAAGATAATGAGAAATAATAAAAATAATAAAGGAAATAATAATAATAATAATAATAATAAGGCTAAAATCTTAAACATAGGAAAAGTAAGCTTAAAATAATAAAAATATTGATTGTATGATTTAAATAATTATTAAATCATAAATATGTTAAGAAAAAGCGAAAATCAATATTTTATAATTTTTAAACTTAAATAATAATTTTTGTAATATTTTTATAACACAATTTACACTGCGAGTCACAACGTTCAAAACGGACCTCGTTACGAGAAAATATACTTAAAAATTATCAAAATGGACTATAAGTTCATAACGATCCGAGCTAAAACGAAAAAGTTATATATGATTCGATAAAAAGCTCGAATTGATGATTTCACGTAAATCAATAATCGATGTAAGTAAATAGTACGATTTAGCATGCTAGTTTAGTTATTCCTAAACTTATTACTTTCCATATTCCCCTTATGTTAGGTGTTCCTAAGATCGAGACCGATTTTCCTCCCTAACATCATTTATAACCAAGTGAGTACTCCTGATGACTCTATACTTGTTTTGTGCTTGTAGCTAGTGCACATAAATTAAATATTAATAACTTGATGCATGGGGTTTCGGGTTATGCATGCGACTGATATTGATTAATTACTGTGCAAAATACTATTAAAGGTGATTATATAATTGGTTGTTGCATTATTTAAATGATTTGTTGATATTGTTTGATTACCTCATAAATTGACTTAATCATATGTAACCCAACAAAAATTAAACAGTTCATGCATAAAACACGAACATTGCATATAATGTTCCAGCCGTCACCTCACACGGTTGGTAATGAGAGGCCTTGGAGGGATGGATTCCCACATGATTTGATTAGTACAATAGAGGAGCATTGGTACAACAAGACCTTACCCTTGGCTCAAGGGTTTTATTGGCGTTGGAGACGCTAACCGTGGGTAGCTCGGGGTAGCGTCTAGTAACCACCGCTGTAAAGTGTGAGCGTAAACTGTGGGAGCCAGCTCACCGCTAGACCTAGATATTTGTATACTACTGACTAATGAAAGTAGAAACCTATTTAGTGAAACAGGGAATATATATATATATATATATATATATATAATGATATAAGGGTAAAAACCCAGGTGCTAGAGCCCGATTGTGATTAGTGCTAATGTATCTTCAACCCTTACTTCGGAGAGCATTAAATCTGATGTTATATGCAGTATCGGTCAACTACATATATACTATTTAGCATACTGCTTGTTCATGCATTCATATGTTTGATAATAAACTATTTGATAACTTATTTGCTGGTATACTAAGCTCTTGTAGCTTACTCTCCAATAGTTTTCTTTTGCAAGTTACTAGATGATCGAGTATGAGTTAAGAACTAATGGTTAAGTGCCAACGTCGAGATGCATAGAAGTTAGACTTTGAGGACAGATTATATGGTTCATTTGAATTATTATATACTACAATTAAACTTTGTGACTTTAGTAAGTTTGAGTTTTAGAACTTTACTACCTAATCTTATTTTTGGTGGGAGATACTGATTCTCTGTGATTCTATTGGACTGTGGTTTATCGGATATCTATAGTCACATAAATGTGATCATAAGTTAATTAAATAAATAAATAAAAACTTTAGTGACTAATTGTTTAGAATCTTGCAATCTCTGAGTTGCAAGATGATTTTCTAATCATGGGTACACATATAATATGAAAATTTTAGGTAATCCTATTAGGTCCCCTTTAGGATCATGACACACTTAGTCAATCATTGTAACTCTGATACTTTAAGGCATACTAATAGATTGGTAGGCCAAATTTCCTAACTCCATCGATTTCAACCCTCTTGATCGTATAATGGAGGCTACTAAGATTATGGTAGCTCCTATGTACATGTACATAGAATATAAAATTAATAAAATTCATTTTAATTTAATCCTTTTTCATGCATTTTTATTAATTTCACTCAAGTTACTCCATTTTTTGCATAAACTCTAATTTTACATAAATTTAACTAGTTTTTTCTAAATTTATGCATAAATGCGAGTTTTAAAGTTAAAAAAAAATTGCACATTTTGAGTCACAATCACATAGCTCACACATAAGCATAGAGTCTTCTACATTCTTTTTCATGCTAGTCCACTAAATTTCTTCTTAAGATCTTGGTACATTTTGGTTCCTCTATGATGTACTGTGCAAGCAGAGTAATGAGCCTCATTCAAGATTTTTTCTAGAGTTCTACATCATCTGGCTTAAATAACTTCCCTTTCATTCAGATTACTCCTTGCTCATTGATCTCAAAATCTATGACTTCCCTCTAGCTCTTTCCTATCTCACCTATACTAAAGTTAGATCTTCTTGTTGTGCTTTCCATGTCCTTTTTGCCAAGGTTTATTCAACTACCATGTTTGACAATTCTATGTCGATTTCATGCTAGAAAAATTCTAAGTTGAGCCTCTTGAGCTCTTTCATTAGTTCTTACCAGTCTATTAAAAGAGAAGAGACTTTTGTATGATTCTTTTTAATGAGAGCATTTGCAACTGCATTTACCCTAGCTGGCAATTAATGCTAATATCATAATCTTTGATCAATTCCAGCCAGCATCTCTATCTCATATTCAACTCTTTCTATGTGAAAAGGTGCTTGAGACTCTTGTGATCGATGTATATCTTACATCTCTGGCCATACAAACAGTGCTTCCAATCTTTAAGACAAAGACTAATATTACCAATTCTAGGTTGTTCATGGAATAATTTTGCTCATAAGGTCTCAACTGATAGAAAGGATATGCTATGACCTTCCTACCTTATATCCATACACAATTAGGTCTATTTCTTGATGCTTCACTATATATGGTAAAGGGCACATCAGTATTTAGTAACATTAGAATTGGTGACAACACTAATCTCTACATTAGCTCTTAAAAACTTTGCTCCCTCTTATCAATCCATTCACACTTTACATTCTTTCAAGTTAATTGAATGAGTGGCCTAGCTATAGTAGAAAAATCCTTGACAAACTTCCTATAATACCATACCAATCATAGGAAGCTTTGTACCTTGATAACTATCTCTAGCCTTTGCCAATCAAATATTTCCTTGATTTTATCAAGGTTAATTATTACCCCATCACCTAATACTACATGCCCAAGAAAAGAGATCTCTTTAAGCCAAAAGTCACACTTGGATAGTTTGGCGTAGAGCTTATGTTCTTTCAAAATCTACAACATTGTCCTCAAATGCTTTTCATGCTATTTAGGTGAAGAAGATCATACAAGGATATCATTAACAAAAGTAATCATTGCACTTATTTAGTAAAGCTTGAAACATATGGTTCATTAAATCCATAAATGTAGCCAATGCATTTATTAGTTCGAATGGCATCACTAAAAACTCCTAATAGCCATACTACATTTTGAATACTATCTTAAGAATATCTTTAGGCTTGATCCTCAATTGGTGATATCTTAATCTCAAATCAATGTGGGAGAAAACACTAACACCTCTCAACTCATCAAATAAGTTATCTATCTAAGGTAGTAGATACTTGTTCTTAAAAGTCACTTTATTCAAATCCCGATAATCTATACATAATCTCATAGATCCATCCTTTTTCTACACAAATAACATTAGTGCTCCCAAGGAGATACATTAGGTCTAATAAAGCCTTGATCGAGTAACTCTTACAATTACTTAATTCCTTTAGTTCTACAAGAGCCATTATGTAATGTGCTTGGGAAATAGGCTCAATCCTTAGTACCAAGTCAATGACAAAGTCAATTTCTCTTTTAAGTAGTAAACTTAGAAGCTCGTGCGTAAAGACATCCAAAAACTCATTAACTACTCAAATTTTCATGATATTGGGCCTTTCTTTCTCTTCCTCGTCTACACTCATCAATGTTTCAACCCATGTTCATAATCCTTCATCCATAATTAACTCGAAGGAATATAATTCTCCTGGCTTGGCAGTAGCTGAATCTCCTGTAAAAGTAGCTCTTATTCAATCTAAGTCTTCAAACTCTAATTCTTTTCCCCAACAATTTATTGTAGCTTTTATAGCTAACACTCAATCCATTCCTAAAATGGCTTTACATTTACTCATTTCTATTACAATCATGTCAGCTTAAGATCAACTATCTTGGATTTTCAAATGACAATCTTTTACTAGTTCTAAGGTGACTACCACACTCACTGTGGGTGTTTTAATCCTAAACTAGATTTAGTGGTAAATATCTACAGTCCTGCCTGTCTAGTAACCTCAAGTGTGATGAAAGAGTGTATCGCTCCAGTATCAAACAAGGTATGCACTAGTAGATTGCAGACATAGATATTCCTTGAACCGAAATGTTTCATCATTTAACTAATTATTTACATAAGTTCCATCCAGTCTTCACTTTCTCTTCATATAATTTTTATTATCACTTATATTCTTTAGATTACTATAGCTCTTAAAATAAAAGATAAATTAGGTTACATACCTACAATAAGTATGTGCAGGAGCGCATGTTTGAGCATGTATGGATCCTAATCTACTAGTACCATCATCCCCTTAGTTGTACTTACCCTCTAAACTATAAACCTTAGTATGTGCAAATGCACTTAGTCAAGCATGTATGGATCTTGATTTACCAATCTATCTCTAGACCGTGGGCAACTGGGTAAGGCTAAAGGACGAGTTGACCATGGGGAGCTCAACTATGTGATGAGTACCCTCACTACATATGAAACAGTTGTGTTGAAGCTGTAGATAGTCTCTTAGGTAATGCTTTCCCTTGCACTTCCAACATCTCCTTACATTAGTACCTAATCATGAAGCTAAACATGAT
Organism: Lumnitzera littorea; assembly: GCA_024138015.1. Taxonomy (NCBI): domain Eukaryota; kingdom Viridiplantae; phylum Streptophyta; class Magnoliopsida; order Myrtales; family Combretaceae; genus Lumnitzera; species Lumnitzera littorea. The sequence goes on along the minus strand of JAMXBB010000005.1, from coordinate 57,257,595 downwards.
ACAACTGGTTGCATTAGGTGACTATGAATATGTATCATCTTCTTACCCTTCTTAAGAAAACTTGGTCCCTCATGAGGTCTCTTACCAAAAATATTCACCTTGGGCCTCTCAACCCTATTTTCTAAGTCTCTAGCACTCTCAACTATTTAGGCCATCTCAACGGCCTCTCTAAAGTCTCAGGCTATAACTTATGCACTCAGCACCTGGTCTTAGAATCCAATCCTTTGATAAAAATCTAAGTCCTCAAGTGATCGCTAATCTAGAACTCCTCATCAGCAAACTAAAATAGTCATAGAGTCTCTAAGAAGCAATTAGTAATGAACTTCCCATTAAATACATCCCAAGTAATAGGTCCCTTCACCACCCTCCTCTTGGACTCCCATCACAAGTGTTTACAACAAACCCTAAAAATACAATACCAAGACTCTCAACACAAAAGCAAAGACAATTAAGTAAACTCTAACTAAGTAGTAGAACAGTTGGCTTATTATTGAACCAACATTAACACTACAAGAGTCCTCAAAAGCATCAAAGTTAGCAAAATTAGAATCAATAGAATCATTGCCATAGGAACTTATGTTAGAGTAGGTCAATGGCTCTCACTTATCCTCAATTTCTATCCAATCCTCCTCAAGGACATCAACTGCAAGTAGTGGAGGGGGATCAAACACTAGCCTCTCAACCTCCATTCAATCCTTATCATCGCTCAACATAATCCGATGATCCAAAGCATCATCCACTACAACTATGGCTAAATGCTTAAGAAAATCCTCCTCTTAGGGTAGATCCTATCCAACTCCATCTATATCCATCGTACCTAACATGGGGACCTCCTAAAATAGCTCCTTAACAATGAAATTAACATGTATATTCTATAATAATTTTATATGATTTTGTATATTAATTTAGCTAATTTTATGGTAATTTAGAGTTTACTTCATTTGATTTTCATTTTTAGGGACCTCGAAAACATTTGGTGAACTTTTGAAGACTATTGTTAAGTTTTGGAGCATTTTGAAACACAAGCATTGATCGAGAAGCTAAGATTTTAAGCAAGAAACGAAGTCTAGTAAGGAATATGGTTGAAGACCATGGAGATGGTTTGTGGACGTATACCCCTTATCACCAATTTCTATCAAATTTTCAAGATTTTGGATGAAGTACAAGAATATGCCCCAACTGCACAGCCATGTACCTTACGCATGGACATTTAATGATTTACAAATCTTCTATTTTTGTTGTGTTTTATTTATAAATCTAGGTCCAATCATTATAAATAGATGCCTAAGACTAGGTTTGCAAAGAAAGCCTCTTTAGGAAGAGTTTTAGGGAAAAATTATATTAGGATTTCTCACATTTCTTCTTTTATTTTCATTGTGATATTGTTTTAATTATTCTTAGTAAATCATTATTATATCCTAATTTCTATTGCAACATTTGTTTTATTTAATCTATGATATTACCTTTGAAAATCTAATTACACTATGCATATTATCATCGAATTAGTATTTAACCAAATTATTAATTTGATATTTAAGTTTGTTGTTGAGTACATGAGTCCTTCAATGAGCAAACTGATGTAATTAGAGGGAATTAGTGTTGACTAAACTGTTTAGTAGTTGGATTCTTTTGGATTAAAGCAACCTAATAGTGGGATCTAAGGTCTTATTGCAATTCTACAATACTCTATTCAAAAGTGATTTGAGTTGAGTAGTCTTAAGGTCAATAATTGGCTAGAGACGTAAGTCTGGTTAATTCAGATTTGGCATCCAAAGAGTAATTGAGATTAGAAGTTGTATAAAACTAAGTAATAAATAATAGCAATTTATAAAGGATTATGTGCTCTTTAATTTAATAAATCATGCTTATTTATTTTATTTAGTCTTGTTTATTTTATTGTTTTTATATTATCTATCGTTCCTTGTTTATCCTTATTTGCTTATCAAAATTAATTGGTGATTTAGGGTAAATTGTTGGTCTTAAGGCTTCTCACATGTATGGTTCCTCGTGGGATTGATACTTGGATTCACATCTATTTTACTATACTATAACTTGACTAAGTGTACTTACTTATCACACGTAGTCACTCCTTTAGCCAATCATCCCCAAAATCAAGTTGGGCTAGGATCCCATAATCTAACTTCATCTTTTCCTAGTAAGCATTGGTAGATAGGGCAATATTAACATCAAGTAGCATAAGGTGGTCATCACCCCTACAACTCCTAACAAAGATAATGCTCTATCCAATAGGCCTCCACTCTCTGAATGTTGATGTTAGAAACTAAAAGTCATCATTAACTACGAAAGCTACCTCTAAAAGCTGTCTAGAATGCCCTACTCTCTAGGATTCAAACTTTGATACCTATATGAGCTTTATATTCAAGTAATTTAAGGATTGGAGGTCCATACATATCTCCCTACACTTGAATCTCTAATGGTTCATGAGACAATGACTCCACTAATATGAAACTGTACTCAAACTTTAAGGCTCTCCTATTAAGGAAAAGTCCTAAGAGAAACCTAAGATGGTGATGATAATTAAGAAGTGTCTCAACATGCCGTACGCAGAAGTCAAGCCAACAATCCATGAGGGTTGAAAAGTTTCCCTAAAATAGCAAAAGTTTTCTCTGATTAGTTTTAGAGTTACCATTTTAATGTCTTTTAGGTTATAAGCTTTCAAATATAACTTCTAACTTGGTTTTACCCCTCTTTAACTCATAGGATCGGTTTTCCTAACGTCTAGGGTCAAATTTTAACTTATTTAACCTATGCTTTGATACCACCCTAATACTATAATAACCCAGGGGCTTACAAGTTGAAGTAAGACCACCATATACCGCAAGAGATTCGAGATCAATCTCTACTATTGATTAAGAATCTTCATCGCAATATACAAGGCATTTGTTACAACCAGTACCTCCTTGATAGGCTTTAGGTAATATCTAAACATTTAAAAGTCATTGAATTAGTATAAACTAAACTAAGAGGTAATGATAAAGGCTAATGCCTAATAGAAGAAGGTACACAAACCATGCGTACTATAGAAACTAAAGATAGTCCATAATGCTATCACATAAATCTACAAAAGTATTAACTAAAATGTCTAGGTATCAAATCAAATGTTCCCTCATTCATTCGTCTCCTCCAAACCTCCTAAGATGCAAAACTTACTAACCTTAGGTATTCTATGGCTTAGCTTTTGGGCATAAAATTTCCTACAACAATAAATTGTAGAGGTGTAAGCTAGAGCTAGCCTAGTGAGTAACCTTTCTATCAAACCGACATATAAGTGCGAGCAAGTTATTAACAAACACATGAATGCAAATCAACCGTATGCTATGCAACAAGATATACAGTTTTCCAATAATTGTATGTAACATGGTTTTACGTCTATCATTGCTCGAGTTGGGAAGTATTTAAGTACTTTAGGACTTAGGTACCATCACCATATCTAATTTCTAAGTACACAATCCATTAATCCTTATCCTTACAATCTATGGGTCTAATTGTGAAGGGCTCAAATAGTCCATTCTCACCCTTAAGTAATAGGTATGATTTAGCCTTAAGTAAAGGGCTATACTCCTCATACCATCATAGATCCTAAAGGTTGAGGCAAGAACATGCCATACGAATACATCATATGAAAACAACTTATATAACATATATCAAGAGAATATGGATACAATAATACATTATCTCTCATCTTATTGTGTAGTGTTGATACCTTCACTTTTTAATGCATTAGGATGCAATGCATGACCAATTTATTAAAGGTTAGATAGTTATTAAGTCCAATTTACAGATGACCAAGCAATATATAAGTAGACACTCTAAAGTCTTATCAATTAAATAAGGTAGCAAACAAAAGTTATTTAGATATATTATAGTATTTTATCATACAATTGCATCAAAGTACAAGTACATGTGAGTTTCCTAGGCACCTTAAGCATATCAATTTACATTAAGCATATAATTTAACACTACACTAAACTATAAGTAAACATAAGGTAAGGCAGGGATCAGAACACTAACTTAACCATTGTATAAGAATCCCAGTAATCCTTGGTAGTGTCAACATCTAAGTCTAAGTCACTATAATTGGTAAGTAATAGATATTTACTTTACTAAGGCTCTAGCTTAATTCGCTATATTACCTAATTTTTCCCTGTCTTCTATTTAGCCTTAGTTTTTTCATTTGAAGTATGATTTTTGCATCTTATAGTCGATTTCCATTATTTTCAAGTGTTTTATCATGTGGTTGGATCCATTTATTGACATTAGACCCATAAAAATTCGATTTGGGCCATTCAATTTCATTATTGAAGGCTTAGTTTTTACACTTTAAGGATTAGGGCTTGTTTCGAGTTTTAAGTTAAATTTTTGGTAATAAGCCCTATAATTGGATTCTCGAGAATTTATTTTAAGTGGTTTTATGAATGATTTTCAGAATATATCCTAAAGTTTTTAGTTGGGCCTTAAGTTTATCTTTACAAGCTTAGATGGGCTCTTCTTATTAGTTTTAGACTTTATGTCCATATTAGGCCTATAGGCGGTGTTCCAATTTGCAAATTAGGTGTAATGAGCCACTAATATGTTCTTTGAAAGTAATTTTAAATTGCTCGTCTAGTTAATTTATGGGGCTATTGGCTTTATTTTAAGTCATTTTAATGAGTCATGGGTCCAAGTCATTTCCTAAGGCCCTAAACTCAATTCTATATATTATTTTTATCTTAAATCCACTACAAACCAATAAAGATTACTTTTTTAGTTTAGTTCCATTTTTGGTCTCTAAGGTTTATTAAGCTCTCGATTGGATTTCTATGGTATAATTTACTATTTAGGTTGGTTTAAGCTTCTAAACAATCATTAGTTTATAAGCTTGATTAGTCAAGCCCTAAACCTAATTGTCACTAACTAATGATGTCATTGATCGGCGTTAGGCATGTACATTAGGTTAAGTTATAATATAGATTAAGACAGATTGTGAGTTTGAGTGTCATTCCCATGAGGAACTATGTGTGTGAGAACCTAAGTTACTAGCAATTTACCTTGAATTACCAATTTTCTAACTTAACAATATAAGTTAATTGTGATTAAATAGGAAAGATGAATAAGGGACAATAATTAAAGTAAGAACAATAAAATAAACTAAGCTAAATTAAATAAAACTAATGAGCAAACATGAATCAATTAAAAGAAATAACACATAATCCTTAGTAAAATGTTGTTATCTACTACCTAGTTCTATGCAACCATTTAATCTCAATTATTCCTTAGACCATAGACATGCCAAATCTGAATTGACTAAACTTGCATCTCTAACCTCTTCCTGATCATAAGACCTTCTCTACCCCATTCGCTTCTGAATAAAGTATCGTAGGATCACATTTAGAACTCAAATCCTGCTATTAGGTTAGCTGCTTAGGTTAACATAATTAAGAGAAATTAGTATGTAATCTCTTAGTGTAGTTAATTCCTTCTAATTACACTTGTCTATTCAATTACAAGACTCGTGTTTCTATAACAAACTCATACATCAATTTAGCAACCCGGCTAAATACTAATTGATGACAATAAGATCTATGTAATTAGATCATGAAAGAATAAAATCATATATTGAATAAAAGATTATTAAAAGAAGGACTAGATATTAATAACAATTTACTAAGAATATTTAGAAGAACGACATGATGATGAAATTAAAAGAAGTAATTGAGAGACTCCCAATACAATTCTAGCCTACAACTCTACCCAAGGGGGCTCTCTCTATAATCCTAAGCCTAAGTATCTATATATAAGGAGTAGGCCTAGGTTTATAAAGAAAACCTAACAAAAATAGAAAATTTGCATGTCATAGCGTATATATTGGCTAGGTGTATGACCGTAGAATATGGGCATATACTTGCACTTCATTCAAAATCTTTGAAACTTGATGAAATTAATTGATAAAAGAAATATGGGTGGGGATCATGGCCATGGTCCTTGACTGTAGTCTTTACTGTGCCTCTTTTCTCACTTACAATTCATCCACTTCACCCCTTGATCAACGCTTTTACTTCAAAATACTCCAAAAATTGATAAAATCCTCAAAAGTTCATAAAAAGCTCTTGAAGTCCTTGAAAATGACAATTAAACTAGTTAAGCTCAAAATATCATAAAATTAACTAAATTAACATCCAAAATAACACAAATAACTATAGAACATGTATGCTAAATTCACATTATCAAATGCTTCCACACTTAAGCTCTTACTCATCCTCAAGTAAAACAATCAAAATCAAAGTAGGAATATTTGAAGGATAAAATGATTATAAGCATTCTTAGAAAATGCACCCTCAAATTTTAAATATCTTAGCAAAAATTTTCTAAATCACCTTTTTTTCCTTAACTTCATAATACCTTTAGAACACTTGGTAACTAACACTTAAAAACTATTGAATTTCAATAATCATTCTAAATAACTTAAAGTTAACCACATCACTTAAGCAAAAACTAAACTAGAAATTAAAGCAAACATAAATCAATTAAAAAAAATTATAGACATTTTCTCACTCTAATTCAAGAGAGGAGGGATTTTCCCTAATTATTTTTAACTTGAAAACTAGACTAGATGCATATTACATCAATCTTCTATCAATTTTCATTAAGAGGCTTTTTAAAGTTGAATAAGTCTTTATTAAAGCTTGATTAGCATTAGGAAAGCACCTCATTTTTCTAATGAATTGAGGTCAATCCTTACTTATTTAGGCCATTTAATTATTCAATACTTGTCAACAAGAAAGCACCTTGCTCTTCTAAGGGAACAATGTCTATCCTTAACAACTTTAATTGAATTCACTATTGCAATTGGTAGTATGATAGAGTCATGCTCTTTTGAGGGATTAAGAATGATCCTTACCAATTCTTAGCAATTGTTTTAATTTCCTTATTCAATTAGTACCTCTAACTACTTTGATTTCTCAAGCAACTTTCAAAGTACTAATCTCCTTTTTTCAATCCAATCTAAAAAAACTTTTTGGAAAAGGGAGATAGATAACTATCCTCTAAAGTTAAGCTTTGAAATCAAAATAGCTAGTCATTAACCTACTCATATCTATCCTAGTCCTAATCCAAAAAAAAAAATTTAAAAAGGAGGGATAGATAACTATCCTTTAGAGTTTATCTTAGAAATCAAAATAACTGGTCCTTAACCTATTCATATCTATCCCAATCATAAGTCTAAGTCTAAATCTAAGCTTAAGTGAAAGGAAACTCTAAGTCATGAAGATTTAATCACTTTATTGTGCAAAGTGTTCTAAATTCATAAGAGATTTAGGTAAATTCAAAAAAATTTTATGCTAGCTTACTTAATATAAGAAGGTGCAAATTTCTAAGAGTTTTTAAGAAAAAATTGTCAAGAGCTTCAGTGAGTATCTACAAATATTAACATATAATTATCTAACATTCCCTCATACTTAAGTTTTATATTGTCCCTAATGTATATAATATTAATGCAAATCGGATTACAAAAGTAGGAGAGAGAGAGAGAAAAATAAAAAGGAACTAGGACTTCCTCAGTTTCTAGCATTGATCCCTGAAAAATGTGAAGTTTAGAGTCAGAATTCCATCGATCAATTAATCACTTGATTTTCTTTGCATCTAACAAAAAGAACTAACTAGGAAAAGAAAAGAAAAGGTTAAACCAATTAAGATGAATTAGATAGAATTACTCATTCAAGTACCAATTTGTTAGTGCCCTGCAAAACTTCATGTATTAAACAGTTATCTAAAGAAGAGAGCAATAACTTAAGTTAGTCATTATAGTCATCCAAAATAGGGAATTTCAAACCAAGTCTTTAAGGAAATATGATGTAAAAGTAAAAATCATGCTTCATCCTCATCTTCTTCTCCTTCCTCAATCTCACCCACTCCATCTAACTCCTCAATTGAGTTGAGCTTGGGCATGGTTAGTGGAGATGGTAGCTGAATCCGTAAATGTGCCATGATTGAATCCTATCTCTTTAGAGCATGATCCACCTTATGTGTCAAAATCTATTGCTTCTTCATTATTTTCACACAAATTCCTTGATTACTCTAATTGCTAAAGAAGATGAGTTAGGTCACTACTGTGTTGAGAGAAAGTAACCTCACCATCTAGCTTAAGAAGATCTTTAGGTGCTAGAGGAAATTGCATTGCCTTAATGGATTACAGGTCTAATGCTCGCATGTGGGGTACATTTTGGAAACAACGAAGGTTCTTTACTAAGCAAGTGATAAAGGGTCCTATAAAAATATACTTTGAATGACCATTAATAGCTTGGTTCCTAAGGAGCTAAGCCATCCTAGCAACTAAGTTGTGGGGTCATCTATTAGTGATGCTGCATAAGTACAATGTGTCCTGTCATTTACTATAAACTAGCTATTTACTCTACTAGCGAATCCCTTAGCCAATACAAAATGAATTAACCTCAGAGAAAGATCAATTAAATTAGAGGCTTTTAACCTCCCAGATTGTAAGATCGTCTATCTCCTTTAGTTAAATCCATCCACATAAAAGATTCAAGAACAACCTAAGGTAGCTTGTATGGTAATTCCATGCATTCCTAAGTCATCATATATAAAGGTGTGCAAGTGAGCTATGGCCTGCGAGTTAGTCTAATTAACCCGCTTTTTAAACGGGTTTGGTTAGAGGCTTTTTAGCTCATTTAAAAAGTAAGCCAAATGAGCTTAACTCATTTAACCCGCAAGCTAAAGTGAGTTAACTTGGATCGACTCGTTTGACCTACTTTTTAAACAAGTTTAGATCAATGTTTTTTGGCCCATTTAAAAATTAAGCCAAATAAGTTAGGTCTGTTTAACCCGTAGGCTAAAGTGGGCTAGGCTAGGTTGGCTTGTTTAACTTACACACCTCTAATCATATAACCTACTAGATACAAACTGTTGGTTCCGTACAAAATACTAAGAGGGAGGGGGGCTGAATTGATATTTTTAAATTTTTGAAAACATTTTCATTAAAAAAGATGTTACCCCTCTTAATAACTTATAATGGTGAATAGTGATAATTTAATGATTTAATGTACAATCAATAGTAAACCAAATTAAAAGAGTGTAAGGAAGGAGAAAATTAGGTGGAGATTTTATAAAGCTTCAGCCTTCTACCTACTGCTCTCTTCTAGCTCCACTATTTGAGACTCGGTCTACTTCACCAGTATTGTTCCACTTGATCCACTAAATCAAATCATAAACAAATTACAAGCATTCGTCATAATAACTTTACAATACTCTACTTTATCTATCTAGCCTCCCTATAATCTAGGCTAATATAGATCTGCAGACTACAAAATATCTTTTTCTCTACAATACAGTATAGAGATTACAAGTGAAAAAAAAAATACAAGTCTCAAATAATTTTGCACTTGAAAGAAATAACACTTTTTGTAGAATTTTGATTCAATATAGCTCTCTAAAGAAGTATTTGAAGAACTTTTTGAAGCTCTTCAGAAGGTAAAAATTGATCAAAAAATTTTTGTATAACAATACTATTTCTTCAAAGTTGTAAATCAACATTTTAAATCCTTTTTCCTTTTATATTGAGTTTTTCCAATGGCTAAAAATCTGAAAGTTATCTTCACTTTCATATTTATCTAACCATTAGAATTCAAAGGATAGTCCTTAGATATTTTCGTGAGAAGATCTGGGTCATTTGAAAATTCAAAGCTAATTTTCCTTATCTTGTTTAGATCAAATATTCATCAATCCGTAATCACCAAATAAGCTTTGATTTGAATTTAAAAAGATTAGCTTTTGTTAGCTATTTCTGGATAAGCCTTGTGTTTAAAATTTGAAATCCCACGAAAATCGAATTAGCCTTATCCTTATCCAAGATTATATATATCTTGATTTATCCATAATTTTCACTTAAAAATAATCTCCATGGATCATGATTCCATCTTAAGTTAAACAAGATTAAATGCATTTTACTAATACACTTAATCTAATAGAGCTAAGGCTTGATTAATTCGAATCTGATTTAAAAACCAATTTCAACGTCAGCTTTCCAGATTTACTTTCTGAACAACCTTCTGAAGAGTATCATCCTTTTGTTTCTGAAATGTTGTACCAATTTTTCTTATAAAAGTTTTCATAATACGTTTAGAAGATTTTCCAAAATAGACTATTTTCAGTACATTCAAAGCTTTTGAATGCAACTTAATTTTGTGAATTTACGCTTTCTAAAAAACCTTTTGTAAGCCTGCAATCTTAAAGATTAATTAGCTTTTAACCTTTTTTGTTATTATTAAAATATATGAGAAATATCTAACATTCTCTCCCTTTTTTACAATAAAAAAAATGTTATTATAAAACTAGATCGCAAAAAAAATATTATATTCACGATCCCATATTCATACATTATACAATGTTTATCCAATGTAATGTAATATGAGTGCGACTGATTGTAGTTTTTCTCTCCCCCTTTTTTGTTATCATTCTAAATAAACTCCCCCTTAATCTTTATAAAATATGTAAGTTTGAATAAAACAAATCTTGAGTGTAGAAATAACAAAACATAAGAGATCAAACTATATTGATTAAGGAAGTAACATAACTAAGTTCAGAAACAGATATAACAAGTCCATAGGCGGACAAATGGTCGAGAGGAAGGATCAGGTCCTGGTAGTGTGACAGGAGTATCTAAAATAGGAACAAATGGTTCTTTGGTGGTGAATTTAGATTCAGAGGTTTGATGCTAAGTAAGGGGCTCAAGATCAACAAAATTATCTGCTTGGTTAGAAGGATTTGTTTCTAGAATAGACTCCGTAATCCAAGCCTTGAATAAGTCTCTCATGTAAATCATTTTATCCTTGATAGCCTTTTCTACAATAGCTTTAATTCCTTCAAGGAGCTATTCTACAAAAATTGAGCTCTCTCCTTGTTTATATTGAACTAGCTAGCTCTCGAAACTATCTAAATCACCTTCTGAAACTGTCCCAGTAAGTTCTCTAAACTCAATGCTACCTAACCTTCTAATCAATTTTCCTTTCTTCTTTAGTTCCTTCTCAGCTAGCTCCTTTCCTCTCTTCCTTTTCTTTCCAACTCCTTTTTCCTCAATGATAATGACCTTGCTTTTCTGATTTGAAGGATGAACAAATATTCCCCCATTATGTGAATGCCACAGTTTGTTATTCACATAAATTCCCATCATCTTAAAGATTCTCTCACCAAGCCTAATAGGAGAAAAGGGGCAATTTGTCTCTCCTGGAAGTTTTAGCTTTTTGAATCTAAAAAGGGCCATTAACAAATTTCCATATGGCCTCACATCTACATGCTATCACATGTGTCACATCATTAACTTTACAACATCTACTTGTTTCTTACCCAACATTGCCAATATCATCAATGCATCTTCCTTAGTCACTGAAGTTGCATTACCTTTCCCTAGTAGTATAAAAGTGTTAACAAATTTGTGAAGAATTCTTATTAATAACTTAAACTCTGTACTAAAGATGTCTCTCCCTATCCCCAAATTGATTCCATCATTCAATTCAGTAAATAACTGTTCTTTCGTAAACTATCCTATGCTTTCATCATCATTGAATTCCTTAATTCCAATGCATTTTAGAATATCCTTCTTAGTTATTTCTATTTTCTATCCTAGCACAGTTCATTTCCATACTCCTTGATGTTTACTATCAAGTTTTTTATAAAACTCATCAATCAAATCTCCATATATTACTCTACGTAAATCAATCAAACCACTTAAACCCAATCTATCTAAGTAATCTTTTTAGTAAAAGCCATTCTTCTCAAAGTATTCAAAGTCTAAATAAAATAAGTTTTTGATGGAAAGACTTTTACCTTTAATTATGTACCTTTTCTTAGGTTTCTCCTTTAAAGGGGTGATTGTGATCTTAGCTTTGGTCAATTTGTCCACTTTCTAAGAAGATTTGGATTTCTTCTTGACTGAGGTAGCCATCTTAGATTTTTTAACAGATTTTCTTGGTCTTGGAACAAGATCAAGTTCTGAAGGATCTCTTTTAGAGACTTCTTCAGATGATTTTTCCAAGGGTTTAAATTCTTTTAAATCAATAACTTCTTCAGAGGAGCTAGATTCTTTATCATCTTAACAACCTTCTGAATTGGTTCAAAATGTACTTTAGAGGCATTCTTCTGACTAACTTCTTAAGTAGCCTCTTCCGAAAGTTCATCTTAGAGGTTAAGGGTTAGGGTTCTTTTAGATGATCTTTGGTGTGTTTTGGTTAGATTTGATTATGGGTTTGCAGGGTTTGAGGTATTGGTTTCTTATTCATCAAGAACAATAGGATTCTTGGGGTCATTTTGAATTTTCAATTAAACCCCTTTAGTTGCAATGCGATCGGATTTTTTGGGTGCCATTAGAGTTGTGATGAGAAAAGAAAATCGAAAGAAGGGAAAAGGAAGGATCTAATGAAGATAAAAAAAGATGAGAAAATAAATGAGGCTTTAGAGAACTTAAACTACTAATTTTAGTAGTAGTTAGCAAAGAGAGTAGATTTTCTTAATGGACCCACTAAAGAGGATTTTGTGGACCTACAAGAACATGCTAAAGCCTACAAAGTTTTCGTGTTCAACAAATTTCAAGAGGACTTGCATGTGACAAACAGAACAAAATAACAAAACATTCACGAAAAATTAAATGAGAAAAAATAAACCAAATTAACAAAATGGATTACAAACACCTAGTTCATTTCTAATGAACTCAAATCTCAATTTATCCAGTTGTTTAGTAAAAATATCAGCAAATTGATATTCTGTTCAAACAAAATCAATACTCACATCATTGTTTGCAACAAGATCACAAATCAAATGATGCCTTGTTTTTATGTGCTTTGATCTTAAATGATGAACAGGAATTTTTGTCAAATTGATAGCACTCGTATTATCACATTTTATGGGAATATTTTTACAACTTATTCCATAGTCATTTAATTGTTGTTTTGACCAAAGAATTTGTGCACAACAATTTCCAATAGATGCATATTCAACTTCTATAAGTGAAAGAGCAACTGAATTTTGTTTCTTGGAAGACTAAGAAACCAACTTATCTCCAAAGAGCTAACATGTTCTTGAGGTACTTTTTCTATCTATTTTGCAACTTGCATAATTAGCATTTGAATATCTTATAAGATCAAAATTTTTATTTTTAAGATACCAAATTCCTAATTTTGTAATGCTTTTTATATATTTAAAAAATTTTTTAACTATAGTTAAGTGTGTTTCAATTGGTGAACTCTGAAATCTAGCACATGCATAAGTACTGAATAAAATATTAGGTCATAAAGTAGTTAAATACAATAAGGATCCAATTAAGCTGTGATAGAGTTTTTCATTTACCTTTTTGCCATTACCTGTGATGTTAAGCTTTGTTGAGGTACTCATAGGTATTGAAGAATCTTTGGTATTCTAAAAACCAAATTTCTTTAATGTCTATCTAGTATACTTCTCTTGGTGAACAAAAATTCCATTCTCTAATTATTTGATTTGTAATCCCAAGAAGACGTTTAATTCACCCATGAGTGACATCTCAAATTCTGCCTACATCATACTTGAAAATTCTTGACAATATATTTCATTAGTAGCACCAAAAACAATATCATCAACATAGATTTGTACAACTAGCATATCTTCACCAAAATGTTTCATGAAAAGTGTAGTATCTACTTTTCCTCTTTGAAAGTCATTTTTAATCAAGAATTGACTTAATCTATCATACCAAGCACGGGGAGCCTGTTTACGTTCATACAAAGCCTTTCTTAATTTAAACCCATGATCTAATTTGAAGGGACCTTCAAATCTAAGAGGTTGATCAATATACATTTCTTCTTTTATGAATCCATTCAAAAAAGTACTTTTTACATCCATCTAATACAACTTAAAATTTTTCAAATAAGCAAAAGCAAGTAACAATCTTATAGCTTGCAATCTAGCAACAGGACCATAGGTTTTATCATAATCTATTCCTTCTTCTTGTGAATAACCTTTAGCTACTAAACATGCTTTGTTTATAACTATTTTTCCTTGCTCATCTTGTTTTTTCTTAAAAACCTATTTAGTTCTAATGATTGACTTGTTTTTAGGTCTTGGAACTAGACTCCAAACTTGATTTCTTTGAAATTGACTAAGTTCATCTTACATGGCCAAAATCCAATTATTATCATTTAAGGCCTCATCTATTGAATGAGGTTCAATTTTAAAAATAAGAATAAACTAATTTTCAAAATTCTGTATGCTTGATCTTGTTCTTATTCCAGATCTAACATTAACAATTATAAGCTTAGGAGGATGATTAGTTTTTAATTTTTAAGTTGAGTATAAAAGAGTTCAAAACCTTTTGACTTACATTCTAAAGGTTTTTCAACAAACCTGGTATTAGCTTCTAAAGTACCTTTTGATACAGATTTTGTTTCGATTCCATCAAGCATCTTAGAAGCTTTTAAGGTACCTTTTGAAGGAGGTTTTGTTTTTCCTTCTCCTGAATCAAGACGAATTGTATTCTTTTTATTTGAAACAATTGGAATTTCATCGTCCAATTCTTTATGGATTGTTTTTTCAATAAATTTAACATTTATCGACTCTTGCATGACCTTTGTTTCTTTATTGTATACTTGGTATGCTTTCGAATTCAGAGAGTAGCCCAGAAATATGGCTTCATTTGCTCTCTCTTCAAATTTTCTCAAGACTTTTCCTATTTTCTTAACAAAACACTACAACCAAATGTGTGAGAACATGAAATTGTAGGTTTCCTTCCTTTGTAAATCTCTTAAGCAGTTTTGTCTGTCAAGGGTCTTATATATACGTGATTAATGATATAACAAGATGTTGAAGCTGCTTCAGGCCAAAAGTAATTAGCTATATTACTTTCATTAAAAAGAGTTCTCATCATTTCTTAGATGGTTCTATTTTTACGTTCAACTACTCCATTTTGTTGTAGAGTATAGGATGTAGAAAAATTATGAATGATGCCATTGTCTTCACAAAACGAAATGAAATTGGAATTTTCAAATTCCTTTCCATGATCAATCTATAATCTGATGATGGAGAGGCCTTTTTCAATTTCAACTCTTTTTGAAAAGATTTTGAAACTTTTAAAAGCATCACTTTTATGACACAAAAATAAGATCCAAGTAAATCTAGAGAAATCATCTACTATAACAAGACCATATTTATTTCTTCCTAAACTTAATGTGCGAGTAGGGCCAAAGAGATCTAAATGCAATAACTCTAAAGGTCTTTGAGTAAAAATTGCCTTCTTATTCTTATGAGATGATGAATTCATTTTATTCTTCAAGCAAACAGCACAACAAATATTTTCATGAGCATATACTTTAGATAAACATGACATTAAACTCTTTTTAGAAAAGTTCTTTAGTTGATGAAAATTCACATGTCCTAGTCTTTTGTAACATATAGTATTATCATTTATGGAAACAAAACAGCTTTTAGATGATACTTCAGATGGTTTAATTAGATAAACATTCTTCTTTTTGAAACCTTTAAATAGCTTTAAACTGTCTTGATTAAATCTAATACATTTATCATGTTCAAAAACTATTCTATATCCTTTATCATATAATTGACTTATACTTAATAAGTTATGTTTTAATCCTTTAACTAAGAACACATTTTCAATAGAATGAGGTACTAAACCAATTGATCCTATGACAATTATTTTACCTCTACTATTATCACCAAACTTCATATAACCATCTTCTTTCCATCCTAGATTTGTGAACAACGAGGCATCACCGATCATGTGTCTTGAACATACACTGTCAAGATACTATATTTCTTTTATCTTTGCTTCATAGTCCTATACACATCAAAGCATAATCAAATTTGTTTATGAACCGAGTGAAGCTTGGGTCCATAGGAATTAAAGCTCGTATTTTGATTTGTACCTTGGTTATTATTGAGCTTGCATTTTTTTATAAAAATAATATTTCTCTATATGACATATTTCATTACAATGAAAACTAGAATAAGATTTCTATTTAGTATACCCATTACTTATCACTTTCCTTTGGTTTGGATTCTTTATAAAATGCCCTCTATTCAACCTTTTGTTGTACCCTTTGAAATGATACTTCTTATTGTTTTGAGAAAACCTTCTATTGTTCTTTCTGATAGGTTCAAACGCTTTGTTGTTTTCCCTACTTTTAATCATTTCTTGCATTTTATCTTTTGATTTAACAAAAACTATTTCTTTCTTTATCTTAAATGTTTCTCCAAATTCAAAACCTAGTCCAAATTTTGAATTATCCAACATTTGTAGTTTCTTGTCACTTTCATCAAACTTGCCAAAGATATTCTTAATCGACTTAGATAGATCTTCTATACGGTTTTTCAAATTCTTAATTTTTTCTTTTAAAATTAGATTTTCGTTAATTAACACTTTACGAGCAATATGTAGACCTTCGAAGTCATTTTTTAGAAAATCATTTTCAAACGCTAGCAACTCATTAGTTTGACTAAGTACATGGTTTTCGATTTTCAATGTTTTAACCTCAGATTCAAGCTCAAATATTTTATTACTTGACTTGGAAAGGGCTTTGAAGAGTTTGTTAATTTTGGCACATATATCATTAGGCACATCTAAATCAAAATTAGAATCAATTTCAGAATCTACCTTAGAAAGTGACATAAGACATAGATTAGCTTCCTCGCATTCTTCTAAACCTTCTGATTCAGTTTTTGAATGCTCTAGATCACTCAATGTCACCATCAGAGATTTACATTTCTTCTTGAATTTCTCCATTTTCTTGATCAACAAAGGACATTCATATTTGATATGTCCTGGCTTCTTATATTCATAGCAAATAATCTCCTTTTTGACCTTCTTCTCTTCTTTTTCTTTGATTTACTTCCCTGCATCAATGGATTGATTCTTATTAGTAGTAAATGTTTTCTTACCCTTTTTCTTGAGCCATTTATTGAGCTTTCTAGCTAGTAGTGTCATGTCCTTATCTTCTTCTTTAGATGAATCTTCTCCTTCTGAATTAATATTTGTTTCATTGGCTTTGAAAGCTACAGTCCTCTTCCTCGTATCTTCTGAAGTGTCTTCTGATTTGTGAAAATCAATTTCATATGCCATGAGCCTACTACGTAATTGACTCAGTGTTAATGTCTTCGAATCACAAGCTTCTTCTATGGTAGTTTTCTTTACATTCCAAATTTTAGGAAGAATCCTTAGCATCTTGCATACCATATTTGCATCATTAATAATTTTTCCACGAGAAGACTGTTCATTAGTTATAGCAGTAAATATATTGAAAGAGTCTTTGATTTCTTCACCAAAGAGAATTCAAAATGTTTCATATTATTAAACCAACAAGTTGATAATTGTATCCTTGATGGTTTCTGTGCCTTTGTAAGTTTGAACTAAGGTATCCCAAATATCTTTAGTTGTAGCATAAGAAGTAACTAGATAAAATTTAGAATGTACAACAGTCCTCAACAAAAGATTCTTAGCCTTTGAATTGAGTTCGCTTTGGTGATATCATCATTTGTTGTGATAATAGTTAAAACTTTGAGATCTCCTGCAAAAATAATTTGCCAAGCCTGATAATTAGATGCCTTCACATAAGTCTCCAACCTTAATTTCCAATAAGAAAAGTTAGTTCCATAAAAAAAATGGTACCTTACTAAGCTGAACTATTAAACTACTACTTGATTCACCTATGATCTTGAACTCTAGAAAATATTAGAGTGAGGCTTTGATACTAATTGTTGGCCCCATATAAGATATTAGGAAAAGGGTAAAGGGGTGAATTGATATCTTTAATTTTTTGAAAACTTTTTCGTTAAAAATGAAGTTACCCTTCTTAACAACTTATAATAGTGAATAGTGATAATTTAATGATTCAATACACAATCAATAATAAACCAAATTAAAAGAGTGTAAGGAAGGTGAAAATCAAGTAGAGATTTTATAGAACTTCGGCTTTTTACCTACTGCTCTCTTCCAACTCCACTGTTGGGGACCTGGTCTACTTCACTAGTGCTGTTCCACTTGATCTATTAAATCAAATCACAAACAAATTATAAGCATTCGTCACAATAACTTTACAATACTCTGCTTTGCCTATCTAGCCTCCTTACAATCTAGGCTAATATAGATCTATAAAGTATAAACTATCTTTTCTTTACAATGTAGTATAGAGATTATAAGTGAGAACAAAAATATAAGTTGCAAATAATTTTACACTTGAAAGAAATAACACTTTTCGTAGAACTTTGATTTGGTGCAGCTCTTTAAAGAACTTTCTGAAGCTCTTCAAAAGGTAAAAACTGATCGAGAAATTTTTTTACAACAATACTATTTCTTCAAAGTTGTATATCAACATTTTGAATCCCTTTTCCTTTTATATTAAGTTTTTCCAATGGCTAAAAATCTGAAAATTTTCTTCACTTTCATAATTGTCTAACCGTTAGAATACAAAAGATAGTCTTTGGATATTTTCATGAGAAGATCTCGATCATTTGAAAATTCAAAGCTAATTCTCCTTATCTTGTTTAGATCAGATATTCATCAATCCGTAATCACCAGATAAGCTTTGATTTGAATTTAAAAAGATCAGCTTTTCTTAGCTATTTTTGGATAAGCCTTATGTTCAAAATTTGAAATACTACGAAAATCGAATTAACCTTATCCTTATCTAAGATTGTATATATATTGATTTATCCAAATATATTTGTGCTTAAAAATAATCTCTTTGGTTCATGATTCCATCTTGAGTGAAATGAAATTAAATGTATTTTACTAATACACGTAATCTAGTGGAGCTAAGGCTTAATTAATCTAAATCTGATTTAAAAACTAATTTCAACATCAGCTTTCCAAACTTACTTTCTAAACAACCTTCTGAAGAGTATCAGCCTTTTGTTTCTAAAGTTTTTGAATAAGTTTCTCAAGTGTTGTACCAATTCTTTTTATAAAAGCTTCTGTAATACTTTTAGAAGATTTTCTAGAACAGACTATTTTCAATCCATTCAAAGCTTTTGAATGCAACTTAATTTTGTGAATTTAAACTTTTTGAAAAGCCTTTTGTAAGCCTACACTCTTAAAGATTAATTAGCTTTTAACCCTTTTTGTTATCATTAAAATGTATAAGAGATATCTAACATAAACCCATATGCACAGCCAGATCATCAAATGGCATGGTTACCTCAGTGTCGTTACACCTAAAATGGACTGTGTTTTACTTACCTAGCTTAAGATTTTCATAGGCTAACTTGAATGTACTAAGCACGTCTAGAGTTAACTGCTTCTATACTAGCTCATTGATAGTCAGAAGTCAATCCCATCTACTAAACTCTATTAACTACCTAATTCTGGCTTTATAACCAACTTAGGCAAGTGCTTCTTAATTTAGATGAGCAGTTTGGCTGAAATCTTTCTTAGATAATCAAGAGTATCTCGTCTACTACTATAAGTGGTAGAATGTCAAGAGTAGGTGTACAGGGAGAGTGCTTTAGTTTTTACGTGCTACGTGCTTTTCTTTAGGCATGTTCTACAATCAAAAACAAAATAATTCAGTTTTGATAAAAGGAAATATTCATGTTACATTAATAAGAGCTAATTCAAGAATCCAATAGAAGTCAAAAGTTATTACTTATTTATTGCTAGTTTATCTAGCTAAACATCATAGGAAAAAGAATTGTATCATGGAATGCTAATTTTGCAAAAATGATGGGTATAGAATTATTGGATTAATTCAAAATTACATCCTACTTTCATACATAATCGCTATCCATATTCAATGTACAATTTATTAAACACGTTGCTTATTATCAAATAAATTAGCAATATGAGAAATTCTTGAAGTAGCAAAATATTGCATGTCAATTTCTAAATACTCAAATTAATGAAATTATGATAACGATAATTCGATAATTTTATAATCTCGTTTATCATGAACATTGGCATTCAACATATGATCAATTGGAAACTTGTTGTTCTCACATTCCAATTCTTGTGCAATTGTTTATAACAATTGTTTATAGTAAATCTCCTAATTTTAATCATGAATTTAGGACATAAGATAAAATAAATCCATATCAACTATTCTTAGTCAATGTTTAACAATTCATGGATTTCTTTTCTAATAGCATAAGAATTTCCATCTTAACCAGTTTCAATAATTTAACGTGAATTTTAAACATCACATTGCAAAAATAACATCAATCCTAAGTTTTTTTGTCACTTTCTCCCACTTTCCTTCACTTTCTCTCACATTCCTTCTCTTTCTCACATACAAACCTTAGCAAGCATGTATTTTTCACTAAATTTCTAGTAAATAATAGCTAGAAAACATGTTTCATCACATTAATTATCCTCAATCACTCCTAAAAGCTCAAATCACTACACATGTCTTCAAGGATGTTGTTTACAATACCCTAAGTAAAAATTCCATTTTTACACAAACTAGCAACAAATCTTAGAAAGTAAATAGAGAGGGATGATGTATGCACCTTAGATTTTCAATGTATGGTGTTGGATCGTGAATTGCAAAGATTTAAGGAGTGTGTAGAGAGAGAAATAAGAGGAAATAGAAGTTTAGAGAGAGTGTATATGTGTTAGAATGAAGTGGGAATATCTAAACCATGGTCTTTGAATTTGTATCAAACCACAAGCATGGTCTATGGCCAAGTAGTGTGGCCATGGTCCATGCTTGTTTTTAATTTTGTTTACCTAGTGGAACTACGGGCGTGATCCTTGCCTATGGACTTCTTGTCTGTAAATTTCTCAAGATTTTGCTTGAAATATTTATGAGGGGAACACAGGTTAAGTCTGCAAGCGTACACTTTAACAGTATTCTTGCTTCATTTCTTGAATTCACGACAAATTGATTACCTTGACTTGATTACTATAATTGCCTTAGAAAAACTCAAAGTTAGAATGAATTAAAGCACAAAAACAAATAAAATAACACTTTAATTTTTCTATTGCATAAACAAATTCACTAACTGTCAAACGTAAGAAAAACGCCATTTATTGTCTTGAAAATTGGTACTTGAACTATCTCATGATGAAATAGTAAAATAAATGAAATAAACTAACAAAAATTATTGAAATTAAAATAATTAAAACTTAGGTTGTCTCCTAAAGAGCATTGTTGGCTCAATAGTTGAATCCTTCCCTTAATATAATTCCTTAGCTAACATCTGTACACTTAACCGGTTAAAAAGTATGCTAACAAAGAAAAATCTGAAAGAATTGTAAGAAAGATTATTATAAGAGTATTAAAATAATTGGAAATTAAGATTTTTGCTAATATTCTGACTAAGTTACTATTTTAGCTCCTTGGCAACAGCACCAAAAAACTTAATCAGCATTAGGCTAGTATACTTGGTCAAGTTATAGTACAGATTAAAACAAATTGTGAGCCCAAGTATCGATTTCATAAGGAACCATGTATGTGAGAACCGAAGTTATAAACAATTTACCCTAAATTACCAATTATCTAACTAAACAATATAAGTTAATTGTGATTAAATAGGAAAGATGAATAAGGGACAATGATTAAAGTAAGAACAATAAAATAAACTAAGCTTAATTAAACAAAACTAACAAACAAGTGTAAATCAATTAAAAGAAATAACACATAGTCTTTAATAAATTGTTGTTATCTATTACCTAGTTCTATGCAACCATTCTATCTCAATTATTCATTAGACCATGGAGATGCCTAATCTAAATTAACTGGACTTGCATCTCTAGCCTTTTCCTAATCTTAAGACCATCTCTACTCAAATCGCTTCTAAATAGAGTGTTGTAGGATTGAATTAAGAGCTTGGATCTGCTATTAGATTGGCAACCTAGGTTACCATAATCTAAAGGAATTAGTACCTAACCTCTTACTGTAATCAATTTCTTCTAATTACACTTGTCCGTTCAATTATAGGACTCACTTCTCTACAGTAAACTCATACATCAATTTAGCAACCCAACTAAAAACTAATTAACGACAATAAGATCTATGTAATTAGATCATTAAAGAGCAAAATTATATATTGAAAAAAAGATTATTGCAAGAAGAACTAGATTTCAATAACAATTTACTAAGAATATTTAGAAGAACAACATGATGATGAAAATAAAAGAAGTAATTAACAAAGTCCCCATACCTTTCTAGCCTACAACTTTACCTAAAGGGGCTCTCTCTATCACCCTAAGTCTAAGTGTCTACATATAAGGAGTAGGCCTCGATTTACAAATAAAACCTTAAAAAAAATAGAAGATTCACGAGTCATAACATGTCCATAGGCTAGGTATATGGCTATAGAGTGTAGGCATATGCTTGTACTTCATTTAAAATCTTTGAAACTTAATAAAATTAACTGATGAAAGGAGCACAGATGAGGACCATGACCATGGTCTTTGTTTGGCTTCTTTATTATGGAAATATACTTCTACTATTTGATGAAGTATTTACATGCTCCTACTCTTAAGCTTCAAGATATAACAAGATTGTAACATTACACTATGTGATCTCTATATAACTTCATAATACTATAAAAATATGGAATTAATATGTTCATGAATCTTGTTTAACTTTGATTTAAGCAAATACGTTGACATTTATTATGGAAATATAGTAGAAACATAAGTTACCTAACCTTAGAAGCTCAAGTCACAAGTTAGTCACTCCTCCTATTTTCCTCAAGTTGGCTAAAAACAAGTAGATCTAAGGAGAAGGGTGGCACATAGGTTGCAAAGGGAGAGGGAGAGGAAGGGATGGTGTGTGGTGGCAGTGGTGGCTAGCAACAAGAAGTTTGGGTAATGGTGGTACACACACTAAAGGGAAAGAGAAAAAAAGTGTAGCCTTATGTTTTCTTCTTACGAATGTTTTTGTTTTTTTCCTAAATGAAAGGTAGTAAATGGGATAGAGAAATTTCAAGTTTAGTGGTGTTTGTGTTTTTTTCCTAAATGAAAAGGCAGTATATGGGATGGAGAAATTTCAAGTTAAGTGGTGCCCAATTAGGAGAGAGAAAGGAGTCAAGGGTTGTCTAATTTAGGTAGGAGGTACAAGCTCCTTTTCGATACAATTGTACCTTCTTTTTTTGCCAGTTTAGGAAAGATTTTATCTTCTTAAGGACAATTGCCCATTGATTTTCCATCTAATCGCTTGGCATCTTCCTATTAGTAGACTTTTTCCACTTGTTAATTATGATGTATTGAAGGTTGGTTACAAGATTAAGGTGTAATTAGTGTAATGAATCATGACTAAGTACGATTAAGCATATTAAGCATAATTTGAGATTTCGTTAGGTTTAATCATCATAATTAAGTTCATTAACCTATTGTCTAATTTATGAGGATTTCTTAGTATTCATAATCAATCTAGGTGATCAGACTGCATACAAGATCAAAACTCTAGGACTTCTATACAGATTGTAGAATGGTTAATAATTAGTGACTAGTTTTGATCAAATTAAGGTTTGCTATTTGGATTAGGCTTTTTAACTTTCTTTTAGTGTTGTTGAAGTCTTATTAAGGTTTTATGGCCATTTTACTGTTTCTCATGTATTAGGGTTTATGGTTTTACATGTATGATTAGGGTTTAGTCTTACTATCGTCATCATTAGGATTTTTTACTTATCATTTAAGGTTTATCCATTTTAGTTAAAACTTTTGGCGATTATATCTTGAGCAATTCTAGGGATTATACATTGACTCTCTTAACCAATTCCAAGTTTAGATATGAAAACTAGTAAGGTATATAGTTCAGATAGTTGAAAAAGGCCCTGAAGTATTTTAAGGAGATCAAGTGTAAACCTTACAATTTCTAAGTAATAAATTAAGTAGTCAAAAATGCCCTTTTTATTTATTCCCGAAGATCAACCAAACTAGGTGTCGCATCTTGACATAGCACGAGATGTACCATCATACAAGAATACCTATTGAAAACTTAACTCAACCTGCTCATTCATCAAAAGACAACATTGTTTAATAATAAAGG
Source organism: Lumnitzera littorea (assembly GCA_024138015.1). Taxonomy (NCBI): domain Eukaryota; kingdom Viridiplantae; phylum Streptophyta; class Magnoliopsida; order Myrtales; family Combretaceae; genus Lumnitzera; species Lumnitzera littorea. The sequence goes on along the minus strand of JAMXBB010000005.1, from coordinate 57,233,617 downwards.
GGTTTCTACATCAGAGTTTAGCTGGATTCCCTGTTTCAACTTATGTGTACAACAAAATATTTATGTCAAAACATGAATCAACTTTTTCCTTTATCATCTTCATAGTAATAGGATCCCTAACCTAGTACAAGCTCCATACAAAAGTTGCTGACCCTAAATTACACTCTTATTATATATATCTCCCTTTAGCATTGGGCCCTTTACGATGCTATTAACCTAAGGATAAAATATTTTATCCCCTTAGCTACTGAAGTTGAGTGAGAGTGGATAACAAATAACATAATATAGACAGTATTGCATATCACAACTGAAAAATTTCAATCACAACTGAAAAATTTCAATCATAAGTAAGTTCAACTTCACATATGCATTTGCCCAACTGTGCATTTACTATTAGCAATGCAGCATGCTATGCTCATGCACATAGCATGTATCGGTACTGATATCCTATGCCTTCCAAACTTCTTCCGATTAGTCAACATAGCTGGGCATTTAGATACAACGTTTAGAAACCTAAGGCAATAAGAAGCAGCTTAAGAGTAAAACCCTCAATCAAATTGGACTACACACTGCGGTCTACCATTATCAAAAAAGGCAACAATGAGTTGCTTAGAGTAGGACCCCAAACTTTACAAAATTAGACTACATACTATAGTTTACCAAATCAAAGTGACAACACTGCTAAATTAGACCATACATTGTAGTCTACCAAATTTGACTATCAAAATAGTCATAATGTTCAGGCGATGCAATCTATATGCTTCCAAAAAATAAGTTCATAAAGCCATATTCTCTCCATGATCACTTAGAAGCCTTATTCTAGAAGTTTTGACCTGTAAGTCCCTTTTTATGCCATGCCATGATATGTAATAGCAACTCAAGAATATCAATTAGCATAATCAATCTTTTAGTTTTATTCAACCCAATGATCTTATTTTAGTTTTTCAAACTCTCCCTAATGAAATTCTAGTATCTCACTTAGGTGAACACCTAAAAGATCAAGTTAGATCATTCAACTTCCTTGGTTAGCATAATTATTCGTAAATACAATTCATCACCTAACATAGCAACATAACAATTCAACTAAGGTACAATTATTGTTATTCATAATCACCACATCAGCATTCACCATAGTAGCATATCGATTCACTCAAGATATACTCATATTCAATCAATACAGCATCAAACAATACGCAGTGTTATGAGTAGCAATATATCTACTCCAAGCATGGGTTAGATCCACTTACTTAGTCTTAGTAATAGTGCAAAATCCTAAACTTCACAACATGGTCCTTCCTTACATATCACACCTATAAAAATATAACACAATCTTTAAATCAACTATGGGTCGAACCCAAACTATTATAAGCTTTCATTTCCACGTTTTTAAATTTCATTTAATCGTATTTTACTCATTTCTTATTCAATTTCAATAAACTTTATATTATCACATTTGTTATTTCGAGTATTATTGATATATCTTAAGAATCAATATTATCAAAAACCTAAAAATACCATTTTCTCATTATGACTTAACCGTACGTTATCCTAACTTCATAATTGACTCGAGTAAACTTTAGTACTAGACTAAAAAATTTAAAAATTATACTTTCCTAACTTCTCTAGTAACCCTTAATTTACCCCAAAGTGTTCATTTGACATGGACTTAGTAAATATTCTAATAGTACTAATTACGATATTACATATTAAGCTGATATATAGGTTTATACTAGGAAAATACACAATAAATAATATATAAGCCTGATTAATTTCACAAAAAATTATATAGACTCACAAAAATACGTAGTTCAATTATTGATCATGAATTACACTAAATTGGCTATTATCTATTTTTATGAAAATAACAATTTTAGCTCAAAATAATAGAAAATTAAGGGAAATAAACAAATTTATATGTGAGCTAAAAATTAAATATTCCAAATATCATTATAAACATCCAAAAGTCTAAACATGTAGGGCTCATTCATTAATTTTATCAAAAACTAAATATTTCAATAATTCGGTAAAATTGGCAGTTTTATTCAAAATAATTATAAGAAATAGTAAACATAGAGATTTTCAAAAATTATTGTTACTAAAATTTAATAAATTATATAAGTGTGTTATAAAAAAATTATCAGGTTGAAGTAATATTATTTAATATTTTGAAAAATTTATTTAAAATTCGTTACGAAATTTCATAATTTTATGAGCTAATTTTGTATTTTTAGTGAATTAATGAAAATCAAGCAATAATATTTGATTCATCGGCACACGGTGATCCAGCCACCACCCTATGTCAGCCCGCTTTCTCTCTTCACCACAACTTTAAGTCTCAAGTGGCTCCTTGTCAGGTTGTTTATAACCTTAGGAACCGTAATTCACCATATATTCCCACTATTTTCTTTTATTTTTCTGAATTTTTTTCTAATTTTTTCAAAATTTCTAAAATTATGCTCTTGTGTTTTTAGGTTCTTAAAATATTTTAAATGATGTTTGGAGCCCCATTTATAGGTTTTAAGATTTTTGCATGTTAAAAAGTAAAATTATACATGTCAATTTATTATTTTCTTAGGCGTCATATATTATTCTCTCATTAACCAAGTGTTGACTTATTATTTTTAATTAATCCTAACTTGACACATCATTTGGTGACTCACCAATTCAATTTTTTTATTAATTTTCCATTATTTTGCCTAATTTAATTAATTTATTATCATTATATGTATATATTTAATACATATAATGCATATCACATGTAAATACATATATATTATGTATAATTCAACTTCATTTATTATTTTTGAAAGTTAATTAACTTATCTCTAATATCTTTAATATCTAAAGTTTGAATTTTACGATTATCGGTTTTATAGATAAATTAATATTTTTCTCAAATTAATATTTTTATCTAACTTATTTTAAGAAATTGACTTTACTTAAACTACTTTGTCTAAATTTTCTAATTTTATCATGAAGTTTAAAATAAAACTAATAACTTAATCTGACACCCTAAATTTAAGGGCTTAAATCCTTGGGTTATTGAACTAACTCGAAATCTTAAGGTATTACACTAGGAATCAAACATAACGTGAAAGTCATACTCATAAATGTTGACTTCATAGTTACAGTTCAGCTTAAGAACTCTAAAGTAGATATCAATCCTAGAAAATACCTAAAACCCTAAACTCCTAAGTATAGTAAAATGCTTCTGAGCTTATGAAAACCTTAAAAGAACCCTAATACTAACTTGAGCATTTAGAAACTCTAAAACGTAGCAACAAACTTTAAGTTACTAAAATGATAAACACTAACATGTAATGAAGACTTGCAAGTTTATCAAAAACATAAAAGATTGATAAAAATTTTAACTATTAAATCAAACACTTAAGAACCCTACATCGGAAGCCTAAACTTAATCAAGCTCAAACTGATCTTAAGTTACTTATAACATAGTAAGAAAGGTAAGTTGAAGTGAGGAAATATTCATGAATTAAACCCTAGCTTAGTCACTTGCATAAAGTAGTCAATTAGGTTAATCAAGGGTAGAAATTGGAGGGTCACATGGGAATGCTAGAACTGGCCATCCCTAACCTAATTTCCCTTCCAAATTAAGTTTGAATAAGCTAAAGTCAAGAGTATGAAGTTAGTTGACTTATACACTTAGCAAACTCCCATGTGTAGACAAGACAATTTCTAATCTCTATAAGTTATACCATTTAAGGAAACATTTAAGGAAAAAGATGGCTTAACCATTTTTGGATTAACCAAAAGCTAGGATGACAAGACAAAACCCCATCCCTTATGTACCCTAGATCATCAGTTGTAAGAGGGAGAGTTAAGGCATGCCATCTTCCATCTTTTCACTCCTTTTACTCACTTGTTTAGTCACATTTAATGGCCACTTCAAAGATTAAGCAAACCATCACATCTCTTTTACTTACATCACTTAAACCCATCAAAAGAAATGATAAGATAAGGCTAGAAAAACCTAAGTTGAAAACCAGCCAAACACTCCACAAAATCCTCACTTATTCCCTCTCTTTTCAAGATCCACTCCATTATAAACCAAGGAAGAAAAGCTCTCAACACAAACAACTTTCACTACTCTAAACACACACCAAGTCCATGCCATACACACACACACCTTGTTGTTGCCACTTTTTTCCATTTAAGAAGACCCACTAAAACCCACACACACAACCATTGAGGGAGCTTTAAAGACCCCCATAAACACTCAAGAGACATAGGTTTCAAGGAGCTAAGATTCACCAAAGGTGAAGGACAAAAACAAGGAGCCAAAAGTGACTTAAAGAGGCGCTACAATCACCCATTTCAACCAAGTGAAGTAAGTCTTATTTCCAAATGTCTTTAGAATACCATGATTAGGATATCATTTCTTGTTTATATAAGGTCATCATGTACCTTAGAAGTTACCTTAGCTAGGTTAAGTGTTAGCTTCTTGAAATTTTCTCATCAATATTAAAACATGAGTAGCTTAGATTTGGTTTCCTTAGTAAACATGTTTCTTACCTAGAATATGGCCTTGTGACTTGACAAATCACAAAACAAGTGCATGAACATTCCATAAGATGCTAGATGTGGCACGTTTGAAGCCTACCTAAATTTTATTTTTGCTCATCTTAAGTTTCACATGCTTTAAAGTAGCCTTTGGTAAAGGAAAAACCAATATATGAAGTGTTAGTATAGAAAACCACTACTTAGAAGCTTAACTCAAAGCTTGTGCCTAAAAGAGTAGTTATGTTCTATATCTTCCACTAAATATTATGACATAGTGATCCACTTACGAAGAATAAAACAAGTAGGAGTTAGAGTATAAGTAAGTGCAAAGCTTTGATTTAGTACTTAAGTTTAAGAAAACCAAGAGTTAAGTTGAAAAAATGGAACTACGTGCTACTAGACCCAAACTGATTAGATCTATAAGTTATAGTTAATCCACTTAAACACAATTAAAAATGAAGTAAACATATTGAAAAGACTAAGCATGACAAGTAGGATAAGTGTTAAGGGCCTAAAACTCAAAACTGAGCAAAAACATTCAATTGGACTCTACATAAAACTCTAACCAACACCTTTAGCTTAAGAAAATGATGATATAAGGTCCATAGGAAGCCTACATTAAAACTCCCTAAGCACAAGAAAGAAATAAGCATAGTAAATACATGAAACAAGCCCATCTTTGGCCATATAAGCCACTTAGAAGTTCAAGAAGTGCAACACAGTAATAAGGCTAAAAATAAGAAATGAAAATATGACCTTAAGGAATTATTTAAGTCCAAAATGAGGTCCTAAGCCCCAGCCCTAAATATTTCACAAAGTAGTGAAAAGCCTAACAACAATTTCAAGCCCAAAAGAAGACTTAAACTCTAAGGGTGCTACTGTTCTAACCAGTAGGAAAAATTGCAAGCCCCATCTCCTAAATCTAACCATACTACGTAAAATTACACTTGAAAACAACAAAAATCAACTCATGAAAATCATATTTAAAACAAGAAAGTTATTCATGATTAAAGATTTAACCTAACTAGGAAGATTTAGTGTTAAGTCAAAAGTATAACTTTAATAAAACTTTAGAGTAACATTATAATACACCAAATCCTTATGTTATTGCTCTTATATTGTTCAGGAGACTTTGATCTGGGGACAACTTACCTCCACATTACTACAACTAGTAGCTATGGTAAAGAGAATGACTCCCAATGACCTTATGCTTACTTTTGATTGTAGTTAGTTGTACTAAATAATGATATGATTAAATTGGCTGCATGAGTGGTATGGGAACTGCTTATGTATAGATTCTTGATTTTTTGCATGACTTAATGGTACTATATGAACTAGAAGTGCTTACATGACTGACTCATATATTGTTATTATGGTATGAAACTGCTTGATCACCTAAGTAACCGAATATAAGTTATCATTTGGCTATGAATATAAAAATAAGTCATGCATAGCATGGCATCGCATCATAACTTATACCAACTGTTACCTCACATGGAAGGTAAGAAGGGGTTCACAAGAGCAAAAGCTCCTAAAGGGAATTATTTTAGGTACATTTGCAATGTTATTGAACCTCTATCTTGGCCGACGAGCTTACTTGGCATCAAGAGACACTAACCATTTGGTTAGGGTCGTGTTTTATGACTTTCGCTTAGGGCATGTGATTGTGGATTATGGGGGCCACTACAATATTAGACTTAAGAATTTTCAAAAGGACCTTGTTTTGTATTTAGTAAAGTATATTTATGTATATATGAGTACCTATATATAAGTTGATTTGAGCACTATAGGTGCAATCCCGAATAAAACCTAAGTGCTAGGACTCGGTTGATAGTTTGTATCAATTAATAACCTCTAACCCTGACAACAAAGGGAAAAATTTCTAAGTTGCGTGCAGTTCGTAGGCCATTGCATGTATTGTTTGTCATACTGTTTGTTACATGCATTCATATGATTGATCAAATATATATTGCTTGTAAGGTATGATGGAGGGATTAGCTCACTAAGCATAAGCTTACAGCCCTTCAAATTCCTTTTATTGCAAGGTCATCTTTTTGCTGAGTCGGGCCATGGGATGCTCAAGGTTAATCTCAAGCTAGGATGGGACTATGAGATAATGTAGAGTGAAAGAGAGAACTACTTAGTACTGATTAGGAATTTTATAGATTTCTTTATACTAAGTAGCTAAACTTACAATAGCCATTTGGACTACTTAGTTCTGTTATTATTATTTTGGGAATTTTAGGTTCCATGCTTTTAATTTGATATTATCTCTAATTTATTGGTAAAGATAATTGTTATGCTATTATACTATTTGTCTATGTAATCGATAGTACCTAGGAGTGGAGGAAGCCTTGTACATCATATGGAAGGCCCATATTCAACAAGAAGGTTGATCGTTGACCTTGTATGGTATATGGCAATCTACCATGACGAAGGTATTGTCTAGGTCATGATATCAAGTCCAAGTTAACTTCATCCTCTATGCTTGCATTGCCAAACTTTGACAAAGTTTTCAAGCTTTAGTGTGAAGACTTAGGGGTAAACATTGGTGCATTTCTCATGGAAGACTGTTGACCTATTACTTACATTAATGAAAACCTCAACGACACTACATTGAACTGCTCAGCATATGATAAGGAATTTTATGCCCTTGTTTGAGCTCTCTAAACCTGGCAACACTATTTGCTACCTTAGGAGTTCATCATTTATAAGGATCGTGAATCCTTAAAGTATTTACAAGGTCAACAAAAGCTCTCACACGGTCATACTAAGTGAGTCAAGTTCTTAAAGACATTTTCCTATGTGATCAAGTACAAGAAGGACAATTCTAATAGTGTAACCAATGCCTTACCATGTCGGGCTTGTACTTATCATTAACTTACAAACTTAGATAATTAGATTTGGAACACTTCCCAACTAGTACGAATAGGATACTTACCTTAGGTCTATTGGGGCTAAGTGTAAGTTCGAGGTTGTTGTAGATGGATTCTATTTAAGCCATAGGTATCTAATGAAAGGAAGATAGGTACATATGCTAAACAACTCGACACAAGAATTATTAGTCTAAAAAGCTCATGCAAGAGGCCTAGTTGGCTATTTTAAGGAAAAGTGGATAGATAAACTATTGAAAGAACATTTTTATTAACTAGGGATGATGAAGGATATTCATAAGGTATTGGAGGAATGTGAGGCATGTAGGCATGCTAAGGGTCAAAAGGAACCTTGTAGGGGCGTACTCACCTCTACTCCTTCCTGAACAACCTTGGACCAACCTCAACATGGATTTAATGCTTAGATTACCCAAAATAGCTTAGCAATATGATTCCATCATGGTAGTAGTCAATCAGTTTGGTAAGGTGAGCTACTTCATCCCCTACCATAAGATTGGTGATGCTTTGTCTACTGCTAACCTCTTTTTGTAAGAAATAATGCAACTTCATGAAGTTCCTCGAAATATTATATCTAACCATGATGTGAAGTACATGAGATTCTTTTGGAGGACTTTGTAGGAGAAGCTCAACACTAAGCTAATGTTCAGCACTTCCCACCATCCCTAAATAGATGGAGATCATGATTCAAAATATACAAATTTTCTTAACTTTAAAACCTACATTTATGCATAAACTAAAGGAAAATTTTAAAAAAATTATATAAAAATTAAGTTTATGCATAAAATAGACCAACTTGAAAAAAATTATGAAATTACATGAAAAAGACCAATTTCAATTAGATCTTATGCTTGCAGGTGCGTAGGGGCTACCATATTCTTGGTAGCCCTCATCATTCGATCTTTGGAGCTAAGCAAAGGAAGATATTGGAATCAAGCTTACTGATTGATTAGTAGCTATGCTATCAATTGATCCGTAGGTCCTAAAGTATTAATGGTAAGCAATTAATAGAGCAATTGATTGAGAATAGAGAACGATAATCAAATAGATGTAGTCAGATAGTATTCAACCACACTGATTGATCAATATATGTCTTACCAATTGATTGTTAGAAGTTAGGATTATGGTTTATCTAAGCTAAAACTCTAATCCTTAAACATTGTGTGTCATAAAACACTCGAGCAACAAGGAGTCGACTCATATCTATCACTTGATTGATAGACCATCTTACTAATCGATCAATCAGTAGCTTAAATTTATAAATACTCGCATTTGTGCAAAAAACATGAGTTACAGTCAGGCCTTTGGGTTTAGTGTAGTTTCATGAGCTCTTGTTTGTTTTTACTATTCTATTGCCATTTCTATAACATCTAACACTTGTTCTTGAGATTTATCTACATATTTCTCAATATTTGAAGTAGATTTTAGCTTGTTTATCTCTCTAATCTTCATTATTCTCTTGTTCTCATTTGGGAATTTCATTTGCTTCTATATCTATGGAAGTTGCTGTTATATTGTCAAATATTCTTGTTGCCATTGTTAACAACATGAGTGGTTAAGTTAGTTTTATGGGTTTATGATAATGTTAATGATGTAGTTAGTAAAATGGTATAGTTTTGATATGGGTATATGTGTCTACTTAGGATTTTTATGTTTAATGCTTTATTTAAACTTATTGAGGAGCTTTACACGATTCTCTTGAAGGGTTTTTATGATTATAAGACTGAAAGGAGATTAGTCATGGAAATCCTTTAAGGGTTAAATGGGTTTTCTTAATTATAAGGCCAAGATGAGATTAGTTATAGAAATTCCTATTTTTATTAATGAGTTTATAGAGTATTGATGAATGGGTTTTTATAACCAAGAGGCCAAGAGGAGATTGGGAGTAAAGATTCCACTTAATTCACTTTACCTTATGCAGTTCTAGTGAATTACAATAGGTTATGAGATTAAAAGGAGATTGACCCCCTAATTTATAGAATTAGAACACTTAATTCGTGATAAGAATTAAGTGTTTAGTTGATTGTGTAGGAAAATAAGATCGAGAGAAGATTTTTCACTATATAGTTGAGTGAGAAGCCCTGCTTGATATTGAACTCAAATGAATTCCATTAAAACCCAATTAAAAACCATACTGATATCTTAATAGCATAACCTTACCACTACATCGGAAGTATGTTGCATGCCTATACCTTTGTTATTTGTGTTAGTTATTATATTTTTGCACTCGCATTTACTTTCAATTGCAATTCCTCAACCCCCTAATTAATTAGCCTAGATTAGAGTAGTAAGTCAAAATTTGACACTTAAATGAGCCCTTATCCTCATGGAAATGACCTGGTGAATACTCACTAGTTTTATTACTACAAACGATCTAGCATACTGGTCAATTAACATGATGCACTTTCAAAATCAATATTTTCAAAAGCTCTTATTTTCACCAGTACCTCATGTTGTTAGTCAATTTTTAGCATCTTTGCTAAGGATTGACCTATGTTTTCAAATCTATTATTTTTATGTATCCCTTGTCATTATTACATGGCTAAAGTAAAGTAATCAATAAGATAATTGAAAGCCTGATTTAAGCTACTATAGAAAAGAATTTAAATGAATGAGATTTGTGTCTCATTGTCATTAAGTTTGCCTATAGCTATTCTACCCACAACTCGATAAGGTCCTCCTTTGAGGTTGTCTATGGGCTTACCTAAAGCTTACCCCTAGATATGATCATCAACCCGACCTCTGAAGGAGAAAGTCAACAAGGATTATAGCATGCCAAGGAGTTCCAAAGATTGCATAAGAAATTCACTTAACAATTTACTAGGACTATAACCGATCAATAAGAGCAAGGTAGCAAAGGTTTGAAGGGCATTGTCTACAACCTTGGAGACTGGATCTAGGTTTACCTTAGCAAGGAATGATTTCCAAGAAAGAGAGTGAAAAAGCCTATCATTGTAGTTTGACGATCCTTTCAAGGTCCTTTGGTGGATCAATGACAATGCATATGAATTAGACTTACTTAAGGGATATAGAGTGTTATCAACCTTTAACGTTGTAGACCTAATGCCCTATTTGCTTGAAAAGGAAACTAAATAGGATTTGAGGATGAATCTTCAATACCCTAAAGGAATTGATGGACTATTAACCTTAGGATCCCTTACTTAAGTTCATCTTAGAGGTCTCCAAGGCTTAACCAAGCGCATTATAACTTTGCAACCATTTAAGGACGAGTATCATTATTAGGACGACTCCTGGCTTAACTCATTGCAAGTCAATCTGGCCCTACTTTGATGTAAGCCAATAAGGACCTTGTTACTAAGCTTTGTGCTTCATCCACTTCGACTAATCCCTTTAATATCAAGGTCCCAATTTGAGGTCTCCATGCATCGACCAAGTCATCCACTAATAGTTCACCTACTGAAGTCCAAGCTTCCTAACCTAGTCTTACTCTAAAATAATATGACCTTAGGAATTTCCTTACCAAAGAATGGTATCAACAATACCTTAACATGTATTGATATTTTCTTATAGTTGTACTACATTTCTTTTCGTGTCTTTATCTTCTTTATTCTTTTAAGTATGTACTAGGAACTATCATTTGTACATTGCCCTTTTTATAATTTCCCATATCCTCATTATTGCAAACCGTAACTAAGAACAGATAAGGCCAGTCACTGGATGGGTCCAAGCTTATAGAAAGCTCGAAAGAACTAATAGAAGAAAGTGAGAAAGGAATGAATGAGAATGAAAGGTAAGCAAAACTCACGAACAGCTCTAGAGGATATGACGTACTAATGGAACTTCTGAGGACTCATGGTACAATTCGATATTATGCACAAATCGATCCAGTGAGATTACTTGCTACCTAGTCTTGCTCAAGGGTTAAGATAAGAGTGATGTTGAGAGTAAATAAACAATGTTTACGCAAGGAAAAAAATATTCTGGTGTATTCAGGATTTGTCCTTATAACTATAAGTATAAGGGTATTTATACTTATAAGTTAAGGCAACTTGCCTAAAAAGGGAAAGATAAAAAGAGAATTTCCTAAGAAAGTAATGTATAAGATACAAAAGGGGTAAAAATGGATATACAAGAAAAATAATTATTGGTGTAATGGATTCTACACATGATACTGTACACATAACGATGCTACATTGGCGAAGTTGTGAGAAGATGAGACAAAAAGTATGGACAGCTAGCTTGTCCAAGCAGGGATAGCTTCGTCAGTTTAGACTCTCTCTTTCTTAGCTTCTTGGCAAGGAAGATGCTAAGTAATTAGTCGACTCGGGCACAATTGAGTAATCATCAATTCAACGCACTACAGAAAGATGGATAGTCATACAGCTCAGTATAAAGGGTACCTAGAGAAGGAAGTACTCAGCCTCAACAAGGGTTGGCTGAAACAAAAGGATTCGTCGTGCTAGTCCCTTTAGTCCTTAAGTTTGGCTGTAGGTTAGAGACCCAGTAACTTGATTCCCATCATTCCTTCTGGGTTGTTTTGGATTTGGAATCGAATCCAAATGGCCTTCGCTCAGTTCTCCATTAGGGTGATATGGGCTGAGGTTAGCAACGTTGAAGGTGTCAGAAACCTTATAGCCCTTGGGCAATTCGAATCTTTAGGCATTATCATTGATCTTCTGGAGGATTTTAAAAAGTTCTTCTTCTCTTGTAGATAATTTGTTCCTCCTCTTATTCGGGAACCGTTCCTTATTGAGGTGCAGCCATGCTAAGTCTCCTAACTGAAATTGTTTCGCTTTCCTACCCTTGGCCTTTTCTCACATTCTTCTAACAGATTAGTCGATGTGCCGAGTGACCTTATTGTATATATGCTGAAGGGATTATGCTCTGGTCGAGGCATTAAGGTGCTCTTGTGCAAGTACTAATACAAGGGTGTGGTTAAGGGGTAACTCAAGATTGAATCTACAGACAACTTTGTAGGCGAACTCAACCACTATTAAGCAGACATCAAAATCAACCAAGTTCTTGCTTACTACAACTCGAAGCAATAATCCTAAAGTGCGATTAACTACCTCTGTTTGGCCATCAATTTGGGGGTGATATGAAGTATTGAAGAGTAATTTAGTCCCCAATCAATGCTACAAGGTTCTTTAGAAATGGCTCAAGAACTTCAAGTCTTTATTGGAGACTACACTTCTCGGCACGTCGTACATCTATACAATCTCCTACAAGAAAAGAGAAGTAATAGCTGAAGCATTGTTAGTCTTGATGTAGGGCACGAAGTGTACCATCTTACTAAACCTATCTATAATAACCATTACAGAATCTCCTGAGAACAAAGTCCATACTCAATTTCGTCCATGGCTTCGTTAGAATAGGTAAGGGCATTGTTCTCCCTTACTCGATTCAGCACTTGGCCTTTCGGTACACAACACAACTTTTAACAACTTAGTGCACATGTTTTCTCATTCTCAGCCAAAAGAATTAGCCATGTAATAGTTCACATGTCTTTCTTTCTCCAAAATGTTCGAAGATTCCTCCACTGTAGGCTTCCCTAATCAATAGCTCCCTTAGTGAACAAATCGGCATTCATAATTTTCTACCTCAGAATAAGTACCCATCCTCTACATGATACTCATTTACTGTCCTCCCATCGATGCATCACAAAATTATGGGTCCAAAGTGTAGATCCTTAAAGTACTATTTTTTGATACTTACGAACCTAAACAACTAGGTCTACAATTTAGATAAAAGTGCATGCCTTCTTATAAGAGCATCTACAACTATGTTGCTCTTTCCTTGCTTGTATTTTATTACAAAATTAAATCCTTCAAGGAATTCAACCTATCTCACCTACCGCTTCAACAACTAGGTTTGACTTGGAGGTACCTCAGTAATTCATGGTTAGATATATAACAAATTCTCTCGATAGTAAATAGTGTTGCCATACTTGTAATGCTCGAATCAGTGCCAAAAGTTCTTTGTCATATACGGAGTAATTCAACTTGGGTCCTTGGATCTTCTCACTATGGAAGGCAATTTTTTAGCCTTCTTACATTAGGACAGCGCCTATTCCAATGCCTGATGAGTCGCATTCTAACTCAAAAATTTTGTTGAAGTCAAGTAATACTAACACTAGGGCAGAGGTCAATCTTTCTTTTACCTTAGCAAAGCTCCTCTCCTCCCTTTCTCCCTATTGGAAGTTAGTGTTTTTCTTCGTTAATTCAGTAAGTGGCGTAACGAGGATGCTAAAATTCCTGATGAATCTTTTGTAAAATGAAGCCAGTCCATGGACAATTGCTTGGATCTTCTCATCATCAACTTGCAAGCCTCCTCCACTAACTACATAGCCCAAGAATACCACCTCCTCCTAGCAAAAGCAACACTTCTTTAGATTGCCGAATAGTCTCTCGGTACGGAAGATGTTTAGGATTACTCTAAGATGTTCACAGTGACTTAGCATATCGATACTGTAGACCAAGATGTCATCAAAGTATACTATGACACACTTCCCTATGAGATGTCTCAACACATGGTTCATTAGTCTCATGAAAGTACTCGGAGCATTCGATAAGCCAAAGGGCATGACCATCTATTCGTAAAGTCTATGTTAAGTCTTAAATGTAGTCTTCCACTCGTCTCTTAGCCTCATGCTAATTTGATGGTAGCCAGATTTAAGATCAATCTTGCTGAAAATCTTGGCTCTACTAAGTTCATTCAACATGTCTTCTAGCCTTTGGATCGGATACTTGTATTTGATCGTGATCTTGTTCATAGCTTAGCACACACATTCACCAAGTTCCATCCTTCTTTGGCACTAGAAGTGCAAGCACAGCATAAGAGCTGAGACTCTCTCTTACATAACCTCTCTCTAGCAACTCATTAACTTGACGTTGGAGCTTAGAAGCCTACTCGAGATTCATTCGATAAGATGGATTATTTGGTAGTGTAATGCCAGGTACTAAGTTAATGCAATGCTTTATGCCTTTTGTTGGGGGCAACCTCTTAAGTAATTGTTCTAAGAACAGGTCAGCATGTTCATCTAGCAACTCCTTGATTTCCTAAGGTAGCTTACTCCGCTCCTTCATTTCCAACAATCGCTTGACCAACAAGAAGGTTGACTCATCAACATTGATGGCCTCTTGGAGTTCAACTCTATTCATCACCAAAGCCTTCTTCGATCCACGAGTAAGTTTTTTCTGTAACTTATTAACTTCTCTTAGGGGTATCAAATTTAGTGTGATCTTTCCATCATCCTTCTCGAACATATACCTGTTCTAGTAGCCATCATATATAACTTTCCTATCAAACAACCACGGCCTACCCAGCAATACGTGTGAAGTGCACATAAGCAGTACGTTGTACAGAATCTGGTCAGAGTAATTTCCTATAGTGATCGGCAATAGTATTTACTGAGTGACATGTAATGCTCCTTTCTCACTCAACCAGTACAACTTGAACAGTCTCGGATGTGCAACAATTGGTTACTTCAATTTCGAAACAAGATTGGCTTACGCTACATTAGTGCAACTTCCACTATCCATGAGGGTGCACACTTGATCATTTACCTTATCGGTGGTATGAAACAAATTCTCTCTCTATTTGTCCTCTTGCAAAGGTTCTACATTCATAGTACATCAGACAACCATGAGTAACTTGTCCAAGTCCTCAGCAAATACGCCCTCCTCAATCGACCCTTTTTCGGTACTTTCTTTCTCAGTAAGGACCTCCTCCTGCTAGAGTTCTTTATTTGTACTGTCTCCTTCTAGCTTTGGGAGGTTACCCTTGATGACTATTGTCCTATGGTTTGGGCACTGAACAGATATATGTCTGAACCCTTAACACTTGAAGCACTTGATCTGGCTCGTCTTCCTATTAGACCCTTACCCCTTCTCATAAGTTCAGGTTGGCACTTTACCTTCAGGTCAACCTTTCTACTCGGCTCAAACATCAATCTTTTTGTTTGGCTCTATACTCGACTAAGCTCGGTGACTTGCTTGTTTAGGTCAGCTAGTTGGCACCCTAGCCATTAATCACCTCCCCCTTTGCCTTTCTACTCGCTAAGCAATCTTAATAGCTTCATCCATTGTATCAAATCGTTGGAGCTCGAGAATGTCTTAAATGTCTCCTCTTAACCCAGTAATGAATCTTGAGACTGTTTGAGCAAGTGGCTCCTCGACTTCGCAACATATCATAAGCATTTAAAATTCTTGAACATACTCATAAATAGTTCAGCCTCCCTATCTCAGCTCTTGAAGCCGAGTGAAAGTATCTTAAAAATAGGTTTCTAGTATGAATTTGTTTTTGAGTATTCTCTTCATCTCTGGCCAAGTATTAATCTCTCGATATCCTTCTCCTCTCCTCATGGCCTAAAAATTCTTTCACCATATCGTAGCATTCCGAAGAACTCAACAATAGCAGTTCTCACCTTCTCATAATCCTCATACTGATAGTAATCAAACATACACTCTACCTTCTCTTCCCACTCCAAGTATTCATCAACATTGCTAAATCCATTGAAACTTGGAATTCGAAGCGTTACATGGTCGAATGCTCTAGGGGACCCATATATGCGCTTGTTAAAAATACTCCTCTTCTTCCTCGTCTCTTATGTTTACCAAATCAATCCTTCTCCTCACTCATCCGTCTACTCCTCTACCTCAAACGGGTTAAGCTAGGTTCTGACCTCTAACAGGTTGAGCAACTTGTAGGGTGCTTTATACAACCTCAATAGGTTTGCAAGACAATGCATGAACAACTTGGGTCAAGTCCACCAAGAGGTTAACTACCTCATCAAGTCTCTCATCAGTGCTTCTGGGAGTTCCTTGAGATTTTGTTGCCCATGGTGGACAACTCCACTATCATCACCAGTACTCAACATTCATACTCAAGTCAATCATTTTTCCTCATAGAATCAAAGCTCAAACAAACACTTCAGGAAATTAATAGTTAACAACACAACGATCAAATGAATACAGTAACTTGTTCTGTTCCACACATGCAAAATAAAGTATAATAGAACTTCAAAAACACATGTCAACTTGAACAAAACCTCCTCTATAATACCAAGATGTTGCGAACTGTAACCAAGAACAGACAAGGCCAATCGCTGAATGGGTCCAAGCTTGTAAAAAGCTTGAAAGAACTAATGGAAGAAAGTGTGAAAGGAATGAATGACAAATGAAAGGTAAGCAAAACCTACGAACAGCTTTAGAGGATATAATGCACCAATGAAACTTCTGAAGACTCACAGTACAATTCAATACGATGCACGAATCAGTCTAGCGAGGTTACTTGCCACTTAGCCTTGCTCAAGGGTTAGGATAAGAGTGATGCCAAGAGTAAACAAACAGTATTTACACAAGGAAGAAAAATACTCAAGTGTATTTAGGATAATCTATCTTTACAACTACAAGTACAAGAGTATTTATAACCATAAGTTAAGGCAATTTGCCTAAAAAGGAAAATACAAAAAGGGTATTTCCTAAAAAAGTAATGTATAAGATACAGAAAGGGTAAAAATGGATATACAAGAAAAATAATCATTGGTATAACAGATTCTACACATAATACTATATACGTGGCGATGCTATATTGGTGAGATTGTTAGAAGATACGGACAAAAAGTATGGTCAACTGGCTTGTCCAAGCAGGAATGGCTTCATCAGTTTAGACTCTCTTTCTCAGCTTCTCGACAAGGAAGATGCCGAGTAATTGGTTGACTTGAATGCGAGTGAGTAATCATTAATTCGGTGTACTACAAAAAGATGGGTAATCATACGGTTCGGCATGAAGGGTAATTCAGCAAGGAAGTACTTGGCTTCAGTAGGTGTTAGCTGGAGTAGAAGGATTCATTGTGCCAATCGCTCTAGTCCTAGGGCTTGGCTGTAGGTCAAAGGTCTGATAGCTCGATTCCCATCACCCATGTTACCCTAAGGACTTATTATAAATAGTCCTTTCTCTTGTATGACTAAGTTCAATTATTACATCACATTTGAATATTCCTCTTGTTGTGAGAAATTTCTCTAAGTTACTTTTTACACTCTTATCTAATTCCATTGGTAGTAAGGAATTAGTAGTGAGTGGACCTTGGTTTTCTACTTGTGAATCATAAGTGGGAGGTTAAGTCATGTTAACTACATTGGTGAGTTGCATCCGAGGAGCTCCTTCATGAAGCTACTACTTATTTTAAATTCATCCCTCAATTCCTTGATATCTTGAAGGATACGTTCTTACGATGATGACCACTAGTGATAACTTAGCTCTTAGGCACACCAAATGGTATATCAATTACTAGAAAACCCTTAATGCTTTAAGAGGATTCAGAAGGGGCTTTAGAGTTTTAGAGGCTTCTTAAGTTCTACCTTAGTTTTTAAGGAAGGAGACATGAAATGAGAGACCAAGGATTAAGAGATTCTGTGGCATGAATTAGAGGTAAGGGACTCGTGTATGAACTTTAAAATACCCCAAAGTTGTTTATGGAGCCCACTAGCTCAAAAACTTATGAAGAGTGATGTACTTATCTAAGTAGGGTTTGATAACTTGGATAATTAATATTCTAAACCTTACAAGAGTTTTCTTAGTACTTTGATACTATTATTTGATTAGTAAAAACCTATTTTAAAAAAATAAAAATTGTTGAAATTGAGCTTAGGGGAAAGATGGTCATTTTGACCTTTTTGACTCCTAAATTTTGAAAATTACCCTTGAAATTCAAAATTATGCTTCAAGTTACTTTCTTGAAAACTCTTTTTAATTAAATTTATTAAATTGGGTTATCACAGCCTTAGGTTTTGGACTAAACTTTGGAATAAACATTTTATAACTTAAAGATTAATTGGTTTTCCTTAAATAAAATAATTAATAAAATATTTAATAATTACTAAGTGGCGGACACAATAGAAGATTAGGTAAACAATTTTCCAGAACCTTAAGTTGAATAAATATTGATAATTATTTCTTATCACATATATATACGATATTTAAGTTTTATAGATGGATTAACTTCACAATTCATGATAGTAAGGACTTGCAACACATGGTAACCGCTGCATTTTGTATATGCTTGTACCTTAGTGAATTAGACTTGATGTAGACTTAGCTAGTTAAATGTGTGACTTACTTATGTACAGTTGTTTCAGGTCAATGGATGATAACCTTGTATGAGGTATAGGTTTGTGAGTGTATTCCTAGAAGGATATGGTAGTTAGGCACTTATGCTACAAATTTGGCTTAACAGGTAACTAATAGGAAGGAGCTATGATTATAGTAAGGGAAGAAATTGTAGCAAAGTTATCTAGAGTTATTGGACACAATAGGTAATACATTATAGATAGATCACATTCATTGATGGTCGATAAGGAGGTGATATTTGTATAAGACTACTATAGTTTTTTTTTTTTTTCTTGTTTTGATGTAATGACCTAGTTGCCTCGATCAATCCTTGATTGCTTGCTATGATGAGTTTTGTCCCCTCCACCCCAAGCCCCTAATTGTGCTTAGTTAAGGTCATGAGCTACTCTAGATCTTAAGTTGATAAAAATTGTGCTATTTACCAATACTAAATATTTATCTTTAATAAACCATGGTTGCTACGCTAGAGATCTAAGTATACATGTAATGTAATATGGCATAGTTTGTGTTTGTGCAATAATTGTATATAGGTGATGGTTTGTATGTTGATGACTAATATGATGCACTTGGCTACAATCTCTCTATTAGGAGTTGAAATGATACTTAGAGTCTTGAAAATGTTTTCTTACTTCCACCACTATCCATTTAGACTGTGGATCTTTATATTTAGTCTTGGACTTTAAAGGGCTATGTTTAGTTGTTCAACTTTACTTTTACTTGTGGTTGGACTTTATGGATCTAGACTTATATGCGCTTGGGACTTTTATGACATAACATCGATGAACATTTAATACAACATTTTCTTTTATCAAAGCTAATGAATGATTTCCAAATATTAAAAATTGGACCAAAAATAATATTTTTTAGAGTTTTGGTAACCTTGGCGTGTTTTACTGAAGTAGAACTTATGGTACGTTATCATTCCCTTTAAATTTCAAGGCATAACTTATATAGCTATTGACTTCAATTTACTCGTTTGAATCATTCTAGTTTGAAGATTTCATCTTCAATCATCAATTATGTGAGGAAGAAATCAAGGAGAGGTTCAATATAAAAAAAAAAAAATGCTTTATAACATTACTTGGGTGTTTTAGAGATATGTATACATCCTATGACAACCTATTAACATATTTAGGTCATATAAGTGAAACTTAGAAATACTCTAGCTATGCACATGTAATATACTTAACTAAAAAAGAAAAAAAACCATTATCTATTATATTAGCTCTTTCTTTTTCTTTTCCTTTACTATTTTAGCTCATTCAAATAAGTAACTTACCCATCCCTATCCCTAAATGTACATTATAAGGGAGAAAGGTAGAGTAATCTGTTAGATATCTCTCATATATTTTGATGATAACAAAAAGAGAAAAATACTAATGAATCATCATGAATACAAGTATTTAGAAAGTTCTTCAAAAAGTTAAAATTACAAATTGAGGTGCATTTAAAAACTTATTTAGAAGGTTTGAATTAATTAAAAAAGAGATTAGTATGAAAATCTTTAAGAAGTGTTTCAAAAGCCTTTATAAGAATAATTTGTACAATACTTCAAAAACTTGTTTAAAGACTTTAGGAAAAAGAAAATTGATACTCTTTAGAAGGCTATTAAGAGAGTTAGTCTGGAGAAGTAACATGGAAAATTAATTTATATTATATTCAAATTGAATAAGGCCTAGCTCCACTAAATTGAGTGTATTAAGGAAATACACTTAATCCCATTTCACTTAAGATGGAATCAAGATCCTTGGGGATTATTTTTAAGAGAAAATATATTTGGATAAATCAAGATATATACAAAAATGGATAAGGATAAGGTTAATTCAAATTTTGTGGAATTTCAAATTTTGAACATGAGGCTTATCTAGAAGTTACCAATAAAGCATATCTTTTTAAATTCAAATTAGAAGCTTATTTGGTGGTTACAAATTGATGAATATCTGATCTAAACAAGATAAGGAGAGTTATTTTTGAATTTCAAAATGTCGAGATCTTCTTTAAAATATTTAAGGAATTATCTTAAACAACTAACGGTTAGATAAAAGATAATCTTCAAATTTTTTGCCGTTGGAAGATCTCAATATAAAAGAGAAAGGATTCAAAACGTCAAGATACCACTCTGGAAAAAGCTCTCGCAAAACAAAAAGTCTTGGTCAGATTCTATCTTTTGAAAAGTCATAGAAAGTCCTTTAGATACTTCTTTAGAAAGCAGCATTAAAACAAACATTACAATAATCCTTATTTCTCTTTTGAGCGAAATTGCATCAGATTTATACTTTTGCTTTCACTTGTAATTTATAATTCTTATTTGTTGTTTGAGTATTGAAGACAAGTACATTTGTACTCTATGGATTTGTATTAACCTAGACTGTAGAAAGGTTAGATAGATAGAGTAAAGTGTTGAGAAGTCCATGTGTAATGAGTACTTGTAATATTTTATGATTTGATTTAGTGGTTCAAGTATAACAATACTAGTGAAGTAGACCGGGTCCTTAGTAATAGAGCTGAAAGCGAGTATTAGGTAGAAGGTTGAAGCTCTATAAAATCTCAACTCAATTTTTTCCTTCCTTACACTCTTTTAATTTGATTTATTATTTGTTAGGTATTGAATTATTAAAATATCACTGTTTACCAATATAAGTTGTTAAAAGAGATAATTTTATTTTTTCTTATATAAAAAAAGTTTTCAAAAAGTTTAAAGATATTAATTCAACCTACCCCTTTTTGATTTCTTATACGGGATTAACAATTGGTATCAGAGCCTCACTCTAATATCTTCTAGAGTTCAAGATCATGGGTGAACTAAGTTGTAGTTTAACAATTTAGCCTGGTAAGGCATCATTTTTTGATGGAACTAACTTTCCCTATTAGGAATTCACGATTGAGACTTATGTGAAGGCATCAGATTATCAGGCTTAACAAATTATTTTTATAGGAGATCTCAAAGTTCTAGCCATCATTACGTTAAGAGATGATATTACCAAAGTCGAACTCAATTCAAAAGATAAGAATCTTTTGTTAAGTACTATTGCACGATCAGAATTTTATATAATTATTTCTTGTGTTACAACTAAAGATATTTGGGACACTTTGGTATAAACCTATGAAGGCACATAAACAATCAAGGATACAAGAATCAACTCGTTAGTCCAACAATATGAAACAATTTGAATTCTCCTTATTGAAGAAATCAAAGACTCTTTCAATAGATTTATTGCTATAACTAATGAACTGTCTTCTCTTGGTAAAATTATTTGTGATGTAGTATGGTATGCAAGGTACTAAGGATTCTTCCCAAAATTTGAAATGTAAAGAAAACTATCATAAAAGAAGCTTTTGATCTAAAGACATTAACCTTAAGTCAATTGTGTAGCAAGCTCATGGCATATAAAACTGATTTTCTCAAATCAGAAAGTACTTTAGAGGATATGAAAAAGAAGGCTACAACACTTAAGGCCAAAGAAGTAGAAGTTGATTTAGACAATGATGATGATGACGATGAAGAGGTCACATGGTTGGTAAGACATTTGAACATATTGCTCAAGAAAAGAGGTAAGAAATCATATAGCTCTAACAATTTTAAATCTAACAAGCATTAAAATGATGTAAGAAATGGTATTAAAGAAAAGAAAGAAGTTATTTGTTACGAATGCAAAAAAACTGGGCACATTAAATATGAATGTCCACTACTTTTGACAAAGCTCCGTAAATACAAAAAAGAAACAACAAGGCTTGCTAGCAATATAGAGTGATTTAGATGAGTCAAAGTTTGAGGAAGAAGGCTCGGATGGTAAAGTTGATGAAGCAAATTTATGTTTGATGGCACATTTTGAAGTAAGTTCTGAATCTGAATTTGAATCCAATAAAGATTATATACCTAATGCTATTTGTGCTGAAATCAGTAAATTATTAAAAGCACTTTTAAAAGCCAATGATAAGATTTCAAAAGTTGAAAATGAAAACAAAACTTTAAAGGATGAAAAACAGGCTCTCATTCAAACAAACAAGCTTCTGGTTGAAGAAAATGATTTTTTGAAAAATGATTTTGAAGGTTTACATGTTCAAGAGAAGATTTAGTAAATGAAAATCTTATTTTGAAAGAATAGATCGAAAGTTTGAAAAATTGTGTAGAAAATTTATCTAAGTCAATAAAAAATACATTTCAAAAGTTTGATGAAAGTAATAAAAAGTTATCAATGTCGATTTCTAATCAAAGAATGGATAATTCAAAATTTGGACTTAGTTTCAAATTTGGAGATACATGTAAGACAAAGGGAGTGAAAATCAACA
Source organism: Lumnitzera littorea (assembly GCA_024138015.1). Taxonomy (NCBI): domain Eukaryota; kingdom Viridiplantae; phylum Streptophyta; class Magnoliopsida; order Myrtales; family Combretaceae; genus Lumnitzera; species Lumnitzera littorea. The sequence goes on along the minus strand of JAMXBB010000005.1, from coordinate 57,210,824 downwards.
AAAATTCAAAGAAAAGGATAAAGGCAAAATAGTTGAAACTTTCAAAAGGTACAATAGACAGTGTTCTCAAAACAAAGATAAGTATCCTTTAAGAGAGTACAATAAAAGGTTGTATAGAGGGTATATTAGAGATTACCCAAAGCAAAATTAAAGGCGTATGGTAAGCAATAGGTATAATTATTCTTCTCTCTATGCATATTTCTTCTATAACAAGTTGGGTCATATTGAAAAATATTGTTTTTATAAAAATTGCAAGCTTAATAAAAACCAAGTAAATGCAAATAATATCACAAGCTTGAATTTTAAATGATCCAAGCTTGTTTAGGTTCCTAAGAATTTTTAATCGTTCTTTTAGTGATTGTAGGTTACGGGGCAAAATTTAATTGGAGACATTTCTTAATCAATAAAGCCTCATTGGAAGTGAAAGTATGGAATGAGCAATATAAGCAAACTTGGTAATCTTATTCTATATTTTTATTTTGCTTTTCATGTTTTGTTTCATTATTGATCATAATAAATAATTGGTATCATTTTGAGGGGGAGCTCTTTTTATGTTTTCATAAAGAGAGAAAGAAAGATGTTGAAATTTGTTTCTTTTTAAGAAAAACATGGCATTGATCTATTTTCTTAGGGGGCAGAAGTGTTATCATATTTTTCCTTTATAAAAATTAGTTATCCTCTCACAAGAAATTGAGGGAGAAAAGTTCTTCAATATTTTTATTATAAAAATATATAGATATTTTTTATGATAAGAAAAAAGGGGAGAAAGGCCATAAAAACAATTAAGTATTGAACATAAGCAAGCAAACATGACAGCCTAACAATTTGAATAATATATCATTATTTCTAAATAATGTTTCTTTCTTACCATTTATGTTAAATATTGAAATGTTACATGTTTTTAGACATATGTATGTTTTGTTATTATAAAAAAGGGAGAGAATGTTAGATATCTCTTATGTATTTTGATGATAATAAAAAGAGAAGAATACTAATAAATTATCAAGAATGCATGTATTTAGAAAGTTCTTTAAAAAGTTTAAAATTACAAATTAAGGTGCATTTAGAAACTTATTCAAAAGGTTTGAATTAATTAAAAAAGAGATTAGTATGAAAATCTTTAAAAAGTGTTTCAAAAGCCTTTATAAGAATAATTGGTACAGTACTTCAGAAACTTATTCAGAGACTTTAGAAAAAAGAAGACCAATACTCTTCAAAAGGCTATTCAGAAAGTTGGTCTGGAAAAGTAACGTAGAAAATTAATTTATATTATATTCAAATTAAACAAAGCCTAGCTTTACTAAATTGAGTATATCAGGAAAATGTACTTAATTCTGTTTCAATTAAGATGAAATCAAGATCCTTAGAGATTATTTTTAAGGAAAATATATTTGGATAAATCAAGATATATATAAGAATAGATAAGGATAAGGTTAATTTAGATTTTGTGGAATTTCAAATTTTGAACATAAGGCTTATCTAGAAGTTAGCAATAAAGCACATCTTTTTAAATTCAAATTAAAAGCTTATCTAATGGTTACGGATTGATGAATATTTGATCTAAACAAGATAAGGATAGTTTTTTTTAAATTTTAAAATGCTAATATCTTCTAAAAAATATCTAAGGAATTATCTTAAATAACTAACGATAGGATAAAAGATAATCTTCAAATTTTTTGCTGTTAAAAGATCTTAATATAAAAGAGAAAGGCTTCAAAACATCGAGATATCACTCTGAAAAAAGCTCTCACAAAACAAAAAGTCTTAATTAGATTCTACTTTCAGAAAAGTCACAAAAAGTCCATTAGATACTTCTTTAAAAAGTTGCATTGAAGCAAACATTACAACACTCATTATTTCTCTTTTGAGTGAAAGTGCTTGGGATTTATGCTTTTGTTCTCATTTGTAATTTATAATTCTTACTTGTTATTTGAGTGTTGAAGATAAGTACATTTATACTCTGTAGATCTGTATTAACTTAGATTGCAAAAAAGCTAAATAGACAGAGTAGAGTGTTGAGAAGTCTATATGCGATGAGTGCTTGTAATCTTTTTTTATTTGATTTAGTAAATCAAGTGAAATGGCACAAGTGAAGTAGATTGGGTCCCTAGCAGTGAAACTAGAAGAGAGCAGTAGGCGGAAGGCCAAAGCTCTATAAAATCTTAGCTTGATTTTATCCTTTCTTATACTCTTTTAATTTGCTTTATTATTTGTTGCATATTGAATTATTAAAATATTACAATTCATCTTGTGAGAATATAATGATCGCATAAACTGAGCTATAATATTGGTGTGTGTACATAATTGGTCATCTGTAATGGTTTACTAATAATATCTCAATCTATTTCTATGATTAATGAGTTCCTAAAGAATTTATATGAGTTTAAGTCATATTGAGTAAGTGTATACAAACCATTTACAATATAAGTTTTACAAACACACAAAAGAATCCAAGGGCAAATCTAGTGTACTTAGAAGGCACTTATTAAGTTCAAGTTTAAGCTAGTCTTATTTTTTTACAAAGAAATCACTTTATGAGTTTATGGCGTAATTTTGGTTAAAGTGGTTAAACAAACCATTCAAAATCAAGTACAGTTAAGTTGCACATCAATATAATATTCAAAAATCCAAAGTTGTGCCTTCTCCTCAAAAATGCTAATAATGCTAAATGCTTGAGCTCCTCGAGAAAAGCTTAAAAATAGCTAGGGATGTAAATGGAGTGGGATTGGAACAAATCATAGGAATGTAAAATCCATCTCGTTACATTAATAGGGTATCTTAACCCATCTTAAAACTATATAGGGTTCTTAATCTTATACCTAAAGCCCACCTTGCTACTCTAATAAGGTACCTATCAGACCCATTTATTGTTATTATTTTTTACCAAATGACCATTTTTTTCTTCATTACTTATTATGTGAGATATTGGTCTGCATTATTTACAAAACATGAGTAATACAATGAAGATTAAGGAACACATTTGTTGTATCCTCTTCATTTTATATATCTTGTCAAGGCATCAATGAAGCATCTAGTAGCATTATTATACAATAAGTTTAATAATTTATGTAGCCTCTACCTTGACTTTGCTAAGTGTTTTGGTTTTAAGAATATGGTCAATATTTATTAGGGTCAGGTAAAAAAACTGTGAATCGTAAATTGAATTGAAAAATTGGTTTTTTTTTTTTTAAATGAACCGTTTAATTTATGGTTTGATTCATTTATGTATAAATGGTTTGCAGTTTGGTTCGGAAAAGTAAACCGAATTTAACCATTTAGTTAAATAAAAAAAAATTATACAATTATTTTGTATATTTTTATATTTTTTTTCCATCAATCTTTATATAGTTCATTAAAATTTTCATATCTTATTATTATTTATCATAATTTTATATTAATTATTAATATTAAGTTAAATAAATTCCATTTAAAATTTTATATTTATTAAAGTTAAAAATGTTTAATAAAAATTTGATATAAATGGTTCGAAATTAGATTCAAAAAATTTATGAATCGAGTTATATAGTTAGGTTCGACTTAAAAAAAAAAAAAAAAAACCAAACAATTATATTAGGTTCAGTTTGGGGTGAACTGTGTCGAACTCCTAATGTTTATATTAGATATGTTAGTTATTTAACTATTTCTCTTTATCATATAATAAATACATAACCATTTTTTTTTTAGCTGATTAAAAAAAAAAAAGAAGAAGGAGAAATCTCACATAGGTACATATTTATAAATATTAATAGAAAATAGTAAATATAATCAAAATTGTTATCATATTTGTTTTCATCTATTTATTATTTCAAGTATTAAAAATTTTAATTAATATTATATTATTAAATTATTATTTTTATTAGATAACATATTTCTCATTATGTTTTCTAAAAATCTCATAACTTATTCAAAAATCCTAATAAGTTTTTAGTTGTATTTTAAAATCTTATTTGATTTTAACTGGATGGAATAAATTGTACGGATTGAATACTGGGGTTCATCCTGCAGATAGTGCATCCCACGCGGTCCATCCACGTATGACCTCCATTTGGCGCACTTCACAAAATTTGAGAGCTTAACTTGTCTCACTCATTCGATTACTCTCGGTTAGTGATCGTGAGTGCAGCCGTCCCTCCGCCCTCTCCCTTCGTCCCTCTCTCAGCAGTCATCTGTCTCTCTCTCTCCGCAGAATGATCATTTTTTTTCCTCCTTTTTCTTCTTATCTATCTTTAGTGCCTCGTATCCCTATGGAAATTGCTCATCCACCGTTAACAAAGCAGTATTTCCAAAATTCTCATGCTACGTATAATTTTATAGACTCTGTGAGCAATCGCTCATTGTTAATATGAATTTCCATGTAGATAACGAACTCTTGATTTCCACTTATGATGAAATTTGTGCTGTGCATTTGGCCTCTACGTTAGATAGATTCATGACTGTATCATAGTGAAAACTTAAAAAGAACACATAGCTTTCGGTTTGTGAAATTAAATGAATTGAACTCCGATTTCTTGTAGCATGATTAATAATTGGAAATTGTTAATTTAATTTCCTATATATTTGTAATTGCATTATTTCAAGGTTGAAAGATGGATGAGTACTTGCAATACATGAAGACTTTGCGCTGTCAGATGAACGGTAATCCTTATTTCTCTGTCTTAATAAGTTGAAATCGAAATTGTGAATTGGTTCATACATAAATCTGCATTAACTGTTTTCTCACTTAATAAAAACCTATTACAACAGATGTGGAGGATCAGGCGGCCAAGATTTCCTTCGAAGAGCATATGCAGATCACTACTATTCAAATTCTTGAAAAAGACCTTGCTGCAGGTTTTGTCCTATCTCTTTCTAGATTCCGCTCCATTGCCTTGGAAATATTGCCTCTTTTTATGAACATATATGTTTTGTTCATGATGAAAAATGAAGGCACAATTTAGCCAAACTGTTCTTGGTTGGATTATCTGTCTGCCGCTTATTTGCAACCTAACACTATGTTAGATCAGATTTTTATTTTGTCCCTAATTATCCGGAGTTCTTCCTCATTGCATCTCTTGGATATGTCTTGCTAGCTTAGCCTGCAGGGCATATCTTTACATAGAGTGTAGAATAAGATTTGAAGTAGACATCAAATTGCCCTTGTCAGCGCACTATAAAACTCAGTTTAGGAACCTTCCGACATTCTGTTATATTGATCTATTTCTGGCCTCAAACTACATGTTAACTTCCTTAAATTTTATTGCAGCGCATGATATATACGTGTGAAGCAAAAGAAATTTTAATGCGATCTTGAATGTATCAGAAAGTTTGTATCCTTTCAGAGAATGTTGGTTCATTACAATCCAATGACAAACATTAGGTCATGTAATCAACAGGATACTCAATGTGATACTATTCCTTGATGAAATCCCTCATCTTGTATGGAAATAATGGGAAGGTATGTGTCATTACAGTCTTAGTAATCACATAACACGAAAAGCAGGAAGGGTAAAATTGTCATTAGAATATTAGTGTTAGTGGCTTACTCTATAAATGGTGGTAGGTAGTGAATACAGAGTATTCTGGATATTTTTCACAGGATTGGTTAGTGACATTTTGAGCTGGTGCTCATGGAACTTGGTGAGCTTTTACTCTTGTCTCTCAATTAAAGAAATTAAGATTTGTAAATACAATTCATACATCAATCAATACAAAAATTCATTCATTTTTCTCTTATTCGACTCCGTTCTGTTCACATTTCTTTGTCCTTCAATTTCTGGACTGCACTTGTTCTCACCATGACGCGATTAGAGACTGGGGTTGAGGAATTGGAGAAATCGGTGTCTGAGTTGCGACAAGATTTGACGGAAGTTAAACTCCATGTGGCTACTATGGATCGTGACTTGAAGGAGTTATCCAACAGCGTTGCAGCATTACGTGGTGATGCTTCCATTCACAATTCCTTGCATGCAAAAATTTTTGGAAAATGCTTCGCAGTCATCTCCTTCTGAGAAGGACTTTCCAGGTGATCACTCTCTGATTTCGAAGGCTATCGACAAAGCTCTGATCGAAATTCCTTCTCACGTTCTTCAAGGCGAACACTCCCGAACTGGTGTGACTCTTGGTTCCGACATTCCTCCTGCCATTTCTCCGGCGGCTGACTTTCCGGTTGGTGACCAGAAACGTCGCGGTGTGGACGAACTTCATCAGCTTCTTGCTCATCGCATGGACCTTCCTCTCTTTGATGGATCTGATCCAGCATATTGGATCGCAATGATAGAACAATATTTCAAGGTGAACCGGATTTGTGAAGCACGCAAAGTGGCTATGGCTTCCTTGTGTATGATGGGTGAATCCGTCCATTGGTTGAAGTTTCTTAAATTACGTGTTCTTCATCTTACCTAGCCAGTGATGAAAGAGGAGTTGATGCGCAAATTTGGTGGGCTATCTATGGCTAATCCATACAAATGTCTCTCTCAACTTCGACAAATTGCCTCTATCAATCAGTTTATAGGTGAATTTGCATTTTTGATGTTGCAAGCTCCACCAATGAGCGAATCGTAGTTACTTGGATATTTTCTAGGAGGATTGCGAGAAGAAATTCAAGTAAGATTGGACACACTTACTCCTACTTCCCTTGAAATGGCAATCGATTTAGCAAAGAAAGTGGAATGGAAATTTACCTATGGAATTGTTTTGCTTTCCTCTACTGATCAAGGTGTTGGACACCTTAGTCCTAGGGGTGATATTAGTAGAAATAAATCTTTTTTTGTGAATTCTTATCGGCATTCTTCTACTATTACTTTGGTGAACCCACATTCTTTTGCTGCACCCTCCATCAGTGATACTTCTTCTGCTAAGGACAGTGTTCCCTTGCATACTGCTGTTCGCACTCAAGGACTGCTATAGAATGAATCTACTGCTTCTACTTCTCACAATCATTAGAAGGATGGATGGAGGAAAACTCACAGTCAGAAGCAACTGTCCAATGCAGAGTTTCATGATAAATTAGCTAAAGGTCTTTGTTTTAAGTATAATCAACTGTATTGTGACTGATGGTTTTGGACGAGAATCCTGATTCGGGTTGTGTGTGGGAATGCAATGATGAAACTGATTATTTGCATCCAACATCACCACCTGTCAGCAAAGGGGTTGGTTAGTGGCTTATCTTTGGTTCACAAAATTCTATCCTTGAGGACAAGGACAGTCTTGGGGGGGGGGGGGAGGAATTGATATTATACCTTGGTGAAGTCTCTTATATTGTATGTGTATAATGGGAAGGGTATATGTGCCATTACATAGTCTTAGTAGTCACATAACATGTAAAGCAGGAAGGGTAACATTCTCATTAGAGTATTAGTGTTAGTGGCTTACTTTATAACTAGTGGTAGGTAGTCAATAAGGAGCGTTCAAGACATTTTTCATGAAATTGGTTAATTATATTGTGAGCCAGCGGTCATGGAATTTAGTGAGCTTTTGCTTATGGCTCTTAATTAGAGAGATTAGAGTTTGTTGTAAATACAATTCATACATCAATTCAATAAAAAATTCATTCATTTTTCTCTTATTCCACTGTTGGAATCTATCACAATACAAGTGCCTGTGCGATAATTTTGTGTTGATCTAGATAATTGTGGGTTTATTGATCCTTTTTTATAATGTTGGATAAAAGAAATTAATGTGGTCTTTGTACAAATGTAACTTGCCATTGACAAGCGAGCCTTGTTAAGTCAATCATATTCTACCTGAAAAAGTGAATCATCACTGAAAGGTCTTCCTTTTCCATGGTCAAAACGGGGATGTTTTGGCATTCCTATGTTCCATAAAGCATTAGATCTATTTATTCGAGTGAAATCACTTTGCTATTATGGTCATACGTGCTGTATCATTCATGGTTATTGGTTATAATCTCGTGTTGATGACAGATATCTCTAGCTGTTGCCCAATCCATATGCATATATCAGGGATGATCGATTTTTTAATCTGTTAAAACTGGATCTTTGGTCAGAAGCTATCAAGCAGACTTATTAACATTTCTTTTTGAGTTCCTTATTTTTCTGAAACTTTGCTAGGTCAATTCTGATTGCTTTTGCAGCTAAAGCTGAGTTGGTAAAAGTTGAAGGAGAGAGAAAGCAATTGATGGAAGCCAAAGGTCACTTATGCTCTCAAATATTGGAGAAAAAACGAAAGCTTGCCTCCTTGGAATCTGATGCCTGCACTCTGGCACAGGTACCGTTGTTATAACATCTCTGTGGTGAGGTTGAGGCAGATTAAGTGTATGCCTTTTAAGAGAACATTAGGAATGTTTTCTGTAACTAGCATATGATCACTTGTCTTATTTACCTGATTGCTGATATTTTTTTAAATGACTTTCAAGTTCATTGAGTTGCTGTACCTAAGATAATATCAAATCATTGCTGCTATCTCTTGCTGCCTTCTTGTCGTCCACTGCATTTCACTTATCCTAACAAGTTGGTGCTACATCCATCCTAGGAAACATTAATGTTTTAAGTGCATTGTGGTTCATTATTGTCTTAAATCATTGCTTGCCGAGTATGCTTTGTCCATTTTCTTACCAAGTTTTTCATTACTTTGATGTTCTGCATAAATAATTATCTTTAGATGCAAAATATGTTGATTTGCATTCAATATCACTGCTGCATGTTGTGAAAAGCTTTGAAAAAAGCCATGATAGCATAGGCCACGGTAGTAGAGAATAGAATTTTTTTTTTCCCCAAAATTTTAGAACTTAATTTACAGTTTTTGAAAATTAGAGGATCTGATTACAAGAATCTCAAAACTTTTAGGACTTTTGGTGCATATTTTTGCCTAATTAAAAAACGAAATAAAATATATAAATAAAATAAAGCTGAATTAGAGTTCAGAACATGCCTGCCTTAATGGTGGCGTGACCCATGGTCAAGCTGCTGATTAAACCACCACTTGTGGCCGTGGGTCTTGATAACATGGCTATTGCAACGGTCAAACAATCTCTTGAAGGACTCTGGTTGACCCAATTGCCTATTGCTTGATACTACCATTAATGAATTTGTAGATATTCGTTATGTGATTTATTTCTCGTTTAATACAGACTTTGGAGCTGATTCAGCATGAAAAAATCAGCTTATCGGCCAAACTGGTAGAGAAAAGGTTGCCTTCAGCTTGCTTTGATACTTGATCTTGATTTTACTTAATGGCATATGATTTGTACATTTAGCATCTAAGATTAATCTTCCGCACCAAGGTTCACCTTCACATGGAAAGGCTAATATATGTGATCTTCAAACTCAAACTTCAGAAATCACTAGATAGTCTACAGTGGTCTGCTGGATGCTACATCTGAAAATATGTATGTCATTGTTCTTTTGCCTTCAGCAACTACTACAAGGAGGTTGCTGAGTTCATGGACACCAAACTTCAACATCTACAGGTTAGCTTGTCAAAACCAATCCATGGTTCTGTTACATTCCATGGGATACTCTTCGAGTATAATTCCTTGAATTGGCAGTTCTCTCTTTTGCTTTATGCAGGATTGGCTTGATGGTCAAAGACCTCTTGTTGATCTAGGTGAATGAATGGTGGTACTTTCCTTTCCTTGTGAAATATACTGTGATGCCACACTATGAACTGTTTCTTAAACTCAAATATAACTCAGTTTATATGATTTTAAGCCTTAGGCAGCTGATATATTCATCATTGCAGCTCGTATGGATAGAATTTTACTTCAGTATCGTATGGATGCTTTTATATTTTTTTATCTCCTTTATAAGATATAATTCATTTTTCTTCCTTACAAAATGTTAATCTAAGCCTTTGATCCTGCAAAACACTTTAAAAAAAAAAAAGACAAAAATTTGGCTGCATAAAAGAGGTACAGAAATTGTACACTATAAGAGACATAAAATGTTCATTGTTTGATCTTGAAGCAACGATTGGATAACAATGAAATTGATGAGTGTTCCTCAAACTTATTTTTTTCCCCTACAAGATGGCTGTGTATTATGACACCTGTTTTGCTGGAGTGCCAAGCAGCTTCCTGTACTTTCCTGTGGTATTTTCTAATTTTAAAATCCTGTTTCTTAAGGAGCCACATTTCCTAATATACAGTATTTAATCTTTTTTTCTATTTTATGCTTTATTTGTCGTGCTTTAATGATTTGCTTTTCTTTGTAAAGTTTTCATGGAATGAGTGGTTTGAAACAAAATTATTTAGCTTTTCAAATGCAAAATGCCAAAGATTTCTGTGGAATGCATAAACTGTTGCCTTTGATATTGCACATCTGAAATAATTGTCTATAACTTAGGTTCATGATTTCATCAAAATTTAGGTTCACGATTACGAATTATATAAGAGTCAGAGGAAATGAAAAGACTCTGTTAGTGTGACCTGGGGCCTTCTGTACTCAACATGGACATATCTACATTTCCTACAAGTAGATAAATATTTCCTGTGTAGTCTGTGTAAAGATCGAACTTTGTACTGGCAGATTAGATTCTAAAGAAGGTTGGGTATCAATATGGAGCAAACAATAATTTTTCATATTTCTCTTAAGCAAAGGATGGAAAGAATTTAGCTATTAACCCCATCCCAGCATTGCAAGTAACTGAAAATTGAATCACGTTCTTCCTCTAACCTGACTATTGCAATCAGATAGTCCTTTTACTTATCTTCTTTGCCAAAATTACACCATCGGGCTTACCCCAAAAAAAGAAAAAAGAAGAAAATTTACACTAAAGAAAAAGTAGGGGTCAACGAAAGTTGGTATTTGCCAATAAACACCATTCAGCAGAACGGAAAGTCAAGGTGCAACAGTTGCTGAATTTACCCCAGAAAAGATTGCAGGTTAGCTATCATCTTAATCATTTCTCTAGTGTCCAACCATTGCGGGTAATTTTGAAAATTTAGAAAGTCTCATTAAACTTGAGTAGTTCATGAGGAAAAGTAGTCAGAGACAAAGAGGAAGGTTTAGCTACAAAGTACCCTCAAGCTTTGTGTAGGAACATTCAGGGTCTATTTTCTAAAGGGATGTCTTTATCAAGAAGTTAAGCAATAAATAGATAATTAAAGAAGCATGAAGGTTTATGGAAGCGAAACTGATGAAAACACATGCCAAATGTAGCCTTAATTGTCAAATGTAAAGGTATGCTACATTAAAACACATTTCATCAGCTGTTAAAGGCAAGATACCGATTATAGTAGTTTGACACCCAAAAGGGGAAGAAAAAGATATCATCGATGCTTTTTTTGAATATCACTTTCTATTAGCTTGTGCATGGAAAGTTGAAAATGCTTCTTTCTAAGTTTCTTTTAGTTATTTAGTGATATTATAATTTCCTAGACTGAGAAAGTGTTTATCTTGCCTTGTATGTGCTTGACATACACTTGCAGTGAAGTGTACTTCAAGTTTCAAATAGTTTCTTTGAGTTAGTCTAAGTTTGCTAAGCATGATTCAGTTACATGTACTGGTGCAGAACCGAGCGTGATAGAGGGTCAAAGCAGGACGTATTGCAATCTAATTCAGTCTGCTCCAGATTTACCCGAGATGGGTAAGCTGCCTTGGGTTCATACCTTACACATCCGTATGTTAATATAGCTTTCAAGAAATTCTTTTGTATATTTTTCTCTCTCTCTTTGATCCATCGATCCTTCTAAACTACGAGGTAAGCTCTGCTCCATCTTTTGACCATATAAAACAATGTGCATGCAGCCATAGGATGAGGTTTAGCGTGTGGAAATTGTGGTTCGTTGCATTATTGCCTAATTCCTTTCTTCTTGACGGCATCAATTTTTAAAAATTTAAACAAAAAATAAAAAAATAAGAAGAAGAAGAAGAAAGAATACATCCACTCCACCTGCTAGTAAGTTTAGATTGGGTTAGAGAAATTGCATGCATTGGATCACACTAAATTATCAACATAAAACCACAAGTCTATCAATTAAGTTATTAGATTTGATAGCTCGATTTGAACACAGTATGGCACCAAAGTGAGAGTTCATTGTGCCAACATTTAACCGTTATTAAATTAACTGGTCATCATATCAGCTTTCAAGTGATGTCCGTCTTCAAAAGACAGATTCCGATGGTTGTGACCCTAAATAAATAGAAAATTAGGTGGTTTTGTTCTTGTATACGATCTAAGCATTGGGGGAATAAAAGAAGAGGTTATCGTTCAGCTAACTCTGCAACACAAGTAATGAAAGTCCATTTACCAATTCAAGTCTTATTACCAGTCTAACCAGAAAGTTATACAATGAATATAAATCTAAAAATCACAATGTAGTCGTACTAGCCAACTAAACATGCTCACAATTATTTAATTAGGCCTGATCTCATGTGCGGAATAATCTTCAATCCTAATTTACTAAACCATGAAACACGTTAATTTTAGTGTACTTGGCTTTGGGATGGGAATCACCTTCAAGTGGCTATAGCAGCATACGTAGTGGCATGACGCTACATCAGCATATCTATTGACTATTGCTGGCTCACAAGCCTCTAGACGTGGACGTAAAATGGTATTGCGTGGGCTTTAAAGGGTGATATCTATCATTTTAAAGCCGTGTTTACAACATCATCATCCAACAACACATAAAAGCAGATCTTTTCCAAGTTTGTTAAATTTAATTTCTAGCTTATATCATCAAGTACAAACATGATTGAGAAGAAATGTCATCTCAACTCAAGATCAATGCACGTATATGTTTATAAACATGCTAAAAATTATTAAGTATTTCACCAAAAATCGATGTCATGTTCTAATTATCTTATATCATTTTGTTGTATGGAAATGTGCTAAAAATGGAATTTTGGTTCTATTTCATTTTTTGTTTGGAAGTACTTTTAGAAAATAAAATTGTGTTTCCTTAAAATCAGTGATATTAATAGGACTTTTTAGATATAAACTCTTAAGCTTGTGTTGACCTAATTAGGCTTATAGCCTAGGTCGTGCCTCTTTAGATTCAACCTTCCTATCTTTACGGCCAACCTCAGTTTAGGCCCGTTATATGGCTTATCCAGCTACAATGGTCATCAATGGCTAGGAGACTGTAGATAAGGATGAGCAACCAAGTCAACAATTATCTCTAACATTTGTAGACTACATCGTACATCGTAACTCTACTACCCAATACTTGCGGATGTGGCTTCTACTTGCTAACTCATCTTAAACTACTAGCTTTATATTTTTATAAATACAAGACCATCACCTAATGATAAACTACTTAATACTTTGTACACTAGAGTTTACTAGTTACATTTGAGTACTTTTACTCTCTTTATACACCAATCTAACTTAAGTACTAGAGTGGTTATGCTGAGTAACCTCCTAATGCTACTCACTGTTTATTATCTTGCAAGCTTACACAATAATGTCAAACCCAATCTTAACCAATCTCCACTAGCCAAAACCTAATGACAACATTTGATGCTGTTTGTAGGAAATAAAATCTAATCTCCTACTAGAATATACATTAGATACTTAACCAAACGCTACCTTTAATTGCCAACACATCTTGCATCAACAACCTTGAGAAGAACCGGTTAGTGGATAACTAACTTACCAATGACCAACTCTCGGCTAAAGAGATGCTTAAATAGCTCTTGGGAGTGCTCAGAGCACCTGCTTAAGGAATTTGCTACCTAAAACAAGTTACTCCATGCTTGCCTTAAGAAAGTCGAGAGGTGTAGTGCATAGACCCATTCTCTTGAAGCTTTTAATGCCTATACTGGGCATAACAACCAACAGTAGTAGCTAGAAAATGGTAGGGATTAACTACTCGATCCCTAATATAGGAATAGCAAGCGCGATCCATAGCCACTTACAATTGCGCCTTTGTTGGCAATGAGTAAGTAGCTGACTCTTATGGAGTACCAGCACACTTTATAGCACATCAAGCTTACTTAATAGATAATGCTGACCTCAACAAGCTTCGTGCGATAGTAAAAAGGCTCTTTGAGTAGTAAGAGAGCAAGGCAGTTGACAACATTGGGCTGGTCGCCAATAATAAAACGTCCATCACTATGGATGTCTAAGATGAAGTGTTGCCTTTAATCAGTAAGCTCCATATCCTGAACTAGTACAACGTCACTAGTGATCCTAATAATCACCTTCTCTACTTCCATACCCTCATGAACCTCTGTGGTTATGGGGATGCCATTATGTATAAGGTTTTCCTAGAAACTTTGAGGAAAGTAGCTTGGATGTGGTTTAACCACTTAATTAAGAACTCTATTGGCTCCTTCGATGAGCTAGCACAGAGGTTCAGTCTCCATTTTAGGGTTAGTAAGCCCCTGTCTAAGGACACCTTGTCCTTGTACTTGATAAGGTAGAGAGAAGGAGAGACATTAAGGGAATATCGACTTGGTTCAATAATGCGGTGGTTGAAATCCCTTAGTTGGATGAGGGAATAGCAGTATATACTGCCTAGCTTAGCATAAAACCTATAGGAGACTTCTTCCATTCATTTGCGAAGAGCAAGCCAAAGACTATGGCTAAATTTTAGAAGAAGGCCTAGAAATATATGGACTAGGAAGATAACATTTACGCTAGGCATGACACCAACTAAGAGAGGTTGGGTGAGAAGAAGGACAAGGAAATATTGTTCATGAAGGATTGCCTCACTGGTAAGGCACCGAGCATAGTTTAGGGGGAAGGCTTTGCTAGTAAGAAGCACTAAGTGGGTAGAACCCACTTCCACCTCCCATTTATATACAACATACCCCTCTAAATCGACCTATCACCTAGGTCTTTATCAAGGTGCAGAATAGAGGCTTGTTGCAAAAGCCTCCTAAGATGAAGGGGAACCCCAATCATTAGAGTTCGGATAAGTATTGACAATTCCACGATGACCACGGCCATACCATAAAGGAGTGCTTCTAGAAAAAGAATGTAATTGAATATGCTATTTAAAGCAGCTTCTTCGACAAATACTTGACCTAGTAGAGGAACGATGACTATTTTGATAATGATGAAGATAGGGTGCCTCAGAGGTGGCTTCTTCCTTAGCCTTTTTCTCCTTGTTTAGTTTCTAAGAGAGCTGAGCCTTAGTCCTTTAGTCGTCCTCTAGCTAAGTGTTTAGTTCGATAGCTTGCTTGGTTATCTTCTCAACATTGGCTCGACCCTGCTCTACATCCTATAGCTTTACCTTAAGCATAGTCATCTACACATAAGAGTGTCTCAAGCATCGGTTAACCTTGCTAAATTTTTCGTAAAATTTGTTAGAGGCAGACGTTATCTCTCTTAAGCCCTTATGTGCACTAAACAACCCCTTACGAAGTCCCTTTACCTCATTGAGTAGTGCATTGTAGTTATCAAGTCAAAGCAACACTTGGCTATGGTATTGCAAAGAAACACATGAACTATGACCAAAGTAGTGTCAACAAGGACAGATATCAATTTAAAGAGATGAAGACTTACCTGTCGAATGAGTGAGCTTAAGTGACCCACCATCTCTATAGGAGCATCCCTTTCCATAATCGATAGGTTTTCGGGGATGGTTGAGTTGTTAGGGGTATACAATCCCATTGAGGCTTGGAGGTTGAGATCATGGTGGCATAACGGAATGTCGTTGCTATGACTCTCCAACTTCAACCTTAGGAGCTTCCCCTTAGCCTTCATAGTCTCAGATTCGCTCCCCCAATGACGTACTATATGAGTCCGGCATTATCCCTAGACATCGAAACTTGTTCAAGACTTCATAAAAAACATCCTTAAGGTCATTAATACATCTATAAGGGTGACCCAAAGGCCAGTTGTATACGTTCGATTGACTGATAAACTCCCTCTACTTCTTCATCTTCTTCCTCTTAAGGGCCTTATCCTTTTTAGTGTTTGGGGCCTTCCTCTTCTACCCTACTACCTCCTTTGGGGTATTGGCCTTGGCTACCTCCTCCTCACACTTGCTAAATGGAGGAAGCATCACTATGTTTAGCTTATTGGTACCGATAGAGTCATTAACCATTATTATGGGCATGGAGGTAGGGATAGAATCAATGGAAGGAATGACTGTACTCACAAGCTCAATAGCTAATGGCTTTGTAGGGGGACCAAAAAGGGGAATAACTTAAGGCAAAGCATTTAGCTTAATCTTACTCATCTCCCTCATCCTTGTCCTCAGCCCCATAACTTTACCCTTAAGGGCAACAGTCTTAGTTAGTGGCTGTTGGCTGTATTCTGCTAAGATGCTGCCTTAATAGCTCAAATGCTGACAGATAGGGTATTTCCTTGGCCATTTTCTTGCTTATGAAAGATCAAACAAGCATTATCAACATAAGGAAAAGGCATGACACTTACTCATAAAACTTAGCTGTGACTAGTACGGGCATGGAGGATCCTCCCACTCCTAAAAAAATTGTTAGATGAAACATCGCTTCAAGTAGGCCTACATTGGCATAATGGAAGAGGTGACTTGCAATGAGGACAAACCTATACCTTCCAATGGCTTACTTAGGACGGCATTCATGATAGCCTTCTCCATACTTGGGAACAACTTGCACATCAATTGAAAATAATGCCTCTACACTGTTTCCCCAACATTGATCTCTTTGCCCTCCCTCAAAGCCATGAAGGTAGCAATCTCTCAAGCTACCTCAGCATCATTCGAGAGGAGTGCCTTTTGGGTCCTAAGCAATTCTACCACTATGAACTTGTCTTACTAGTTTTTCACCAACGAGTCTAAGTCCCCGAATAGCTTCTTCTTAAGGCGGTTCTAGAGGTAGATCCACCTACTAAGATTCTTCCATAAATAAAAGTTGTTGAAGAGCTCAAGTGTAGCTCTTACCACCAAATACTCACATAAGGCTTAGAAGGCCTTTAGTAACCTTTACCCATTTGGAGGAATTAGATAGGGACAACAGCGATAGTAATCGAATGACTAATTTTCAAAGGCGACGAAGGGCAAGTGCATCCTATGTTGTAGAGACTCTTCATGCACCGTAAATACCATGTAATTGAGTCACCTGCTCATTCGATCATGGTAGCTACACCACTAAGCTAGGAAACTCACCTATGACAAAATTTTAAAGAACCCAATTGATGGCAAATGATTTGCTCTTGCTCCACCTATTGTTCAAATTCTTGCTATTGTCCACCATATCGTAAACATCAATAGCTACCTCTAGATGCTCCGGTAGATACTTGTCTCGAGGGATGGCCCTTATTATAGTTGCCTTATCGAATGCCTCCAATTACCTTTATGTCTCCTTATCCAATTATGCTAGTAAGGTTGAAGCCTTCTGGTCCCTTCGTGAAGGGGGAGTAACACTCCTCATGATAGGAGTTAGGCTATTGAGCCTTTAACCCATAGCGGAGCTTGTGGGCCGAAAGGCCTGGTAAGGCGAATTCTCTTACTCCAATCAACTCCTGCTGAGGATGAGTACTTCTTTGTTGAGCCACTTTTTATGCCGTGCCAAATGACTTTAGACTAACTAAGCCACCCTTACTCAAACAAGTAAGTTGACAGTACTTTTTGTTTGCATCTTCCAATAGCATCACTAATACAATATCGTTACGTATACAAAATTAAGTATAGAATCCGTTATACTAATGATTGTTTTTCTTGAATATTTATTTTTACCCTTTTGTATCTTGTACATTACTTCTTTAGGAAATATCCTTTTTTTTTTCCCCTTTTAAGCATATTGCCTTAAATTATCAGGTATAAATACCCCTTATACCTATAGTTGTAAAGAACAAATTATCATTAATACACTTAAGTATTTCCTTCTCTATGTAAATATTACCTGTTTACTCTTAGCATCACTCTTATCCTAACCCTTGAGCAAGTATAAGCAGCGAGTAACTTCACCGAATCGATTCATGTATCATATTAAATTGTACCATAAGGCTTCAGAAGTTCCATTGGTGTAGCATATCCATTTGGAGCTATTCGTGGGTTTTTGCTTACTCTTCATTTGCATTTCTTCTTTTACACATTCACCATCGCTTCTTTTCGAGTTTTATGCAAGCTTGGACCTATCTAGTGATTGGCCTTGTCTGTTCTTGGTCATGGTCTACAATATCTTGGTGTCAAAGTACAGGTTTTGTTTGAATTGTGGTTTGTGTTTAAAGTTCTATTTATACTCTGTTTTGCATATGTGAAATAAAGCAAATTATTGTATTCATTTAATTGCTACGTTTGTTAGCTAGTGCTTTTTCCAGTTTGTAGAAGTGTTTGTTGTATCACCCACTTGAAGAGTTTGAGCTTTGAATTTGTGGAAGAAAATGATTGACCCAAGTATGAACATTGGTGTTGGAGATAATAATAGTGGAGTTGTCTACCATAGGCAATAGTCTTAGGGAACCTCGAGGAGCATTGATGAGAGACTTGATGAAGTAGCTAACCTCATGGTAGATTTGACTCAAGCTGTTCATGCATTAGCTTGCTGACCCACTAAGTAAGCTGCTTAACCTGTTAAAGGTTAAAACTTAGCTCGACCAATTTGAGGTGAAAGAGTAGGCAGATGAGTAAAACGAAGGATAGACTTAAGGGAACTAGATGAGGAGGACGAGGAAGAGTATTTTGAACAAGAGCGAGCTAGAGTCCCCAAAGTATTTGACCATGTGAAGCTTTGGATTCTAAGCTTCAATGGATCTAGGAATACTGATGAATATATGAATGGAAAGAGAAAGTGGAGCGTCTTTTTGACTATTATCAATACGAGGATTATGAGAACGTAAGAATTACTGCTATTAAATTCTCTGAATATGCCACCATATGGTAGAAGAATTTCCAAGCTATGAGAAAGCAAGAGGGCTATTGAGAGATTAATACTTAGGTCAAGATGAAGAGAATACTCAAAAACAGGTTCATGTTGGAAACTTATATACAAGAAACTTTTACTCGGCTTTAGGAGTTGAGATAAGGAAACCGAACAGTTGATGAGTATGTCTAGAAATTCCAATGCTCATGATTTGATGTGAAGTGGAGGAACTCCTAGCATAGACAATCTCTAGATTCATCATAAGATTAAGAGGTAATATTCGAGACATTATAGAACTCTAATGATTCACTACAATGGTGAAGCCATTTGAATAGCTTAACAAGTGGAGAGGTAAAGAAGAAGCCGAGTACTTGCCAAAATGCCGACTAGTAGACCCGGATAGGAAAGTCACCGAGCTCAGTTAAAGACTAAGTCGACTTGAAAGGTGGATGTTCGAGCCAACCAGAAAAGCCGACCCGACAATGACATACCGACTTGAACTTATGAGAAGTGGCAAGGGTTTGGTAGGAAGACAAGTCAAATCAAGTGCTTTAAGTGCCAATGGTATAGACATATGGCTTCTTAGTGCCTGAACCAAAGAACTATGGTGATCAAGGGAGATGTCATGAAGCTGGAGGTAGAAAGTATAGATGAGGAACTTGAGGAGGAGGAGATCACTTTCGAGAAAAAAGCAGTTGAGAAAGAGCTTATTGAAGATGATATATTTGCCGAGGACTTAGATCAGTTGGTCTTAGTTGTCTGATGTGCAATGAACATGGAACCCTCATAATAGGAGAAGTAGTGGGAGAATTTGTTTCACATCACCTATAAGGTGAATGACTAAGTACGAGCATTAATTGTGGATATTTGAAGTTGCACCAATGTAACATTAGCTGAAATGGTCATACAGTTGAAGTTGTTGACCTTTGCATACCCGAAATCGTACAAGTTACACTGGTAGAATGATAAGTGGGTACTACATGTCACCCAGCAAGTACTGATGCCGATCATAATTAGAAACTATTCCGATGAGATTCTTCACGACGTGCTGCTCATGTGCAGCTCACACGTGTTGCTTGGCCAACCATAGCTGTTTGATAGGAGAGTTATCCATGATAGATACAAGAACACATATATGTTTGAGAAGGATAGCTAAAAGATCACACCAAACCTGATGTCATTGAGAGAAGTTAGTAAATTGCAGACAAAACTTGCTCATGGATCAAGGAAAGCTCTAATGATGAGTAGAGCCGAACTCTAAGAGGCCATTGATATTGATGAGCTAACCCTTATGTTAGTCAGACAGCTGCTACAAATGAAGGAGCAAGGTGAACTACCCTAGAAAATAAAAGAGTTGCTGGACGAACATGCCGACATGTTCCTAGAACAGTTACCCGAAGGGTTACTCCCAATTCGAGACATAAAACACTGCATTAACTTAATATCTGGCGCTGCACTACCGAATATGTTTACCTATTGAATGAGCTCAAAATAGGCTTCTCAGCTTCAACGTTAAGTCAATGAGCTACTAGAGATAAGGTATGTTAAGGAAAGTCTTAGCCCTTGTGTTATGCTGGCGCTTCTAGTGCTAAAAAAGGATGTAACCTAGCGGATGTATATAGACAGTCGAGCTGTGAACAAGATTACAATTAAGTACAAGTATCTTATCTCAAGGTTAGCAGATATGCTGGATGAATTGAGTGGAGCCAAGATTTTCAGCAAGATTGATCTTAAGTTTGGCTGCCATCAAATTCGTATGAGGCTAGGAGACGAGTGAAAAACTGTATTTAAAACTCGACATAGACTTTATGAGTAGATGGTCATGTCGTTTGGCTTTTTGAATGCCTCGAGCACTTTCATGAGATTGATGAACCATTTGCTGATACATCTAATAGGAAAGTGTATTATAGTGTACTTTGATGACATCCTAATCTACAGTACTGACATGCTGAGTTACTATGAGCATCTCCGAGTCGTATTAAATATCTTTTATATTAAGAGATTATTCAATAACTTGAAGAAATGTTGCTTTTGCTAGGAGGAGTCTTGTGAATGGATGGTGAGAAGATCCGAGCAATCGTCGAGTGGCCAACTCCTACTATGTGTTGATGTAAGAAGTTTTCATAGACTAGCTTTATTCTTTAGACGATTCATCAAGAATTTTAGCACCCTTGCCACATTACTTACTGAGCTAACAAAGAAAAACACCGACTTCTGATGGGGAGAAAGGGAGGAGAGGAGCTTTGCCGAGATAAAAGAAAGATTGATCTCTACCCCGGTATTAGTTCTACTTGACTTCAAGAAAATATTTAAGCTAAAATATGATGCATCAAGCATTAGAATAAGCATTGTCCTAATACAGGAAGGCTAACCAATTGCCTTCTATAATGAGAAGCTTAGAGGACCTCGGTTAAATTACTTTGTGTATGAAAAAGAACCCTTAGCACTGATTCGAGCACTATAAGTATGGTAACACTATTTACTGTTGAGAGAATTTGTCATATATACTGACCATAAGTCACTGAAGTACCTCCAAAGTCAAACTAAGTTATCGAAGCGATAGGTGAGATGGGTTAAATTCCTTGAGGGATTCAATTTTGTAATAAAATACAAATAAGGGAAGAGTAACGTAGTTGCTGATGCTCTTTCAAGGAGACATGCATACCTGGTTGAACTGTAGACCAGATTGTTTGGTTTTGCTAGCATTAAGGAATAGTATTCTAAGAATCCACACTTTGGACCCATACTTATGCATTGTATTGATGGAAGGACAGTGGACAAGTATCATATGGAGGAAGGATACTTGTTTCAAGGAAGGAAATTGTGTGTGCTGACCTATTCACTTTGGGAGTTGCTGATTAGGGAAGCCTACGATGGAGGACTATTCGGACATTTTAGGGAGAAAAGGACATACGAATTACTGAGTGGTCAATTCTTTTGGCTTAGGATGTGACGAGATGTGCAATGAATCATTTGAAAGCTGTATTGCATGCAAAAGGGCTAAGTACCAAGTCGAAAAAGGGAAAGCAATGCCTTTGCTTGTTCCAATGAAACCATGAACTAAGTTGAGCATGGACTTTATCTTCGGATTACCACAAACTACTTAAAGCAAAGATTCTGTAATGGTTATAGTGGATCGGTTTAGCAAGATGGTGTACTTTGTGCCTTACACCAAAATTAACAATGCTTCGACTATTGCTTCTCTTTTATTACAGGAGATTGTATGGTTACATGGCATACCAAGAAGTGTAGTCTCTAATAGAGACTAGAAGTTCTTAAGCCATTTTTAGAGGACCTTATGACGTCGAATGGGGATCAAACTACTATTCAGTACTTCTTGTCACCCTTAGACTGATGGCTAAACAGAGGTGATTAATCGCATTTTGGGATCATTGCTCAAAGCTACAATAGGCAAGAATTTGGCTGATTGGGATGTTTACTTGCCAGTGGTCGAATTCACTTACAATTGAATAGTGCATGACACTACCAAGCAGACCTTCTTTGAGGTTGTCTTTGGTTTCAATCCTGAGTTACCCCTTAATCACACCCCTATACCTATGCCAGTACAAGAAGACCTAGACACAAGAGCTATAGCATAATCCCTTTAGTACATCTACGACAAAGTCACTCAATACATCGACCAAGCTACTAGAAGAATGTGAGAGAAGGCCAAGGATAGGATGGCCAAACAATTCCAACAAGGAGACTTGGTATGGCTGTACCTTAGCAAGGAATGGCTCCTAAGAAAGAGAAGGAATAAATTATCTGCAAGAGTTGAAAGACCTTTCAGAATCCTCTAAAAGATCAATAATAATGCTTACAAATTGGAGTTGCTCGAAGACTATGGGGTTTTTGACACTTTCAACAGTGCCGACCTCAATCCATATCACCTCGACGAAGAATTGATCGAAGACCACTTGGATTTGACCCTAAATCCAAATCAATTCGGAGGGAATGATAGGAATCGGGCTACGAGGCCTTTGACCCATAGCCAAGCCCGTAAGCTAGAAGGCTTAGTAAGGTGAATTTTCTTACTCCAATTGACTCCTACTAAGGTCGGGCACTTCTTTGTTGAGTAACTTTTTACGCTAAGCTGAATGACTGCCCATCACTATATACTATGCCTTGTTGTAAAGTACTCATTCACACTTGAATCGACTAATGACTCAGCATCTCTTTTGTTGAGAAGCTTAGATGGAGATACTTTGAATAACTAAGCCACCCCTATTCAAATAAGCAAGTTGATAGTACTTTTTGTCTGCATCTTATTACCATTGCAGTATCGCTATGTGTACAAAATCATGTGTAGAATTTGTTACACTAATGATTGTTTTCCATAAATATTCATTTTTACTTTTTTGTATCTTGTACATTACTTCCTTAAGAAATACTCTTTTTGCCTTTTCCCTTTTAGGCATGTTGGCCTAAATTATCGAGTATTAATACCCCTTGTACCTATAGCTGTAAAGAACATATTATCATTAATACATTTAAGTATTTCCTTCTCTATGTAAACACTGTTTATTTACTCTCGACATCACTCTTATTCTGACCCTTGAGCAAGTCTAGGTGGTGAGTAACTTCATCGGATCGATTCGTGTGTCATATCAAATTGTGACATAAGGCTTTAGAAATTCCATTGGTGCGTCATATCAATTTGGAGCTATTCGTGGGTTTTTGCTTACTCTTTATTTGCATTTGTCCTTTCATACATTCACCATCAATTTCTTTTGAGTTTTCTATAAGCTTGGATCCATCCTACAATTAGCCTTATTTGTTCTTGGTTATGGTTCGTAACACCTTATAGCCTTGGAATTTGAAGATGTTAGATTATACTCATTGAAGTTTGGCCTTGATTGTGACATAGTGTTTGAAAGAACAAAGAAAATATGGGTCTTGATGAAAACTTTATCTTAATGAAGAAAGGAGTACAAGCGTTAGGGTAGCAGTAAGAAAGCCGAATGAAAAAAGGTATAACGGAGTAATTTGCTTAAATAATCATGGTATTTATAGGCCGATTGCTTTGGAAAGTAAATCGGCAGTTATAAGGATTTGTATATGCACAAATCCCCTAAAATGTTGTGATGTAGACATGTGGAGATGTTTTTGACTGGACAACTATATTCAAAAGACAAAACGTATGTGACTGCACTTACGTATGCAAAGATAAGACACTTGTCACATCACATTAACTATGCTAAGAAAGTGTTTGATAAAGTAAGAATTCAAAAAGTTACTTTCATAAGAAGTTTTCCTGAGAGCCCTTCAACTTCCATGTCATTGAGAGAACTTCTTTAGCACTTTAACAACATTGTGCCTCAACACGGATGGATGGGAGCCATTCGAACAGTGGTCAGCTTAGCTCGATTCGGTTAGCCTAGACTGCCTGATGCCTTTATATACTCAACACCTCTGCTCTACACCCTTACTGTCTAAAGCACCATACCTACTAAACCTTCTATCATGACCTAAATAGTATTATTGTCATGGTAGATTGTTGTGTACCGTATAAAGACCTACAATCAACCCTCTTGTTGATCGTAGGCCTTCTATATGACACATAAGGCTCTTTCCACTTATGTTACCATCAGACCCATAAATAAGTAATATCAAGCAAGATGACTAAAATTTAACATTTAATCATGAAAGCAATAAAGTTAGAGTATTGATTCATAGAATTTCACAACAAAAATATATTACAATGTATTTAAAGTCCTATGAAAGTCTGCATTAAGAAAGTTTAACTATAGAGTTAACTAAATAAGTAAATATATCTACAAGTCATTATTACAAAATTCCCTCTTCACTTCCTAAACGTATAATCCCGTCTCATTATGAGACTTACCTCGAGCATTCTTTGGCCTGGTGAATGAAGAGGTGATCCTGTACCAAAAGAAATCCATTGAGGTATAAACTTATGCTTAATGAGTTAATCCCTCCGCTATATCATACAAACAATATAATTTAAATGTATAATATATGAATATATGAACACTTAGGATGCCAACCAATACATGTAGTGACTTAGGAATAACATGCAACTCAAAATTACACCTT
This sequence comes from Lumnitzera littorea, assembly GCA_024138015.1. NCBI lineage: Eukaryota > Viridiplantae > Streptophyta > Magnoliopsida > Myrtales > Combretaceae > Lumnitzera > Lumnitzera littorea. The sequence continues at coordinate 57,186,090 of JAMXBB010000005.1, read as the reverse complement.
CTGTAGTCAAGATTAGAGATAATTAACCAACACAAACCATTAACTGGGTCTGGGCACCTATGTTTTTATACTAATTGCACTATCGCGCTTAAATCAACTCAAAATCATATTTATAATACATATAAATTTTATTTTTCATATAGAAAATACACTTTCCTTTTTAAATATCATACTCTTAGTCAAAATTCTCAAAGCTAGCGATGTGGTAGCCTCCGTAGTCTACAATCACATGCCCTAAGCAACAGCTACAAGACATGACCTGTGAGCCACATATTTGGTGAATAGGAAGTGAGCGAGTAAATTTAGAGTGTTAGTGAAACTAACTTGATTAACATAAAAACTTTCATATAGGCTCAAAACATAAATTGAGAAAATTCCATAAGCTCGGAATTTAAAAATATATTAAATTATTAAGAATATAGCTAAAATAGTAAGAATTTATTATATTGTTATTATTGAACACATACAGCCTAAATTTTAAAAATTAGTGAACCTTAAAAGATATATTATAGGATTAATATAATTAATAATGGACATAAAATGTTATATAAAAGACATGTATATACATTGAGTATAATTATTATATAAATATAAATACCTGTAGTTATTATAAATACCTGAAAATGCATAACTATTACCAAATAAATAATGGAAAATATAAGAAAATTACTAAAGATATTTGGGATGCTGTAGGAGGTATGGTAAATGGATTTAGAATGCATGGAATGGATTAGCCATTTTGACACCTCATCATGCCTTTTACACATGTTAAGTTAGCAAGAAAAAAATCAAGAGCAACTCCATTGAAGATATAAAAGTACATTTTGCAATTTAGAGCAAACTTTAATCATTTGTTAGCTTGAAAAAAATTCTGGAAGTGAAAAATATAGAGAGAGAAAGGGAAAAACAAAATTTGGAAAATTTAGTTGCAAATTCGGAGTTTTGCGTGTTCAAAGGTAAGGCGACTAGCTAGGAGTGAAACAAAGTGGTGGTCTAAAGGAGTGGTTGACAACAAAGTTGGCTGACATACCCTCCTCTCCCTACGATGGCCGGAGCACTGGTTTTCAGTAACTAGTTAAATTTTTCGATTTCATCAAAAATTAGGAAAAAATAGTAAATGATCGCCAAAAATTATGAAATTTGGTTTCCTAATTTATTTTTGCATGAGGAATTCAAATACCTAATCAGATTTTCAAAATTTTGAGTGTAAATATGAGATCCTTAAGAAAAACATCCTGCATACCAAATTTCAAATGGATAATTAAAAAACTAATTGATGTAATTTTGACCTGAAATTTTATTATTATACTCCTAAGATGATGAATTTTGATGTTACGTGGTTGGATTTAAAAAATCATGTTGGATTTTGGAGAAAAATTTATTTTCACCAAAACAGTGTGGTGGATAAGTATCTTAGTGATTCTTTGTAAAAATTATAGTGTAAATGAGTATTTAGTATATTAGAAATTAATATATATATAATTGAAGTTCTTAGTTGATATTTGTAGTTGTCACAAAGTGTGAAACTTCCAAAAAATATAAGGAAAGCTTGTGTACAAGTGAAATAGTAAGTTGTGATAATGGTTGAAGGGTCAGAAACTATGTCAGAATGATGATCAAATTGTACTTTACGAGTAAATAACTTGGTTACGCTAAAAATAGGCTTTGGGTTAGAAAGTAATTGATATTGAAAATTTATAACTATACTAGAGTTAGAATGTAAGTCAGGAACTGTTTAAGTAAAAACCTGACTTATAGTAATGAGTCAGAACCATAGTTAAAAACTTAGTCGGACCCTTATTTAGAAACATAGTCAAAACCTTAGTTAGAGCCTTAGTCAAAAACTTCATTAGAACTTATCTCAAATTAACTAAAAGTTAGATAAATAACTAAAGAACTTATTTATGTTAGAATGTACACCTACTTAATAAAGAAAATAAGTTCTTACTTTAGATGTGAATTTTGAAACTGAAGTTGTATATTACTTTCTAGAGATTATTAACAAAGATCAAGAACGCGATGTATAGGAGCACGCAATATTATATTTAAGTAAGTTGGGATCGATGCTTAGTGGCATATTGAAGTACCATATTATGATAATTGGAGGAGTAAGAATGCTTGTTTGTGATTGTAGTTAGATTGTTTGTGTATGTGCTATGTGTGTGTTTAGAATACTGATTATTGATTAGGAGTTGAACTCTAAGTGCTCCTTTCTACTTGAACATATATCATATCTTGCGTTTATGAACTTAGTTGGTCACCTAATGATCTGGACTAAACTTGACTAAACGTCTAACCTGATATTCACAATCACCTAATAAGGGTAACGATTAGATTGTCAGACTAAATACCGATGCATTTGTTAAGGATAGCAAAGATGGTTCTTTTTCTACCCTTAATCGAACTAAGTGATAGGAGAGGAGGTCACGGCAAGGTTGGGATTAGTGGTTCGAATGTTGTCTAGTGAGGAGGGTGCTCTCCATCGCACAAGCCTAGATTTAGTTTGACAGTGTCATGTTGAAAATCCTTAGAGTCTAAGTTAAAGTGGACAAAATTACTCTAACTTCACAATGAACCGATTAAACATTATGAGATGCTATATCATTTGTTTCTTGCATTTTCATATAATTAATGATTGAAGAACCTTGTTTAATAATGTGTTCTTATGATTCTATCCCTTCTTAATGAGCTAGTTGAGCTTACATCCTGATAAATTATTTTACAGGTGTAGAGTATTACCAGAAGATGCCTCGTTATGCTTGTCTATAGGTTAGTTTTGACGGGATGGGGAGTGAAGTAAAGAAGTTTAATGAATGGAATGAAGCTCAAGTCTCTTTTGTGGGAAAATTATAAGGTCTTCTTAAGAGGCCTTATAGTCTTCATTGGCTTATTGTTATCATTATATATGTGATGAAGTCTTCCTATGAAGAAGTATATTTTCTTTTGAAAAATTTAGACTCTAGATGTTCCTAAGATTGTATAATAAACTAATCTATCTATAAGTATAAGGAAATGTATTTTGCTAAATATTACTCTATAGGTCTTATATACTATAGGTACCCATCTAATTGTTTCAAAGCTGGTTGAGTCGCCATTCGCCTTGTGTAGACTACACCTATGTTAGCAGCTAAAGGGTTAGCTTCTAGCCTAGGTTGGTTTACACGGTAGGACTATTACGACTCCTAAAATTAGGGCATGACACGACCTTTCGCTAATAGTTAGCGTCCCCTAGTGCCTAGTAAGCTTAATAGCTAGGATAGAGACTCAAATATATAATAATGGCATAACCGTTGCCTAATCCTTGTAAGAAGCCCTCCCCACCCCCCCCACCCCCCCTCCCCCGTGTGAGTCCTTTCCCATCTTCCACGTGAGATGACAGTCTACATAGTTATAATGCAAATATGAGAAATGTACGACTCATTGAATTTTTCAATCGAATACTCAATTAATTCAATTTCCATTATGATAAAACAATTTCTTTCTACATACCTATGCATAACTATCAGCACAATAATTCCCTTTATTATCTTGTTAGTAAGTCAAGGTATTCAATCATAATACAGTACACTTGCATTGCCCATATCTCATAAGCATTCAAGTTCATTATATAAATTTAAGTACATCTACATTACAAGTAAAACCAAGCATGAAGTTATCGAGAATTATTCATTTAGCCATAATAGATTAGTCGTAATAATTTGAGGGTAGGTTGTCTCTAACAGTTAGATCCCTTAAACATCACAAATATGATAATGTTAAGAGTTTAAGATAAAATTGAAAAGCTAACCTAAAACTTTGTAAGTTATACTTTTAACTTAGTTTCATATTTTTCTTCGGTTTTACTTAAAACTTCAATTATGTATAACTTTCTTATTTTAAATTCGATTTTCATGATCTTATAGTTGATTTTCATCAGTTTTGAGTGTACTTTAACGTGATGTAGTTAGATTTTTTAGATAAGGCATGAAAATCTATCCATTAATTAGGACAGTAATGGTCCTTATGTTTTGGAACTCTTTTAGGCTTTGTTTGGTTGTTAGGCTTTTTGTTATCAAAATCTTTTAGGCTTGGGCTTAGGACTTTATTCTAAGCTTAAAACGTTCTTTAAAATCAGAATTTCATCTGTCTTATGACCTTGATGCTATTAACGTTTTCTTGGACTCTTATATGAGCTTATGTGGTCAAATGGGCTTGTTTTTTGTCTAAACTAAACTTAGTGACTTTGTCGGGCTTAGGAAGCTTTATGTGGGTTTCTTATGGTTCTTAAAACAACCTTTCTTAAGTGATTTAGGTGCTAGTAAAAAATTTGGTGAAGGCCCAACTTAGAGTTCTAAACTTGTTTTAAATGTTTTAGGCTCAATTTTGAGGTTTAGGTTTTACACACTTATTATACTTGCTTAGTTGATCCTTGGGAATGATCAAGAAGTACTCTTAGTTGATTCACATGTTCTTTAAATGGTAAGGCTTACACCTTCACCTTAGCTTAAAGCACCTGGCTTGGCTTATTGAATATTCACCTTGAGTTACCTCTTGTTACTTAGCCTCACACATTATCAGCCCAAATGTCCTCTTATGTTGCCTTTACCCTGACCAAACGAGTGCCAACTGCTTGGTAGCCCTTGATGACCAAGGAAGTCGGACCTTTTATATCCTACTTCGGAGCTAGAGCACCCAGCTTAGCTTAGGTGGCAACCTGCTTAGGTTAATCACTCTTAATCAACCCTTAAGTCACTTAACTTAGATGTCTTTGCCTCATCCCTTTACTTGTGCAGACTCCAATCATCACCACATCAGCCTGACGACATTAGCGCCGTATTGCGTAGCTAACTTAAATACTACTAGACTAGATCGTCCACATGCTTGAGAAACCTATCTTCCCCCTATCCTTACCTCAATAATGGCAACGAGATTGCTAGGGTGGAGGCAAAGGGGGTAAGGAGGGTGGGGGAAGGGGGATGTAGGGAAGTGTTGATAGGGCCTTTTAGATATGGGCCCCTCAGGCCTATGTCAACTTGATTGGGCTTATGGCCTAAGCTATGCCTCTTTAGACTCAACTTTCCTATCCTCATAGTTGACCTTAGTTCAAGCCTATGATACGGCTTACTTAGCTAAGTGGTCGGCAATGGCTAGGAGACTATAGATAAGGATGAAAGATTGAGTCAACAACTATCTCCAACATTTCCAGACCATGTTAAACATTTGTAACTCTACAACCCAATACTTGCGGATGTGGCTTTTCCCAATTAACTCCTCTTCAATTACTGACTCTACTCCTCTATAAATACAAGATCATTACCTAACGGTAAATTACTTAATACTTTGGACACTAAAGCTTACTAGTCACATTTGAGTACTTTTATTGTCCTTATACACCAATCTTACTTAAGCATTGGAGTAGCCATGCTAAACAATCCCTCAATGCCCCTTACTGTTTACTATCTTGCAAGCTTACATAGTAATGTGAAGCCCAATCTCTACTGGCTAAAACCTAAAGACAATAAGCGGTTTCGCTTCAAGGAAGACTTTAAAATTTTGTCTTTAGGGGAGTGAAATCATTTTGTCCTCATTAATTATCATTAACTAAAGTTATCTATTTAATTTTCAACTAGTTATGACATATAATAATATTTTGTTAGCATTTCCAAACACATAAATAGATTTACCATTTTAATTATAGTTTCATTCTAATCCATTTCACTATATTTCATTTTAGATCATTTTTGTGTATTGAATGTGGCATAAAATTCATGTACCATTGTTAGTTAGGTAGGCATAGAGGAAGGCTTGCTAAGCTCGGTGAGTATCAAGTCCATCAATCAAGTTAGACCCCCACTTAATTAGATTGATCTTTATATTGACTCTCTAGGCCTATTATAAAAATACAGGAAATTTTTCTTATAAGATTGATTACAAGTGGATTGCATGATATAACAACTCTTGCAATATTTGAATTTTAAGAAATTTGCAACTTTACAAAAATTTCATTAGTCTTTTTCACAAAACCCTTCATTTGCTTGAAAAGGAATAGTATAACAAAAAATTAAAGATGCATGGAATGATACACATGGGGATCGCAGTCGAAAAGTTAATTAAGATAGGAAAATTGTCATGATATTGAGAGTTATTTTACTAATGTTTCAAAGAAAAAAAAAGGAGATAGGATATTCCTTTTCAATTTTTGTCTTGAAGCTTTGAATTTTCAAAATTCTAAAATATTTTTTTTTGAAATAAATATTGCCAATTTCATGACATCTAAATACCCAATAATCTTACAATTGCTAATCCTATACAAATGCATGATTTGACTAGGTGGGTACTATAGGGACCTTAACTATGTAGCCTCCTCGAAGTGGGACGTGGGCTATGTTGAAGTATAGAGTGAACCTATTGCTACAATTCAATGGCAATGATCACAATATTTTGAATGACATATGATAGGAATCAAGGCCTAATAAACTCGTTCCTCAACACGAAGACTAGCTTCTTTAGTCTATCGAGCTCTTTCGACATAGTTCTTTAAGGAAGAGGCCAAATTCTTATTAAAGACTGACTTACCTAAGTACCCAAGCTCTGACTTATATTATACTATCTCTCAAGCAATGGAGTTTAGCTAGTAGACTAGTCTAAATAGTTTGACCAATCATACCACCAACTTGGCCATAGTGTTTCCAAGCCGTTTGTTAAAGTTGCAGACTTGTTTTTTAGAGTTCAATATATAACCTTCCCTATTCAAAAGCTAATTTGTTGCGCTAGAATCAATTGTCCACATAATAATGCATCTTTTACTTTTGGTGACAATGTACTATGTACCATGTGCATGCTTCATTTTTATTATTGATCATTTTTGCCTTTGTACACATCATATGACTACTTTTAGCATAGAATCCTTTTAGGAAATCATGTAATCCTAAGAGTTGACCTAATTGGGGACTATAATTATCCCTTTATATACATTTGTCGAATCAGCTATATCCCTTTTTATTTTCTTCCACGATCTTGCATGTAGCCAATATTACTAAAGTACAAGCTTACTCTAATTTAAACTCTAAGTAGAATTAGTAGCGAGCGATGCTTGAGAGCCACTTGTGTGTCATATCAAGTAGAGCTTTATATAGTTGTTAAAATTACAAATTAAAAATACGATCCTACATATTTATAATTTTATAATTTTTTATATAAAAAAGGATATAAAATTGTTTAGGTATAAACTTTTTTATAGAATTATGAAATTGTAAAAGATTGTGATTTTTGATAACCATAGAGCTTTAGGTTCAAGTGTGGTTTTATGGTGCATCATATTCAGAGTTAGTCCTTAGAACTTTTCATTTAATCTTTTTACTCATTCTATAGACAAGACATATTCCCATGTTACGTGATTATAGGCTTCATGAGTTCACCCATATGCCCTTCTGGAATCTTGGCATTCGAGCTTTAGTGGAGACAGTAGAGCTATTGGTGGAATTGTTGTTACTCTTGCATGTGTGCATGTATGCATGCATGCTCGCATGTGTATGCACGTACATGCTAACATGTATGCATGCTCACATGCCTGTGTACATGTGCACATGCATGTGAGCATGTACACAGGCATGTGAGCATGCATTCGTGTATACTTGCGTATGTATGTTTATGCATGAGTGCTTGCGTGCGTACGTACATATGTACATGGTGTTTACGTGTGTCCGTACGTGCTTGCCCTTTGATTCGTAGATGTAGTTGTTATTCTTTGATTGTTATGTGTAGTGTAGTTATAGATAGCAAATGTGAAGTTACTAGAGTGGATTATTGTAGTTTTGAGTATGTACATCTAGTTCTTGGTATTTGTGAGATGCTGTTTGAAGATTGAAGTTGCTATGAGTATACGCGTGTGTACATACATGTGTACGTGTGTTCATAGTACATGGTCCTTGCATGTGTCCGTACATGCTTGCTCTTTGATTCATAGATGTAGTTGTTATTCTTTGATTGTTATGTGTAGTGTAGTTATGGATAGCAAATGTGAAGTTACTAGAGTGGATTATTGTAGTTTTGAGTATGTGCATCCAGTTCTTAGTATTTGTGAGATGCTGTTTGAAGATTGAAGTTGCTGTAAGTATAGAAGAGAGACACAAAAGTTCATTCTTATTTTTAGGTAGTTTGACTTGTAGTTATGGTGTTGTATAGTGCCATCCTCGAAACTTTTATGAAGGCTACTATGGAAATGACAAACCTAAGTAGGAATGTAATAGTTGGGGACAACGAGAATAGAGTTTTCTACCATTTATGGAAGACTTACCACTCTAAGGTTTAAAAATGAGAAAATGGATAAGCTTGATGTCATGATGGTTGAGTTGACTCAAATTGTGAATCAATTAGCTATTGCTTGACCTATTGAACTTGTTTTAGTAGATGTTTAAGCTATTCACTTGCAAAAAAGGAATGCATAAGGCTGGGCATTAAGTTGAACACATCACTTACCTTGTTGATAATTTACATCGAAACATTCAAATAGGTAGAGTGGATAAAAGAGCTCATAAGAGGATTAACTTGAATAATCGAGGAAAGCAAAGAAGAGGAACGATACTATGAGGTGAAGATAAGACAAACTTGCCCCACTCGAGCTTTTAAGAGTGAGAAATTGCAAATGCCAACCTATTTTGGATATGATAATGTTAATGATTACTTAGATTAGGAGGACAAGATCAAGAAGATCTTTGAGTGTCATGATGCGATGATCGAGTAAAAGTGAAGCTTACTACCCTTGAATTTACAAATATGCAGATGTGATGATCAAGTAAAGGTGAAGCTTATTGCCATTGAATTTACAAGTATGCAACAATATGGTAGGAGAATTTGCAATCTACATGAAAACATGAAGGAGAGCTAAAGATTAGAATGTGGCAAGGGATGAGACAAGCTATAAGAAGAAGATTCATTATTGATTATTACATATATGATATATTTAAGAAACTGCAAGAATTGTGACAAGCTAGACTTAGTGTTGATGAATATGTTAAAGAATTTCATATGCTCATGATCCATTGCAAGGTTGAATAGCTAGAAGCCTATACTATTTCACGATTTACTAGAGAGTTAAAAGTTATAGACTTTGATGCGTAGAAGATTGATACCCTTGAGGATGTGATGAGCTACTCACAAGATAGAGCGTTATAGATGCTAAGGCTATAGTCGAACTCTACCAAGCCGATTTCAACATGTCTGACCTATTCCAATCAAGCAAAGCAAATTGAAACTAAGCAAGCAAGATGAGACTAAGCTTAACTTGAAGCCTGAAGCTTAAAAAATTTTTGAATACTTAAAAAAATTATTTTAGATTCACCACCAATCAAAGTTCGAAAAATACAATGGTTCAAAATTGATTAGATGAAACACATTTAATCAAAACACTAGTCTTTTGAAAATGAAAAATTTATGGCTCAAGGATTTTGGAATTTGAACGTAAGGTAATTACCTAATAAAATTTTTTAAATTGGAAAGGGATCATTTATTTTGCATGAAAATTTGATAAACCAAAATAAAAGTTCAATATTTTCAAGATCAAGAAGCATATGTTTTATTTTTATAAGAAAAATGAAGAAAAGGGTTTTTACTCCATTTGAATGCCTACCAATAATCAAAATTAGGTTGTTGTGCCTTCTTTTTTCCAAGAATTTCTTTTATTGTAGTTGTTTCTTTTTTATTTCAAAATTTTATTGTCATGATTTTTCAAATTTTTAGTATTGTATTCATTTTAAAAAGAAAACATAAAGAAATCTTTATTCAATGAAAAAGGGATTGCATTTATGTGAAAAGAACAAATTTTGAAAAGGAACCTAATCTTAAAAGAAAATTATAGTTTTGCGAAAAAACCTTATTTGAAAAAATATGTAATTTAGAAAAACTCTAAGAAACCCTAATTTCGACGAAAAAAGGCTCATTACCAAAAAAACCCTTAATTTTACAAAATTTTGAATCTTATGAGAAAAATCTAATATTGCAAAAATATAGAAATATTGTCACAAGTCCTAATTTTTAAGAAAACCTAAACTATATTAAAGAACCCAAATTCAAAAAAAAAAAAAAAATCTCTAACTAAAAACTTTGGATATTAAATAATAGATCATGCAAATATCACATGAACATATGACTATGCAAATATTACTAGAACTCAAATGGCATGTTCACTTAAGGGAAATGGAATTATCATTCCCTCCTTACTCCTTATATGTGCTCTATTATGGCGTTAACTTGGTTTTTGCCCCTTATAATATCAATTCCTAAGAATCCCATTTCCTTAAAAACCTTGCATGACAATTTTAAAAGCAACCTTAGAATTCCAAATGATAACTGATTTCTTAAACTATTAGCAAAATACCCTCATTTTAAATGAAAAATTACATTCTATTACCATAAAAATAATCATTTGTAAAATCAGGATGATATGTTTCACCAAAAAAATTTGTAAGAAGGGGGGTTCCACCAAGCTTATTACGTTTGGGGAGCTCTAAAAGCGCACGTAAGGAATGGACCAACATATTTAGATAGTTTTGAAGAAGAAGGCACATATCCAAAGAAAATATGAAGGCACACTTGTCAAACTAATGGTATGCTTGTGCTATGTGCCTTCAATATTGAAGTCGTGAAGGCGTAAGCATAAATGCCTCTTCCCTATCATAACATGGTCATATCCCTCCATCATTAGAAAAAAAAAAAATTTAAGCTACTAATAATAGTAGCATAATCCCTTAAAAAATGTGACAATCGAACTTATACAATGAAAATATCCTTTAATACAACAATTGAACCCATCAAAATAGTAAACTTCCCACTCAATATCATATCTCCTATCCCCGACTCCATACTCCACCTCATTTCCTCAACTCTAAACAAAAAGTGTGCAGAATTTAGAAACCAAGTTGCATTTCCAACACATCCATACTCTAAGCTCCAAATAGCAACTAGAAAAGATCTCAACAAAATAAATAAACAAAAATTATAAGCATTGGAATCTAAAAGAGAGATAAATTTACATAAGTAAATTAACTTCAAACAAAGTACATTTGCTTTGAAATCATTTGTCAATAGGTTCATGAAATGCCACATAACTTTACATTTATTTCTTATTTCTCCAAGTTTTAGTGAAGACATGCTATATTTGTAATGCTAATCTCTCCCTAGATGTTCTTTCTTTAGCAACTAAATGAGCTAGTGACTCTTATGTTGAAAAGTGCCACTACACTATCTCATTGAAGTTTGGCTCATTTATTACTCATATCTGTGAAGGACCTTGCTAAGTATACCCTTAATTTTGTAAAATTTTGAATCTTATGAGAAAAATCTATTATTGTAGAAATATCAGAATATTATGACAAGCCCTAATTTTTAAGAAAACTTAAGCCATATTAAAGAACCTTAATTCAAATAAAAAAAAAAAAAGATCTCCAAGCAAAGACTTTGGATAATAAATAATAGATTATGCAAATATCACATGAATATGTGACTATACAAATATTACCAAAACTTGAATGGCATGTTCACTTAGGGGAAATGGAATTACCATTCTCTCCTTGCTCTTTATATGGGCCCTATTACGATGTTCACTTGGTTTTTTCCCCTTATAGTACCAATTCCTAAGAATCCTATTTCCTTAAAAACCCTGCTTAATAATATTAAAAGCAACCTCAAAATTCTAATTGATAACTAATTTCTTAAACTTTATTCACAAAATACCCCCATTTAAAATGAAAAATTAAATTCTATTACGCTAAAAATAATCATTTGTAAAATTAGGGGGCTATGTTGCTCCAAAAACATTCGTAAAAAGGAGTTCTCCCCAAGCTTATTATGTTTAGGGAGCTATGAGGGGGCACGTAACGAATGCACCATCATATTTAGATAGTTTAGAAGAAGAAGGCATGCATCAAAAGAAAATATGAAGGCGCGCTTATCAAACTAATGGCGTGCTTCTACTGTGTGCCTTTAGTATTAAAGTCATGAAGGTGAATAGCATAAATGCGTCTTCACTATCATAATACAGTTGTGGCCCTCCATCATAAAAAAAGAAAAAAAATTAAGCTCCTAGTCGTAGTTGCACAATTCGCCTAAAAATGTGACAATTGAACCTATACAATGAAAATATCCTCTAATACAATAATTAAACAAATCAAACTAATAAATTTCCCACTTTATATCGCATATCCCATCCCAACCCCATACTTCACCTCATTTGCTCAACTTCAAAGAAAAAGTAATTGTGCTGAAATCAGAAACCAAGTTGGATTTCTAACACTTGTCCCTACTCTAAGCTCTTAACAGCAACTATAAAAAATCTCAACAAAATAAATAAACAAAAAATTACAAACATGGGAATCTAAAAGAGAGATAAATTTATATAAGTAAATTAACTTCAAACAAAGTACAGTCAATAGGTTCATGAAATGCCCCATAACCATACATTTATTTCCTATTTCTCCTAGTTCTAGAGAAGACATGATATATTCATGAGATTATTCCCTCCTTAGTTGTTCTTTCTTTAGCAATTAAATGAGCTTATGACTATTGTGTTTGAAAGTGCTACTATATTGACTCATTAAAGTCTGGCATATTTATTACGCGTATCTGTGAAGGGCTTTGCCAAGTGTGCCCTTAATTTTATAAAATTTTGAATCTTATGAGAAAAATCTAATATTGTAAAAATATAGGAATAATATGACAAGCCTTAATTTTTAAGAAAATTCAAACTATATTAAAAAACCCTAATTAAGATTAAAAAAGAAAAAAGATCTCTAAGTAAAGACTTTAGATATTAAATGATAGATCATGCAAATATCACATGAACACGTAACTATGCAAATATTACTAAAACTTAAATAGCATGTTCACTTAAGGGGAATGGAATTGCCATCCCTCCTTACTCCTTATATAGGCTTTATGGTGGTGTTCACTTGGTTTTTGCCCCTAATAATACCAATTCTTAATATTCCCATTTCCTTAATAACCTTGCATGATAATTATAAAAGCAACGTTAGAATTCCAATTGATAATTGAATTCTTAAACTTTATATGAAAATTCCCTCATTTAAAATGAAAAATTACTTCCTATTACACTAAAATAATCATCTGTAAAATCAGAAGGTGCATTTCTCGAAAAAAATTCATAAGAAGGGGTTCCTCCTAAACTTATTATGTGTGGGGAGCTGTGAAGGCATACATAAGGAATGCACCATCACATTGTTACAGTTTAGAAAAAGAAGGCATGCATCAAAAGAAAATATGAAGGCACGCTTATCAAACTGATGGCGTGCTTCTACTATGTGCCTTTAGTATTGAAGTCATGAAGGTGCATATCATAAATGCATCTTCACTGTCATAATACAGTTGTGGCCTCCATCATAAAAAAAAAAAAAAAAAAAAATTAAGCTCCTAATAGTAGTTGCACAATTCGCCCAAAAATGTGACAATTGAACCTATACAATGAAAATATCCTCTAATACAATAATTAAACGAATCAAACTAGTAAATTTCCCACTTTATATCGCATATCTCATCCCCAACTCCATACTTCACCTCATTTCCTCAACTCTAAATAAAAAGTAAGTGTACAGAAATCGGGAACCAATTTGCATTTCTAACACTTATCCATATTCTAATCTCCATAAGGCAAGTAGAAAAGACCTCAACAAAATAAATAAACTAAAATTACAACCATAGGAATCTAAAAGAGAGATAAATTTACACAAGTAAATTAACTTCAAACAAAGAACATTTGCTTCAAAATCATTAGTCAATAAGTTTATGAAATGCCACATAACCATACATTTATTTCCCATTTCTCCTAGTTCTAAAGAATACATGCTATATTTGTGATGCTATTCCCACCTTAAATGTTCTTTCTTTAGCAACTGAATGAGCTTGTGACTTGTGACTCTTGTGTTAGAAAGTGCTACTATGTTGGCTCGTTGAAGTCTAGCCTATTTATGACTTGTATCTGTGAAGGACTTTGTTAAGTGTGCTCCTAATTTTATAAATTTTGAATCTTATGAGAAAAATCTAATATTGTAAAAATATAGGAATAATATGACAAGCCCTAATTTTTAAGAAAATTTAAACTATATTAAAGAACCCTAATTAAGATTAAAAAAAAAAGATCTCTAAGTAAAGACTTTAGATATTAAATGATAAATCATGCAAATACTACATGAACATGTAACTATGCAAATATCACTAAATCTCAAATGGCACGTGCACTTAGGGGGAATAGAATAGCCATTCCCTCCTTACACTTTGTATGGGCTCTGTGATAGTGTTCATTGAGTTTTTCTCCCCAATAATATCAATTTTAAAGAATCACATTTCCTTAAAAACCTTGCATGACAATTGTAAAAGCAACCTCAAAAGTGCAATTGAGAACTGAATTCTTAAACTTTCTTCACAAAATAGCCTCATTCAAAATGAAAATTTACATTCTATTACCCTTAAAATAGTCATTTGTAAAATCAAGAGGGTGTGTTTCTCCAAAAAAAATTCAAAAAAGGGGGGCTCCCTCTAAGCTTATTACGTTTAGGGAGCTATGATGGCGCACATAAGGAATGCACCATCATATTTAGATAGTTTTGAAGGAGAAGGCACACATCAAAAGAAAATATGAAGGCATGCTTGTGCTATGTGCCTTTAGTATTGAAGTCATGAAGGCGCATAGCATAAATGCATCTTCATTGTCATAATACAGTTGTGTCCCTCCATCACAAAAAATAAATAAATAAATTTAAGCTCCTAATAACGGTTGGACAATCCCCCCAAAAATGTGACAATTAAACCTCTATAATGAAAATATCCTCTAATACAACAATTGAACCAATCAAACCAACAAATTTCCCACTCTATATCATATCTCCCACTCGTAACTCCATACTCTACCTCATTCTCCAAACTCTAAACAAAAAGTAAGTGTGCAAAAATTAGAGAGCAAGTTGCCTTTCCCACAACTGTCCATACTCTAAGCTCTAAATAGCAACTAGAAAAGATCTCAACAAAATAAATAAACAAAAATTACAAACATAGGAATTTAAAGGAGAGATAAATTTTGTAAACCCTAGGAAAAACAGTAGTTGAACCTTAACTTAAGTCCAAGTGTTCTAAACTGTACAATAAATCGATAAGGCTAGTAATAATAAAAGAATATGAAGTTTAATAAATCAAATATAACACCAATCATAAAACCTTAGGAATTGATCGAAACCTTAAATCGCTTACTAAAACTCTAAAACTAGTTTACGCACCATTAATCAAAATTGAACCCAAAATTGCTCGAAACTCTAAAAATATAAACATAAACCTAAAAAAATAGTTAAATATTACATAATAGCGATAAAATTATAGTCGAATGTAAATTTTGACTAAATCGCCTATTCGTGTGAAATTATAACGAAATTGCCACAATAACTTGTAAAAANATGTATAATCGTGAGGTACATAAGAAAAATAATAAATAAGAAAATGAAAAATAGGAAAAATAATAAAGGCAATAATAATAATAATAATCATAATAAAGTAAAAATCTCAAAAATAGGAAAATATACCCAAAATAATAAAAATATCAAATATGTGATTTAAATAATTATTAAATCATAAATATGTTACGAAAAAGCGAAAATCAAAATTTTATAATTTTTAAATTTAAATAATAATTTTTGTGATATTTTTATATCACAAATTTACGTTACGAGTTACAACGTCTAAAATGGACCTCGTTACGAGAAAATACACTCAAAAATGATCAAAATGGACTATAAGTTCATAACGATCCGTGCTAAAACGAAAAATTTATACGCGATTCGATAAAAAGCTTTAATCAACAATTTCACGCAACTGAGTGAAATAAACCTTACAAATTATAACACTAGTTAGTTGTAAATTTCTAAACTTACAAATTTCTCCTATTCTTAATTGATCTCGATATCGACCCTGAGTTGTCCATAAACTATTACAATCCCTAAGCTAGCCATGGCCAAGTGAGTCTTTCCTTATGATTCCATACTTGTTTATGCATGTAAATAGTGAATTTAAATTATGATTTATAAATGAATGTGTATGGGGTTGGGGTTTGCTTGTGCATAATAATTGTTGTTAATGATGAATCTACTTTAAATTTCAATATAATGTTTGTTGCATAGTAGATTCAATAGATTGATTGTTTGTGACTTGGAATGATCACTAATTAAATATGACTTAACTTTTTATTCGACTAGAAAAAGTTAACTTGGATCATGCATAAATCATGCACTGCATAACTAATTCCGGGCAGTCACATTACACGGAGGTAGCGAGAGGCTATACGTAGGTTGATTATTAATTGTTATTGATTTCGTAAGGTGCACATGTACGATATGACTTTACCTTTGCCCACGGGATGACTAGGCGTTGGAGGTGCCAACCGCCCGGCTATGGGTCAAGTCTAGAGGCCTTCGTTTAGGGGTGAGTGAGGACTGCGTGAACCTACTCATAATCATATGTAGAACTCATTTTGATAAGGTTAGTAATGGATGTACCATTACATTTGAAATACGAAACACGGAGTTTCGTTATGAAATAAGTTCTAATATGATACCCGGATCTAACTATTCCGATGAATCTCCAACCCTGACTTCGGAGGTTGTTAAATCTGAGTTGCATGCAGTACTTGGTCACCTGCATGTATTTGTTTAGCATACTGTTTGTTCATGCATTCATTTGGTTGAACTTAATTGTTGTATAAACTTAATTGCTGTATGGTTGAGGGAAAATATCTCACTAAGCTAGTTAGCTTATACCCTTATAGTCTTCTTTCGCAGGCCGACCTCTTCGTGGAGTCGGGCCGTCGTATGCCCGAGGTTAGTTTTCTATACGGGATCAGTGTGGGAGCAGGATGAGTTCAGAGAGCACTTCTGATAGTTTAGATTTGAATATATAATTGCTATTATAGTCTAACTTTAAACATGTTTCAGACTCTGTATCTATAAACTTTTATGTAAATGGACTATGTGTTATGTTTTTATAATATTATTATTTGTCATGAAATGATATTGCTTAACCTTGCGCACTCTTGGTAGTTAGTAGTAGCTGTAGCCTTGTGTATCATATAAAAGGATTGTTGATTGTAAGTGAATTCAATCTACCATCCTTTGTATGGTATATGGCGACTGCCATAACTAGCTCCTTCGGGTCGTAACAAATTTACATAAGTAAATTAACTTCAAACAAAGTACATATTCTTCGAAATCATCAATCAATAGGTTCATGAAATGCTACATAACCATACATTCATTTCTTATTTCTCCTAGTTCTAGAGAAGACATGCTATATTCATGTTGCTATTCCCTCCCTAGATGTTCTTTCTTTAGCAATTGAATGAGCATGTGACTATGGTGCTAGAAAGTGCTATAATGCTGGCTTGTTGAAGTTTGGCTTATCTATTACTCGTATTTGTGAAGGACTTTGCTAAGTATATCCTTAATTTTATAAAATCTTGAATCTAATGAGAAAAATCTAATATTGTAAAAATATAGGAATATTATGACAAGCCATAATTTTTAAGAAAACTTAAACTATATCAAAAAACTGTAATTCAGAAAAAAAGAAAAAGATCTCCAAGTAAAGAGTTTGGATATCAAATAATAGATCATGCAAATATCACATAAACATATGACTATACAAATATTACTAAAACTTAAATGGTACGTTCACTTCCGGGAAATGGAATTGCCATTCCCTCCTTACCCCTTATATGAGATGTATTATGGTGTTCACTTGGTTTTTACCCCCTATAATACCAATTCTTAAGAATCCCATTTCCTTAAAAACCCTGCATAACAATTTTAAAAGCAACTTTAGAATTCTAATTGATAATTGATTTCTTAAACTTTCTTTGCAAAATTCCCTTATTTAAAATGAAAAATTACATTCTGCTACCTAAAAAATAATCATTTCAAAAATTAGGAAGGTGCGTTTCTCCAAAAAAATTCAAAAAAAGGGGTTCCCCTTAAGCTTATTATGTTTGGGGAGTTGTGAAGATGTACGTAAAGAATGCACCATCATATTTAGATAGTTTTAAAGGAGAAGGTACACATCCAAAGAAAATAAGAAGGCACACTTGTCAAACTGATGGTGTGCTTATGCTATGTGCCTTTAGTATTGAAGTCATGAAGGCACATAGCATAAAGGCATCTTCATTGTTATAATATAGTTGTGTCCCTCCATCATAAAAAAAAAAAAAAAATTTATGCTCTTAATAACAGTAGCATAATCCCCTCAAAAATGTTACAATTAAACCTTTACAATGAAAATATCCTTTAATACAACAATTGAACCAATCAAACCAGTAAATTTCCTACTGTATATCATATCTCCCATCCGTAACTCCATAGTACACCTCATTTTCTCAACTCTAAACAAAAAGTAAATGTGAAGAAATTAGAAACTGAGTTGCATTTCCAACATGTGTCCATACTCTAAGTTCTAAATAG
The DNA here is from genome assembly GCA_024138015.1 of Lumnitzera littorea. Lineage (NCBI taxonomy): Eukaryota > Viridiplantae > Streptophyta > Magnoliopsida > Myrtales > Combretaceae > Lumnitzera > Lumnitzera littorea. Next base: position 57,167,611 of record JAMXBB010000005.1, on the reverse strand, counting down.
TAACTAGAAAAGATCTCAACAAAATAAATAAAAAAAAATTACAAACATGGGAATCTAAAATAGAGATAAATTTACAAAAGTAAATTAACTTCAAAGAAAATACATTTGCTTCGAAATCATCAGCCAATAAGTTCATGAAATGCCACATAACAATACATTCATTTCCTATTTCTCCTAGTTCTAGAGAAAACATGCTATATTCGTGATTCCTTAGATGTTCTTTCTTCAGCAGCAGAATGAGCATGTGACTCTTGTGCTGGAAACTATGTTGGCTCATTGAAGTCTAGCTTATTTATTACTCATATTTGTGAAGGACTTTGCTAAGTATAGCCTTAATTATATGTAAAATTTTGAATCTTATGAGAGAAATCTAATATTGTAAAAATGTAGGAATATTATGACAAGTCCTAATTTTTAAGAAAACTTAAACTATATTAAAGAACCCTAATTTAGGAAAAAAAAAAAAAAGAGATCTCTGAGACTTTGGATATTAAATAAGAGATCATGCAAATATGACATGAACATGTGATTATACGAATATTAATAAAACTCAAGTCGCATATCCACTTAGTGGAAATGGAATTGCTATTCCATCCTTACTCCTTATATGGGCTCTATTACGGTGTTTACTTAGTTTTTCCTCCTTATAATACTAATTCTAAAGAATCCCATTTCCTTAAAAACCTTGCATGACAATTTTAAAAGCAACCTTAGAATTCCAATTGATAACTTAATTCTTAAACTTTATTCACAAAATACCCATATTTAAAGTGAAAAATTACATTCTATTACCTTAAAAACAATCATTTGTAAAATCAGGAGGGTACATTTCTCCAAAAAAATTCATAGAAAGGGGTTCCCCCTAAGCTTATTACTTTTAGGGAGCTTTGAAGGTGCACGTAAGAAATGCACCAATATATTTAGATTGTTTTGAAGAAGAAGGTGCACATCTAAAGAAAATATGCCAATGTGCTTGTCAAATATATGGCATGCTTGTGCTATGTGCCTTTAGATTCATATATTCGTTGGGTGTGCGCCTTCTTCTTCTTCAAAACTACCTAAATATGATGGTGCATTCCTTACGTATGCCTTTATAGCTCCCTAAACATAATAAGATTGGAAGGAGCTCCTTTTTATGAATTTTTTGGGGAAATGCACCTCCTGATTTTACAAATGATTATTTTAGCGTAATGGAATGTAATTTTTCATTTTGAATGAGGTATTTTGCAAATAAAGTTTTAGAATTTCATAATCAATTGGAATTTGAAGGTTTCATTTAAAATTATCATGCAAGGTTTTTAAGGAAATAGGAATATTAGGAATTGGTATTATTTGGGGCAAAAACCAAGTGAACACTACCATAGAGCCCACATAAGGAGTAAGGATGGAATGGTAATTCCATTCCCCCCAAGTGAACATACCATTTGAGTTTCAATAATATTTGCATAGTTACATGTTCATGTGATATTTGCATGATCTATCATTTAATATCCAAACCCTTCACTTGGTGGTCTCTTTTTTTTTTTTTCTAAATTAAGGTTCTTTAATGTAGTTTAAGTTTTCTTAAAAATTAAGGCTTGTCTTAAAATTCCTATATTTTTACATTATTAGATTTTTCTCATAAGATCCAAAATTTTATAAAATTAACGCCACACTTGGCAAAGTCCTTCACAAATACGCGTAATAAATAAGCCGGACTTCGACAAGCCAACATAGTAGCACTTTCCAACACAAGAGTCACAAGTTCATTTACTTGCTGAAGAAAGAACATATCGGGAGAGAATAGCATCACCAATATAGCTAGTCTTCTCTAGAATTAAGAGAAACAGGAAATAAATGTATGGTTATATGGAATTTCATGAACCTATTGCCTGATGATTTCGAAGCAAACGTACTTTGTTTGAAGTTAATTTACTTATGTAAACTTATCTATCTTTTAGTTTCCCGTGGTTGCAATTATGTTTATTTATTTCATTGAGATCTTTTGTACTTGCTATATGGAGCTTAGAGTATGGATAAGTGTTGAAAATGCAACTTGGTTTGTGATTTCTACATACTTACTTCTTGTTTAGAGTTGAGGAAATGAGGTGGAGTATAAAGTTAGGGATGGAGAATACAATATAGAGTAGGAAATTTGTTGGTTTGATTGGTTTAATTGTTGTATTAGAGGTTTTTTCATTATATAGGTTCAATTGTCACATCTTTTTTTTGGGGGGGGTGGTTGTGCTATTGTTCTTAAATTTTTTATTTTTTTTTATGATAGAGGGGCATGACTGTGTTATAATAGTGAAGATGCATTTATGCTATGCGCCTTCATGACTTTAATACTAAAGGCACATAACACAAGTATGCCATTAGTTTGATAAGCATACCTTCATATTTTCTTTAGATGCATGCGTTTTTCTTCAAAACTATCTAAATATAATGGTGCATTCCTTACGTGCCCTTCACAACTCCCTAAACATAATAAGCTTGGGGGTGGGGGGTGGGTGGGGAATCCCTTTTTATGAATTTTTTTTTTTTTTAGAAATGCAACCTCTTGATTTTTTAAATGATTATTTTTTGGGTAGTAGAATGTAATTTTTCATTTTCAATGAGGGAATTTTGTAAATAAAGTTTAAGAAATCAGTTATTGATTGGAATTCTAAAGTTGCTTTTAAAATTGTTATGCAGGGTTTTCAAAGAAATGGGATTCTTAAGAATTGGTATTATAGGGGGTAAAAACCTAGTGAACACCAAAATAGAGTACATGTGAGGAGTAAGCAGGGAATGGTGATTCCATTTCCCTTAAGTGAAAATGCCATTAGAGTTTTAGTAATATTTGCATTGTCACATGTTCATGTGATATTTGCATGATCTATTATTTAATATTCTAAGTCTTTACTCAAAGATCTTATTTTTTTATTTTTTCAAAATTACGGTTCTTTAATATAGTTTAAGTTTTCTTAAAAATCAAGGCTTGTCATAATATTCCTATATTTTTACAATATTAGATTTTCCTCATAAGATTCAAAATTTTATAAAATTAAGAGCACACTTGGCAAAGTCCTTCACAAATACGAGTAATAAATAAGGTAAACTTTAATGAGCCAGCATTATAGCACTTTCCAACACAATAATCACATAATCATTCAATTGCTGAAGAAAGAACATCTAAGGAGGGAATAACAACATGAATATAGCATGTCTTCTCTAGAACAAAGAGAAATAAGAAATGAATGTATAATTATGTGGCATTTTATGAACCTATTGACTAATGATTTCGAAGCAAATGTATTTTGTTTGAAGTTAATTTACTTATGTAAATTTATCTATCCTTTAGATTCCCATGTTTATAATTTTTATTTATTTATTTTGTTGAGATCTTTTCTAGTTGCTATTTGGAGCTTAGAATATGGACAGGTGTTGGAAATGTAACTTGGTTTCTAAATTCTTCACACATGCTTTGTGTTTAGAGTTGAGGAATTGAGGTAGAGTATGGAGTTGGGGTATAGAGTGAAAATTTTACTAGTTTGATTGGTTTAATTGTAATATTAGAGGATATTTTCATTATATAGGTTTAATTATCACATTTTTGGGGTAATTGTGCTACTATTAATAGGATCTTAAATTTTTTTTTTTCTTTTTTAATGATGGTGGGATATGACCATATTATGATACTGAAGATGCATTATGCTTTGCACCTTGATGACTTCGCGTGCTTATCAAACTGATGGCGCCCTTGTGTTGTGTTCCTTTTGTATTAAAGTCATGAGGGCACATAGCATAAATGCATCTTTACTACCATAACACAATCGTGCTGCTCCATCATAAAAAAAAAAAAAAAATTTAGGCTCCTAGTAACAATAGCACAATCCCCCTAAAAATGTGACAAATAATGAAAATATCCTCTAATACAACAATTGAACCAATCAAACTGGTAAATTTTCCACCGTATATCATATCTCCTACCCATAACTCCATAGTCTACCTCATTTCCTCAACTCTAAATAAAAAGTAAGTTTGCAGAAATCAGAAACTGAGTTGCATTTCAAACACATGTCCATACTCTAAGCTCCAAATAGCAACTAGAAAAGATCTCAACAAAATAAATAAACAAAAATTACAAACATGGGAATCTAAAAGTGAGATAAATTTACATAAGTAAATTAACTTCAAACGAAGTACATTTGCTTTGAAATCATTAGTCAATAGGTTCATGAAATGCTACATAACCATACATTGATTTCCTATTTCACTTAGTTCTAGAGAAGACACGTTATATTTGTGATACTATTCCCTCCCTAGATGTCTTTTCCTCAACAATTGACCAAATTTGTGACTCTTTTGTTGAACAGTGCTATTATGTTAGCTCATTGAAGTTTGGCTTATTTACTACTTGTATCTATGAAAAACTTTGCCAAGTGTGCCCTTGACTTTATAAAATTTTGAATCTTATGAGAAAAATCTAATATTGTATAACTATAAGAATGTTATGACAAGCCTAAATTTTTAAGAAAACTTAAATTATATTAAGGAACCCTAATTAAAAATAAAAAAAATAAGATTTCTAAGTAAATACTTTGGATATTAAATGATAGATCATGCCAATATCATGAACATGTAACCATGCAAATATCACAAAATCTCAAATGGCTTGTTCACTTAGGGGGAATGGAATTGTCATTCCCTCCTTACTTCTTATATGAGCTCTATTATAGTGTTTACTTTGTTTTTGCCCCCTATAATATCAATTCCTAAGAATCACATTTTCTTAACAACCCTACATGACAATTTCAAAAGCAACCTCAGAATTGCAATTGAGAGCTATATTCTTAAACTTTATTAGTAAAATACCCTCATTTAAAATGAAAAATTACATTATACTGCCCTAAAAATAATCATTTTTAAAATCAGGATGGTACGTTTCTCTAAAAAAATTCATAAAAAGGGGTTTCTCCCAAACTTATTACGCTTAGGGAGCTGTGAAGGTATATGTCAGGAATGTACCATCTTATTTAGATATTTTTGAGGAAGAAGGTGCTTATCCAAAGAAAATATGAAGGTACGCCTATTAAACTGATGTTGTGAAGTCATGAATGCGCATAGCATGAAGGCGTCTTCATTGTCATAATATGGTTATGTTTCTCCGACATAAAAAAAGAAAAATTTAAACTCTTAATAACAGTAGCACAATCCCCCTAAAAATGTGACAATTGGCCCAATACATTGAAAATTTTCTCTAACACAACAATTGCACCAATCAAACCAGTAAGTTTCCCACTTTATATCATATCTCCATCCCAAACTCCATACTCCACCTCATTTCCTCAACTCCACACAAAAAGTAAGTGTACATAAATCATAAACTAAGTTTTATTTCCAACACTTGTTCATACTCTAAGCTCTATATAGCACGTACAAAAGATCTCAATGAAATAAATAAACATAATTGCAACTACAGGAAACTAAAAGATGAATAAATTTACATAAGTAAATTAACTTCTAACAAAGTACATTTTCTTTCAAATCATTAGTCAATAGGTTCATGAAATGCCACATAACCATACATTGATTTCCTATTTCACCTAGTTTTAGAGAAGACATGTTATATTTGTGATGTTATTCCCTCTATATATGTCCTTTCCTTAGCAACTGATTGAGCTTGTGACTCTTGTGTTGGAAAGTGCTACTATGCTGACTCGTTGAAGTTTGGCTTATTTATTACTTGTATCTGTGAAAGACTTTACCAAGTGTGCCTTTAACTTTATAAACTTTTGAATCTTATGAGAAAAAATATAATATTGTAAAAATGTAGGCATATTGTGAAAAGCCTTAATTTTTAAGAAAATTTAATTTATATTAAAGAACCCTAATTCAGAAAAAAGAACATCTCTAAGTAAGACTTATGATATTAAACGATAGATCATGCAATTATCACATGAACATATACCCATGCATATATCACTATATCTCAAATGGCATGTTCACTTAGGGGGAGTGGAATTGCCATTCCCTCCTTACTCTTTATATAGGTTCTATTACAGTGTTCACTTGGTTTTTGCCTTGTATAATACCAATTCCCTAGAATCACATTTCCTTAAAATCCTTACATGACAATTTTAAAGGAAACCACATAATTGCAATTGAGAACTGAATTCTTAAACTTTATTCACAAAATACCATCATTTAAAATGAAAAATTACATTTTATCTCCCTATAAATAATCATATGAAAAATTAAGAGGCTTTTTCTTCAAAAAAAATTCACAAAAAGGGGTTCCTCCCAAACTTATTACGTTTAGGGACCTATGAAGGTGTACATAAGGAATGCACCATCATATATAAACATTTTTGAAGAAGGCGCACATCTAAAGAAAATATGAAGGCATACTTATCAAACTAATGGCCTGCTTACGCTGTGTACCTTTTGAATTGAAGTCATGAAGGTGCATAGCTTAAATGCATCTTCAATGTCATAACGCGGTCATGCTGCTCCGTCTTTAAGAAAAAAATATTTAACCTCCTAATAAAAGTAGTACAATTCCCCTAAAAATGTAACAATTGAACCTATACAATGAAAATATTCTCTAATACAACAATTGAACCAATCAAACCAGTAAGGTCCTACTCTATATCGTATCTCACATCATTAACTCCATATTCCTCCTCATTTCCTCAACTCTAAAAAGAAGTAAATGTGTAAAAATTAGAGACCTAGTTGCATTTCTAACACTATCTATATTCTAAGCTCAATATAGTAAGTAGAAAAGATCTCAATGAAATAAATATACCAATATTATAACCATGGGAATCTAAAAGAGAGATAAATTTACATAAGTAAATTAACTTAAAACAAAGCACATTTGCTTTGACATCATCAGTCAATAGGTTCATGAAATGCCACATAACCAAACATTTATTTCCTACTTCTCCTAGTTTTAGTGAAGACATGCTATGTTCGTGATGCTATTCTCTCCCTAGATGTTATTTCTTCAACAACTGAATGAGTTTGTGACTCTTATGTTGGAAAGTGCTACTATGCTAACTCATTGGAGTCGAGATAATTTATATCTAGTATCTATGAATGATTTTGCCAAGTGTGTCCTTAATTTTACAAAATTTTGAATCCTACGAGAAAAATCTAATATTGTAAAAATATAAGAATATTATGACAAGCCCTAAGTTTTAAGAAAACTCAAACTATATTAAAGAACCCTAATTTAGAAAAAAGAAGATCTCTAAGTAAAGATTTTAGATATTAAATGATAGATCATGCAAATATCACTAAATCTCAAATGGCTTGTTCACTTAGGGGGTATGGAATTGCCATTTCATCCCTACTCCTTATATGGGCTCTATTATTGTGTTCTCTTGGTTTTTTCTCCTTATAATACCAATTCCAAAGAATCACATTTCCTTAAAAACCTAGTATGACAATTTCAAAAGTAACCTTAGAATTGTAAATGAGAACTGAATTCTTAAACTTTATTAGCAAAATACCCTCGATTAAAATGAAAAATTACATTGTATTACCCTAAAAATAATCATTTGTAAAATTAGGAGGGTATGTTTCTCTAACAAAATTCATAAAAGGGGGTTTCTCCCAAACTTATTACATTTAGGGAGCTGTGAAGGTGTATGCATGGAATGTACCGTCATATTTAGATAGTTTTGAAGAAGGCACTCATCTAAAGAAAATATGAAGGCACACTTGTCAAACTAATGGTGTGCTTTTGCTATGTGCCTTTAGTATTGAAGTCATGAAGGTGCATAGCATAAATGTGTCTTCATTGTCATAATACAGTTCTATCCCTCCATTAAAAAAAAAAAGAAAAAAAATTAACCTCCTAATAATAGTAGCACAACCCCCCCAAAATTGTGACAATTGAACCTGTACAATGAAAATATCCTCTAATACAGCAATTGAACCAATCAAACCAATAAATTTCCCACTCTATATCATATCTACCATCTGTAATTCCATATTCCATCTCCTTTCCTCAACTCTAAACAAAAAGTAAGTGTACATAAATCAGAAACCAAGTTATATTTCCAACACCAATCCATACTCTAAGCTCCATATAACAACTAGAAAAGATCTTAAGGAAATAAAAAAACAAAAATTACAAACATAGGAATCTAAAAGAGAGATAAATTTACATTAGTAAATTAACTTCAAACAAAGTACATTTGCTTTGACATCACCAATCAATAGGTTCATGAAATGCCATATAACCATACATTTATTTCCTATTTCTCTTAGTCTTGGAGAAGACATGCTATATTCATGATGCTATTCCTTCCTTAGATATTCTTTCTTCAGCAATTGAATGAGCTTATGACTCTTATGTTGGAATGTGCTACCATGTTGGCTTGTTGAAGTCTGGCTTATTTATAACTCATATTTATGAAGGACTTTGCCAAGTGTGTCCTCAATTTTATAAAATTTTGAATCTAATGAGAAAAATCTAATATTGTAAAAATGTAGGAATATAATGACAAGCCTTAATTTTTAAGAAAACTTAAACTATATTAAAGAACACTAAATTAGAAAGAAAAAAAAAAGTTCGACAAGTAGAGACTTTTGATAATATATGATAGATCATATAAATATCACATGAATATGTAACTATGCAAATATTACTAAAACTCAGATGGCATGTTCACTTTAGGGGAATGGAATTGCCATTGCTTCCTTACTCCTTACATGGGCTCTATGGTGGTGTTCACTTAGGTTTTGCCCCTTATAATACTAATTACTAATAATCGCATTTCCTTAAAAACCTTGCATGACAATTTTAAAAGGAACCTCAAAATTCTAATTGATAACTATATTCTTAAGTTTTATTTACAAAATACTCTCATTTAAAATGAAAAATTACATTCTATTACCTTAAAAGTAATCTTTCATAAGAGGTGTGTTTCTCCAAAAAAAAACTCATAAAAAGGGGTTCCTCCCAAGCTTATTACATTTAGGGAGTTGTGAAGGTGTATGTAAGGAATGCACTAACATATTTAGACAGTTTTGAAGAAGAAGGCATACATCTAAAGAAAATATGAAGGCACGCTTATCAAACCATTGGCACGCTTGTGCTATGTGCCTTTTGAATTGAAGTCAAGAAGGTGCAAAGCATAAATGCATCTCTTCACTGTCATAATACGATTGTGACGCTTAGTCATCAACAAAAAATAAAATGAAAATAAGCTCTTAATAGAAGTAGCACAATCCCCCCAAAATGTGACAATTGACCTTATACAATGAAAATATCCTCTAATAAAACGAATTGAACCAATCAAACCAGTAAGTTTCCTACATTATCTTCTATCTACCATCCCTAACTCCATACTCAACCTCTTTTCCTTAACTCTAAACAAAAAGTTATTGTACAGAAATAAAAAACCAAGTTGTTTTTCTAACACCTATCTAAGCTCCAAATAGCAACAAGAAAAGATCTTAACTAAATAAATAAACTAAAATTACAACCATGGGAATCTAAAAGAGAGATAAATTTACATAAGTAAATTAATTTCAAACAAAGTACATTTGCTTTGAATCATCCTGTAATAAGTTCATGAAATGCCACATAACCATACATTTATTTCCTACTTCCCCTAGTTCTGGATGAGACATGCTATATTCATGATGCTATTCCCTCCCTCGATATTCTTTCTTCAGTAACTAAATGAGCTCATGACTCTTGTGTTGGAATGTGCTACTATGTTAGCTTGTTAAAGCTTAGCTTATTCATAACTCGTATTGATGAAGGACTTTACCAAGTGTGTCCTCAATTTTATAAAATTTTGAATCTTATGAGAGAAATCTAATATTGTAAAAATATAGGAATATTATGACAAGCCCTAATTTTTAAGAAAACTTAAACCATGTTAAAGAACCCTAATTCATGAAAAAAAAAAATGAAAGATCTCTAAGTAAAGGCTTTGGAAATTAAATGATAGATTACGCAATTATCGCATGAACATGTAGCTATGAAAATATTACTAAAAATCAAATGGCATGTTCACTTAGGGTTAATGGAATTTCCATTCCCTCTTTACTCCTTATATGGGCTCTATGGTGGTGTTCACTTGGTTTTCTCCCCTAATAATATTAATTCCTGATAATCCCATTTCTCTAAAAACCCTGCATGACAATTGTAAAAGCAACCTCAAAATTTCAATTGATAATTGAATTATTAAACTTTATTCGCACTCATTCAAAATGAAAAATTACATTCCATTACCTTAAAAATAATCATTTGTAAAATGAGGAGGTGCATTTCTCTAACAAAGTTAATAAAAAGGGGTTCCACCCAAACTTACTACATTTAAGGAGTTGTGAAGGCGTACATAAGGAATGCACTATCATGTTTAGACAGTTTTGAAGGATAAGGTGCACATCTAAGGAAAATATGAAGGTATGCTTATCAAACTAATGGCGTTCTTGCACTATCTGCCTTTTGAATTGTAGTCATCATGAGACATAGCATAAATGTGTCTTCACTATTATAATACGGTCGTGCCGCTCCATCAGTAAAAGAAAAAAAAGTTGAGCTCCTATTAACTATAGCATAATCCCCCCAAAAGTGTGATACTTGACCTTATGTAATGAAAACATCATCTAATACAACAATTGAGTCAATCAAACCGGTAAATTTCCCACTCTATATCATATCTCCCATCCTTAACTCCATACACCACCTCATTTCCTCAACTCTAAACAAAAAATAAGCGTACAGAAATCAGAAACCAAGTTGCATTTCCAACTTCTGTTCATACTCTAAGCTCCAAATAGCAGCTAGAAAGGATCTTAACAAAATAAATAAACAAAAATTACAAACATAGGAATCTAAAAGAGAGATAAATTTAAAAAAGAGAGATAAATTTAAAAACGTAAATTAACTTCAAACAAAGTACATTTGTTTCGAAATCATTAGTTAATAGGTTCATGAAATGCTACATAACCATACATTCATTTCCTATTTCTCTTAATTCTAGAGAAGACATGCTATATTTGTGATGCTATTCCCTCTCTAGATGTTCTTTCTTCAACAATTGAATGAGCTTGTAACTCTTCTGTAGGAAAGTGCTACCATGCTGGCTCGTCGAAGTTTGGTTTAGTTATTACTCTTATTTATGAAGGACTTTGCTAAGTGTCCCCTTAATTTTATAAAATTTTGAATCTCATGAGACAAATCTAATATTGTAAAAATATAGGAATATTATGACAAGCCCTAATTTTTAAGAAAACTTAAATTATGTTAAAGAACCCTAATTTAAGAAAAAAAAAAAGAAAAAAGATCTCCAAGTAAAGACTTTGGATATTAAATGATAAATCATGCAAATATCACATGACCATGTTGCTATGCAAATATTGCTAAAACTCAAATGGCATGTTTGCTTAGGGGGAATGAAATTGCCATTCCCTCCTTACTTTTTATATGGGTTCTATGGTGGTGTTCACTTTGTTCTTACCTGCTATAATAACAATCTCTAATAATTGCACATCCTTAAAAACCCTGCATGACACTTTTAAAAGCAACCACAAAATTCCAATTGATAACTGAATTCTTAAACTTTATTCACAAAATACCCTCATTTAAAATGAAAAATTACATTGTATTACCCTAAAAATAATCATTTGTAAAATCAAGAGGTGCATTTCTCAAAAAAAAAAAAAAAAAGAAAAATCTTAAAAAGAGGTTCCTTCCAAACTTATTATTTTTATAGAGCTATGAAGGCATACATAAGGAATGCACCATCATATATATACAGTTTTGAAGAACAAGGTGCACATTCATAGAAAATATGAAGGCACACTTGTGCTATGTGCCTTTAGAATTAAAGTTATGAAGGGGCATAGCATATATGCGTCTTCATTGTCATAATATGATCACGCTACTCCATCATAAAAAAAATATAAAAATAAATTAGACTCCTAATAACAGTAGCACAATCCCTCCAAAAATGCGACAATTGACCCCATACAATGAAAACATCCTCTAATATAACAATTAAACTAATCAAACCAGTAAATTTCCCACTTTATATCATATCTCCCATCCCCAACTTGATATATTACCTTATTTCCTCAACACCAAACAAAAAATAAGTGTGTAAAAATCGGAAACTAAGTTACATTTCCAACACCTATCCATACTATAGACTCTAAATAGCAACTAGAAAAGATCTAAATGAAATTAATAAATAAAAATTAAAAGCATGGGAATCTAAAAGAGAGATACATTTACATAAGTAAGTTTACATAACTATATTGTATGACAGATCTATGATTGGAAGGAAAACCAATATAAGGTTTTTTATGCGATATACGACGTCTACCATGACTAGGTCATCTTTGGGTTGTGTCAGATAAGGTGGTATCAGAGTATGAATGTAAATGGGATAAATAAAATACTAACCCTAGACATTAGGACAACTTACCTAATGAGGTTGAGTAGGGATAGAACTAGGATAAGTATTCAAGCCTTGATACTTAAATTAATGAATTTCATATTAACATAACTATGAGCCTTAATATATACCTTGTTGGTTTAGGAGTTAGAAATACTCTTAATAACTAGGTTGGTCCTATTTAGTCAACAACATAGAGAGACGTTGTATGATTATTGACATAGTTTGTAGATCCTCTATTAAGATCTAGCTTTAATGGGCAGTTTGTGCACTTTACATGAAGTTTTCATCACTTGGGGTTATGGACTGAGTGGTCATTGGGAAGATAGAAGGAACCATTGGAGTGTTTATTTTCTTGGAAAGATGCCTGTGAATGAAGAAATGAAGTATTTGTTAGAATCTGAAGAGAATCCTAGTTACTCATATGAGCTAGTGTTCTTGGTCTGTGTGGAGCCTAAACCAAAACCCCCTTCATTCACTTTGTAGCAAGATGTGGGATGTGGAGTTGCCTTGGCTATTAATCAATGGGGTGATCATATAAAGATTGTTGCCCAAGATAATGGTAGAGTAATAGCAGACTATTGGGTTGATATAGAGAGGTGTTTTAATTTACCTTAGACAAATGAAGCAAATGGAGTTAGACAAGAAGTTGGGTTAAGTGCTCCAATGATGCATGCTGAGTTTCTTAGAGAGTTACCCTTAATCCCAAAGTTCAAATACTATTAGGTAGTTCCTAGACTTCTACCTAAAGTTGTTGCAGGAGGTGATTTTACCGATGTGCTTATCATTCAACTAGACCCTTTGGATTTTTGGTTACCATAATAATGGGTTTGACAGGCTCCCAGTACAGAGTCGGGAGTGTACTCTAGCATCGAATCTACCTTTGCCATTCTAGATTTCATGCTCTAAGGTTTTCTTGGCACAAGACCATCATCTCGTCTATGATAGATACAGTAGACGATCTTTGCACAATTAAGATGTAAAGTTACTACATGACTTCAGAGTGATTATATGTGTTCCTTTTTTTTGTAGATTCTAGGACCATGCATGATCATTTTGTACTTTGAGCATTTTCTTGTAGTGAGGTTACAATGTATTATGAGAGTTTTGATGTATTTAAGAGTTTGGTATGGTGAAAATAATGTATTATGAGAAACCTTATTGTACTTTAGGAACTTTATCTTTTGATTTAGGTATATGTGGTTGTATGGATGTAACCTCATTTTTTCTACAGGAAATAAAAGTTGTAGATTACTTTCCATAAGTGTTGGATAAGTTATGTTTGCTTTCATTTTATTTAATGAATAGTAACTTAATTAACTGTAGCTAAATGTTTGTAACTGAAAGTTAGAAATAAATTTCTCAATTATAACAGGTGTGGATGGAGACCCCTAATTAGGGCCCCACTTGCTCATGAAGAGGAACTACGTATGCAGCAAGAACGTATTGATGAAATATTGGCTACAATTAATGCACAAAACGAATTACTGAGAGTATTTTTTATAAGAGAACGTACTCTGCTTGCTCAAGCATCACCACCAGTTGCTGATTGGGAAATGCCCTTACCACAACCACCTCCTCTTCCTCTACCACCAATGGATCAAGCAGGAGTTATGCCTCTAGCACCATCTAATCTTAGATAGCAGCGCAATATGTTACTTGAATTTACTTGCTGCAACAAATACTTCGAGGGTCATGCTAGTCGACCTGATTAGGCTGAGTACTGGTTGAATCAAGTGGAGCAATCATTTGAAGCTTTTGAGGTATCACTATACCTTCAGCTCACTTATGGCACTTATTTGCTAAAAATACGAGCACACATCTGATGGGAATCAAAACAAAGAAGTTTGAGAGCCCTAATTACTTAAGAAGACTTTAGGCATGAGTTTTTGGCTTATTATTTTCCTAGAAGTTTAAGAATAAGATGTAGAGAAGATTTATTAGATATTGTGAAAGGAACACATACTGTAGAGTAGTACAAATCTAAATTCAACATATTACTGCAATTTGCATAGCTAGAATATTAGACTAGTGATCGGTTGAAGATGTATATATTTTATTGGGGATTAGATTCTAAAATGAAAAGGAGATTGTTGGAATTTGAACTAAGGAATTTTACTGATATGGTCGAAAAAAGCTAAAGTGTTAGATACTGTAAAAAGACAAAGTGAATAGACTAACAAATGTAAGGTCAATATGTTTGGCAAATGACCTTTTTAAGGACTAGGAAGTAGTAGCAATAGCAAAGTTAGAAGGGTTATGAGACTACCAAATTTTAATCAAAAGAAGACTACTGGTGGAGCTGTTAAATGTTGGAAGTATAGAGGAAGCCATTATCCTAGAGATTGTCGATAACTTTAGGGCAAATGTTTCTTTTATGGAGAAAGTTCACATCAAGTGACAAACTATCCAAAGAAGAATATTGTTACATGTTTTCTTGGCAATAAAGTTGGACATTTCTCCTCTATATGTCCACAATGCATAGCTATCACAACTTAAATTGCTAAACAACTACTAGTTGTTGTGATGGCTTAATGATTACCAGCCCAATCACTTGCTAATGCCTTAGGGGCCTCCAGTCCCTTACCCAAAGGATTCTTTCTCGTCAACCCATCGATGACCAGAAACAGTATGCTGAAGGAAGATGGCTGAATTTCCTGAGAGCTATACGGATAAAGTATTGTGTGATGTGCTTCCCATGTGCACTCCTCACATATTACTCTACTGACCATGGCTATTTGACTTAAGAGTATTACACAATGGGTATAGGAACACCTACATGTCCTAGAAGGATGGAAAGAAAATTATATTGGCACCCGTGAATCTTAAGGAAGTATAAGAAGCCCAAGAGAAGGTTGTTAGATCACTGTAGCGGAAGTTCTTGGTGATTTCTTAAGCTTAGTTTGCCCGAGAAGTCTTGGTTGAGGACTTTGTACTCCTCTTAACTAAGAGACTCTTGGAGGTGAGAGAAATTGAGAACTTACTTGTCGAGGTGTAGCAGCTACTTCAAGACTTTGCCAACCTATTTCTTATGTCTTGTCTCATTCTTGACCAAAAGAAATGGCCATTCAACAGTTCATAAGTCCTTCTCTCCCCAAAATGCCTAGAGATTCCTTCATTGTAGGCTTCCCTAATAAGTAATTCTCTTAGAGAATTGGTCGACACGTATAATTTTTCCCCTTGGAACAAGTACTTACCCTCTACATGGTATCATCCACTGTTCCTCTATTGACACATCACAAAAATATGGGTTTGAAGTATGCATCCCCAGAGTATTGCTCCTTAATGTTAGCAAACCTAAATAATCTAGTCTGTAGTTCAATCAAGGATACATGCCTCCTCGAAAGAGCAGGTAGTTAAATTGAAGAAACAGGTGGATGAGTTAGTAGACTGCGGATATGTCCATGAGAGCAAGAGCCCCCATACCGTACCAGCCATGCTCATGCCAAAAAAGGATGGAACGTGGAGAATGTGTATTGATAGCTGAGCCATCAATAAGATCACTATTAAATACCAATCTCGTGACTTGATGATATGCTTGATGAGTTACGTGGTTCCTACATCTTTTTTAAGATTGACCTGAAGAGTGGTTACTACCAAATACGAATGAGACTTGGAGATGAATGGAAGATGGCCTTCGCGACAAGAGATGGTATATTAAAATGGTGAGTGATGCTGTTTAGGCTGATTAACATGCCGAGTACATTTATGTAGTTGATGAATCATTTGCTTAGAACATTGATCAGTAAATGTGTTATGGTTTATTTTGATGATATTCTAGTCTACAGTGTCAACCTCATCACCAATGTCAAGCATTTAAGATTGGTGTTAAACATCCTCCATGTCGAAAGATTATTTGACAACCTGAAGAAAATTTGTGTTCTATCAAAGCGAGGTTGTATTCCTCCGATATGTTGTTTCAAGGAAAGGAGTTCAAGTTAATGACAAGAAAGTCAAAGCTATTCTTGAGTGGCGGCCTATGTCGATTAGTGTTGCTGAAGTTAGGAGCTTTCATGGTTTAACTTTGTTTTATCAGAGATTCATTCAGAACTTTAGTTCATTAACTAAGCCATTAATTGAATTGACTAGGAAAAGCATTGAGTTTAGGTGGTCAAAGAAAGCTTAGAAGAGTTTTGAAGATGTAAAGTCTAAGTTGACGTCTTCTCTAATAGTTATCTTACTAGATTTCAAGAAAATTTTTTAGGTTGAATGTGACATGTTTAGCATCGACATTGGTGATGTCCTTAAGCAGGAGTGTTGACCCATTGTCTACTTTAGCAAAAAACTCTAAGGTGTTACCCTAAATTACTTAACTTACGACAAGCTGTTCTATGCCCTTTTCTGAATACTACAGAATTGGCAGCATTATCTATTGTCGAGAGAATTCATCATCTACTCAGATCATGAGTCCCTTAAGCATCTTTGTGAGTAATAAAAGCTTTCTTAGCATTATGCCAAATGGGTTGAGTTTTTAGAGACCTTCTGCTATGTCATTAGATATAAGAAGGGGAGCACTGACACAATGGTTGATGCTCTTTCTTGCCATCATGCCCTCATCACAACGTTGCTAGCTAAGGTGCTTGGATTTGGTATTTTACCTGATTAATAAGAACATGATCCACATTTCAGATGCCTAGTAGCTAAGTGTAGTATAGGAGGAGCTACGGAAGGGTTCTACTTGAGTTAGGGGTTTTTGATGAAGGGTCGGAGGGTTTGTGTATTGAGTTGTTCAGCAAGGGAGCTACTCGTTCGAGAAGCTCATGCCGAGGGTTTGGTTAAACATTTTGGGGAAAAGAGGACGACTAAGATATTGAAGAAGCATTTTTACTAGCCTAGGATGATGAAGGATGTGCAATGAGTACTTGAGAGGTGCGGGGTGTATAAATGTACAAAGGGGAGGAGAGAGCCCTATGGAGAGTATACACCCTTACCTTTCCTAGAGCGGCTGTAGATCGATCTAAGCATGGATTTTATGCTCGGCCTTCCCTAAACGCCAAGAAGACATGACTCAATCATGATGGTGGTTGATCGATTCAACAAGATGCCACTTCATTCCCTACCATAGAACTAATGATGCTTTATTCGTCACTAACCTCTTTTTGTAGGAATTATGTGACTACATGGAGTATTGAAGAGTATTGTGTTTGATCATGACTCAAAGTTTACAAACTTCTTTTGGAAGACCCTATAGAAGAAGCTTGGCAATAAGCTCCTGTTCAGTACTTCTTGTTACCCCCAAACAGACGGCTAAACTAAAGTTGTGAATAGAACCGTTGGTAGCCTCTTATATGCAACTGTTGGGAAGAATTTGCATAATTGGGATTTATGCTTGCCGTCATTGGATTTGCCTACAATCGCTTGACTCACAGCTTAAATGGAACATCACCATTTAAGGTCATTTATGGACTTAACCCGAAATTACCCTTGGATTTAATTAGCAGTCCGATTACACAAAGGGAAAGTCAATCTAGCCTATAGCGTAGCGAGGAATTCCAGAGGTTACATCAGAAGATTGCTAAGCAGTTGGCTAAGACTGTGGCTCGATAGAAGGAAGTAGGAAGCTGAGGGAGGAGACCAATCATTTATACCCCTACAAATCTTGTTTGGATCCATCTTAGTAAGGAACGCTTCCCTAGCAAGAGGACGAACAAACTATCTCCCATAATGGATGGACCTTATAGGATCCTTAGGTGCATTAATGATAACGCCTATGCAGTTGAACTACTCAAGGGTTTCAATGTATCTACCACATTTAACATCACCGATCTAACTCCCTACGTGCCAGATGATGACGAAGATCATGATTTGAGGACAAATCTCCAACAACACTAGGGAGTTAATGGGTTATCGATTACCAGCCCAATCACTCGCGTATGCCTCAAAGGCCTCTAGTCCCTCACCCTAGTGAATGTAGCTAGCTACTAGCCAGGCACTTCTCTACCGGCATCATTTCATGTCTCAACTTCTTTTTCACTGTAACACCTTGATTCCTCTCGCTTGCTATGCTTAGAGAACCCTTGTACAGATCTGATATCGCACTACCACCTATCCTCTTCACTAACATTCTACTATTTTTCCCTTTTTTTCTTTTGTTACTTTTACCCTTTTTTGTATGTATTAGGAATCCCCTTTTTGTATATGCCTTTTGTAATTTCATTATTTGTAATGTTGCATTAGGAACTCACTATAAATAGTTCCTTCTCCTTGTAAGCCAGAATTATCTTAAATGAGAGATATACATTGAATATACTGTACTTAGGAGACTATCCTCTCTAAGACCATTTTTATATACTCTTATCTAATCTTATTGAGTAGTTCAAGATTAGTAGTGGATGGACCTTGACATCAACTTGTGCGTCATATCAAGTGAAATGTCAAGTCATGTTATGTTCGTAGGTGGGTCACATCCTCCGAGTAGCTTCACATTAGCTACTCTTCTTAATTTGTAGATAGACTTATTCTATTTTCTTTGATATTTCAAATAACCCAATGGTTCGAATCTGCTATGGTAAGTCCTAATGATAATTGAGCTCCTACACACATCATGTTGGAAGCCTTGGAATAGGAAAAGTGATTGGAGGACTAGCTCCAGGAAACATTCATTTAGCTATAGGTAATGCTGCTCAAGTATATAATTTAGAAAGCGATTAGGCTTATGAGGATATTCCAAGAGAAGAAGTGGAAGATTTTGGCGAAAGCAAGTAATTTGTAGGAGCTGAACGGATTGTAAGTATGTGTTTATAATTATTTACTATGAGTTGTTGAGATTATAGTGATTAGTATAAAGTTATAAGTTTATGATGTTAAAAGCGAAAAAGAAAAATTTCTTACTATAATCTAAGGAATGTTAATATAGATGGACATTCTATTTATACCTTGTTTAATATGGGAGCTACACATTCCTTTATATCACTAAAGTGGTAAAACAAATATGCTTAACTACCAATACTACTGAATCCAGTCTTAGGGTGAAAAGTCCTATTGGAGGTGTTGTAGTTATAAAAGAAATGGTGAAAGGATGTCTATTGAAGGTTCAAGATGTTGATAGTCAAACTAATATGATTCTTTTGGATATGGGTAAGTATGATGCTATATTAGGAAAGAATTGTATGATTGATGTTAAAGCCAATGTTGATTGTCAAGAAAAAAGAATAAGTTCAAAGCTTCTAATGGAACGAAAGCTGAATTTAAAGGGGATTCTGTCATTGCAAGCGTACAAGAGTTAAGTGCTTTGGAATTAATCATTGATGATAGTTTGTTGAATGCAATGGAAACCGATCAAAAGAAGCCAACTTTAGAGGAAATACTAGTAGTAAATGAGTTTCTTGATGTATTTCCTGAAGAGTTACTTAGATTACCATTGAAGAGAGAAATTGATTTTGTTATTGATGTAATACTAGGAACTGAACCAATTTCAAAGCTGATATGAGGCAAGTGCACCTATCAATTTTAATATAGCGGATGTGAGTCCGAGTCGATCTCTTAGAGATTTCGAGTACTAATATTAACCTTAGCTCTATTATCTAACCGGAAAATTGTGATAAATTGAATGAATTAAAAATACTGAAATTAACCATCTAAACTAATTATGAGACTTGATTAAGCAAATTAGAAAGCAATAAAACTACGAACGACTTCAAGAAATTAATAACGTATTTAGGAATTATTTCCCTTAGTATTTAACATGTGACCACTTAAAATATATTTAATTCAGTTTCTATTATTCTTGACTGGAGGGATTCACAATTAAAGCTAATATCTTTCTCAAGCATATTAACCCTAATCCTAAATTATTTACCGGAATCTCTTCACTTAGTAATATAACTTAGAATTGCATTAGTGTATAATGAATTCCCACACAAATAATTAACTTTCCGAAAGAAAAAACGTATCTTATCTCTAAGTATACATGTAATTCTCTCCAATTATGCCTAGATCTAATTACACATGCAATTTCTCAATCATCATGCATAATATCATAAATTGATACTCTAGAAATATCAATTAACAATTAAACAACATAATTGAATCAAGAAAAGATAGAAACTTTATTGAAAATTATAAATCAACCCAAGAGTCACATGAAACCCTAGGTTCCATAATCCTAAATATACGAATTCTAAGCTATCATAATAAATCTAAAAACGAGTTCCATCAAAAACATAAAATAAAACATGAAAACCCCTTTTGATTGATGAAAAATCTCTCCAATCTTGAAGTTGGTGTTGCTTTCGCCTTTTTCTTCTCCTTCTCCTCAAGTCTCTTCTCTTCTCTAATGTCTCGTTCGTTTTCTCTAATGTCTCTCTCTTGTCTAAACCCTCAGATATCCTTTTATATATTTATTATAAGGATTCTGTTTTCATCACTAGACATGGCCTGGGACATGGCCGTGTCTCCAGGTCGTGTAACTTTCTGCACTTGGCAAATTTTTCTGGATGGACACAGCCTGGGGACATGGCCATGTCCTAGACTATGTAACTTCAAAACTTTATAACTTCTTCATTTGAACTCCGATTTGAGTGAAACTTGATTCATTTTCTTCATTTTCGATCCTAGAACGCGTTCAAACCTTGAAATCAAAATTTTACTCAATTAAGTATCAATTTCTATAAAGAAAACCAAAAATGTGAGGGAAATACTATAAAATCACCATATGAAATATGTTTAAAATCAAAGTTATCAAAAGCCCATTACAGAATGGCCCCGATTGTGTTGAAAGAGTTGAATAAGAAATTTCAAGAGTTATTGGATCAAGGATTCATATGTAATCATAATAGCCCTAATCTTTTTTAGAGTTGATGGAAAATGAAAAGGTGATTTCTTATGCTTCTAGACAATTGAAGCTGCATGAACAAAATTATCTAGCACATGATCTAGAACTTGCAACTGTGATGTTTGCATTAAAGATATGGCGACTTTACCTATATGGACAGAGATGTGAAATCTATATAGATCATAAAAGCCTTAAGTATTTATTTACACAAAAGGAATTGAATATGAGATAGTGGAGACGGCTCAAGTTGATAAAGGATTACGATTTGGGGATTAATTACTATCTTGGCAAAGTAAATGCGGTGGCTAATGCATTAAGCAAGAAAAATCATGCTAAAGTTGCATCTCTTCTTACAAACCAAAAGGAGATGATCGGAGAATTTGAAAAATTGAACTTGGAATTCACTTAGCACAAAGCTGATGCTGAATTGTCGAATATAGTAGTTGAGCCAACTCTAATTGAAAGAATTCAAAGAGCACAACAGAATGATCCTGCTTTGAAGCAAATAAAAGAAGAGATGGCAATTAGCAAGTATATTGATTTTAAAATAGATGAACATGGAGCATTACGGATGAATGACAGATTGTGTGTACCTAATCATTTAGAGCTTCAGAAAGAAATTCTAAACGAAGCTCATTCCTCTAACTACACTATTCATCCAGGAGGAACAAAAATGTATCAAGATTTGAAAAGAAACTTTTGGTGGAATGGAATGTAGCAAGATGTTGCTGACTTTGTTTCAAAATGCAAGACTTGCTACAGAATAAAAGCTGAACATCAATGACCTAGTAGACTGTTACAACCATTACTTGTTCCTGAATGGAAATGGGATCGGATATCTATGGATTTTGTAAGTGGTTTACCAAGAACAGTTGTCGGATATGATGCAATTTAGGTCGTTGTTGATCGACTCACTAAGTTAGCACACTTCTTGCCAATCAATATGACCTTCTCTTTAGAGAAACTGGCTTGAATTTATATAATGGAAATCGTGAGATTACATTGTGTACCAACAGGAATTGTGTTAGACAAAAATCCATAATTTGTATCAAAATTTTGGACAAGTCTATAAAAAGTCATGGGAACAAAGTTGTAGTTTAGTACAACATACTACCCCCAAACTGATGGACAAACGAAGAGAACTATATAGACTTTAGAAGATATGTTAAGAGCCTATATAATTGAATTTAAAGGGAGTTGGGATTCTCATCTGCTGTTGATTGAGTTTGCTTATAATAATAATTACAATTTTACTATTTAGATGCCTCCATATAAAGCTTTATATGGATAGAAGTGTAGATCACCATTATTTTAGGATAATGTGGAGATAACAATATTGGGTCTAGATTTGGTGCAAGAAGCAATTGAAAAGATTGTCGTGATTAAACAGAAAATCAAAGAAGTACAGGATAGATAGAAAAGTTAGGTTAATTTGAAAAGAAGAGAGTTGAAATTTCAAGTAGGGGACCATGTGTATCTTAAAGTAAGCCCAATTAAAAGTATACATTGCATGAAGATAGAAGGCAAATTGAGCCTAAGGTACATTAGTCCTTTTGAAATTTTGGAACAAGTATGGAATTTGGCTTATTGGTTAGCTTTACCACCTAACTTGTTAGGAATTCATAATGTGTTTCATGTGTCTGTTTTGAGAAAACATATTCCTAACCTCGACCATATTATTGAGTTAGAACTAGTGAGATTAAAAGAAAATTTGACTTATGAAGAACATCCAGCTACGACTTAGGAAGCAAAAGACGAAGTGAAGCGTTGATATTTGCATCTGTTTGATAAGCTAGGTATGCCTTTTAAGTTTTGAGGATAGAACTTATTTGGAGGGGGGAAGGATATAAACCTCTAAAATTTCTGATCCAAATCCTAGATTAGACTCTATTGTGTTAGATAATCTCAAGAGTCAATAAGGTTAGATAAGATAAAAAATTCACTAAATTATGAATTTGAATATATTATAAGTGATAAAAACCTTAGAATTTAGATTGAAACCTTAATCACGTATGAAAACCATAAACCTTATGTATGTGTAAATACCCGAACTCAAATTCAATAAAAACTCTAAAACTATAATTTTAAGCTTATAAAATGAATAAATTCACCCTAATAGTCATAAAACCCTAAACCAATACAATTATCAACTAACACATGTAACCATATAAAATTGTTAACGAACACATTAAGATAACTCCTAAATATTATAAATGTCATGGGTAACAATATAATTAATAAACTTGATAAAATTTCAATATTATTTCATAATTACTAAATTTATTTTTTTTATATTTAGAAAAGTTTAATTCTATTTTTATTTTTCCTTTTCTTTTCTTCTCATTCTTTTTCTTCTCTAATGTTTTTTTTTTCTTTTTTCCTTTTACCCCCCATGTTGCACTTTGGAACATTTTCGGCTGCTTGTGTATGTGATTTGTTATTTTATATGTGACTAATTAAAAGGATAAAGATAAGTTAAGTGATAAGTCACAATCATATCACTTTATTGCTCTTTTATAATCTTTCTTTTTCCACCATATAAGTTGCAAACTTTCTTCTTGGCTAATTTAATTGCTTCCAAATTTGCTTTCTTCTTTTTGTTTTCAATTCAAACTCAATTGACTGCCCATAAACTCCACCAAAAATTTCCCTTTCTATTTCCCTTCTATCCATTTCTTTTTCTTAAAATTTTACATACTTCTCAACAAGCATAAGAAGAAGAAGAAGCTTTCTAATTCATTACTCCTCAAAGTATTAAGAGAAATAGATAGGTAGTATGTATATTGTATTTAATTTGTAATAATTATTTATATGTACTCTTTTACATACATTTATTTTGTAGGATCTCATAGGTATCATAAGAATATATAGTGAATTTACATGTATTCTATTATTTTTGTAAAGAAAGAGTGTATGTACATGTATTGGAATTTATGGAAATTTAGCATTATAGCATGTACATGTGTTCACATATGTATAAATTACTATGTGTGTATATATATATATATATATATATATTATAATTGATTATACAATATTTGGCATAAAAAAAAATTTGTGTATATGTATAGATTATATGTACATAGTATGCATATTATTTTCTTGATAGATATATGTATATGTATAATATGTGCCCATATATATATCTATATATATATATATGTATGTATACTAAGCATTTTCATTTTATAGGTATATATATAAATAGGAGACCGAATATATGCATATATATATATATTTGTGTATGTATAAAGTACAAAAATATAAGTATAATATAGGTATAGATATTGTATATGTATGTAACACATGTAGTATAGTAGGATTATATTATTAAATTATATAAGAGTATATGTATAAATAAGTGAGGGAAATTAATTACATAAGTATATATATACGTATAAAATACGTATGTTAAGGGCAAAGTATATATACATAAGTATACGAGTATACTCATAGTATATGTATAATATACTATAATACTAAACTAATAAACAAAGTAAGATAGAATATATATATATATATATATATATATATATATATGTAAATTGTGAGTTTAAAAGAGAATCGAAAAATTGATAAAATATAATTATAATTGTAATTATATAAGTATTAAGTAAAATACAAAATAGGAAAAGTTTCAAAAATATACAAAATTTCGTGTAAATGAAACGTAGCACCTTTCCATGCTACTATGTCAGCATTTAATAAAATTTGTAATAATAATAATAATAATAATGAAATAATTAATTACTTAGAAAATTATTAAAATAGTACAAAATGAATTAAATAAGTATTTCATCTTAAAAATAGAAAAATGAGTAAATTGTGATAAAAAAGACTTAAAAATAAGAAAATTTCAAAATATAACATTTAGATATTTATTTAGTCATAAATATGTAAAGAAAAGCTAGAAATAATATTTTATAATTAGTTAAGTTAAAATAATGAAATTTGTAATATTTTAATCCATGATGAAAATGTAGGTTGCAATGTGCAATACGGGTCATGCCATGTGAACGTATGCTCAGAAAACTAATAAAAAACCCAAGTAGATTTAAATAATCAATTACCTAAAATAACTAGTTCACTTAGTTACTTATGACCATTTCCATTTTCTAATAATTAGGTGATCCTGATGCAAGTTCGGATCTTCCTAAGGATTACTATGACACTTGAGAAACGTCATAGCTAAGTAAGTAATCTTTGTGATTCCATGCTTGTTTATGCTTGTAGTTATAGTTAGTGAACTTAAATAATGCTATTAATTAGATGTTGTATGGGGTTAGGAAATGTATGTATATGCTATTGCTTGTTGAAGTGTGAAATTATTTTAAATGTTGATAACCTTACTCTAGCCTAGAGGAACATTAGGTATTGGAGGCGCTAATTGCCTAACTAAGAGTTGAGTTTAGAAGACTTCGTTTAGGGGTAATTGTGGACTGTGAGGGCCTACTCACAAATATAACTAGAACTTGGTTTTTGATTAAAACAAAAAGATTGATTTATTTGAATACAAAACATAGAGTTTCATAATAAAGTAAGTTCCGGTATAATACCCGAATTTAACTGGTGTTGTATATACTCCAACCCTGACTTTGGAGGTCGTTAAATCTGAGTTACGTATAATACTTGGTTAACTGTACATATTTGATTGGCATTCTCCTTGTCTATGTATTCATATACTTGATTTTATATATGTATAACTTGCTTGATAGTATGGTTGAGAGATAAACTCACTAAGCTGTTTAGCTTATACCTTTGTAGACTTTTGTTACAGGGCTATCTTTTTATAGATGCTGGCTGTTGGATGCTAAAGGTTGGTACAGGATCTTAGGTAAGAGTGAGAAACTCTAAGCGTCAAGAGAATATTAGGATAGAATGTTCTATCCTACCCTAACCCTAATTTTCTTTTTCCCCAGTTGAAATTTCTTCTTCTTCTCTCAGGCTTTCTCTCTCTCTAATCATCGCTATTTTTTTTCTCTCTCGTCACTCTTATGTCCCTTACCCTTGTCCCCAATTTCATTCCTTCTCTCTCTTGTAAACAGCATCACCCTACCCTCCATCCCTCCCGTTTCAATCTTCAATTTCGACCCTACCCCCTGCTCTCCTCTTTCCTCACCAAAACCAAACCTCACCCTATCCCCTTTCTCTCTCATTTCTATCATCTCTCTCTCTCATCCCTTTTGTTTTCTCTTGTCCTTCATTTCTTTTCCTTTTCCAGTTCAACACTCAATTTCCACCCCACAATTCCAAAGTTAAATTTAAATTGTTTAGCAACTGGTTCGAAATTCAATTTAATTTCACTCTCAATTAGGTACCATTCTACGAGTTCCAAATTAAACCAGTAAATATTATTAATTATTTATTTGAGTATATTATTGTTTATGATAGGTTCTCTGTTGTCGTTTGGTGTTTCCATTTCAATTGCCTTCTTGAGCCATTCCGAGTTCATATTCGGTAGTATACTGATAGTGTATTATTTTATTATTATTATTTTATTTATTATTCTCCGTTATTAGTGTAGAAATAAGTATTTGATCACTACTATTAAATCATTCAATTATTTTGTTATATAGTATGATTTTTTATATAAAAGTTACCGTTAGATATAATATATCATAATTCGGAATATTGGTTATAGATATGTATATGTTAGGCCAAATTTTTGTTTTCTATTGTATTCAAGTTGGGTCACTCTTTTCTATTTTATTATAGAGTATGGTAATGATAATATTTTACGTAAGTCCTGAGTGTCAATTTGGTTTACTATGATATTATTTTATTATTAGTATGCTTTATTATTGATATCGATGGTATTGTGACCTAAGTATTTTGTCATATTAGTATTATGCATGTATAACATATTATATTATGCATAATGTATCCATTTTATATGTCAACTATTATTATGTGATTCCTTACGAAATTCTACAAATCGTGCTATTTTCTAATTAAGTACGTATTATTTATTTACCATATCGATTTGATAATCTATATAATTTGATACTCTAATCATGTATCCATCTTATATTTTCTCTTATATATATATATATTAATGTACCTTACTATTTACTATAAATAAGTAATCTTATATAGTTATATCAACTTTTTGGTTTAATCATATTATGTTCTATTTCTATTTTGGAATTATTATTTTAATTTGGAGATTTTCTTACGGGACCTTGATTAGATAAATTATAAGTTCATAGATAACTTCTAGGTAGGATTTAGTCGTAGAGTGCTTGAAGGTTAATGTACTACTTGTTTTTCATTTAGACTTGTAATGTTTAGTTGCCCTTATTGAGGTTTGAGTGTCTGTTTGGGTTGTGAGATGGGAGTCCTGTTTTCAATTGTAGAGCAATTCTAGGTACATGTTGCTTATTGTTTTATTATGCTTGTTAGGTTAGAAATGATTTAACCAAACTAACCTATATTCGACCTAATTGATCTTGGTTGCTAATTGCGCTTAACCCCTTCGCTTTAAGGGCCCACAGTAGCAAATCCCTAAAGGGGCAACTACTGATCACAGGTGAGGCTTCCCTAGTAGACTTTCACATGCGACAATGCAACTAGAATATTAAGTTCTGAACTCTAGATTTTAGGTGTAAAGGAATTAATCAAAAATATATATTTATATCCACCTATGTATGTGGATAAAGCCTAAGTGTGATGCGGTTATGAATAACCCTCTTCTGTTTGTTAGTCTAATGTTAGATAATTAAATTGTTGTATGTTTTATTTTGTTATATATGCATTCCAACATGTGGCGATTAGGCTTGGCAATCAAGTATGATTGTGCACTCGTACTGGGCTTCGACTCATTCTTTTCTTTTTCAGGTACTAGATTTGAGGACTACCTTATTTATGAGGAGACATATGTAGATGACATCTTGGAGGAGGTTGGAGTTAAGTACCTTTACTACTATAATGACTAAGATAGGGTTTTTTTTTTTTTTTTTACTAGAGTTATGTTTTGTTGAGGTTATGTCCTTTTGAGGAGATTGACTCCTTTTCTTATATCTAAGGATTTAGTTACTTGACTTGTTTATTCTGTTTGCTTATGAGTTTATACACTTCCAAACTCTATTGGATATTTTCAATTTTATGAGGTTATGAGTGGATGCAATTATCCAGTCCTTTGTGGTTTATATGTATAATTTGTGGTATGATCCTTTTATGTTTTTGATTTGTGGACTTAGAAACCTTAATGTATCTCGAGTTAGTTAGGATATGTAGTGGGTTATAGTGCCCATTTAGGTTTATGAGGTGCTATAAATTGAGAACTGAATTCTTAAACTTTACTTGCAAAATGCCCTCATTTTAAAATGAGAAATTACAATCTATTACCCTAAAATTGATCGTTCGTAAAATTAGCTGGGTGCATTTCTCCAAAAAAATTCATAAAAAAGGGTCCCTCCTAAAGTTATTACGTTTGGGAGTTGTGAAGGTGTACATGAGAAATGCACTATCATATTTAGATAGTTTTGAAGAAGAAGGTGCACATCTAAAGAAAATATGAAGGTGTGCTTATCGAACTAATGGCGCATAGCATAAATGTGTCTTCACTGTCATAATACAGTCATGCCGCTCCATCGTAAAAAATAAATAAATAAATGAGCTCCTAATAACAGTAGCACAACCCCCCTAAAAACGTGACAATTGAACCTATACAATGAAGATATCCCTTAATAGAACAATTGAACCAATCAAACCAGTAAGTTCCCACTCTATATTGTATCTCCCATCCTTAACTCCATACTCTAACTCATTTCCTCAACTCTAAATAAAAAGTAATTGTGCAGAAATTGGAAACCAAGTTGCATTTCCAACACCTATCTAAACTCTAAGCTCCATATAGCAAGTAGAAAAGATCTCAACAAAATAAATAAACTAAAATTACAATTGTGGGAATCTAAAAGATTGATAAATTTACATACGTAAATTAACTTCAAACAAAGTACATTTGCTCATAAATCATTAGTCAATAGGTTCATGAAATGCCACATAACCATACATTTATTTCCCATTTCACCAAGTTTTGGTGAAGACATGTTGAATTCATGATGCTATTCCCTCCCTAGAAGTTCTTTCATCAGTAATTGAATGAGCTTGTGGCTTTTGTGTTGGAAAGTGCTACTATGTTGGCTCGTTAAAGTCTAGTTGATTTGTTGCTCGTATCTATGAATGATTTTGCCAAGCGTGCCCTTAATTTTATAAAATATTGAATCTTATGAGAAAAATCTAATATTATAAAAATATAGGAATATTATGACAAGCCTTGATTTTTAAGAACTTCAATTATATTAAAGAAGCCTAATTCATAAAAAAAAGATCTCTAAGTAAAGACTTCGAATATTAAATAATAGATCATGCAAATATCACATGAACTTGTAACCTTGCAAATATCACTAAGTCTCAAATGGCATGTTCACCTAAGGGGAATGGAATTGTTGTTCCCTCCTTACTCTTTATATTGGCTCTATTACAATGTTCACTTGGTTTTTGCCTCCTATAATACCAATTCCTAAAAATCACATTTCCTTAAAAACCTTACATGAAAATTTTAAAAGCAACCTCAAAATTGCAATTGAGAACTGAATTCTTAAACTTTATTCACAAAATACCCTCATTTTAAATTAAAAATTACATGTTATTACCAAAAAAATAATCATTTGTAAAAACAAGAGGGTGTGTTTCTCCAAAAAAATTCATAAAAAGGGGTTCCACCTAAACTTATTATGTTTAGGAAGTTGTGAAGTTGTACGTAAGGAATGCATCATCATATTTAAATATTTTTTAAGAAAAGGCACACATCTAAAGAAAATTTGAAGGTGTGCTTGTGCTATGTGCCTTTAGTATTGAAGTCATGAAGGCGCATAGCATATATGCATCTTCACTATCATAACATAGTTGAGCCACTCCGTCATAAGAAAAAAAAATTAAGCTCCTAATTACATTAGCACAATCCCCCCAAAAGTGTAACAATTGAACATATACAATGAAAAAATCTTTTAATACAACAATTGAACCAATGAAACTAGCAAATTTTACACTCTATATCGTAGCTCCTATCCCTAACTCCATACTCCACCTCATTTCTTCCACTCTAAACAAAATGTAAGTGTGTAGAAATTAGAAACCAAGTTGTATTTCCAACACCTATCCATACTTTAAGCTTCATATTGTCATAACCCAGAGGGGGACCGAGTCGAGGCAATACCGCCATATAATACGTAAAGTTCGATATCAATCACCATCCTTGATCAAGGGCCTTCGGTGTACTATACGAGTTATTTCACAACTACAACCTTCTCCTAGTAACTAGCATTAAGTAATAGCAGAGCACATAGATTAGAGTTATACTATCTAATTAATACTAACATAACATATATAAGAGAGGATCTTAGGTTTCCCCTAAATCAATCATATAGTATCGAGATAAAACATCATAAGTTGTCTAAGCTACTCAACAAGCTAAAAATACTTAATAATGGAGAATAAAGAGAGTCCAATAATAAATAAAGGGTTTACTCGATCTCTTGACTTCTTCGCATCCCATAACCTAAAGATAGTACAACTGACCTCAGGCGTCCTACAAACTGGCTCTAGCCATAAATCCTATTGCAACAATAAACTATAGAAGGGGGGGTGGTAAGCTCAACTGCTTAATGAGTAACCTTCCTACTTCACTAGCAAACAATATCAAACAAGTTATTAAACAAGTGTATGAATGCATAGTTAAACATATGTAATGCAATAGTATATACAATCGGCCAATAATTATATATAGCATAGTTTTAATGCCCACCATTGCTCAAGTTAAGAAGTATTTCGGTACATCAAGATTTAGGTATCCACGTCTAATTCAAAGTCTCTTGTTATCAATATCACCCTTAGAATAGATACAATACGGCCTCAAGTAGAAGCCAACACTCCTTGGAGCTGAGTAGTTCCCAAAGGTCAAGGTAACATGTCACAAGAAATACATCATACAATAACAATTTCCAATATACAAAATACAATGTGGATCCAACTAGGCATGGTCCCCTGTTATACCGCATGATGCTGATGCCCTTAATATCATGTTATAAGATGCAATGTATGTCCAATTTAATTAGGGGTCAAGTATTTATTAGCTTCGGTTCATGGGTGACCAATCAATATATACAGACACTCTATGATCTGAAGTTCTAATGCAATAAGCATATAATATTCATATCAACTTAGGATATTTTGCAAGTAAGGTTAATCATATCAAGCA
Source organism: Lumnitzera littorea (assembly GCA_024138015.1). Lineage (NCBI taxonomy): Eukaryota > Viridiplantae > Streptophyta > Magnoliopsida > Myrtales > Combretaceae > Lumnitzera > Lumnitzera littorea. The sequence continues at coordinate 57,136,185 of JAMXBB010000005.1, read as the reverse complement.
TAAACAATGTCCTATTTGTCCTAGCATGCAATAATTTCAATTACTAGATATAATTCAATATTTCACTAACTATAAGCACAAACAAGCAAAGTAGGGGATGGTATACTCACTTGGCCATGATGCTCAGCAATCCTCTACCATATCAAAGTTAAACTCCTTGTCCCTTGATGAAGATAATTAAGATCTATAAGTATTCTATTAGCATCAATTAACTAAGCTTATCGCTCACTAACCCGAAGTTAGTTTTTTTTCATAATGTAAGCATATCTTCTTCGTTTTAACTCCATTTTTGGTGATCTTACAGTTGTTTTCATTGTTTTCAAATGTTAAGCTTCTAAATCAATAAGTTTTCAGTTTGGGCCCTCTAAGGTCGTGGGCCCAAATGAAGAGTTGGGTTACCTTAAGATTTAGGCTTAGTTTTGACCCTTAGGCTTAGTTTTTGACTTTAGGCTTTATATTTAATAACTTAAGCCTCATTTTAAGTATTTTAAATGGGTTTTATCTAGCCAACACCCTAAAATTTTAAAGTGGGCTTTGGTGATGGTCTAAATGAGCATTTTTACTAAGTTTAGGGCTCTAAATCATTAAGAGGCCAATGGTAAGCATCTTGGATCGGCCTTTGGGTTTAGTGGGCCTCTTAAATAAGTCTTCCCAAACCTTTTAACCTAGGGTTCAAATTTGGTCACTTAGCTACATGGGCTTTAAAGTTAGTTTCTTTAGGCTTTTTAGGCCTAAATCACTATAGAGGGCCTTGGGCTCAAGTCTGCTTGTCTTTTTGGACTTAAGCCCAACATTAAACTTAAGTTTAACCTACTTTTAATATGTTTATAGATTTGGAAATTAAGGTCTTAAGGGTTATTAACAACATTCTTAAGCCTATAATCACCAACTAAGCTAGTTTAGGGCCTTAATTATACTTTAACCTACTTAACTTGATTAATTAAGTCCTAAACCATGCTTAATACTAAATAAACATGTCATTAAGCTAATAAATAAGAATTACTAGATCTGGTGGGTTCATGAAAGTGGCGGCCATGAGTTGTTCCTAGGGTCAAATCTTTCATTTTTATTCAACACTTGATTTTTATGGTGTTTCTATTTAAGTAACCTATGTTTCTATTGATGAAAAACCATAATCACTTCATAAAAGTGTGTGGAAATGTTATGGGGGCACAATTAAGGGGTGGCATGCATGGGGAATGGGGATTCTATCAACTTACTGGATGATTTACTACTCAAACTAATACTATTATACACTACTTATCCTATTTGTGTTGTATCTCCTACCAAAAGTGGCTTTTCTTTTACTAACCTTTGTTGGCCCTTCTTGAAACACCATAGAATTTCTAGGGATTTGTTGTAAAGTAAGTTTCAATAAAGAAAAACATTAGTATCTAACATTATCTTACAAGAAAACTAAGGAAAACCTAGCCTAAGTTCTTATTAGAGCAAGGTATAGAAGGCCTTCCTTTGTGGTTGTGTGTCGTAAGCTTGAGTATAAGTGTGGGTGTGTGTGTGTTAATCAACAAGGGGGATGTGTGAGGGTAGCATAGGGCTTAGTAGCGGCAAGGTAGTCGATGGTATGGTGTATAGGTGTGGCCGAAGGAAAAGAAGAAGAATGGAAGTTTGGGGTTTAGATTTTTGAAAGGGTTTAAGAGTATTTTTTTGGATGTTTAGGGTTTAAGAAAAAAAGAATGAGGGAGGGAAGTGGGATGGTTGGTCATGGAATAAGAGAGGAAGTAAGGGAGACAAGCTTTGATTGTTTAGGGAAATCAAGGATAAGGTACAAAAATGGGGACCATATACTATTATGCTTTTTGCCAAATTGGGTATGATCTTGTCCCCTTAGGGTACAAGATATTTTAAGGTGATTAAGGGTTTGTCTTTTGGTCCTTAATCATGTTTAACTTGTAACTAATTAAGATGTAATGGATTTGGTTATGGATTAGAGTTTGATTAGGGTAATTGATGGTAATTAAGCATGATTAGGCTAATTAGATGCACTTAGGGCATGTTTAGGGTTTTGTTGAACATTGATACTATACTTTAGCTAATTTAAATGGCTTACACGTGTACTTAAGGGTTCCTTAGGGTTTGGTGTTCATTTATAGTAATTTGATCTGTGTACGAGCTCGAAAGTTAAGGTTTTAATCATTTATTGTTGTCAATCACATGTATTGATTGATTCAACCTTACTATTAGAGTTTATTTATGGTATTAAGGTATTTGATCACTTATTTAGGGTTAGATGATCATTTTAGGGTTTCGCTATTTTTCTAAGGTTTTTTAAGTAATAAGGTTCTTGCTTATTTAGTTAGGTTTTTTAAGCTTACTTCAATTAGGGTTTTTGGTTGAACATTTAAGGTTCAATCACTTTTGGGTTATCAAAATTTTGTAGGCCTTACAGATATAGCAAGTAGAAGAGATCTCAATGAAATAAATAAACAAAAATTGCAAACATAGGAATAAAAAAGAGAGATAAATTTACATAAGTAAATTAACTTCAAACAAAGTACATTTGCTTCAAAATCATCAACTAATACGTTCATGAAATGCCACATAACCAAACATTTAATTCCTATTTCTCTTAGTTTTAGTGAAGACATGCTATATTTGTGATGTTATTCCCTCTCTAGATGTTCTTTCTTCAGCTACTCAATAAGCTTGTGACTCTTGTGTAGGAAAGTGCTACTATGTTGGCTCATTGAAGTTTGGTTGATTTATTGCTCATATCTGTGAAGGATTTTGCCAAGTGTGGCCCTAATTTTACAAAATTTTGAATCTTATGAGAAAAATTTAATATTGTAAATATATGAGAATATTATGACAAGCCCTAATTTTCAAGAACAATTAAATTATATTAAAGAACCTTAATTCAGAAAAAGGAAGAACTCCAAGTAAAGACTATGGATATTAAATGATAGATCATGCAAATTTCACATTAACATGTAGCCATGCAAATATCACTAAATCTCAAATGGATTGCGCACTTAGGTAGGATGGAATTACCATTCCCTCCTTACTCCTTATATAGGCTCTATGGTGGTGTTCACTTGGGTTTTGCCCCCTATAATGCCAATTCCAAATAATCCCATTTCCTTAAAATCCATACATGACAATTTTAAAAGCAACCTTGGAATTTCAATTGATAAATGAATTCTTAAACTTTATTGACAGAGTACCCTCATTTAAAAAGAAAAATTACATTCTGTTGCCCCAAAAATAATCATTTGTAAAATTAAGAGGGTGTGTCTCTAAAAAAAAATTCATAAAAAGGGGTTGCTCCCAAACTTATTTTGTTTAGGGAGCTATGAAGGCGTATGCAAGGAATACACCATCATATGTAGATAGTTTTGATGAAGAAGGAGCATATCTAAAGAAAATATGAAGGTGCACTTACCAAACTAATGGTATCCTTGTGCTATGTGCCTTTTGTATTGAAGTCATGAAGGCACATAGCATAAATGAGTCTTCATTATCATAACATAGTCATGCTGCTCCATCATAAAAAATAAAAAAAAGAAAATTGAGCTTCTAATAATAGTCACACAATCCTCCCAAAAATGTGACAATTGAACCTATTCAATGAAAATATCCTCTAATATAACCATTGAACAATCAAACCAGTAAAATTTCATACTCTATATCACAACACCAGTCCCAAACTCCATACTCCACCTCTTTTCTTCAACTCTAAACACAAAGTAATTGTGCAAAAATGAAAAACCAAGTTGTGTTTCCAACACCAGTCCATACTTTAAGCTCCAAATAGCAAGTAGAAAAGATCTCAACGAAATAAATAAACTAAAATTACAACCATGGGAATCTAAAAGTGAGATAAATTTACATAAGTAAATTAACTCCAAACAAAGTACATTTGCTTCGAAATCATCGGTAAATAGGTTTATGAAATGCCATATAACCATACATTTATTTCCTATTTCTACTAGTTTTTGTGAAGACATGCTATATTTGTGATGTTATTCCTTCCCTACATGTTTTTTCTTTAGCAATTGAATGAGCTTGTGACTCTTGTGTTGGAAAGTACGACTATGCTAGCTCATTGAAGTTTGGCTTATTTATTACTCATATTTGTGAAGGACTTTGCCAAGTATGCCCCTAATTTTATAAAATTTTAAATCTTATGAGAAAAATCTATTATTGTAAAAATATAGGAATATTATGACAAGCTCTAATTTTTAAGTAAACTTAAACTATATTAAAGAACCCTAATTTAGAAAAAAAAAAAAAAAAGATCTCTAAGTAAAGACTTTGGATATTAAATGATAGGTCTTGCAAATATGACATGAACATGTCACCATGCAAATATCACTAAATCACACATGGCTAGTTCACTTAGGGGGAATTGAATTCCAATTCCCTCCTTACTCCTTATATGGGCTCTATTATGGTGTTCACTTAGTTTTTTCCCCCTATAGTACCAATTGTTAAGAATCATATTTCCTTAAAAACTTAGCATGATAATTTTTAAAGTAACCTCAAAATTGCAATTGAGAAATTGAATTCTTAAACTTTATTTGCAAAGTACCCTCGTTTAAAACGAAAAATTACATTTTATTACCCTAAAAATAATCATTCGCAAAATTGGGAGGTTGTGTTGCTCCAAAAAAATTCATAAAAAGGGGTTCCTCCCAAACTTATTACATTTAGGGAGTTGTAAAGGTGTTCTTAAGGAATACACCATCATGTTTAGATTTTTTTGAAGAAGAAGGTATACATTTAAAGAAAATATGAAGGCATGCTTATCAAACTGATGGTGCATTGATGCTACGTACCTTTAGTATTGAAGTTATGAAGGCACATAGCATAAATGCATCTTTACTGTTATAACACAATCGTGCCACTCCATCATAAAAAAAAAAAAAAAAAAATTAAGCTCTTAATAACAGTAGTACAATCCCCCAAAAAATGTGACAATTGAACCTATACAATGAAAATATCCTCTAATACAACAATTAAACCATTCAAACTAGTAAATTACCCATTCTATATCATTTCTTCCATCCCCAACTCCATACTTTACCTTATTTCCTCAACTCTTAAAAAATGTATGTGTGTAGAAATCAGAAACCATGTTACATTTCTAATACCTGTCCATACTATATGCTCTAAATTGCAACTAGAAAAGATCTCAACAAAATAAATAAATGAAAATTACAAAGATAAGAATCTAAAAAAGAGATAAATTTACATAAGTATGTTGGTCCCAATAAGATATCGAGAGAGGGGGGGGGGGGGGGGGTGAATTGATATCTTTTGGAAAAACTAAAATTTTCTATTTAAAAACAAAATCCCTCTTAATATCTTAAGTCATGTGATAAGTAGTTGCAAATTGATTGTTAACTCAAGGTACAAATAACAATAAAAATTAGAAAGTAAATAAGATAGAAAGTAAGATATTAGGTAATCATTTTTATAGAGCTTCAGCCTTTTACATACTACTCTCTTTTAACTCTACTATTGGGTACCCAGTCTTCTTCACTAGTGTCGTTCCACTAGTTCAATCTTTTCAATAAACAATGATCAAAGAGAGACTACAAGGATATCCAATCACTTCTTTGTTCTATCTCGCTAGCTACTTTCTAAGCTATATACAGGACTTGGAGAACTCCCAAATACAAAAAAAAAAAAGGAAAATTAGATAATATAAGAAAATATCCCTTTACAATTTTTGCTCGAAAGCAATAACAATGTATAAATGAAAACTCATTTCATGTAGGTTGTAATAGAGTTTCTGACAAAGTTTCCTAATATTCATGAGAGAAATTTGAATTTCAGTTCTTATGTTTTTCTATAACACTTCTCAATCTGGTGCCACTTCTATTTAGGTTAGATCAACCTCTTTGTAACAGCAAACAGCTATCTCCTGAATTTTCTTCAAACAAAATGTTGTTGAAAAAAATATCCCATGACAATAGGAACCAAAAATTGAAAATTTTAAAACATCGAACCAAGCAGTTCCTGAATTTGTTTCTCTGACGAGTTTAAATCTTTCAATAGTTGTAGCACGAGGTGATTTGTTCCAATCCTCATCTAATTTTGTGGAGCTTCAAAAAAATATTTCAAAACATTAAGGATAAGGATGACCAAATCTTCGTATATCCTAATCCTTAAAACATTGTCCAGTATTTCTAATCTTCTTGCTGTGAACAAGCCTTCTACATCAATAATTCTATTTGAATTTTGCCATAAAATTCTCATAAAAGATCAGGTTGGATTTTTCAAGGATATTTGGTCTTATCTTTAAGCAAGATATCTTCAAATTTAAGAATTTGAATCCAATAAGCTAACCTTGTCTTAAGAATCTACTAATAGTTGCACCTAACTTTTCAAACTCAACTTGTCTGATAAGTCCTTGTAGAGTTCTTAACAAAATTTCTTACTTTCGATAATCCTTTTTTATTATTACTGACTTTTTTTTTTTTATCCATGAATCATCTTACTGTCAGAAAATATACTGCTCAAAACTTAATCACTCAAATTTCCAAATCAGATTCTTGAACATCAAAAAATAGTCCAACTTAAATCCCCATGGACTTCACTAACTTTAGTAGAATGATATTGAGAATATTTTCCTAATATACCCAATATAGTAGAGCTGGGCCTTCTTGCTACATTGTCCAACTTAATTTGTTCAAGTTAATTGGAGAAAGACTTAGAAACAGCAGCTAAACACATTTTCAAATGCAAACTATGATGTACTATACATTTGCTGATATACATTCTGACAAACTCAAGCTTATATTCTTCTAATCGCTTCTTTTCTTTAGAATATCTTGCATACTTAAAAATCTTGTTAAGTTCATATACATCTTTTTGTTATCATCAAAATATGTTAAGAAAAAAATCGACATTCTCCAACTTTTTGATGATAACAAAACAACATTTACACAAGAACATGAATCAACACAAGCATAAAAAAAGTTTTAAACTTTATGACTTTTAGATGTTTTTGTGCCTAAGAAATTCTCCCCCTTTTTGTTATCATGTAGAAGATTCAAGGGCTCCTCCTAAACATAAGATAGATAATATAAAGAAAAGAAGAGCTCCATTGACTGAAGAATCATGGTACATAAGTTCTAATAAGATAAGAAACCTATGTAGAAAAAAAAACTATATAAGTAAAAAAAAAAAAAAACAGCTGAAAGGATTACATCCTCTTTTGTGGTTTGGTTTTCTTGTGAGTTGTTGTTTTTGTACGTTTGTACTGCTTAGCTAGACTTCCTTGAGTTAAGGAGAATGGCTGAATAGATTTAGTAAGAATAGATGGAGGAATAGAGATTGGTACATATGGTACTAAAGCTAGAGAAATTTTTAGAGTAACAACTGTTGTTGGCTCAAGTATAGCAGAATGATCTAAAGGAATTGATTTTTTAGAAAGTACCAAATCAAGAGTTGGGGACCTGTAAAGTGAGATATTTTATGAAGAGTTGATCTTTCCTTATGTCTTCTGTTCACTAAGTTTTTTCTTCAATGATCTTGGAAATCATCTTCTCCAACTTTATCTTACTGAAATTCAAAGGATGAGAAGAAGTTTACTTGGAGTTGATCTGAACAGATTTTGAGTCACTTTTTGACTCAGTTTTTAACATTGTTCTAGCCTTTCTTTTTCCAAGATTGAGATCTCTTCCCGTCATTGGCACATACTCCTTCTTCTATTTCTTTTTAGGTGTCAAAGGTTGCTTTCCTTTTCCTTTAGAATCTTCTTTTACACCTCTTAACCCAACCTTTGAAATATCAAAGTCATCAAACCTAGCTCCTTGAATTTGTGACTCCCCTCAAGTCCATATTTAACAAAATTGAAAATTTCTTATCCTATTATAGGGATGGATATTATGAGCCATATCCTTTGTAAACTACATTTTATTTTTGACAAAAATCCCCATATGTTTAAAAACAAGTTCTCCAATTCTTTTGCTAAGTATAGGCATTTTTTAAACTTTAGGAAGTTTAAATCCCTCAAATTCTAACAATTTCATCAACATAGATCCACAAGGCTTACTATCTTGATTCCTTTGCATGTGTCTCAAAATTTGTACTGGAATATCTAGATTATTTTTTAGTTTAATACTCAATAAAACTAGAGCATCTCCAATAGACACAATTGTAGTACTATCCTTCTTGTACAGTATACAGCTTACTATCATCTTATGCAATATTGTCACTATCGGCTCAAAATCAGAGATGAAAACATTTCTATCAAGAGTTACTTCAACTCCATCGTTCAAAAGATTGAACAACACCCTTTTGGATAAACCAATTAACTCTTCATCGTCTTTTACATCCTTCAAATTGAAGCATTTGATTAAATCTCACTTGGTCAGTTCTACTTTTTACCCTTTAACCTCAGATTTCACCACATTCTTTTTGCTAAAACCCACATTCTTAAAAAAATTCTTCTATAATTTCACCATGCACAACGTCATCCAATTCACATAATTTCTTACACCCTAGAAGATCAATTACCTTATCAAGGTACAAATTGTTCTTAGAGAAATATGAAAAATTGAAATAATTTGATTGAACAGGTTTACCTTTAATCTTTCTTACCCTCTTTTTGATTTTCATTAGATCTCTTAGATCTCTTCCTTTTTTTTTTTTTTTATCACGTATGAATTTCTTCTTGATTTTCTTAGAAGAGACTTCAAAATCAAAGCTTTTTACAACTTTGGTAACTGAGTTCCTTTTTTGTGAGGCTTTCTTTTTCTTTTCTTCTTCAAGGGTTGTTTCTACATTCTCACTTCTTGGGTTACTCCTTCCTTCCACATTTTCCATAGAGTGATCAAAATCTTGAACTTGACAAGGGTTTAGTATAGGATTTGGATGAAGGTTAAGGTTAGGGTTTAGATTTGTCTCAATGAAGACATCAGTTAAATTGTTATGAGGCATTTTAGTAGAGTTAAAGGGTTCATCCACCAGGTTTATAGTGATTGGTTTCATGTTTTTCTTAAACTGATGGAAAATGGTTTGAAGTCTAGTTGAGTTTCTATGTTGCATGACTTGATAGAGAAAAAATGCAAGAATTTAAGGAAGGAGGAAAGATAAAGAGGCACGAATAGAGAGGATTGTGAGGGAGGAAGTTATTTTAACTTCAGAACATGCTTATGGTTTTGTCAAGCATGTGAATAGGAACATGCTTTAATGGACATAAAAAGAAATCCATGTCCTTAATTGCACGTGAAGAAAATGATACACTATAGGAGAGAGAGAAAAAAAATTTTATATTATTTTACATTTTAAAGACAAAAATTAAAATAAGTTTTATAATAACAAAAATAACTAACAAAAAGGATTACAGACCCCTATTTCATTCCTAATAAACTCAAAACGAATTTTTTCAAGAGGTATAGTGAAAATATTTGCTAATTGATTATCAGTTGGTACAAATTCTACTAATATATCTCCATTATTTACATGGTCTCTTATAAAATGATGTCTTATTTCAATGTGTTTAGATCAACAGTGATGAACTGGATTTTTTGTCTAGTTTATAGCACTTCTATTGTCACATTTAATTGGAATATTCTTGTAAGATAACCCATAATCTAACAATTATTGTTTTAACCACAAAATCTGAGCACAACAATTACTAATAGAAACATACTCTGCTTCTACTATGGAGAAGGCAACAGAATTTTGTTTCTTAGAAGACCAAGAAACTAATTTGTCCCCTGAAAACTGACATGTACCGGAAGTACTCTTCTTATTTGCTTTACAACCTACATAATTAGCATTTGAATATCCAATTAAATCAAAATTATGATTTTTAGGATACCAGATTCCTAATTTTGTAGTACTATGGATATATTTAAACATTTTCTTTACAATAGATAGGTGTATTTCATTTGGATCACTTTGAAATCTTGTACATAAGCACACACTAAATAAAATATCAGCACGAGATGCAGTTAAATATAATGAGGAGCCAATCAAACTACGATATATTTTCTCATTTACTTTCTTACCATTGCCTTCTAAATCTAACCTAATAGTTGTACTCATCGGAATTGATGATCCTTCGGAATCTTCAAAACCAAATTACTTCAAAATTTGTTTGGTATATTTTTCTTGATAAACAAATATACCCAGATCAGTCTGTTTAATATATAGTCCCAAAAAGAAATTCAGTTCCTGCACGAGAGACATCTCAAATTCTACCTACATTAGCTTAGAAAATTCTTGACAAAACTTTCATTAGTAAAACCAAACATTATATCGTCCACATATATCTCTATAATTAATATATCATGACCATAGAATTTCAAGAACAAGGTTGTATCTACTTTACCTCTTTGAAAACCATTTCTCAACAATAATTCACTTAACCTTTCATACCAAGCACATGGTGATTGTTTTAAACCATACAAAGCCTTCTTAAGCTTAAAGACATGATCAGACTTAAATGGATCTTCAAAACCCAGGGGTTGCTTAATGTATACTTCTTCTTTGATATACCCATTTAGAAATGCACTTTTTACGTCCATTTGAAATAATTTGAGGTTTTTAAAGCTAGAAAATGCAAGCAATAATCTGATAGCTCCTAACCTTACTTTCAGTGCATATGTTTCATCAAAATTTATTCCTTCCTCTTGAGAATATCCTTTAGCTACTAATCTAACTTTATTTCTCATAATTGTTCCATTTTCATCTAATTTATTCTTAAACACCCGCTCAATACCAATTATAGATTTATTACAAGGTTTAGGTACTAGATTCCACACTTAATTCCTTTGGAATTGATTAAGTTCATCTTACATAGCACTAATCCAATTTATGTTGCTTAAAGCTTCATCAATAAAACTAGGTTCAATTTCAAAGACTAATGCAAAATGATTCTCTATATTTTGAAGATTAGATCTAGGTCTAACATCTAATGAAACATTGCCTATTACTTGTTCAGGAGGATGATGTGGTTTAAATCTCAGAGTAGAAGGAGGTGTATACAAACTTTCAAGACTTTCTGGCTTACTTTTTAACAACCTTTAAGATTATGGTTCTGATTTAGCAGAATCTGATTTAATCTTATTGACCCATCAGGATTCCCTTATAGCTTGCTAAGAGTAGAGAAGTTTTTAGAATGACTTTTTGATAGAGGTTTTGACTTAAGTTCTGATACCCCTTCATCACTTCGTCAAACTAGATCTTTCTTAATGATCATTGGTGTTTCATCATCAGAATCCTCTTGTCTTATCTTTTCAATAAATTTGACATTGATGGATTCTTCAACTACTTTGGATGCTTTGTTATAGACTTGAAAAGCTTTAGAATTAAGCGAGTATCCTTGAAATATTGCTTCATCTACTCATTCCTCAAACTTTCCTAAAACTTTACCTGTTCTCTTCACAAAACACTTATAACCATACACATGAAAGTATGAAATAGTAGGTTTTCTACCTTTAAGAATTTCATATGAAGTTTTATTTGTCGACAGTCTCATATAGACACAATTAATAATATAACATACAGTAGATGCAGCTTTAGCCCAAAAATGCTCATCTATTTTACTTTCATTTAATAGAGTCCTTCTAATTTCTTGAATAGTCCTATTTTTACATTCAATTACCCCATTTTGTTGTGGTGTGTATGGAGAAGAGAAATTGTGAGTTATACCATTATGTTCACAAAAAGTTATGAAATCAATATTATCAAATTCTTTTCCATGATCTGTCCTTCGACTGATTATAGATGCTCCTTTTTCATTCTACACTTGTTTAGCAAACACTTCAAATTTTTTAAATGCATCACTTTTATGACGAAGAAATAGAATCCAAGAATATCTAGAAAAATCATCAACAACAACTAAACCATACTTGTTTCTACCCATACTTAATGTTTTGGTAGGACCAAACCAATCCATATGTAATAGTTCTAAAGGTCTTTTAGTAGAGATGACATTCTTACCTTTATGAGAAACTGAACTCATCTTACTTTTCATACAAGTAGCACAACGAACATCATTTTGAACTCTTAACTTTGGTAAACCTTTTACTAGATTCATGTTTGATAATTTCTCCATCTGATAGTTCATACATCCTAATTTCTTATGCCATAGAAAAATATTATCATTTATAGACAAGAAACAACTTTTTGAATTAATTTCTACAGGCTTAATTAGATAAATATTTTTCTTCCTATATCCTTCAAAAATCTTAGATTCATTTTTATCAAAACCTATGCATTTGTCATGTTCAAAGGTTATCTTATATCCTTTATCATATAGTTAGCTAATACTTAAAAAATTATGTTTTAGTGCTTTTACTAAATATACATTTTCGATTATATGAGGAGGAAAACCAACCATACCTATTGCAACTATCTTTCCTCTACCATTATCTCCAAATTTAACATAACCATCTTTTTTTTAGACTAAGTTTGTGGACAATGAAGTATTACCTATCATGTGCCTCAAATAACCACTATCGAGATACCATATTCCCTTCATTTTGACTTCGTGTTCCTACATTTATTACAAACAAATCAACTCTATTTATGAACCTAACAAAACTTGGGTCCTTTAAAATTCAAGCTCATATTTTGATTTTTTACTTGATGATTATTGAGCTTGGAATTTCTACAGAAGAAATGTTTTTCAATATCTCTTAGCTTATTAAAAAGAAAAAAAAAAAGAATAAGGTTTTTGAATTTTGTACTTGTTGCTCACCATGTTTCTTGAGATTAAAGTTTGATATTTTTTGACATACTTTTTGATCGATTCGAGTTTGATATTTTTTGACATACTTTCTGATCGAGTTTCTAAAGTATCCATTTACTTGTGAACACTTCTTGCTCTAATCAGAGAAGGTTTTGCTTGACTTCCTAACCTACTCATCAGTCTTTTCTTCTTTCTTATTATCAATCATTTCTTTATTACTTGCATCTCTAGTTCTTACAAATACTATCTCCCTTTTTGAATGTGAAGATTCACTATTTTCATAACCTAATCCAATTTTAGATTGATCAGTTCGTTGACATGAAATCAACAGCTAGAGTTTCTTATCACTTTCATCAAATTTCTTGAAAGTATTTTGTATTGAATTTGACAAGACATCTACTCAATCTTTTAAGCCTTTTATTTCTTCTTTTAGTATCAAATTCTCATTTACTACTGTTTCCCTAGCAACATGTAACCCTTCTACATCATTTTTTAAGATGTCATTTTCATCTACTAGAAGTTTATTCATTTGGATAAGAGCAGCTTTTTTTTTTTCCTTCAACATCTTATTCTCATTATCAATTCTTATGTTCTAGCTATTAGCTTTATTAAGAGCCTTTAACAACTTATTTATCTAAGTGCATATATCTTCTATTTCATCATTGGATTCATTTTTAGATTTTGAGCTTACCTTAGAAAGAGCCATTAAACACAAGTTTGCTTCCTCAGTTTCATCTTCTGTACTTTCTGCTTTAGTTTCTCACTCATCCAAGTCACTCCATGTGGCCATCAACGATTTGTGCTTCTTCTTATATTTATCCATTTTCTTGATAATACTGGACATTCATACACAATATGTCCTGGTTTCTTACATTCATAGCACACAATCTCTTTCTTCTCTTTGACTTTCTTTTCTTCTTTCTCTTTGCAACCTTTCCCTACATTATTCTTGTTTTTGTTAGAGAAAAACCTTTTTAAATTATACACTCTCTTACCTTTCTTTTTTAGTAGACGATTTAGATGCCTAGCTAGCATTGATACATCGTCTTCTTCATCTTCATAAGATTCATCACTCTCAGAATCTACTTCAATTTCCTTAGCTTTGAAAGCCACGAACCTCTTCTTTGGATCTTCTGACATACTTTCTAACTTCAGGAATTCGACTTCATAAGCCATCAGCTTGCTGCGTAATTGACTAAGATTGAGTTTTGTCATATCACATGCTTCCTCAATAGCTGTCTTCTTTGTATTCCACACCTTAGGAAGGATCCTTAGCATTTTCCTAACAAAATCTGCATTACTCATCTATTTTCCAAGAGATGATAATTCATTAGTGATAGTAATAAAGTGACTAAATGATTCTTTTATATCTTTACTAGGAAGGATACAAAATGTCTCATATTATTGCATTAAGGTATTGATCCTTATCTCTTTAATGGTGTCCATTCCTTCATATGTCTAAACTAATATGTCCCAAATCTCCTTAGTTGTACCATAAGAAGAAATTAGATAGAATTCAAAAGGTACAATAATAGAAAGAAGCAAATTCTTAGCCTTTGATTTCAATTCAACTTTCATGATTTCTTCTATCCTAAAAGGTGATTCTAAAGTTTCAACATCTCCATTTGAAATAATTCCCCAAGCCTAATAGTTGGTTGCCCTAATATACATCTCCATCTAGAATTTCCAATAAAGAAAATTAGTACTATCGAAAAATGGAGCCTTGTTAGGCTAAACAGTCAGTTAACTACTACTTTTTGCCATTGATCTTAACTCTTTATGATATTAGAGCAAAGCTTTAATACCAATTGTTGGTCTTAATAAGATATTAAGAGGGGAGTGAATTGATATCTTTTAGAAAAACTAAAATTTTTGTATTAAAAACCAAATCCCCCTTAATATCTTGAGTGGTATGATAAGTAGTTGTAAATTGATTGTTAACTTAAGGCCCAAAAAACAATAAAGATTAGAAAGTAAATAAGACAAGAAATAAGAAGATTAGGCAATCGTTTTTATAAAGCTTTAGCCTTTTGCCTATTGCTCTCTTTTAACTCCACTGTTGGGGACCCAGTCTTCTTCACTGATGTCATTCCATTAGTCCAATCTTTTCAATAAACAATGATCAAAGAGAGATTGCAAGGATATCTAGTAACTTCTCTATCCTATCTCACTAGCTTTTTTCTAAGCTATACACAAGACTTAAAGAATTTCCTAATCCTCTCACACTCCCAAAAAAAAAAAAAAAAAACTTTCACAAGGAAAATAAGATAATACAGGCAAATATCCCTTTACAATTTTCACTCAAATGCAATAACAATGTATAAATGAAAATTGATTTCGCATAGGTTCTAACAGAGTTTCTAACAAATTTTTCTAATATTCATGAGAGAAATTTGAATTTTAGTTCTCATGTTCTTCTATAACATTTCTCAATTTGGTTTCACTTTTACTTATGTTGGATCAACCTCTTTGTAATAGCAAACGGCTATCTCCTGAATTTTCTTTAAACAAAATGTTGTTAGAAAAAATTTCCCATGACAATAGGAACTGAAAATTTAACTTTTTAAAAAATCAAACCAAGCTATTCCTGAATTCATTTCTTTGACGAGTGTTTCAAAACATTAAGGATAAGGATGAAGGGATATGACCAAATTTTCATATATCCTAATCCTTAAAACACTGTCTAATATTTCTTGTCTTCCTGCAGCAAACAAATCTTCTGCATTAATAATTCTATTTCAACTTTGCCATAAAATTCTCATAAAAGATCAAGTTGGATTTTTCAAGGATATTCAGTCTTATCTTTAAGCAATATATCTTCAAATTTAAGAATTTGAATCCAAAAAACTAACCTTATCTCGAGAATATGCTAATAGCTGTACTTAACTTTTCAAACTCAACTTATCCAATAAGTCCTTGTAGAGTTCTTAAAAAAATTACTTACTTTCGGTAATCCTTTTTTTATTATTAGTAACTTTTTTATTTTTATCCTTGAATCATCTTACTGTCAAAAAATATATTGCTCAAAACTTAATCACTCAAATTTCTAAATCTGATTCTTGAGCATCCAAAAATAGTCCAACTTAAATCCCCATGGACTTAACCAACTTTAGTGAATGATATTGAGTATATTTTCCTAATATACCTAATAAAGTAAAGCTAGGCCTTCTTGCTAAATTGTTCAAGTTAATTAGAGAAAGACTTAGAAATAGCAGCTGAACACATTACAGAATACAAATTGTGATGTACTATTCATTTGTTGATATACATTATGATACACATTCTTTCATACATTCTAACAAACTTAAGCTTATTATCTTCTAAACACTTCTTTTCTTTAGAACATCCGGCATTCTTAAAAATCTTGTTAAGTTCATAGATGTCTTTTTGTTATCATCAAAATATATTAAAGAAAACTCAACAAAGTAAATTAACTTTAAACAATGTACATTTGCTTCGAAATCATCAATCAGTAGGTTCATGAAATGCCATACAACCATACATTTACTTTCTATTTCTCCTAGTTCTAAGGAAGACATGCTATATTCATGATGTTGTCCCTTCCCTAGATGTTCTTTCTTCAGCAGTTGAATGAGCTTGTGACTCTTGCATTGGAAAGTGCTACTATGTTGGCTCGTTGAAGTCTAACTAAACTCTTCCTCATATTTGTGGTAGACCTTGCTAAGTGTACCCTTAATTTTATAAAATTTTGAATCTTATGAGAAAAATATAATATTGCAAAAATATAGGAATATTATGACAAGCCTTCATTTTTAGGAAAACTTAAACAATATTAAAGAACCCTAATTCAAAAGGAAAAAAAAAAAAAGAAAAAAGAAGATCTCCAAGTAAAGACATTGGATATTAAATGATTGATTACGTAAATATCACATGAACATGTAACCATGCAAATATTACTAAAACACAAATGGCACGTTCACTTAGGGGGAATGGAAATGACATTCCCTTTATACCCCTTATATAGGCTCTATGGCGTTGTTTACCTGGTTTTTGTCTCCTATAATACCAATTCCTAGCAATCCCATTTCCTTAGAAACCATGCATGACAATTTTAAAAGAAACCTTAGAATTCAAATTGATAATAGAATTTTTAGACTTTATTTGCAAAACACCCTCATTTAAAATGAAAAATTAAACTCTATTACCCTAAAAATAATCTTGTAAAATTAGGAGGTGTGTTTCTCCAAAAAAATTCATAAAAAGTTGTTCCTCCCAAACTTATTACAATTAGGGAGCTGTGAAGGAGTACGTAAGGAATGCACCATCGTATTTAGATATTTTTTAAGAAGAAGGTGTATATCCAAAGAAAATATGAAGACATGCTTATCAAACTGATGGTGTACTTGTGCTATGCGCCTTTAGTATTGAAGTCATGAAGGTGCATAGCACAAATACGTCTTCACTATCATAACACAGTCGTGCTGCTCCATCATAAAATATAATAATAATAATAATTAAGCACCTTATAACAGTAGCACAATCCTCCCAAAAATGTGACAATTAAACCTATGTAGTGAAAATATCCTCTAATACAACAATTAAACCAATCAAACCAGTAACTTCCCACTCTATATTGTATCTCCCATCCCCAACTCCATACTCCACCTCATTTACTCAACTCTAAACAAAAAGTAAGTGCATAGAAATTAGAAACCAAGTTGCATTTCCAACACCTATTCATACTCTAAGCTCCATATAGCAAAGAGAAAATATCTCAACAAAATGAATAAACTAATATTACAACCATGGGAAGCTAAAAGAGAGATAAATTTACATAAGTAAATTAACTTCAAACAAAGTACATTTGCTTCAAAATCATCAGCCAATAGGTTCAAGAAATACGACATAACCAGACATTTATTTCCTATTTATCCATGTTTTAGTGAAGACATGCTATATTCGTGATATTATTCTCTCCCCAGATGTTCTTTTTTCTGCAATTGAATGAGCTTGTGACTCTTGTGTAGGAAAGTGCTACTATGCTAGCTCGTTGAAGTTTGGCTGATTTATTGGTCATATTTGTTGATTTTGCCAAGTGTGCCTTTAATTTTATAAAATTTTGAATCTTATGAGAAAAAATCTAATATTGAAAAAATAAATGAATATTATGACAAGCCCTAATTTTCAAGTAAACTTAAATTATATTAAAGAACCCTAATTTGGAAAAAAAAAAAAGATCTCCAAGTAAAGACTTTGGATATTAAATGATAGATCATGCAAATATCATTAAATCTCAAATTACTTTTCACATAGGGTGAATGGAATTGTCATTCCCTCCTTACTCCTTATATGGGTTCTGTTACAGTGTTCACTTGATTTTTTCCCCTTATAATACCAATTCCTAAGAATCACATTTCCTTAAAAACCTTGCATGGCAATTTTTAAGGAAACCTCAGAATTGCAATTGAGAACTGAATTGTTGAACATTAGTCACAAAATACCCTCATTTAAAATGAAAAATTACATTCCATTATCTTAAAAATAATCGTTTCTAAAATCAAGAGGGTGCATTTCTCTAAGAAAAATCATAAAAAAGGTTTCCATCCCAAACTTATTACTTTTAGAGAGCTGTGAAGGTCTACGTAATGAATGTACCATCAAATTTAAATATTTTTTAAGAAGAAAGCGCACATCCAAAGAAAATATGAAGGTATGCATATCAAACTATTGGTGTGCTTATGCTATGTGCTTTTTGTATTGAAGTCATAAAGGCATAAAGCAAAAACGTATCTTCACTGTCATAACATAGTTATGCTGATTCATCATTAAAAAAAAAAAAAATTTAAGCTCCTAATAACAGTAGCACAATCCCCCCAAGAATGTGACAATTGAACATATAAAATGAAAATATCTTCTAATACAACAATTGAACCAACTAAACCAATAAGTTCCCACTCTATATCCTATCTCCCATCCCCAACTGTAAACCCCGTAATTTAGCCTTCTAATTGTAGAATCGAATTCATGCATTGTAGATAATTTCTTTAAATTAATCAAGCCAATAAGTTTAAAACCAATTAAAATTTTAAATTTATAACTCTAGAAAAATACGAAAAACCTAAACTTATTAATGAAAACTCTACTCATGTATGAAAACTTTAAATCCTAAACATGTGTAATTGTAAGAGATTAATCCTGACCTTGATGAAAACCTTAATTACATATGAAAACCCTAAATTCTACATGCGTATATATATGAGAAATTAAACTTTACCTAATCAAAACTCTAAAACAAAAACTTTAAACTTATAAATGTACTAATTTACTATGAAGGTGATAAAACCCTAATTGAGCTAAATAACTGAACAAATGCTCAATTGCATAAAATTGCTTACAAACGATTAGAGATAATTTGTAAATGCTTATAAATATAAAAGTACTAGATTAATTTATTAAAAATTGTAATATTAATTTATAATTAATATTAACTTTATATTTTCATAGACAAGTTAGTCTTATGCTTATTTAGATATTCTTGGTTATTTAGATAAGATATAGTAAATATTAATAACATGATTTATAATTTACCTTAGAATTATATTATTTATTATTCTAAATATTATTGATAAGATTAGAAATGTGTAAGGATATTCTAATAATTTTTTATTGATTTATTATATTTAATTTTCCAATTTCCCTCTTACTTTATCTTTTTCTCTCTTTTCTTTTTATTCCTAAGTTATTTATATATAATACATAAAATAATCAAAGAGTTGACTAAGTCAACCTTTGACCAAGTCAACATATCCTTATTAATGCATTAAAAACCCTTATCAAATGCATTTAATTTTTCCTTATCTTATCTTTTCTTTTTCTTTTTCTTTTTCTTTTTCTTTTTCTTCCCATTTTCTTGTGGCCATAAGCTCTAATGGCCCTTATTAGAACACTCTTTAGCTTTCTTAATTTGTTTCTTATTCACACATGTATTTAACTCACTTTTCCTTTATAATTTAGAATTAAAGGCATTAATACAACTCTAGTCTTCTTCTTCCTTCATTTCTTTTCCCTTTCTTACCCACTCATTTAACTTTCAACTACACTATCAAAGTGGTTAATTTCCAACATTAAAAGGAGGGATTAGGAGTAGAATTCTTCATCAAATCATACATCAAACCAAGTAAACATCTTTCTTTTACATAATATTAGTATTAGTCCTTTATGTATATATATATATATATGTCTTGTTGTATATTTGGTACTATCCTATTTTGATATATATTACATGTATTTGAGTATAAAGATTTAGAGATTATATACAATTATATTAGCTTTAGATGTATGATTTATATCTTTTGAGGGTATTGTATATATGTATATACATATGTTATTATACGTATAGATAAGTAGACATATATATATATATATATATATACATGTTCCTATTTTACTTAGAAACATGAATACATGAGTAAATATATATATATATATATATATACGGTTTATATGTATATGTATGTGAATATAGAAATATATAATATGTACATAAACTTATGTATGCAAGAAATACTAAATTTATATATATATATATATATATATGTATAAAACCTAGTATATAAACATGTACATAAGATACGTATATTAAAGATCCTTAGAAAATAATACATAGAAAATATTTAAAAAATAAAAATATGCATAAATATACTTGTATAAAAGTACGTATAAATTTAAGTATAAATGCAAATATATGAATATGTACAAGTATAAAAATATGTATAGTAAAAGTATAATACATGTACATACATTTGCCTATGTGTATATATATACGTATGTATACATGTATAGGTACATATACTAAGTATGTTAAATATAAGAATAGTTATTAATATGCTAAGTATAATGATGTAAGGAAAAGTATTTATGTATGTATAAGTGTATAAATGTATATAGTAAAGTATTAAATAAGAGCACAAATAATAAAATATCATATATGATAAATTAATTAAGAATCCATGTATGTACATAAACACATAAGTATATATATATATATATATATATATAATTATATACATATAATGGGCTAAAACCCATAATATACAATTAAGGCCCATAATTTATTAAATAATTAATTATAATCATATATAAATATACATAATAATAATAATAAAAAAATTAGGAAAACTTAATGAAGTGTCACGAAGACCAACTAAAACGTGCCATGATAGCAAATATATCCATATAAATAATAATAATGAAAACTTAAAAATAATTAAAGAATAATGATAAAATTAATTAAGTAAATTAATAATAATAATAGAATTACAATAAATAGTAAATCAATCTTAAAATAAGAAAATAATGAAGACTACATAAATTAAAGTTAAAATTAAGAAATCTCAAAAATATAAAATTTAGAAATTAACTAAGTTGTAAATTAACAAAGAAAACTCAAAAAATTAGTAAATAAAAATATTTGAGTCAAAATAATTACATTTATAACAATTTAAATTAATTCTAGAAGATGTGGATCTCAACATCCAAAACGGACCCTATTACGTAAAAGTACGTATGAAAATGATAAATAATAACTACAATATTATAAAAATAAGAGTTAGAATAAAAAAGTTACATGCAATTGAAAATTTAAAATAAGCTGAGAAAAATAGGTAAAAGATTTAAGTTAAACTATATTTATATTTTACTGAGGTTACAGTGAAAAACAAGGCAAATAATAATAAATATTTAGTTGATTGAAGAACTTAGTTTTTCCAAATACTTATAAGTCTTATTATCTTTTAGGTACCCGATTGTCAAATTTTGAGGAATTCCAAAGGCTTGGAGAATGAGTATTAATCTAGGTAAGAGAGTTCTAATGACCCACTAGCTACTTGTGTACATTATTTGTGTAATGTTTTGCTAGTTGTTATTGCCTGTATCTTTGAATGACTATTTTGCTTGTTTGCTACCATCCATGTGATTACCTTTTTAAACCAAAAAATATAAATATCTAACCAAAGTAACCTGTTATATTCTTCATGTATCTATGACTCGATTGATGTATTAATGGAGAGTGCTAGCTTTGCAAAATTTTGAGAGAAATATTATTGGAAAATTTGGAAAACGTTTTGTCCAATCTTAAACATATTTTTGTATGATTTTTATAATGACTCGTAGTTAATATTCTTATCGTTAATGGAAAGCTAGCATGAGATCTCCAATTGATAGTGAGACGACTTGCTCTATTGTGCTCGTGAGGCCTTGGATAGATTTTGATTGTAAAAGGACTTGCATATTTGTGCCTGTAGAGCCTTTGATATATGTTGATAGCAAGAGGACTTGCTTAGTTATGCCTGAGAGGCCTTAGATGGTGGATGGCCCTAGTTGGGGTCTACTTATTTGGATTAGTATTTTTTTTTTACTAGGGTAATAGTCGAGTGTTACTTGGAGGGGTGGTGCCCCCAAGCAACCTCATGTAGATAAGTTGAGGTGCCTTATGCAGATAAGTATTAGGGATAATCAAAGTGTAGACAATGTAATTCTACACTTGCCATAGTTTCGGACTCCTATGGATGTGTTGTTTGCATTCATCATGCTTACATTCATTTTGTATGTAGATAGTTTACATGTATGCTAATAATGTTTGATAACTTACTTGAATGATAGTAGTAAGGAATTCCCCTGTAGTTTCTTTGATAGGTTCATTTATGTTGGGATTAAGATAAATTTTAAGTGCCAGGTGCAAATAAAGATAAGTACGTTATTATTAGAATTACTTAAGACTTTTATTAGTGATATAGAAACATCATTTCTAGGAAATGTTTATGTGTTAGAGTTCGATATAATTTAATGTTTCTTATAATTTTATAAGGTTTGTATACCCTATCTTATTATTTAGTAAGGAATACTGATTTTTTATAGTTTTAAGGAATTGTGGAATATAGAATATCCATAGTTATTTATATTTTACAGTAAGTTAATTAATTAAAAATCAAAAAGCTTAATGATTAATCATTTAGAATCTTATAATCTCTAACTTCCAAGACAGTTTTCGTATCATAGGTGTATACATGATATGAAAATTTTAGGTAATCCTATTAAGCCTTCTATAGGGTCCTAACACCAAGTCCATACTCTACATCATTTCCTCAACTCTAAACAAAAAGTAAGCGTACAAAAGTTAGAAACCAAGTTGTGCCACAAGCCGAAGGGGGGTCAAGTCGTGGCAGTACTATCGTGTAATACGTTAAGATTCGAGATCAAGCACTATCCTTGATCAAGGGCCTTCAACGCACTATACAAGGTATTCACAACTATGACTTTACTTAGTAACTAGCATTTAGTAATGGCAGAACATATAAATTAAAGTTAAGCTATCCAAATGATCACTAGCAAAACATAGATAAGCAGCAATATTAGGTTTTCCTTAAATTAGTCTTAAAGTACTAGGATAAACATATGTAGTCTAGGCTACTCAACAAACTTAAGATACTCAATAATTGGGAATTAAAGAGAGTCCCCATATATATAATCGAATGGTTCGCTTAAGCTCTTAATTTCTTCACATCCCAATCCTAAGCTAGTGCTATGACCTCGTACATCGCGTAGCTCGGCTCTAGCCACAAGTCTTGTTACAATAATAAACTATAGGGGGGTAAGCTTGACTACCTAGTGAATAACCTACCTACTCTATAACAAGTAATATCAAGCAAGTTATTAAACAAGTGTATGAATGCATGGTGAAACATATGCGATGCAACAATATATACAATCTACCGGTAACTATATACAGCACAGTTTTAATGCCTACCGTTGGCTAAGTTAAGAAGTATTTCGATACGTTAGGATCCAAGTATCTACGTCCAATTCGAAGTCTCTTGTCATCAATATCACCTTCAGTAGTAGATACAATACGGCCTCAAGCAAAAGGCGGCACTCCTCGGAGCTAAGTAGTTCCCTAAGGTCAAGGCAGGAACATGTTGCACGAAGTACATCATATGATAACAACTTTCAACACACAAAATACAATATGAATCCTCTAGGCATGATCCTCATTCTACTACATGATGTTAACACCCATATTATCATGTTATAAGATGCGATGCATGTCCGGCTTAATTAAGGGTAAAATGTTCATTAGTTTAGTTCATGGGTGACCAATCATAATATACAAACACTTCAAAACCTTAAGCTCTAATGCAGTAAGCATATAATATTCATATCAACTTAAGATATTTTTGCAAATAAGGTCAATCATATCAAACACACACAATTTCCCATTTGCCCCAATATACAACAATTTTAGTTATTAAATATAATTAAGTATTCTGCTAACTACAAGCACAAATAAGTAAAATAGGGGGCGGTGTACTCACTCAACCATGATGCTCAGCAATCCCAATAACCTCTACGATGTCCAATTCAAACTCCTCATCCCATGAAGAAGATAATTAAGTTTCATGAGTATTTTATTTATACCAATTACTTAGGCTTATAGCTCATTATCCTAAAGTTAGTTGTTTTTGTAATTTGGGCATATCTTCTTCATTTTAACTCCGTTTTCGTTGATCTTATAGTCATTTTCATTGTTTTCAAATATTCTTTCATTTGGTGAAGTTTTTTTCTTTAAGTTTCTAGATTAGTAAGCTTTCGGTTTGGGCCCTATAAGGTCAGAGGCCCAAGTAGTGAGTTAAGTAATTTTAGGATTTAGGACTAGTTTTGGGCCTCGGGCTTGGTTTTTGACTTTGGGCTTTACGTTTAATAATTTTGGGCTTCTTTTAAGTATTTTAAATGGGCTTTTTCTACCCAACACTTTAAAATTTTAATGTGAACCTTGGTAATGCTCTTATAGGTCCAAATAGGCTTTTTCACTAAGTTTAGAGCTTTAGTGCACCAAAGGGCCTATGGGGGGTATCTTGGATGGGCTTTTGGTTTTGTGGGCCTCCTAAATAACTTTTCCTAAGCCTTTTATCCTAGGGTTTAGATCTGGTCATCTAGCTAAATGGGCTCCTAAATTAGTTCTTTTGGGTTTTTTTATGTCTAATTCACTATTTAGGGTCTTGGGCTCAAGCCTACTTATTCTTTTGGACTTAAGCCCAACATTGGACTTAAGTTTAGCCCATTTTTAATGTGGTTACAGATCTATCCATTATGGCTCTTTGGGTTATTAACATAATTCTTCAGCCTATAATCACTAACTAAGCTAGTTTAGGGCTTTAACCAAACTTTAGCTTACTTAACTTGATTAATTAAGTCCTAAACCATACTTAACACTAAATAAACATGTCATTAAGCTATTAAACAAAAAATTTCAAATCTGGTGGGTCAAAGAAAGTGGCAGCTATGAGTTGCTTTTAGGGTCAAAACCTCTATTTTTATGCAATACTTGATTTTTATGGTGTTTTAACTTATGTAACCTATGTTTCTACTAATCTAAAACCATAATCACTTCATAAAAGTGTGTGGAAGTGTTATGGGGGGACATATATAGGGCAACATGCATGGAAAACAAGAGTCTCATCAACTTACTTGAAGATTTTCTACTAACAATTACACTACTCTACAAAACTTAGCCTATTTGTGTTATAACTTCTACTAAAGGTGGTTTTTCTTGTACTTACCTTTGTAGACCTTCTTGAAGTACCTTAGAACTTCTATGGAGTTTCTGTAAAATAAGTTTTAAAAAAGAAAATATTAGTATCCATCATTACTTTGCAAGAAATCTAGGGAAAAACCTAACCTAAGTTCTTACTGGAGCAAAGTGTAGAAGGCCTCCCTTTATGGTTGTGTGTTGTGATCCTTGGTGTGTGTAAGGGGGTGTGAGTGTGTCAAAAAACAAGGGGAATGTGTGTGTGAGGCATGGGACTTGGTTTGGAGTGATTTGGAGTAGTGGTGGTAAAGTTATGGGGGTTGGCGCTAGGGTAGTCGATGGTGGCCGAGAAGAGGAAAAAGAAGGAGTTTAGGCTTGATCTTTGATAGGAAGTTTGGGGGAGTTTTTAAATCTGTTTTAGGGTTTGAGAAAATGAAAAATGAGGGAGAGGGAATGGGATAGCAGGTTGTGGAAGTAAGGAGAGGTGAGGGGACAAGTGGTGAGTAATTTGGGAAAACAAGGACAAGTACCAAATGAGGACCATGTACTTCATGTGCCTTTTGCCAATTTGGGTATGATCTTGTCTCCTAAGAGTACAAGATAGTTTAAGAAGGGATCAGAGTTTTTCTTTTGGTCATTAATCATGTTTGACTTGTAGCTAATCAAGATGTAATGGGGTTGGTTAAGGATTAGGGTTTGATTAGGGCAATTAGTGGTGATTAGGCATGATTAGGATGATTAGGTGCAATTAGGACATGTTTAGGGTTTGGTTGGACTTTGACACTATAATTTAGATATTCTAAATGCCCTACATGTGTACTTAGGGTTCCCTTAGGGTTTGGTGCTCGTTTATGGTAATTTGATCGTGTACAAGCACAAAAGTTAGGGTTCGAATCGCTTAATACTGCTAATCGCTTACATTGATCGATTCAACCTTACTATTAGTATTTATTGATGACAATAAGGTATTTGATCACTTAATTGGGATTAGATAGTCATTTCAGGGTTTCAATAACATTTTAAGGTTTTTCAAGTATTAAGGTTCTTGCTCATTTAGTTAGATTTTTAGGGCTTACTTCAATTAGGGTTTTAGTCAAACACTTATGATTTGATTCCTTTATTTAAGTATTATTATCATGTTTAGGGTAGTTCTAGGGACTATCCAAGGACTCCTTCATCTGATTCTACTTTTGGGTTATCAAAATTTCATAGGGTTTATAAGTTGCATTTCGAACACCTATCCATGCTCTAAACTCCATATAGCGAGAAAAGAACTCAACGAAATAAATAAACTAAAATTACAACCATGGAATCTAAAAGTGAGATAAATTTACAAAAGTAAATTAACTTCAAAAAAAGTACATTTGCATCGAAATCATCAACCAATAGGTTAATGAAATGCTACATAACCACACATTTATTTCCTATTTCTCGTAGTTTTTGTGAAGACAAGCGATATTCATGATGCTATTCCCTCCCTAAATGTTCTTTCTTCAGCAACTGAATGAGCTTATGACTCTTGTGTAGGAAAGTGTTACTATGCTGGCTCGTTGAAGTTTGGATGATTTATTGGTTGTATTTGTGAAAGATTTTGCCAAGCATGCCCTTGATTTTACAAAATTTTGAATCTTATGAGAGAAAATCTAATATTGTAAAAATATAAGAATTATAACAAGCCTTAATTTTCAAGAAAACTTAAATTACATTAGAAAACCCTAATTCAGGAAAAAAAAAAGATCATCAAGTAAAGACTTTAGATATAAAATAATAGATCATGTAAATATCACATGATCATGTAACCATGCAAATATCACTAAATCTCAAATGGCTTGTTCACTTAGGGGAATGGAATTTCCATTCCCTCCTTACTCCTTATATGGGCTTTACTACGGTGTTCTCTAGGTTTTTGCCCCTAGTAATACTAATTCCTAAGATTCACATTTCCTTAAAAACGCTACATGACAATTTTAAAAGCAACCTTAGAATTGCAATAAAGAACTGAAATCTTAAACTTTATTCACAAAATACCCTCATTTGAAATGAAAAATTCTATTCTATTACCTTAAAAATAATCATTTGAAAAATCAAAAGGTACGTTTTTCCAAAAAAAATTCATAAAAAGGGGTTCCTCCCAAACTTATTACGTTTAAGGAGCTATAAAGGCATATGTAAGGAATACACTATCATATTTAAACAGTTTTGAAGAAGAAGGCGCACATCCAAAGAAAATATTAAGGCATGCTTATCAAAATGTTGGCACTTGTGCTATGTACCTTTTGTATTGAAGTCATGAAGGCGCAAAGCAAAAATGCATCTACACTATCATAATACAGTTGTACCACTTCGTCATAAAAAAAAAAAAAAAAATTATGCTCTTCATAATAGTGGCATAATCCACCCCCCCCCCCCCCCCAAAAAAAATGTGACAATCGAACATATGAAACGAAAATATCCTTTAATACAACATTTGAACCAACCAAACCAGTAAGTTCCCACTCTATATCATTTCTCCCATCCCCAACTCCATACTCTACCTCATTTCCTCAACTCTAAACAAAAAGCAAGTGTTTAGAACTCAAAAACCAAGTTAAATTTCCATCACCTGTCCATACTCTAAGCTCCATATAGCAAGGAGAAAAGATCTCCACGAAATAAATAAACTAATATTACAACCATGGGAATCTAAAAGAGAGATAAATTTGCATAGGTAAATTAACCTCAAAGTACTTTTGCTTCGAAATCATCGGCCAACAAGTTCAAGAAATGCGACATAACCATACATTTATTTCCTATTTCTCCTAGTTTTAGTGAAGACATGCTATATTCGTGATGCTATTCCTTCCTAAGATGTTCTTTCTTCAACAACTAAATGAGCGTATGACTCTTGTGTAGGAAAGTGCTACTATGCTGGCTCGTTGAAGTTTGGTTGATTTATTGGTTGTATTTGTGAATAATTTTGCCAAGTATACCCTTGATTTTACAAAATTTTTAATCTTATGAGAAAAAAAATCTAATATTGTAAAAATATAAGAATATTATAACATCCCTTAATTTTCAAGAAAACTTAAATTATATTAAAGAACCCTAATTCAAAAAAAAAAATAAAAAAGATCACTAAGTAAAGACTTGACTTTAATATAAAATGATGGATCATGCAAATATCACATGATCACGTAACGATGCAAATATCACTAAATCTCAAATGGCTTGTTCACTTAGGGGGAATGGAATTGCCATTCCCTCCTTACTCCTTACATGGCCTCAATTATGGTGTTCACTTGGTTTTTGCCCCTAATAATACCAATTCCTAAGATTCACATTTCCTTAAAAACCTTGCATAACAATTTTAAAAGCATCCTTAGAATTGTAATTGAGAACTGAAATCTTAAACTTTATTCACAAAATACCCACATTTGAAATGAAAAATTACATTCTATTACCCTAAAAATAATCATTTGAAAAATCAAAAGGTATGTTTCTCCAAAAAAAATTCTTAAAAAGGGGTTCCTCCGAAACTTACTATGTTTAGGAAGCTATGATGGCATACGTAAGGAATGGACCATCATATTTATATAGTTTTAAAGAAGAAGGTGTACATCCAAGGAAATTATTAAGGCATGCTAATTGAACTGTTGGCATGCTTATGCTATGTGCCTTTTGTATTGAAGTCATGAAGGCGTAGAGCAGAAACACATCTTTACTGTCATAAGACAATTATATCGCTTCATCATAAAAAAAAAGGGGGGGATTAAGCTCCTAATAATAGTAGCACAATCCCCCCAAAAATGTGACAATCGAAAATATAAAATTAAAATATCCTCTAATACAACAATTGAACCAATCAAACTAGTATGTTACCACTCTATATCATATCTCCCATCCAAAATTCCATACTCCACCTCATTTCCTCAACTCTAAACAAAAAGCAAGTGTTTAGAACTTAAAAACCAAGTTGCATTTCCATCACCTATCCATACTCTAAGCTCCATATAACAAGGATAAAAGATCTCAACAAAATAAACAATCTAATATTACAACCATGGGAATCTAAAAGAGAGACAAATTTACATAAGTAAATTAACTTCAAACAAAGTACATTTGCTTTGAAATCATCAGCCAATAGTTTCAAGAAATGCCATATAACCATACATTTATTTCTCCTCTTTTTAGTGAAGACATGCTATATTTATGATGCTATTCCTTCCCTAGATGTTCTTTCTTCAACAACTGAATGAGCTTGTGACTCTTGTGTAGGAAAGCGCTACTATGTTGGCTCGTTGAAGTTTGGCTGATTTATTACCCATATCTATGAACGACTTTGCCAAGTGTGCGCTTAATTTTACAAAATTTTGAATGTTATGAGAAAAATCTAATATTGTAAAAATATAAGAATATTACGACAAGCCCTATTTTTCAAGAAATCTTAAATTATATCAAAGAACCCTAATTTAGAGAGAAAAAAAAAGATCTCTAAGTAAAGACTTTGGATATTAAATGATAGATCATGCAAATATCACATGAACATGTAACTATGCAAATATCACTAAATCTCAAATTGCTTGTTCACTTGGTTTTTGCCCCTTATAATTCCAATTCCTAAGATTCACATTTCCTTAAAAACCCTACATGACAATTTTAAAAGTAACCTCAAAATTTCAATTGAGAATTGAAATCTTAAACTTTATTTGCAAAATACCCTCATTTAAAATGAAAAATTACATTCAATTACCCTAAAAATAATCATTTACAAAATCAAGAGGTACGTTTCTCCAAAAAAATTCATAGAAAGGGGTTCCTCCTGAACTAATTACGTTTAGGGAGTTGTGAAGGTGTATGTAATGAATACAGCATCATATTTAGAAATTTTTGAAGATGAAGGCCCACTTCCAAGGAAAATATGAAGGTGCACTTGTGCTATGTGCCTTTAGCATTATAGTCAAGAAGATGCATAGCATAAATGTGTCTTTACTATCACAACACAATTGTACCACTCCGTCCCAAAGAAAAAAAATTAAGCTCCTAATAACAATAGCACAAGCTACATCCCTACCCCCTATGCCCTTCCCCCTCCCCCCATACTCTAAAAAATGTGACAATTGAACCTATACAATGAAAATAACCTCTACTAGAATAATAGAACCAATCAAACCATTAAATTTCACACTCTATATTATATCTCCCATCCCTAACTTCATACCTCACCTCATTTCCTCAACTCTAAATAATAAGTAAGTGTGTAGAAATATGAAACCAAGTTGCATTTCCAACACTTTTCCATACTCTAAGCTTCATATACCAAGGAGAAAAGATCTCAACGAAATAAATAAATTAATATTACAACCATGGGAATCTAAAAGAGAGATAAATTTACATAAGTAAATTAACTTCAAACAAAGTATATTTCCTTTGAAATCATTAGCCAATAGGTTCAAGAAGTACCATATAACCATACATTTATTTCCTATTTCTCCTCTTTTTAGTGAAGACATGCTATATTTATGATGCTATTCCTTCCTTAGATGTTCTTTCTTCAATAATTGAATGAGCTTGTGACTCTTGTGTAGGAAAGTGCTACTATGCTAGCTCGTTGAAGTTTAGCTGATTTATTGCCCATGTTTGTAAAGGACTTTGCTAAGTGTGCTCTTAATTTTACAAAATTTTGAATCTCTATTATTGTAAAAATATAAGAATATTATGACAAGCCCTATTTTTCAAGAAATCTTAAATTATATCAAAGAACCCTAATTTAGAGAAAAAAAAAGATCTCTAAGTAAAGACTTTGGATATTAAATGATCAATCACACAAATATCACTAAATCTCAAATTGTTTGTTCACATAAAGGGAATGGAATTGCCATTCCCCCCTTACTCCTTATATGGGCTCTATTATAATGTTCACTTGGTTTTTGCCCCCTATAACACTAATTCCTAAGAATCACATTTCCTTAAAAAACCCTGCATGACATTTTTAAAAGCAACCTGAGAATTGCAATTGGGAATTGAATTTGTAAACTTTATTCGCAAATTACCATCAATTAAAACAAGAAATAACATTCTATTACTTTAAAAATAATCATTTATAAAATCAGGAGGGTGCGTTTCTAAAAAAAAAAAAACACAAAAGGGGTTCCTCCCAAACTTATTACGTTTAGGGAGTTGTGAAGGTGCACATAATGTATGCACCATCATATTTAGATATTTATGAAGGAGGCACACATCTAAAGAAAATTCGAAGGCATGCTTATCAAACTAACGGGGCGCTTTTGCTATGTGCCCTTAGTATTGAAGTCATGAAGGTGCATAGCAAAAATGCATCTTCACTATCATTTTACGGCCAGGCCGCTCTGTTATAAAAAAAAAAATAATTTAAGTTCTTAATAATAGTAGCACAATCCCCCCAAAAATGTGACAATTGACCCTATACATTGAAAATATCCTCAAATACAAGAATTAAACCAATCAAACTAGTAAGTTTCCCACAATATATTGCATCTTCTATAGACTTTATAAATTTAACCTTCTAAACATAGTGTCAAACTCAAGTATCGTAGATATTTCCTTAATTCGACAAGACCACATAAAATGAAAACTGACTAAAATTTTAAACTCGGAACTTAAAACAAACTTGAAAGGCCCTATTATACGATTTGGAAACCCTAATCATGTAAGAAAACCCCAATCCCTATATACATGTACTTTTAAAAATGTAAACCTAAAGTTAATAGAAACCGTAAATATCAAATCATAAAAATTTTTAAAACTCTATAAAATTATCTTAATGCTTAAAAATCCATAAATCAATAAAATTATCAATAATTTTATGAAATCATATAGAACTGATAAAGAACAAATCAAGGATTATTTCAAGAAGTAATAAACAACAAAACTAAGCCGGTTAAAGGAACAAATTAATAAATTTACAAAAATTATTTTACTTGTGTACATAAGTAGCCCCACAATATGTATTTATATATAAATATATTATTAAGCAATTTTCTTCTCTTTTCTTAATACGTTTCATAATAAAGCAATGATCTTAAATAATTAAGCTAATTGAACCTTAAGCTCCTAAATGTAAGTCAATTACTCTCAAGTTGGTGAAAAACCCTAAAACATACTTAAACTCACTCGAACCCTAAACCTTGAGATAATCGGGGATTTAGGACCTTAAATAAATAATTAAAAATATAATTTCAAAACTCTAAAATTTCTTAAGAGGCAAATCATAACCTACAAATTAATTTGAGAACTAAACCCTAAAAGAATTTCATATAAGACAATGCCCTTATTTTCACTTATAAGCCATGTTACATATGGATAAGTTGTAAACCCTACTTTTTAGCGGACTTATGATTCAACTAAGAGTACTTCCCAAATGTTCCCAAGGATAAACTAAGCTAAGAATTTAAGTTTGCATTTAAAAACAAATTTAATTTTCCAATTCAAAAGTTTATTATCGATAAAAACTCGACTACAAGAACCATGGAATTTAAGTCACTCAAAGCCTTAAACCCTAAAATAATTAAAGATTTATAACCCTAAGCGACTAATTGATAATTTAATTTGAATAATTTTATTCAAACTCTAGAAATTTTCATAATTTTATAAGAATTAAATCATAACATGCAAATCAATTTAAGAAATAAACTTTAAAAGAATTTCATATAAGATAATCTTCTTATCTTCATGCATAAGACTTGTGTACATGAATATGTAAACCAACCAATCACCTTAAATAACTTATCAATTGAAAATTGGAATCATTTATCAATTGATAACTTATCAAAAACTAGTGATAAAACACTTTCCTTATCACCTCTTCACTTATACTATATATGGACAAGTTATCACATTATTTTATGTGTTCAACTTTTAATTAAATGACATGACAACTCAATGCCCAAAGAGGATACCCTATGGCCGGTTGGGAAGAGAGCCTAAGGGAGGCTAAGCCTTATCAACTTTTAACCACTCAATTGTCTTACACATCTACTATTCACCTCTTAATGCTTACATCATCTAGTCTTATCAAAAAGTTGGCATTTTTGCATACTAAAAGACAACCAGTTAAAGCTTCTTGAACACACTTCTCCTCCCATTCAAAAATCTACTACTGTCTCCCCCTTTCACTTTCTTTTCTCTCGCTTTAAACATAAATCAGAAGAAGAAACCTAACCTCACAAAACCCTACATTGCTGCCACCCTTTTTGCTTCATAACTTACGGCACAAAAGCTTAATTTTGTTGCATCCTTTTGTCAGTTTCACAAACCACTTTTAGGAACTTTAAAATATCCTCAAAACCCCACTTCAAAGATAAAAACTCTAGCTTTCAAAAGAACTTACAAGAAAAGGAAGGAAGAGAACGAGTTAAGAGGATACTTAGTTGCACCACCACCTTGTTTTCGCTTTGAGGATGAGTAAGTTGTTTCTTTGTGTTAGTGGTTTAGTATTACGTGTTAGTGGTCTAGTATTACATGTTAGGAGACCATGTTTTCATGAAGATATTAGCATGATCATAAGATGATAAAATAGTTAGGCCACCTCAAGAAGTAAGCTTGTGAACCCCTTTACATGAAAGTTGAAATATCAGCATGCTAAGTTGGTATTATGTAAAGATATATGTTTAACACTTAGAATGAAAAATTTTAAGTTAAGAAAATCATGAAATGTGTACATGAATGAGGAGACATCATGCTGGACATGGAGTACATGTAAGTTATTTAGATGTTATTTCCATTTCTATTAAGTTAAAGATGCTCAAACTTAAGCTTAGGTAAAGGAAAATCCACTACATGAAACTTTTATGAAGAAACCAACCTTGTGAGATGTGAATTATGATATGAAAGTTATGATAAGTATGAGATCTACTATTTTCATGTAAAGTATGAGCTAAGTAATCATCCCATGAAAGAGAATTTAAGTTAAGATTTGAATATAAGTGACCTAGGTTCATGATCCAACCCTTAAACTTAAGGAAATGATGAAACAAGTTGAAAAATCAAGTGAGAACCCCTTAGATTCATCACAACCAGATTTGGAACATAAGTAAAAGAAACTTAAAAATATGATAAAACCAAGTGAATAAAGTGAAAAGATCAACCGAAGCAAGTATAGTAAGTATACAAAGTTTAAAACTCAAAATCGAGCCCAAAACTCTCAAAACGAGCCTAGAACTCTAAGTTGGACCTTCATTAAAATTCTGACCATCACTTTAAAATATTAAGAAAAGTTGTTTTGAAGCCCACAAGAAGTCCACCTAAGACACTATAAGCCCAACAAAGTCACTAACTTTAGTTTGAATAAAAAACAAGCCCATTTGATAACTTAAGCCCACATAAAAGCTCAAGGAGTTGTTGTTAGCACCAAGACTATAAACCAAAGTTGGAAGTCTGACCTTAAGGAGTATTTTAAGTTTGGAATAAAGTCCTAAGCTCAAGCCCAAAGAATTTCTCAAGTTACCAAAAAGCCCATTAACCAAACAAAGCGCAAAAGCACTCTAAATCATGAGGATCGCTACTGTTATAACCTATTGGTAGTTTTGTGTATCTCATCATGAAAATATAACCTCACCACATTAAAGTACACTTGAAAATGATGAAGATTGACTATAAGATCATAAAAATCGGATTTAAAATGAGAAAGTTATACGCGATTAAACTTTTAAGTAAAATCGGGAACAATTGTGAAACCAAGCCAAAAGTATAGCTTAAAGGGTTATAGCTTAGTTTTCTAAGTTTTATTTAAAATCCTTATAGTATCGTATTCGTAATGTCCAAGGGACCCAGCTTTTGGGAGATGACCTATCCCGGATTATTTTGATTGATCCGTATGGTTGAGTGAGTAAATTCTCGATGACTCTTTACTTGATTTTGCTTATAGAGTAAATGTACCTAAACTTATATATATAAATTTGGATGCTTATGGGATATGGGAAATGCATATGTATGAATTTGTAAACTGAATGCTATGGCTTGTTAATTATATAATATTGGGAATTGTTATGACAATTTATACATGCAAGTGTATAGAATGAAATTGTCTGATCACCTTGAAAAATCAGATTAACTATCTATATGATTAAGAAAAGAGATGAATCATGCATTCTCTATAATTGCATTTGGATAACACCGACTGCCGCTTCACGTAGAAGATGGGAAGGGATTCACAAGAGGATAAACCTCTTACAAGATTAGACACTAGCTATGTCATCATTTTTATTAAGTCTATATCTTAAGTTAACGGACTTACTAAGCATCAGGAGACTCCAACCGTCGGCGAAGGGTCGTGGCTTGTGGCTTTTACTTAGGGCATGTATTAATAGACTGCAGGGGCCACCACACAGCTAGACTTGAGATTTTGAAAATACGATTTGTTGTTTAGAAAGAAAGTATATTATATACAATCTATGTATATATATATATACATATATATACATGGTTTTATTTTTTACTTAAGCACAATAGTGCAAATGAAATAAAACCCAAGGTCTAGAACTCAGATTTTGGTTTGGGTCGATTAATTATCTCCAAACATCGATTATAGGGGGCGTAATTCTGAGTCGTATGCAGTTCCTAGGCCACCCGTATGCGTTGTTTGGCATACTGATTGTTCATGCATTTATATGATTGTACATCTAATAAATTTCTATCATGTGGTATTGATGAGGGTATTTATCTCACTAAGCGTAAGCTTACACCCCAACAGCTCTTTCCTTGCAAGTTGATCGATATTTGGGATAAGGATAGGAATCGAGAATAGAGTGCTACCATTGAATAAGTATGATGAAAAGCTTGTGTAGTTAATTCAGAATGCTCCGAAAAATGACTAATATCTCAATTAAGTTTAATATCTTTAGTAAGTTTAGAATTTTCTGGAATTGTCTATCTTATTTCACAATTTTGGTAGGAGATATTGATTCTCTGCGTCTTTAAGGAATTGTGGAAAAATGGATATCCATAATTATTTATATTATATAATGAGTTAATGAACTAAAATTAAAGACCCTAGCGATTCCCTATTTAGAGTCTTGTAATCTTTAACTTGCAAAGCAATTTTCTTATCATAGGTACGTACATGACAGGGAAATTCCAGGCAATACTACTAGGCCCTTACTAAGGTCGCTATATCTCCTATCCTTAACTCTATACTCCACCTCATTTCCTCAACTCAAGATAAAAAGTAAGTGTGTAGAATTTAGAAATCAAGTTGTATTTCCTAAACATGTCCATACTCTAAGCTCTATATAGCAAGTAGAAAAGATATCAATGAAATAAAAAAATAAAAATAAAACTAAAATTACAACCATAGGAATCTAAAAGAGATATAAATTTACATAAGTAATTAACTTCAAACAAAGTACATTTGCTTTGAAATCATCAATCAATAGGCTCAAGAAATGCCACATAACCAAACATTTGTTTTTTATTTCTCCTAGTTTTAGTAAAGACATCCTATATTCGTGATGCTATTCCCTCCCTAGATGTTCTTTCTTCAAAAACTAAATGAGCTTATGAATTTTATGTTGGAAAGTGCTACTATGCTGGCCCATTAAAGTCTGGTTGATTTATTGCTTGTATCCATGAAGGATTTTGCCAAGTGGAGCCTTAATTTTACAAAATTTTGAATCTTGTAAGAAAAATCTAATGTTGTAAAAATATAGGAATATTATGACAAGCCCTAGTTTCCAAGAAAACTTAAATTATATTAACGAACCCTAATTCAAAAAAAAAAAAAAAAGATCTCCATGTAAAGACTTTAGATATTAAATGATAGATCATGCAAATATCACATTAATATGAAACTGTGCAAATATTAGTAAATCTCAAATGGCATGTTCGCTTAAGGAAAATGGAATTGCCATTCCCTCCTTACTCCTTATATAAGCTCTATCACAGTGTTCACTTGGTTTTTGCCCCTTATAATACTAATTCCTAAGAATCACATTTCCTTAAAAACCCTGCATGACAATTTTAAAAGCAACCTCAGAATTGCAATTGAGAAATGAATTCTTAAACTTTATTTGCAAAATAACCTTGCTTAAAATGAAAAATTGCATTCTATTTCCCTAAAAATAATCATTTGTAAAATCTAGAGGATATGTTTTCCAAAAAGATTCAAAAAAAGGATTCCTCCTAAACTTATTGCATTTAGGGAGCTGTGAAGGTGTACATAAGGAATGTACCATCATATTTAGATATTTTTGAAAAAAAAAAGGCACAAAGAAAATATGAAGGCACACTTGTGCTATATTCCTTTACTATCGAAGTCATGAAGGCACATAGCATAAATGCATCTTCATTGTCATAGCACGATCATGTTGCTTTGTCATAAAAAAAAAAAAAAGAAAGAAAGAAAGAATTAAGCTCCTAATAATAGTAACACAATCCCCCCAAAAAATGTGACAATAAAACCTATACAATGAAAATATCCTTTAATACAACAATTAAACCAATAAGTTTCCCCCGCTATATCGTATCTCCCATCCCTAACTCCATACTCCACCTCTTTTCCTCAACTTTAACCAAAATGTAAGTGTGCAAAAATTAGAAACCAAGTTGCATTTCCAACATCTATCCATACTATAAGCTCCATATAGCAAGTAGAAAAGATCTCAATGAAATAAATAAACTAAAATTACAACCATGGGAATCTAATAGAGAGATAAATTTACATAAGTAAATTAACTTCAAACAAATTACATTTGCTTCAAAATCATCAGTCAATAAGTTCATGAAATATCACATAACCAGGCATTTATTTCTTATTTCTCATAGTTTTAGTGAAGACATGCTATATTCGTGATGCTATTCCCTCCTTAGATGTTCTTTCTTCAATAACTGAATGAGCATGTGACTCTTGTATAGGAAAGTACTACTATGCTGGCTCGTTGAAGTTTGGTTGATTTATTGCTCGTATCTGTGAAGGATTTTTGCAAGTATGCCCTTAATTTTATAAAATTTTAAATGTTATGAGAAAAATCTAATATTGTAAAAATGAAAGAATATTATGACAAGCCCTAATTTTTGAGAAAACTTAAACTATATTAAAGAACCCTAATTCAAAAAGAAAAAAGAACAAAAACAAAGGTCTCTAAGTAAAGACTTTGGATATAAGATGATAGATCATGCAAATATCACATGAATATGTAACCATGCAAGTATTACTAAATCTCAAATAGCTTGTTCACTTAGGGGAAGTAGAATTGCCATTCCCTCCTTACTCCTTGTATGGGTTCTATGGTGGTGTCTACTTGGTTTTTGCCCCTTATAATGTCAATTCCTAATAATCACATTTCCTTAAAATACCTCCATGATAATTTTAAAAGCAACCATAGAATTCCAATTGACAATTGAATTCTTAAACTTTATTCACAAAATACCCACATTTAAAATGAAAAATTACATTCTATTACCCTAAAAATAATCATTTGTAAAATTAGGAGGGTACGTTTCTTTAGAAAAAAATCATAAAAAGGGGTTCCTCCTAAACTTATTACCTTAAGGGGAGCTATGACAATGTATGTAAGGAACGCACCATCATATTTAGACAATTTTGAAGAAGAAGGCGTACATCTAAAGACAATATAAAGGCGTGCTTGTGCTATGTACCTTTTGTATTGAACTCATGAAGGCACATAGCAAAAATGCGTCTTC
The DNA here is from genome assembly GCA_024138015.1 of Lumnitzera littorea. Taxonomy (NCBI): domain Eukaryota; kingdom Viridiplantae; phylum Streptophyta; class Magnoliopsida; order Myrtales; family Combretaceae; genus Lumnitzera; species Lumnitzera littorea. The sequence continues at coordinate 57,097,315 of JAMXBB010000005.1, read as the reverse complement.
ACTGTCATAACATAGTTGTGCCTCTCATTCATCAAAAAAAGAAAAAAAATTTTGTGCTTGTAATAAAAGTCACGTAATCCCCCCAAAAATGTGACAATTGAACCTATATAATGAAAACATCCTTTAATACAATAATTGAACCAATCAAACCAATAAATTCCACACTCTATATCATAGCTCCCATCCCCAACTGCATACACCACCTCATTTCTTCAACTCTAAACAAAAAGCAAGTGTGTAGGAACCAAAAACCAAGTTGCATTTCCAACACCTATACATACTCTAAGCTCTAAATAGCAAGTAGAAAAGATCTCAGTGGAATAAATAAACTAAAATTACAACCATGGGAATCTAAAAGGGAGTAAATTTACATAAGTAATTAACTTCAAATAAAGCACATTTGCTTTGAAATCATCAGTCAATAGGTTCATGAAATGCCGCATAACCATACATTTATTTCCTATTTCTCGTAGTTTTTGTGAAGACATGCTATATTCGAGATGCTATTCCCTCCTTACATATTCTTTCTTCAGCAACTAAATGAGCTTGTGACTCTTGTGTTGGAAAGTGCTACTGTGTTGGCTCATTGAAGTTTGGATTATTTATTACTCGTATCTATGAAGGAATTTACCAAGTGTGCCCTTAATTTCATAAAATTTTGAATCTTAATTGAAAAATCTAATACTTTAAAAATATAGGAATATTATGGCAAGCCTTAATTTTTAAGAAAACTTAAACTACATTAAAGAACCTTAATTTAGAAAAAAAAAAAAAAAGATCTCTAAGTAAAGACTTTGGATATTAAATGATAGATTGTGTAAGTATCACAAGAACATGTAACCATGCAAATATCACTAAATCTCAAATGACTTGTTCACTTTTGGGGAATGGAATTGCCATTTCCTCCTTACTCCTTATATGGGCTCTATTACGATATTCGCTTGGTTTTTGCCCCCTATAATACCAATCTTGAGAATCAAATTTCCTTCAAAACCTTACTTGACAATTTTTAAAACAACCTCAGAATTGCAATTAAGAACTAAATTCTTAAACTTTATTCATAAAATACCCTCATTTAAAATGAAAAATTACATTCTATTACCCTAAAAGTAGTCATTTATAAAATCAAGAGGGTGCATTTCTCCAAAAAAGTTTATAAAAAGGGATTCCTCCCAAACTTATTATGTTTATGGAGCTGTGAACGTATATGGAAGGAATGCACCATCATATTTAGATATTTTTGAGGAAGAAGGCGCAAATCTAAAGAAAATAAGAAGGCGTGCTTATCAAACTAATGGTACACTTGTACTACATGCCTTTAGTATTGAAGTCATGAAGGTGCATAGCAAAAGTGTGTCTTCATTGTCATAACACATTCGTGCCACTCAGTCATTAAAAAAAAAAAATAATTAAGGTCTTAGTAACAGTAGCACAATCCCCCCAAAAAATATGAAAATACAATGAAAATATCCTTTAATACAACAATTAAACCAATCAAACCAATAAGTTTCCCCTGCTATATCATATCTCCCATCCTTAACTCCATACTCCACCTCTTTTCCTCAACTCTAAACAAAAAGTAAGTGTGCAAAAATTAGAAACCAAGTTGCATTTCTAACATCTATCCATACTCTAAGCTCCATATAGCAAGTAGAAAAGATCTCAATGAAATAAATAAACTAAAATTACAACCATGGGAATCTAATAGAGAGATAAATTTACATAAGTAAATTAACTTCAAACAAATTACATTTGCTTCAAAATCATCAGTCAATAGGTTCATGAAATATCACATAACCAGGCATTTATTTCTTACTTCTCATAGTTTTAGTGAAGACATGCTATATTCGTGATGCTATTCCCTCCCTAGATATTCTTTCTTTAGCAACTAAATGAGCTTGTGACTCTTATGTAGGAAAGTACTACTATGCTGGCTCGTTGAAGTTTGGTTGATTTATTGCTCGTATCTATGAAGGATTTGCCAAGTGTACCCTTAATTTTACGAAATTTTTAATCTTATGAGAAAAATCTAATATTGTAAAAATAAAAGAATATTATGACAAGCCTTAATTTTCAAGAAAACTTAAATTATGTTAAAGAACCCTAATTTAGATAAAAAAAAAAAAAAAAGATCTCAATGTAAACACTTTGGATATAAGATGATAGATAATGCAAATATCACATGAATATGTAACCATGCATATATCACTAAATTTCAAATGGCTTGTTCACTTAAGGGAAGTAGAATTGCCATTCCCTCCTTACTCCTTATATAGGCTCTATTACGGTGTTTACTTGGTTTTTGCCCATTATAATTCCAATTCCTAAGAATCACATTCCCTTAAAAACCCTGAATGACAATTTTAAAAGAAACTTTGAATTGCAATTGAGAATTAAATAATTAAACTTTATTCACAAAGTACCCTCATTTAAAATGAAAAATTACATTCTATTACCCTAAAAATAATCATTTGTAAAATCCGAAGGGTGTATTTCTCCAAAAAAATTCATAAAAAGGGGTTCCTCCTAAACTTATTATGTTTGGGGACTTGTGAAGTTGTACATAACGAATGCACCATCATATTTACATATTTTTGAAGATGATGGTGCATATGAAAAGAAAATATGAAGGCGTGCTTATCAAACTAATGGTGTGCTAGTATTATGTTCCTTTAGTATTGAAGTCATGAATGCGCATAGCATAAATGCGTCTTCACTATCATAACATGGTCATGCCCCTTTATCATCAAAACAAATAAAAAGAAAAAAAATTAAGCTCTTAATATCAGTAACACAATCCCCCTCAAAATGTGACAATTGAATGTATACAATGAAAATATCCTCTAATACAACAATTGACCAATCAAACCAGTAAATTTCCCACTCTAAATCATATCTCCCATCCCTAACTCCATATTCCACCTCATTTCCTTAACTCTAAACAAAAAGTAAGTGTGTAGAAATTAGAAACCAAGTTACATTTCCAACAACTGTCCATACTCTAAGCTCCAAATAGTAAGTAGAAAAGATCTCAATGAAATAAATAAACAAAAATTACAAACATGGGAATCTAAAAGGGAGATAAATTTGCATAAGTAATTTAACTTCAAAAAAAGTACATTTGCTTCAAAGTCATCAATCGATTGGTTCATGAAATGCCATGTAACTATACATTTATTTCTTATTTCTCCTAGTTTTAGTGAAGACATGCTATATTCGTAATGTTATTCCCTCCCTATATACTTTATCTAAACTTCGTCCGTCCAATGCCTCTCAATAAAGTATGTACTTAGTTTTGGTGAAGACATGCTATATTCATAGGCTTGTAACTCTTGTGTTAGGAAGTGCCTACTGTGCTGGATCGTTGAAGTCTAGCTAATTTATTGCTTGTATCTATGAAGGACTCTGCCAAGTATGCTCCTAGATCTCCTTTTTTGAGGATTTGATGGTGTGAAAGATGGATATGCCTAACTCTCCACAATCGATGTCACAAATGAGCCCTAGGAAGGGTTGGATATGCTAACAAAATTAAGATGCTGAGAGGAGCTTAAGGCATGAGATGCCTTTTAAGTATCATCATCATGCTAACCTTGTCATTGCTATCACAGAAGTCCTTTTACACTAGTGCATCTACCTTACCTAAAAGGATTTAGAGCATTGAACTCGTCTTCATCTAGGCCCTCTTCAACCTCTTCGTACTCCTCAACCAAATGGGAGGGATACAAAGTCACTAGCATACATTCTTGTAATAGCTATAAACCTTACTAAGCTTGGGCATCTATTGTTGCATATTTTTCATGATCAATGAAGAGGCATATTTGTTAGAATTGCTTAGCCAATTAGATGGAGAGTACTACATATCATTGTAAGGTATCTCAACTAAATAGTATCAGCTACTAAAAATGTACTTACTAATGGTATAAGCAAAGTTCTAGTACAATTGAGATATCAATGCATGATCTCCCAACACCACCATCAATACTGATGCTAGAATCCTCTTAGGCCATTAATTTATACAACCTAGCATGCTAATCTTACAAATCAACTATGTACAACACATGTTATATTACCTAATTCACCTCTAGCCTCTGTCATAGGTTTGTAGAGTGCAATGACTCCAATATGTCAACAAGTGGTAAAGCCTTTAAAAACCTCCAAACTAATGGACAACTTGCTTTGGGAAGAACTGCTCAACTATGTGAAAGAAAATGAATGGAAATCGGGTCACCCAAATAGCTCTCCCATGATTGCAAAACTCAAGGAGGCTTTATGAGATTTCATCAAGGTAGGGCTTCGAAATGACCTACAATACCATGCTTTGATTATTAGTACCTAGATAAGTAATGCAAATGAGATTAGAGAAACATCTATAAGTACACACTTTATCTAGACTTTGTCTATCCAATGCCTTTCGATAGGTCTTGAAAATAAGCGTCAGATGTTGATGGATGTCTTGATCTGTGCTCTATTGAGCTATTAGAGCCCTAACCATCGATATACATACCATATCTACACATAGGAGCAATGTATAGGAACTTAATCCATGCCTACATCTGAAGAATGATCAAATAAACCCTCGATCTTCTTAGCCTTGGCCTTAAAAGTGAGGCATAGCTGTCAGTATATCTACGTAAGGCAAGTAGACCCTTAACTATAATGTCCTACCATACGAAAGTCCTTCAATAGTGTTAAGAACATATGGTAAGTTTCGGAACTAGATTTGTCACAAAAGACAAATCTATCGAGGAGCTATAAGGTAAAGTTCTTATGTGGCACTTGACTTGCTCATAATTAGCACCTATAAGAAGGAATTGGAACACCTTCCATAACCACATCATCTACACACGCTATCCCCTAATCTGCTTGCCTACAAGGACAACATTGAGTAGCTTGGTGCAAACATAGATCCAATCCCCTATAGTAATCCTCATCATTGGTAAGCCATCAACTAAGAGCCCTAACTGCACCTCCATATCCTATAGAATGATAATGACCTCTAAATGAGCCATATGGAAGATGTATGCCTCATGCATCCATCTCTCTACTAGTGTATTGACCATATGCTAACCTAATCGGATGAATAGCAAATAAAGAAATCCTAAGAAACAAGCCTACTTTAAGTAAGGCTCCATGTAAGGATTGAACAAGATACCACTGACCTCCTTATCCCGCCTAAGTGCTTGGTTACATGAATACACTACAAGCCATTCATTTTCCTAGAAATGGACAATGCAAACAAATGAGTAACTATCTACTATTAATATATGCATTTCTTTGTATTAGAGGCTTTAGTACACTCATATGGTCCTCCCAAACTCTATGATCTATGCTAATCCTAATGAGTGAGGATTGATCCATCGATCTATTCGAGCTCCATCTAGCTTACAAAGTAAACTCAATAGGTTAGTATACAATATATATAGTTTAATATAAATAGAGCATTTATGAAAGAGTTAGGAAAAGCAAGCAACATGTGTATGTATTTCTAAAACTGAGTGAATTACCCCACCAATTCCTCTATGGTGACTTTTTGCTATTATGCCTATCATAAACTTGAGGGGGGTCAAGTCGTGATAGTACTGCTATATATTACGTGAAGATCCAAGATTAAGCACCATCCTTGATCAAGAGCCTTCAGCGTACTACACGAGGCATTTTACAACTATAACCTTCTCTTAATATCAAGTAATGGCTATAAGCCCTGCAAATCCAGCCTTTTAAGTATAGAATCAAATCCCTAAACTGTAGATGATTTCCTAAAGTCAATAGAGTCAGTGAGGTTTAAAATCGATTAAAATCTTAATTCAAAACCTAAAGTGAATATGAAAAACCTTAAATTATCAATCAAACAACTAATCGCATACAAAGACCTTAAAACCTCAAGTATATGTAACTACAAAAGTTAATCTCGAACCTCATCAAAACCCTAAGATAACAATCGAAGATTTAATTGCGTATGAATAGATTAAACCCTAAATGTGTAAAAACACTAGAGATTGTACTCGAAAGTAATAAAACAACCCTGAAACTATAACTTTAAGGATATAAAAGCACTAATTCACCATAATTTACCCTAAAACCCTAATTGATAATATAACCTTAGTATTATATTAAATCATTAGTAAAAGATTAAAGATAACCTTCAATCATTCACAAATATTTATAATACTAAAGTAATCCTTTAGAAATTAAGATATTGCATCATAGATCACATTCATCTTCTAAGTATATAATTAGGTTAGTATTAGATAGAGTTAAGAGTTTAGTTGATGCTTAGGTTATATGCAGTGAACATTAATACCTTAAATGATACTTTTCATCTTAATTATACCAAGTAGCTTACCAAATGGTGTATATAGTATATAAATACCTAATGGAAGATCTCATTATCTATTTTTATTAATCAATTCACTAAACTTCTTATTTCCTTTCATTTTCAAAATTTTTCTCCTAATTTTCCCTAATTACTTCATTATATGCAATAAATGGCATTTATTTTTGGAAAGTTGACCAAGTCAACACATGTTGACTAAAGTCCAAACGTTGACTAAGTCACCACATGTTGACTAAAGTCTACATGTAGAAAAGTCAACAAAATGTTACTTTCACTTTAGAAATATCTTTTCCTTTCAATGATTTCTTTTCTTTTCTTTTAGCTTTTTCTTCCCTTTCCTTTTCCATTTTTGCCATCCAGTCCTTTTCCCTTCAAGACCCCACTTGTTTTCATTTTCAACACAGAAAACAAAACAAAATCAAGTCCCTTTTTTCTTCTTCCCAACCGTGACTCCTCTTGCCTCCACAATTCCAAACATTTTCTTACTTTACTTTCACACTTTCTACTAACATAAATCAAGGATAAAGAAGTATGTTATCATTTGATTATCTATTTTATGTAGTAGTTAGTTGTGTTAGCTAAGTTAGTATAGAAAGTTGGTATGATATGTGTATATATGTTGTTAGAAGTGGAAGCTCCATATACATGTATAGAAGAGTAGGAATCTTTATAAAGTGGAAGAAGATGCATGTGTATGTCTTTAAATACGTGTACATAAGGGTATTCTAGAGAAATACATGTATAAAGACCCTTGTTCATAAGTATTCATTATGTACATAACCTAAATTAAGACATATACTAACTATACATACCTATACCATGCTAAATATACCCTTAAAACACAAAAAGAATGAAATTAGAGAAGCTTTCTTAAGAGGAATTTTAGGCATACGAAAATACACGTACAAAAATACGTATGTCACTAATGTATATATGCGTATGTGTATTAGTATACGTATAAGTACATAAGTACACATATTAGTATGTTAGAAGTATAAGTATGTATATAACATATGTATAAAGTGTATGTATGAGTACATAAGGATATATATATATATATATTTATGTGTAATGAATGATTACGTAAGCTATGACATAAGTAAATGATGATATAAGTGATGACACAAGCAATTGATGACCTAAGCGATAACATAAGCGTAAGCTTGCAAAATAATAAATTATAAGATTACATAAGAATATAACATATATATGTATACATGTACTTAGGAGTTGAAGATCCTTTAAACCCTAATACACTTTCTAAATTGAATTAAACTTAATTAAGTACATAAATTGGTAATACTAATGTAAAATTTCCTAAGTGTAAGAATCTAATAGCTAATTAAATCATTAAGTACTAAAATAGGATATAAACATAAACAATAAGAATAATTAAACTTCAATAAGTTAAAATTTCAATAAGTTTGGTCTATATCGTAAAATACGGGTCTTAACGTCCAAAACGGACATCACTATGTGAACGTACATCCAAAAACGATGAAAAACAACTATAAGTTCGTAAATATCGAAATTAGAATGAAAAGTTATTAAATACATAAAGGAAGTCTCATAACTTACAAATATAAGAAAATAGTTACTATTAATCTCATTGAGTATGGTAAACCCTATATTCATTATATTTGGGTTATATTGGGAGAACTAGATAAACTACAATAAACTTTTAGTTAACTAAGGAGTCTGACTTCTCAGAATACTTATAAGTTTTACTATTTTTTAGGCATTCAATATCGAGTTCTGGAAACCTCAAAGCTTAGAGAACAAGCAATAATGTAGGTGAAGGAGTTCTAATGACCTGCTACTTGCTTATGCGTGTTATTTGTATGAGGTTTTGCTGCTTACTGTTGCTTATATGTCTGAATGACTGCTTTGGTTTTTTGCTATCATCTGTGTAATTACCTTTTTAAATTGATAAATATAAATATCTAACCCAAATAACCGGTTCTATTCGTCACATGTCTATAACTTAGTAAATGTATGGATGGAGAGTATTACCTTTGCAAAATGGTAAAGAGGATCGTTTTGGGGAAAAAAAAACTTTCCTAATCTTAAATGCATTTTGTTCAATTTTGATAAGGGCCATAGTGCCAGAAATGATATTTTATCGTCAAGGTAAAGCTAACATAGGATCTTCAATTGATAGTGAGAGGACTCGCTTTATTATATCTGTAAGGCCTTGGATAATTTTGGTTGCGAGAGGACTCGCATGTTTATACCCGAGGGGCTTTAGATGGTAGATAGTCCTAGTTTGGGATCTACCTATTTGGATTAGAACTCTTTTCTTGATTAGGGTAATAGTCGAGTGTTGCCTAAAGGGGTAATGCCCCTAGGTAGCCTCATGTGGATAAGCTGAGGTGCCTTGTGCGGGTAAATACAGGAGATAATTGAAGTGTAGACAATATAATTCTACGCCATTCATAGTTCGGAACTCCTACGGATGTGTTACTTGCATTCATCATGCCTACATTTATTTTGTATGTAAATAACTTACTTGCATGTGTGATAACTTGCTTGAACGGTAGTAGTGAGGGACGAACTCACTAAGCTGTTATATGCTCATTCCCTCTTAGTTTCTCTTGCAGGTTTACTTACGATAGGATTAGGATAAATCTCAAGTACCGAATGCGAGATGAAGATATGTATATTATTGTTAGAATTAGTTGAGACCTTTATAGGTGATACATAAATATCCTTTGTAGAAAATATTTATAAATTAGAATTTAATATAATTTAATTTTTCTTGCAATTTTTTAATCAATAGGAGATACCGATCTCTGCGGTTTTGAGAAACTGTGTATGTTATGTTATGTTACAATAAATTAATTACTTGAAAATCAATATTCTTAGTGATTTATTATTTAGAGTCTTACAATCTTTGACTTGTAAGGCAGTTTTCAAATCATGGGTGCACACATGTTATGAAAATTTTAGATAATCCTACTAGGCTCCCTTTAGGGTCATGACAATAGTAGAGCATAAAATTTAAAATTATGGCATTTAACTAATACTAACACAACATAGATAGGAGGGAATAAAATGTTTTTCCCTTAGGGTAGTCATATAATACTAGAGTAGGTTAACAGGAGTAGTGTAGGCTACTTAACAATTAAAAAAACTTAATAATTGGAAAATCTTGGAGAGTCCATAAGTAAATAAATGGTTTGCTCAAGCTCTCGACTTCTTCACATCCCATTACCCTAAAGTTGCTACAATTGACCTTGGGCATCCCGCGACCTAGCTCCATCCACAAGTCTTGTTGCAACAATAAATTATAGGGGGGTAAGCTCAACTACTTAATGAGTAACCTTCCTACTTTACTAGAAAACAGTATCAAACAAGTTATTAAACAAGCGTATGAATGCATAGTTAAACATATGCAATGCAACGATATATATAATCAGCTAGTAACTGTATATAGTACGGTTCTAGCTATCCATGTCCAATTCATAATCTCTTGTTAACAATATTAACCTCAGCAATAGACACGATATAGCCTCAAGTAAAAGGCGGCACTCCTCGGAGTTGAGTAGTTCCCAAAGGCCAAGGTAGGAACTTGTCATACAAAATACGTCATATGATAACAAATTCAATATACATGATACAATGCGGATCCAACTAAGCATGATCCCCCCTTTTACTATGTGATGTTGATGCCCTTAACATCATGTTATAAGATACAATGCATGTCTAGTTTAATTAGGGGTCAAATATTTATTAGCTCCGATTCATGGCAACTAACCAATATATTTAGACACTCTTAGATCCTAAGTTCCAGCGCAGTAAGAAAATAAGTTTATATTAACTGAAGATATTTTGCAAACAAGTTCAATCATAACAAGCACATACAATATCCCATATGCCCCAATCATGCAACAAATTTAATTATTTGACATAATTAAATAGTTCTCTAACTACAAGCAAAGTAAAGGGTAGTATACTCAACCAAACATGATGCTTAACAGTCCTAATAATCCTCTATCGTGTCCAAGTCAAACTTTTAATCCCCTGAAGAAGATAATTAAGGTCTATGAGTATTCTGTTTGCATCAATTAACTAAGCTTACCACTTACAATCCCGCAGTTAGTTGTTTTCGTAATTCTAACATATCTTCCTCGTTTTAACTCTGTTTTCAGTGATGCTATAGTCATTTTCATCACTTTCGAATGTTCTTTCATTTGGTGAAATTTTTTTTTTTTTAAGTTTTTAGGTCAGTAAGTTTTCAATTTAGGCCTTATAACATCATGGGCTCAAATGGTGAGTTAGGTCACTTTAAGGCTTGGGCCTAGTTTTGAGTCTTAGGCTTAGTTTTTTACTTTAGGCTTTATAGTTAATAATTTTGGGCCTTCTTTTGATTATTTTAAATGGGCTTTTCCTACCCAACATTTTAAAATTTTTAAGTGGGCCTTGGTGATACTCTTATTGGTCCAAATGGACTTTTTTACTAAGTTTAAGGCTCTAAATCACTAAGGCGCCCATAGTAGGTATCTTGGATGGGCCTTTGGGTTTTGTGAACCTTTTAATTAAATCATTCTAAGCCTTTAACCTAAGGTTTAGATCTAGTCACTTAGCTCCATAGGCTCTAAAGTTGGTTCTTTTGACCTTTATGTGTCTAAATCACTATTAAGGGCCTTGGGCTTAAGCCCACTTGTTTTTTTAGGCTTAAGCCTAACATTAGACTTAAGTTTAGTCCACTTTCAATATGTTTATAGATTTGGAAGTTAAGGTCTTAGGGGTTATTAATACCATTATTAGGTCTATAATCACTAACTAAGCTAGTTTAGGGCCTTAACCATACGTTAGCCTACTTAACTTGATTAATTTAGACTTAAACCTTACTTAACACTAAATAAACATGTCATTAAGCTAGAAAATAAGAATTTTCAAATCTAGTGAGTTCATGAAGGTGGCAGCCATGAGTTGTTTCTAGGATCAAATCTTCCATTTTCATGCAACGCTTGATTTTTATAGTGTTTCTACTTAAGTAACCTATGTCTCTGCTAATCTAAAACCATAATCACTTCATAAAAGTATGTGGAAATGTTATGAGAGAACATATAAGGGGCGGCATGCATGGGAAATGGGGACTCTATCAACCTACTTGATGATTTACTACTTAAACTAACACTACTCTACACTACTTAATCTAGTTGTGTTATATCTTCTATCGAAGGTGGTTTTTCTTTTACTAACCTTTGTTTGCCCTTCTTAAAACACCTTAGAACTTCTAAGGATTTTTTGTAAAATAAGTTTCAACAAAGAAAAACATTAGTTTCTAACATTATTTTATAAGAAAACTAAGGAAAACCTAGCCTAAGTTCTTATCAGAGTAAGGAGTAGAAGGCCTTCTTTGAGATGAGTGTGTCGTAAACTTGTGTATGTGTATGAGGTTGTATGTATATTGAAGGGTTAAGGTGGAGTGTGTGTGAGGCATGAGACTTGGTGGTGAGTGATTTGGAGTCATGGTGGTAGTGCAGGGTTCGGCAGTATAATGTGTATGTGTGGCCGAGAAGATGAAATGGAGAGGGATTTAGGGTTGATGTTTGAGTGAGTGTTTGAGAGGATTTGAGAGTGTTTAAGGTTTGAGAAAACAAAATGAGGTAGGGGAGTGGATGGCTAGTCGTGAGGAATTGGGGAGAGTGGGGGGACAGACTTTGGTTGTTTAAGGAAATCAAGGACATGACTTAAAATGGGGACTATGTACTATTATGCTTTTGCCAAATTGGGTAAGTTCTTGTCCCCTTAAGGTACAAGATATTTTTATGTGATTAAGGGTTTCTCTTTTGGTCCTTAATCATGTTTAACTTATAGCAAATTAAGATGTAATGGGGTTAGTTATGGATTAGGGTAATTGGTGGTAATCAAGCATAATTAAGCTAATTAAGTGCATTTAAGGTACATTTAAGGTTTTGTTGAACTTTGATACTATACTTTAGATAATCTAAATGGCCTATACGTGTACTTAGGGTTTGGTATTAGTTTATAGTGATTTGATCTGCATACAAGCTCACAAGTTAGGGTTTCAATCATTTAGTGCTATCGATCACCTGTATTAGTTGATTCAACCTTACTATTAGTGTTTATTTGTGGTATTAAGATATTTGATCACTTAATTAGGGTTAGATGATCATTTTAGGGTTTTACTATTGTTTTAGGGTTTTTCAAGTATTAGGGTTCTTGCTTATTCAATTAGGTTTTTAGGGCTTCCTTCAATTAGGGTTTTAGTTAGACACTTAGAGTTCGATTCCTTTACTTAGGTTTTATTATTACGATTGGGTGGTTTTAGGGACTATCCAAGGACTCCTTCATCCGATTCTGATTATGGGTTATCAAAATTTTATAAGGCTTACAATGCCCTTCCTACCTATACATACTACTTAATGTTCTGTCCAAGCACTCCCTAACTTCCACTCCATTTGGAACCGTTTTTACCTAGTCCTACCCTTCTTTCACCTTAGCTCTGAATTAGTGTAAATGGTCAAAAGGTTGGTAATAACTAGTCAGTTCTCTCGATCTCTAATGGGGAAGAAGTGGGTCATATAACACTGAATCTGATGTGTCAACTTGTATCAGTGTCTAATGGATGATACAATCTTAACCCACGAGTGAGCCACTACAACAAGTGTATGTGAACATGGGATCATGTATATCTACCACTTATTGTAGCTGTATGTATAATTTCCATAGTCAACATTTTACATATGTCTACCTCTTTTCATCCCATTCCCTATACGAACGCTGCTAGTTTGAACCTTAAAGATTTTGTTATGCTTGCTAAAATGCACCACACGATGAGAATTCACCTATTTTATCTACCCATCTAGCATTTCAATGGTATACTTTGTATAGGGTCAATTCTCAGCTACCACTTCATGTCTCTTATCCTAGTGGTGCATACAATTATAGAAGATCGTCCTCACAAGAGATGTCATTGGTAATTTGCATGCATATAGAATGAAGTTATAACTCTCTATAATGTTTAAGGTCATGTAACCAAATTTATAATACCCATCATGTGTAAGCTTCCACTAATAAAGTAGCATTCCTCTAAACCAATACAAGGCATCTACCTTGATTCTTCGGACCATCTCCATATATGCTTCAAATTTTCAAGACTAGGCTTACATCGTACCATAGGTGATCCACTTTTTGCATTACTAGTTTTTATGCACCTTATTGGAGTTGATTATAATGTAACAAATGCACCAATGCCACATTGCAAAGGGACGTTTCCAAGCATTCGATGCTTCATCAGGTGTTGCCTTGATGCCTTTAGCTCTATTTGATATTAGGCATATGGTTTCTCAACCTTTACACTCTCTTACTACATGCTATAATAACTTCTTGATAAACAAACCTTTATGGGAATCAGCCTCTGACAATATCCAAGCTAAGGCCTATCAATGCTTGCTAGGGCCGAACTATAGGTAGAAGGATGAAAGGAAGGAAGATGAACATTCGGCATCAAGTTTGTTGTCAGCCGAAGTGCCAAGAGATCATACAGCTAAGTAATCGGAACCAAAGAACCACTCATCACATTAGAGAGGGACTTGTGTTGACTGATTCTATGACTTGACAACTATGGGCGACCTCTCTAGTGTCTCAGCCAAGCTAAGCAAGACTTCAGGGATCCCTTCCCGAACCCATACATCCAACTGCTAACCTCGTTCGGCTCGGATACTACTCTTCCCAGGACATGTCGAGTGACTACATGCCGAATTCTACAAAACATGCAGTTTTGTATTCTTATACATGTTTTCCCTTTTATTTTATTTATGAGCCCGATTCTTTAGGGTTTAAGGCCTTATACTTTATTTACAATTTTGCCACTAGGGTTTAGGACTTGCTATAAATAGCAATATTTGTACTTAGATAGATAGATAGAGATAGATACAGACTAATAGCTATCTTGAAATATATGTAGAGAGTGAAACTTTCCTCTTTTCAAGCAAGGCTATACTTGAGTTAGCATTTGTCGAATTATCGAGTGTTGATCATACTCTTTAATCATCCCCGTGTTCTTATCAATCTTGTTCTCAGATTGTGGTGAACCCCTTCATTTGAACCGGTTAGTGAGTTACATCTAACCTTCATTTGAAACCCCAAGCAATATTTAATGTTCGTGAGTCGTATCAAACTCTATTTCTCACTCAAACCCCTAATCATGTTTGTGTCTTAGTGAGTTATATCCATTCACATTCACCATCAAAACCCTTCCTGTTCTTTGTACCCATCTTCCTTTTGAATAACCATTCCTGTTCTTTCGTTCTAGATCCGCTATCATTTCTTTCTTATCTCAATCCCGTATCATATTGGTATCAAAGCTTTGGGGAGACATGCGTGCTAGTGTTCTTCAAAGTAGATTTATGGTTCTAACATTTTTGTTAATCATTGTTCTGTAGTGTAGTGTATTGTTCATAGTAGTAAGTAGCTGTAGAAGCCGAGTAGTGGTTGTTTCTGAGTTGCTGTAATTCTGTTTTGTTGTTTCTTCAATTTTCTAGTAAATTACTGTATGAACAAGAATGTCAAAGGATAGTGTCAACACTGGAGACAATGCTCGTAGAAGCATGAGTAGACGTATCAACAAATTGGAATTCTAAATTCAAAATCTAATCAAATCTATTCAAGAGCTTACTAGGTTAGTTAGAGGCCGCAGATGTGATGGCCGAGAAGAAAGGAAGGAACGGACACCCACCAGTAGGAGTGGTTCCAATGAACTTTGTAATGATGCGAGACAGTTGAGAAGAAGAGAAACCTTACCAATGCTGAGAAGAGGCAATGATAGGAGATTGACTCCAAGTTAAACTATGGAGCCCGAAGAAGAGGGCCGGGGCCAAGAAGAGATATGGCCGAGCAGAGCTCGAATAGAGGTGGCCAATCCAAGGTAAATCAATCAGTTAGGAATGCAAGGGATGAACCTTGAGCACCTGGCCAAGGACTTGACAATATAAAGCTTAAGTTGCTAACCTTCTATTGAAGTAACCAACCTGAAGAGTTCCTTGATTGCATTCCCTAAGTCGAGAAATTGTTTAAGTGTAATGAAGGAACAAAGGTTAAGTGGCTTCACTATCCTTTGTTGAATATGCAAGTCTTTGGTAGGATAAGCTAGTTACCAAGTGAGAAGCTAAAGGAGAAGATTCGATCAGAAGTTGGAGGCTCATGAAAATTGATGAACCAACGCTTTGTGCTGACTTATTTTAAGTAGGAGATGCTCCATGCTTTCCAACACTTGAGACAAGGTTGAAATACTATTGAAGAGTATTTATAAGAGTTTGAGACCTTAATGATGAGATGTCAGATTACTAAGCCATAAGACTGCACCATTGCAATATTCTTGAGTGAACTCTGGGACGACATTGCCAATATAGTTGAATTGTAGCCATTCAACTCTCTGGATAAGCTAATTAATTTGGCATTAAGAGTAGAGAGGTAGAGGAGAAGAAGGCATTAGAGGCTGAGTAGTCGGCCCCAACAAAGCTGCCCTAAGCCTGAGAGATATGCCAAGAGAAGGCAAGAAAAGAAGATAGAGAAAGGAGAGCCTAGCCGACTAGTCCATGTTGAGAAACGGATTGTCGAGAAAGAAAAGGCACTAGGCAACAAGGCCTAAGAAGTGAAGTGCTTTAAATACTTAGGTTATAGACACATTGCGTCCCAATGCTCGAATAAAAGGGTCATAGTCTTAAAGGGTGAAGGGCCTGAGACTCAAATTGAGAGTCAAAGTGATAAGAGCTTGAAGGAAGGATTGATCAAAGAAGATGTTTATGCTAAAAATCTAAATGAACTCTTATCCTTGATGAGTTAATGAGCTGACCTAAAGGTAAATCCCGGACAACGGGAAAATTTATTTCATATGCAGTACTTAGTGAATGGGAAGACCTGTTCCTTAGCTATTGATGGAGATAGCTACACCAACATCATTTATGTCGAGTTGATAGAAAAGATGAAGTTATCAACCTACCTACATCCCTGACCCTATGGATTAAAATGGTTTAATGACAAGGCTATGGTCCATGTGCATAAAAGAGCGCAGATAGCATTCAAGGCCGGGCAATACAAGGATGATATTGATTTTGACGTCGTACCTATGAATACCTCAAATTTACTTCTTGGCCGACCTTGGGAGTATGGCCGGAAAGTGATCCAAGACGATTTCCTCAACACTTACACCATTTGGAAGGATAGGAAGAGCTATTGCTTAACCCCCATGAGTATTGAGGAAATCCAGAGACACTCGGCACCCATAGTGAAGAGAAAAGGGAAGAGAAGTTTATTTAGCATCCCAGCCTATGCTCAATACTTAACATCAAGGATGACTTCCTTTCAAACCCGCGGTAATGATGGGAATCAGCCTCCAACCATATCTAAGCCGAGGCCAATCAATGCTTGCTGAGGCCAAACTGCAGCTAGAAGGATGAAAGGAAGGAAGATGAACACTCAGCATCAAGTCTGTCGTCAGCCAAAGTACCAAGAGATCATATCACCAAGTAATCGGAACCAAAGAACCACTTAGCACATCAGAAAAGGACTTGTGCTGATTGATTCTATGACTCAGCAATTATAAGTCAACCTCTCTAGTGTCTCGGCCAAGCTACATGAGACATCGAGGATCCTTTCCCAAATCCATACATCTAACTGCCGACCCCATCGGGTTCAAATACTACTCCTCCTAGGACATGCCAAATTTTATAAAACGTACAATTTTGTATCCTTGTACATGTTTTCCCTTTTATTTTATTTATGGGCCTAATTCTTTAAAGTCTTGTACTTTATTTACAATTTTACCACTAAGGTTTAGGACTTGCTATAAATAGCAACATTTGTACTTAGATAGATAGATAGTGATAAATATAGATAGATAGTTATATAGAGATATATGCAGAGAGTGAAACTTTCCTTTTTTCAAGCAAGGCTATACTTGAGTTAGCATTTAGCGGATTATCGAGTGTTGATCATACTCTTTAATCATCCCCACGTTCTTATCAATCTTATTCTCAGATTATGGTGTACCCCTTCATTTGAATGATTAGTGAGTTGCATCTAACCTTTGTCTGAAACCCCGAGCAATATTTAATGTTCGTGAGTCGTATCAAACTCTATTTTGAGCTCAAATCCCTAATCATATTTATGTCTTGGTGAGTTATATCCATTCACATTCACCATCAAAACCTTTCCTGTTCTTCGTACCCATCTTCCTTTTAAATACCCATTCTAGTTCTTTCATTCCAGATCTACTACTGTTTCTTTCTTATCTCAATCCTATATCAAACCCCATATATCACTTGTTGCCTCATCTATCAGGGCAAAAGCTAGAAGAACAATATGGTTTGCTCCATCCACACTATAAGTAATGAACAACTTGTAGGTATACTTTCCTTAGAGGAATGTGCAATTAATAGAAACATGGGCCTATTGAATTGCTATGCCTCTTTGCATGGTTCAAATGACTAAAACATCCACTTTAAGCATGACACTATAGGTGATAAGAATCAAGTTTTCGATCCCATTACAAGAGCAAGAGCCAAGAAATTATAAGCTTTAGTTACTTAAGTCCTTACAAGCCAATTTAAGGTTAGTGATTTAGAGTTCATCAATTCATATTCATTTCATGAGTTTTCTAGTTTAGATTATGAATTGATTTGTGGTAGAACATCTATTTATAACTTATCGGAAGTTATAAGACTGAATCAAGTCCAAGAAGAAGTAACTGTAGGCTAATTAGAAATTAGTTCTACTAGCCAATGGTAATTTAGTTATATTGATCAGTAAGAATTTAGTTCTATTAGCCATTAAGAATTTATTTCTATTGACCAATGGAAATTTAGTTCTATTGACCAATAGAAATTTAGTTCTATTAGCTAATAGGAATTAAGTTCTTTTAACATTAATTATAGGTCTTTCATTTTGTTTTAATTATGGAATGCCATGATGCCTAGAGGATTATATTATTCCATTGTAACAGACATTATTCGAAGTTTTACAAAATATTGAGACTTTTTCTCTCAAAGATTTCTACTCTTATCAATTTTATGAGGTTGTGGCGAGTAACATTAGATTGTTCATGAGTCATATCATTCAAATAATCTTGCAAGTGATTTATTAATCAATAAGTCATATCCAATAGAGAAATCATTCAAAAAAAAAATCATCCTTGTTAATTTTCTCAAACTAGGTTTAAATGATTCTTGAATCGATTATTGCTTAATATCCTAATCCCTTGATTAAGTACACTATAATTTGCTATCAAAGCTCTAGTTTCAACATCAGGAGTTGTATATTAGTAAGTTGTCATAAACTGAGTCATTGTGATTATGCGTTATGTGGTTTTAGTACATGGTGGATTGAAGTTAAGATAATATTATAGTTGCATATTGGATGTCATAATTGTTGTTGTCTTTTGTTTATAGGAAAAAAGAAGTGTTATGTTTATTGTTGTTGGAAGGAAGTAAGAAAACCCCACCAAGTACTTGATGAAATCCCACAAAAGGAATTTGACCCCATATCCTAACACCTTCCTCCCCCTCCCCCCAACCACCACCAACCTACTCACCCCTCTACCCATACATACACCGAAATCCTATACAATAACCCCTTAAAGCCAAACACTTACATCCTCCTAAACATTACCTAGCCTCCTTCTAAGCACATCATATCCTACCTTAAACATTGGTCCAATGCCACGTTAGACACATTACCTATACTCACCACCATATCAAATGAGAGTGTACATGGTCATGTCCCTAATACTGAGAGCTATGGAGATAACCAACACCACCACAACCAAGTGTAGATGCTCCATTTTTAACCCTTATAATTTAAGAATAAGAAAAAATGGTCCTAATTTAGAAAATTCAAAAAAAAATAAACACAAAAAAAATAGAAAATTTAGAAGAATACCAAAAAAAAAAAAAGGAAAAACACAAAAAAGTAGACAATTTAAAATAAGAATGGGAAATTTAAATAGCTTTTGGGTCTTAAGTAACAAAAGGGATGTTAGGCTTAGGCTTAGAATTAAATCTAGCCCATGTTGGCTTAGTTTATATATGCAATTTAATTACATATATGGACAAGGCACAAGTCAATGATTTTTAATAGTAATATACTTAGAGTTGTACTTGAAATGACATAGAGGTTTAGAGTACGATCCTTCCTTTGTACAAATTGTGCATTTTAATCTATCAAGCACCTATGGACACGTATTAGCATCTTGTTGGGCCACATGTCTTGCAAGACATGTGGCAATGTCTTACACGTCCATGTACATGACATGGTGTACACGTAGCACCATGTCATCATCCCCTACATCACAATTGCCTGATTTTCCTCTTCTTTCCCAGCTTGCACTTTACGCTTTATCATGAATTTTCACATAACTTCCATACGTACACATACGATTCCATTATGTTTTCATGTTCTATGCATAGCCTACTTTGGATTTAACCCCAAATCCTTCTACATTCATCCATCAAAATTATTCGAATGAAGCTTCAAAATTGGAAAAAATCAATTTCGGAGCTGGAGCTTTAATTGTGGATTTTAGCCATTAATGAGAACCTATAATAGAGCTTCCCTCCTCCCTTCACAAACATGAATCGACACAAAAAATCACTCAAACACGCACATGATTTCTCTTTCTCTCTATAGTTACATCGGCTCTCTCTTTCTCTAAGTCTCCATGCAAAGTCAAGCTAAAGTCATCTTCCCAACATCACTGAACCTTAAGCTTCCAAAAGAGACCAACCCCATCCCTTCCCATGAACCCAAACACCATCCCCATCACATCACCACCCAAATCTTAACCACCACCACCAAGCTCCTTGAGTCACCTTCCTCCATCAAGATTCAATCTACTTCATCAACATGAATGGACTCTCTACCCTCATAAACACCTAACCCAACCCCCCTTACATTCCTAAAGTTGCCATATGAAGCACACCATAACCACCACCAACTACCAATTGCAAAATCTACCCAAACCACCACCTACGACCACTGTACCATCATTAAAGCCCTTATTGCCAATCAAAAACTCATGACGGAGTTGATCCCTACTTGAATAGACACTCGGAAGCCATTGAGAGATGTTAGTTCGATTATTGCTACTGCTCTTCGCCCCTCACGTGCAATGCATGTGCTCAAGTTGGATAAGTTTGACTCGAATTTGCTTCAACTCAATCGTAACCCACACCCTTGGTCCAAGTTTATAGTCTACCAAATCCGACCCTTCTTGTATTTCTATTGTTATTCTGTTTTGTTGTTTTTTTTTTTTTTGAACTAAATGTAATGCATAAAAAAATTAAAAAAATCCAAAAAAAAAAAAGAGAAAAAGATTTAAAAAAAAAAAAAGAAAGAAGAAAAGGAAAGTTTAGATTTGTCTTGTTTATTTACTTTTATGCTTTGGTAAAAGAATTAATAAAAAATAAAAAAAAACATAAATAATAAAAAAAAGTTCTATCACTTAGAAAAATCTATTTTCCAAGTAAATAAAAATAAATCAATCTTTTTCAAAATTAGGATACTTTAGAATTTTCTAAAACATAATACCAATTTAGGACCTTACCTTACAATTTTACTCAAATAATAAAATAGCTAAGAGATGTAAACTCGACTACTTTTCAAATCATCAACAAATTAAAATTTTTGTAAACGAACTACGGAAGTCTGATCTCGAATAACAGGTACGTAGGTACTTGTAAGTAATTATGAGATGACTTAAATTAATAAAAAAAATTTCTTTTTTACATTTGTAAATAATTAATTCTTTTCTTTATCTATTTATCCATTTTTGGTAAATAGACATGATTTATCATATTCTTTACTTATAAAATAGATATGGTAATTTCAAATTATAAGAGTATATTGAAAAGTAAATCTAAATTCGGAAAATTAAAAGTGGTACCTATTAAAGTTTAATAGATTAGCTTCTAGACTCAAATCTTTAGTTTCTAAAAACCTTTTTTAGGTTTTCACATGATTTAGTATCTAAGTTAAAATCAATCCACTCAATTGATTTTAACCTAACCCATTTTTTTCCTAACCCTAGTTGGATGGCGACTCTCAGTACATTTGAAAACATGTTTCAGAACCTAGATTTCCTTTAGTTCCTAATCAAGAGTCAATATTAAATGGGTAGGGTTTGATATTGATTAAATTAAGGAAAATATATAAAAATCAAGAAAAATTCAAAGCAACTCAACTGGGGACGTCAAGAGGGTTAGCTACTTAAAAACTTTCCGAAATTAAATTTTTCTTTCAAATACCCATTTTATTATTCATTTATTTATTTAATTCATTTCATGTAAGTATATGTTGTTTGCTCTATTCACTTGTCGCATGCATTATACTTAGGATTTTGGGAGGAATAATTGCATCAAGGATGTAAGATAGATACAATTAGACTTAAGCTATCTTAGGACTTTAGGATAGGGGGCCATTGTGTAGGCTTTGAGTGTAGTGGCGTAGCTACTACTTGGGGTTAATTAGGCCACCCCACTTAAGCTTTGATGTGACTAATGAACTATTTCATTGGAAGTACATAAGGTCATAAAGCTTAAGAACCATTAGAACTCACCCTTTTTCATACATGAATCCTTGAACCAGTAGATAAGTAGTGATGTAGCATACCACTAACCAATGTAACTCTAATGAGAATTCCTTTATGTCATAAAAATATTATAACATATTTTCCTTATATTGTCCATGTAAATTCTTGTAATTTAATTATTTTCTATATTTTGTGATTTCCCTATATATATATATATATATATATTGTAAATATAGAATTTCCCTATAAATTATATTTCAGTGTAATAATTTAAACTAGTTGTTGTAATAGTGGAATTCCGATAAAATCATAACCCTAAATTTTTCGAACTACCACATTACTAAGTTTATCAATAGGCTTTTACATTTGCATTTGTGCATCACATTTTCCATTATTTGTCAGTCATTATATCTTTTTAGGACCCTATTATTTTCCTTAGTTGTCACCCATGTAAATAAATATCATTTTAGTGCTACTTTCAGTTGCTTCCTTTCTTTAAATACTTTGTAAAATAATTAGTTTTTCAAATAACTATCCATGTTCCTAAGTTTGTACAGGAAAGTCGTATTACAATCTCCCTACAGCTCAATCTTAAATTTGCCTGCTCTTGTTAACTTAGTGACTCCATATAGAATAATTTATAAATCTCAAAATTTCTCTTTTCTCCCAATTTTTATTTCTCCATAAACTGTAAATATTTATCATTCCACTTATCAATGATTGAATGTGAAATAGTATCCTTCTTTTTTCCTCCTTTTAGGTAGTTATCTATACCCTCTTAGAAATTTTCATAAGTTTGTAAGTAGTTTTTATCACCATTTCAAAATAGTCATTAGGAATTCGTAGTAAATTATCTTGTGAAATAATTACATCTCTACCCTTTTCAACAATTGATAGTTTTACTTTTTGTAGGTAACTTTTTAAATACCTACAAATTGAAGTATTCTTATTCAGTCATCATATCTATTGCTTCATGTAGACAAACCACATCCTTATATTTCCACTGCTTCATTTTTCTATAAAATAATTTGTAAATATCGAGTACCTCACCAAAGTTTCTTTTCTTAGTCATAGTCAATTTGATTCATTTCAAATTAAAAGATTTCAAAAAAGAAAAAGAAAGATTTTTTTTTTTTTTTGGAGGATTGATAACAAGGATGGATTCTTACAAGGAATTCTTAAAAGTAATGGGCAACTAAAGAAATGACAACAACTACAATGTTAACCTTAAAATCATCAATCCCATTGAGCTAAGGTTTCATTCTTTGGAACAAATTATGGGAAAAATCGTAGATCAGTTGAGTTTCCTTACTGATAATATTACTTTACTTAGAGCCACATTGTCATCAAATGAAAAGCACTCTAAGTCCCATTGTGGAAAGAATGTTGAGGCCTCACCGTTAGAAGTAAAAGAGAACTATCAAAAGGTTAATCTAACTTTTAAGTCTTTTGAATCATAAGGGGTTTATCTAAAAAGTTAACCTGACTTTTGAGCCCAATGCATGCTCACTCTCAGTCAATACAAAGCTAGTTAACTCTAAGGCTAACCAGGATAGTTTAAAAGAATTGGAAAGGAAATTGACCCAATAGATCATTGAGAAAATGATGGCATTCAGAGGTTATGATAGATCTAAGTAGGCTGGGATCACTAACCTTTCTACATTTGACATCAAGGCCTACCTAGAAAAATTCAAAGTACCAAAATTTGAGAAATACAATGGGACCAGATGCCTAAAGATGCACACTAGGTTATACATTCGCAAAATGGGTAGATATGTTCAAAATGATCAACTCATGGTACAAACTTTTCAAGACTATATAATAAGACCTGCATTAACCTGGTATGCCTAACTCAATCTCAACCATATAAACACTTAGGAGAAATTGGCTTGAGCTTTCTATGAACAATACAAATTTAACACTGAAATAGCTCCTTCAATTTAGGACTTACACACATTGAGCAAGAAAAATGATGAATCCCTTAAAGAGTATGCCTAAAGGTGGAGGGGTATGGCAATTAGAATCATTCACCCTTTACTAGAGAAAGACTTGACATTTGCATTTATTAACACACTAGATAAGCTACATTATGGGCATCTTTTGGAGAATATAACTTTTAGCTTTGCAAATGTTATGGTGGTAGGGAGTAGAATTGAGGAAACCTTACAAGCTAGAAGATTAGAGGATCTAAAATAAAAGAAAGGGCTTCTAAAATCATTAAAAGAGTGCCATTAATGTGATAAGTCTTAAGGGATATACCACAAATGCCATGTCCAATAACCTAAGTGGCAGCTAAAGGCCTATGCAAGTCTAGAAGACCTAGGGAAGACGTTTCACTTGAATTCCTATCACTCTTTCTCAAGCCTTTCATTAGTTGTAAGAAGCAATAATCCTAAACTGTAAGGCTCCCAAACTAGGATATAATCCTATTACTGGAAATCCAAAGGCGCAATGTGATTATCAAATGGGGCAAAAGGGTCACTCTACAGATATTTACTGGAGGCTGAAAAACAAGATTCAAGATTTGATCGACATAGGGCTAGTGCAACTAGAGTCCATGTAAATTAAAGTGTTGAAGGGTTACAACAATTCTTCATGAGAGTTAGCCTTTCTTTATACTTTAAAACATGTTAAGATCTTTGAAAATAAGAAGTTCATATTTGAATAAGCTAATGTTTAAGGCAAAGTTTTCAAGTTATTCATGAGCATGAATAAGTTGTTATCTCATTAATTGAAAGTTTTAGAATAAAAAGAGGCAAACCTTATTCCAAATACCAAGCCTAAAACACTTTGAGAGTTAAGTGATATCATTGTGAGGCTATTAGGCTCATTCCTTAAAGGAGGTCTGCCTTAAATTTGATACGTAAATCAAAATGAAAATAGGCATTCATTTTTCAATATCTTAAACACAAAATCCCTTGTCAACCTCATCAAGCCTTTAAATGGAGTATTTTCAAAATTAAGCCCTATCAAGAGCCACCTTACAATGAGGCAAATAGGAGTTTAGGGGCATTAAGCAGGAGAAAAGTTTAAAAACTAATTTGTGCTTGCTTTAAGCACATCGATTCAAAAGTAATTTTACTTGTTTCTTTTGAAATGAAGAAGTGCCCATATCCTAAACATTATACACATACACTTTAAGCTGTAAGCTAAAATAAGGAATGATCACCTCTATCTTGAGTCGAAATAAAGAGAGAAAGAGAGAGAGAGAGAGAGAAGAAAGAGGAAAAATGAGAAAATTTGAAATAAAAAATGAAAAGTTTGCTTGAGAAAATAGATCTACGCAAACAAGGTGATCAAGTCCAAGGCCATAAAGCTCAAAAAGATCTAAGGCAAAGAAACCCATTCCTAAATTCCTAAATTAAGACCTACACTTTGAATAAAGGCCACAAAAATCACAAACTTGAAAAAGTTAGGGAAAATACTAAGGTTTCCCCCTAAATTCATGATCTCCAAAGAAATTATAGCTGACACATGGCTTATAGCCTGCCCACAATTCCAACCCACCTTAAAAGACCTTTTTTATTAAAGGAAATATCTTATCCTTAGTAAATATTACTTTTAAAACTAGGGCAAGTACAATTTTAATATTTCCTAAAGAGTTCTTAACTTGTAAACTTGAGTTAAATACACGAATTCTTTCAAAAAGACCTATACAACATCAATTTGTTTAAATCGATGACCAAACCTTTATAGTTCAAAAAAGACCTAACAGATTAATTATAGTGTATCACTTACAAGATGAACTATAATTTTTGAAATTGTAATCAATAGTGAAATTTAAGCTAAGAGTGCAAGGAAGTCCTCTTTGACTAAACTAATCAACTATGAGATAGCATTTTCCTAGATATTTTGGAAATCATAAGACCTAATGGCATTATTGCCTTGAATGCTTCAAGATATTCTTTTTTTAAAAAAAAAGGAAGGATTTGTTGGACAATCATACAGTTTTCCCTAAGGTAAGAAAAGAAAAGAGTAGACCCATCATCCATTTGGCAACTAAAAGGACCTATAAAGATTCCATACTTATTAATAACTCTTAGAAAAAAAAAAGAAAACAAAAAAGAAGAATTTTCCTATCATAGAATAAATGTATGTTTTTTCAAGGTTTTCAAAAGAAAAAGAATGTTTTTAAGAATTTGAAATTTTGTAAAATATGATAACAGCTATCCTTTAGTATGAACTTTAGGAGCCTCTATTTTGGTGAACTTAGAAACTTTGTTATCTTATGTCTTGAAAATATCTGAGTTATCCTTAAGTTTAGGAACTTAGAAATCTTCTGTTTCGAAAACCCGTATTATCTGCAAGTGTAAGAACACAAGGCCATCATTCATTCCTTTTAAAAACAAATATTGAAACTTCAAGAGTATTAGTTATCCTTAAGGATAGGAACTTACGCTACCTTTAGCCTTGAACCTAAGTAATCCTTCCTTTTAGGAACTTGACTATTCAATCGGAACCTTAGTTACTCTTGTCAAAGAAACTTAGGCTATCTTCATTCTTGAAACTAAGTAATCCCTTCTTTTAGGAACTTAGCTAAGAACCTTAGTCATTTTTGTCAAGAAACTTAGGTTATCCTCAATCCTAAAACTAAGTAATCCTTCGTTTTAGGAACTTAGCTATTCAATGGGAACCTTAATCTTTTTTTTTTTTTTTCAAGAAACTATGGCCATCCTCAATTTTGAAACCAAGTAATCCCATTGTTTAGGAACTTAGGTTATTTCACATGAACTAAGTAACCCTTCAATTAGGAACTTAGGTTGTCCTTAGTCTTGCAAACTAAGTAATCCTATTGTTTAAGAGCTTAGGTTATTTCACAAGAACCTTAAGGAATCGAAGTTATCCTTAAATTAGGAACCTAAAGAGAGCCTAGTAGAATTACCTAAAATTTCCATAATATGTGTGCACTTATGATATGAAAACCACCTTGCAAGTAAGAGATTGCAAGACTTTAAATGATACATCACTAAGATTACTGATTTTTAGGTAATTAATTTATTGCAACATATAAATATAAATAACTATGGATGTTTGATATCCCACAGTTCTTTAGAACCATAGAGAATCGGTATCCCTTATGAAATAATAAGACAAGATATACTAACATTAGAAAAATGCAAGAAAAATTAAATTATACTAAATTCTAACATATAAATATTTTCTACAAATGATGTTTATGTATCACCTATAAAGATCTCAGCTAATTCTAACACTAATATACATATCTTCATCTTGCACTCGGCACTTGAGATTTATCTCAATCCCATCATAAGTAAAAATGCAAAAGAAACTAAGGGGGAATGAGCATAAAACAGCTCAATGAGTTCGTCACTCACCACTACCATTCAAGCAAGTTATCACACATTATTATCACATATGCAAGCAAGCTATCTACATACAAAATGAATGCAGGTGTAATGAATACAAACAACACATCGATAGGAGTTTGGAACTATAAACGGTGTAGAATTACGTCGTCTACACTTCGATTATCCCCTACACTTACCCGTATAGGGTACCTCAGCTTATCTATATGAGGCTGCCTAAGGGCACCATCCCTTTAAGCAACACTTGACTATTACCCTAGTTAAGAAAAGAGTTCCAATCTAAGTAGGTGGATCCCAAACTAAGACTATCGACCATCCAAAGCCCTTTGAGCACAAATATGCGCATCCTCTTGCAACCAAAATTATCCAAGGCTTTACAGGCACAATAAAGTGAGTCATCTCGTTATCAATTAGAGATCCTATGCTAGCATTGCCTTAACACTAAAATATTATTTATGGCTCCACGAGCCCTTATAGAGATCGTACAAAAATATGTTTAAGAGTAGAAAAGCTTTTTCCAAAAACACTTTTCTCAAGATTTTTTTTTTTTTTTTTTTTTTGCAAAGCTAGCACTCTCCATTCATACCTTTACCAGGTCATAGACATGCGACGAGTATAATTGGTTATTTTGGTCTGATACTTATATTTATCGATTTAAAAAGGTAATCACACAGATAATAGCAAACAAGCAAAGCAGTCATTCAAACATACAAGCAACAAAACCTTATACAAGTAACACATACAAGCAAGTAGCAAGTCATTAGAACTCCCTCACCTGGATTATTGCTTGTTCTCCAAGCTTTGGGGTTTCTAGAACTCGATATTGAATGCTTAAAAAAAATAGTAAAACTTATAAGTATTCTGAGAAATCAAACTCCTTAGTTAACTAAAAGTCTACTATAGTTTGTCTAGTTCCCCAAATATAACCTAAGTATGGTGTGTATAAGGTATATCATACTTTAGTGGAATCAATAGTAACTATATTTGTATATTTGTAAGTTATGATACTTCATGTATTTAGTTATTTGTTTCTCCTTATTATCAGCTTATGGGTTTATTACTTAGTTATCTTACTTATTCTATTCAGTTTTATCTTACATTTTTAGTTGCGTGTAACTTTTTCATTTCATCTCCAATATTTATAAGCTTATAGTCATTTGTTATCGTTTTCGGATGTACGTTTACACGGTGATGTCCGTTTTGGATGTTAAGACCCGTGTTTTACGATATGGACTAAACTTATTGAAATTTTAACTTATTGAGTTAATTATTCTTATTACTTATGTTTATATCCTATTCTAGTATTTAATTATTTAATTAGCCATTAGATTCTTACACTTAGGGAATTTTACATTGATAGTACTAATTCACATACTTAATTAAGTTTAATTCAATTTAGGAAGTGTATTAGGGTTTAAAGGATCTTCGACTCCTAAGTGCATGTACATCTATATGTTATATTCTTATGTAGTCTTATAATTTATTATTTTATAAACTTATGCTTATGTCATCGCTTAGGTCATCAATCACTTGTGTCATCGCTTATGTCATCATTTAATTACATCATTATTTAATTATGCCATTGCTTACATCATCATCCATTATGATCCTTATGTATTCATACACTTTATACATATGTTATATATATACTTATACTTCTAACATACGAGTTTGTATACTTATGTACTTATACATATATTAGTATGCCTAAAATTCCCTTTTAAGAAAGCTTCACAAATTTCATATTTTTAGATTTTAAGAGTATATTTAGCAAGGTATATGTGTGTATAACTAGTATATACCTCATTTTAGGTTATGTACATAATGGTTATTCATGTACAAGAGTTCCCATACATGTATTTATCAAATATACTCTTATATACACATATTTAAGCATACGTACATGTGTTCTTCCTTCCATTTAGCTAAGGATTTATACACTTATACTATGGGTTTCACTAAAACCCTAATATGTACACTCCATATATACTCACTTGATGTATGTACATGAGTATTTCTACACTCTAAACATAAGTATGGGGCTTTCTACTATCAACAACACATATGGACATATCACATAAGCTTACTACACTAATTTAACCTATTCATCTAACTACTAAATAAGTTAAGGAATTACAACAACATACCTTTCTCTTGCTTATTATATGAAAAGGAAAGCTAGTATATATGTGTTATTGGTTTATGTTGGTAAGTAGAGTTGTGAAAGTGAAATTGAAAAAGTTGAAAGGAACAAAGTAAAAGGGGAAGCTCACGGTTTTGAGGAGGGAGGAAGAACTTTGTTTTATTTTGTTTTGTTTTTTGTGTTAAAGAGATGAAAACAAGTGGGTCTAAGGGATGGGGAAGTGGACGATAAGGATAAGAAAAAATGAAAGACAAGTACATGTGATAATTGAATAGAAAAATCAAGAAAGTGGAAGAAGACTCTAGATGACAAGGACATTTGTTGACTTTTCAACATGTTGACTTAGTCAACTCTAAGGTTGACCAAGTCAACTCTTTGAAATTAAGTGAAATTGGTGTGTACATAATGGGGTAATTAAGGAAAATTAGGAGAAAAAGTAAGGATATGAAAGGAAATAAGGAGTTTAGTGAAAGGATTAATAAAAATTAGGTAATTAAATCTTCCTTTAGATATTTTTATCCTATACACATCATTTAGTAGGCTACTTAATGTAACTGTCATGAAAAGTATCATTTAGGATACTAATACCTACTATATGTAATATAAGCATCAACTAAACTCTTAACTCTATGTAATACTAACCTAATCATATACTTAGAAAATGAATGTGATCTATGATGTAATATCTTAGTTTATAAAGGATTACTTTAGTGTTATAAATATTTGTGAATGATTGATGGTTATCTTTAATCTTTTACTAATGATTTAGTATAATATTAAGGTTATATTATCAATTAGGGTTTTAGGGTAAATTATGGTAAATTAGTGCTTTTATATTATTAAAGTTATAGTTTTAGGGTTTTTATTACATCTAAGTACAATCTATAGTGTTTTTACACATTTAGGGTTTAATATATTTATACGCGATTAAGTCTTCGATTGTTATTTTAGGGTTTTGATAAGGTTCGAGGTTAACTTTTGCAGTTACATATACTTGAGGTTTTAGGGTCTTTGTATACGATTAGAGGTTCAATTGATAATTTAAGGTTTTTCATATTCGCTTTAGGTTTTGAATTGAGATTTTAATCGATTTTAAATCTCATTAGCTCTATTGACTTTAGGAAATCGTCTACAATTTGGGCGTTTGATTCTATAATTAGAAAGCTAGATTCGCAAGGTTTACAAAACCTAAGCTAGCTAGTTAGTTGTAGTGCTACCTAAGGCACATTCATCCTCAAAGCAAAAATAGTGTCTCCTTTTGTTGTTGTTGTAAAATTTTACTCAAACTTTCTGACAAAGAAGGGTAACTGCAGAAACTCCATTTTTGCATCCTATAATTTTATAATTTCTTAGAATAAGGAAAAATGCTTATAATTTAGAAGATTTAGAAAAACTTAAAAAAATAGAAAATTCTAAAAAACACTAAAAAATAGAAAATTTAGAAAAATACAAAAATTAAAAAAATAAGGAAAAATACAAAAAAAAAAAGATAATTTAAAATAAGAATAGGAAATTTAAATAACTTTTGGTACTTAAGTAACAAAGGGGATGTTGGGCCTGAGCTTAGAATTAAATTTAGCTTAGGCCAACTTAATCCATATATGCAATTTGATTGCATATATGGACAAAGTACAAACCAACGACTTGACGGTAGTACACCTAGACTTACACTTGAAATGATAGAGGTTTGGAATCAATCCTTCATTTGCACAAATTGTGCATTTTATTTTGTCGACATCTTGTTGGGCTACATGTCTTGCAAAACATGTGGTAATGCCTTATACGTTCACAAGGATGATGTGACATATATATAGTGCTACATCATCATCTCTTATATCAGAATTCCTTGTTTTTCCTCTTCTTTCCTAGCTTATGCTCCACACTTTACCATGAATTTTCACATGATTTCCACATGCACACACATGATTCCATTGTGCTTTCATGTTCTATACACAGCCTACTTTGGATTTAACCCCAAATCCATCTACATTCATCAATCAAAACTATTTGAATCAAGCTTCAAAATTGGAAAAAATCAATCTTGAAGCTAAAGCTTTAATGGTGGATTTCAACCATTAATGAGCTCTCTAAGCTCGTGCAAGCCTGAGAACCTATAAATAGAGCTTTCCCCATCCCTTCACAAATACGAATCAACATAAAAAATCACTCAAACGTATACGTGATTTCTCTTTCTCTCTTTAGCTATATCGTCTCTCTCTTTCTCTAAGTCTCGACACAAACTCAAGTTGAAGTCATCTTCTTAGTAGCATCCTCAAGCCTTAAGCTTCAAAAAGAGACCAAACCCATTATTGCCGTGACCCTAAACACCATCTCCACCGCATCACCACCTAAATCCTAACTGTCGCCACCAAGCTCCTCTAGTTACCCTCCTCCATCGAGTTTCGATCCACTTCATCACCACAACTAGACTCTCCACCCTCACAAACACCTAACCCAGCCTAACTTGCATTCCCAATAGCTGCCACACGAAGCACACTACAATCACTGCTGGCCACCAATTGCAAAAGCTACCTAAACCACCACCATACCATCACTAAAGCCCTTATTGCCAATCAAAAGATCATGACAGAGTTGATCCTTGCTTAAATAGGCACTTGGAAGCCATTAAGAGACATCGGTTCAGTCACAACCATTGCTCCTTACACCTCACATATAGTGCACATGCTCAAGTTAGACAAGTTTGACTCGAATTTGCTCCAACCCAATCATAACCCATACCCTTGTTCTAAGTCTATAGTCCATCTAGTCCAACCCTCCTTAATTCTATTGTTATTCTATTTTGTTGTTATTATTATTATTATTATTTTAATTTTGAACTAAATGTAATTCATAAAATAATAAAAAATATTTTAAAAAAAAAGAAAGAAAGAAGAAAAGGAAAGGCTAGTTTCGTCTTGTTTATTTACTTTTATGCTTTGGTAAAAAAATTAATAAATAATTAAAATAAAGAAAAAAAATTAAAAAAGGAGTGAAAAAAAAAACATCTTATCACTTAGAAAAATCCTTTTCCAAATAAAAAAAATAAATCAATCCTTTTCAAAATTAGAACACTTTAGAATTTTCTAAAACATAATACCAATTTAGGACCTTACCTTAGAATTTTACTCAAATAATAAAATGGCTTAGAGATGTAATCTCAGCCACTTTTCAAATTATCAACAAATTAAAATTTTTGTACATAAACTATAGAAGTTTAACCATAAATAGCAAGTATGTAAGCATTCGTACATAATTACATGATAGCTTAGAATATGAAATAATTTATCTTTTTTCCATGTGTAAATAATTAATTATTTTATTTATCTATTTATCCATTTTTTGCAAATAGACACGATTTATTATGTTCTTAACTTGTAAAATAAAAATGGTAATTTTAAATTATAATGGTATATTGAAAAGTAAATCTAAATTTAGAAAGTTAAAAGCGATACCCGTTAGGGTTGAATAGGTTAGCCCTCAGACTCAAATCTCTAGTTTCCCAAAACCTTTTTTTGATTTTCACATTATCCAGTGTCTAAGTTAAAATTGATAATTGATTTTAACCTAACTCGTTTTTTCCAAACCTCGATTAGGTGGCGACTTTAAATATTTTTCAAAACATGTTTAAAAACCCATATTTTCTTTAGTTCTTAATTAAGGATTAATATTAAATAGGTAAAGTTTAATATTGATTGAATTAAAGAAAATATACAAAAACCAAGAAAAATTTAAGCTTGACACCAAGTCAACCGCGTTACTAAGGAGGAGTTCCATATGCTCTCTCAACAAATGGCCAATATATCTATTGCTCTCAACCAATGTAAGCCTTACAACCAGTCCCTCAAGGTTTCGATCGGTTGAAAAATCCGATCAAGCCTAAATTATAAAATAAAGCTAAAAATATTAGTAAAATGATCTCGTAAGTTTGAATTTAAGAAAATAAGCAATAAAATAAAAGACTATAAAAATTCCAAATTTTAAGTATATAACTCGTCATTTATCAAAAATGCGTAAAATGTATTTCGATAATTAACGAATTGCTAGAAATAAATTATATATATACTAAAAATCATAAAATGATCTAAATAATATTTAGGAATATTTATTTGTACTATATATGAATTTACATGTGTGTAGAAATACGCGCAATTACTTAAAATACGCGAAATGTACTAAAATAATAAGAAATAATTAAAGAAAATTCATAATTAATTAAGAAAAGATAAAGAAAAATCAGAAAAGATAAGGAACGATCCAGAATTGGGTCGTGGCAGCTGAGAAAAATAAGAAAAAAATCAGCCAATTAAATTAGAACAACACAAAAGCTAAAAATTAAGGGATTTGGATAATGTCTTGTCCAATTTAATGCACATTAATTACCATAAAGCTTTATAAATAGGGAAAAAAATCATAGAGCTCATTTGGGCAGTTGGAGAGTAAGAAAAATAGAGAGAGGTGAAATTGAGAGAAAAATTAGGTTTAAAAAAAAAATAGGAAAAACTATGCAATTAGGGCCTTTAAAGGGAACCCACACCAGACGAGCAACTAGGAGTGAACGGCCACCACCACCATACATTGGTGGCAGTGCCCAGACCGGCCGACAAGGCCGCGGTGGCCGGTGGTGGCCGGAGCCACCCAAATTGGTGAGTTCAATTTCCAGCCCGATTTTATGTAATTTTGTTAAAAATAGTAAATATTCTTAGAAAATTATGAATTTTGGAATATTTTTTTATGTAATTCGTAGGATAAATATTATTTTGATGAAAATATGTCTCGTGACATAGGATCCTTAAGAAATCATGCAAAACCGAGCATGTTTCGGTTTAGTAATAAATGACCTTAGAAGTGTAGTTTTGAACCCAAAATTTTTTTGTAGACTACTTAGATGATATAGAATAGTACTATGAAGCCTGTTTTCAAAAATTAATTTTTGAAATTTTTAGATAATTTTTAGGCCTTAAAATGAGGCATAAAAATAGGTAATTTAGGGTTAATTAAGTAATTAAATGGTTAATTATTGATTTAGTGAATAAGTATATGTTTTAGGATGTTGAAATCTGATGGAGTATGATACTTGTAGCATTTAGGGTGTTAGATATAATTATTAGGTTAATTATGTAGTAAATGAGTAATAAGGAAAAATAGTAAATTTTAAGTTAATTTTGTAAATTAGGATAATTAGTAGTAAAATCTTATTTATGATGAATTTAGACATTTTGAAATGATAATTGATGTTAGAAGATGGTAATTAGAGTAATAGAAATATTAGATGTGTATTATGTACATAATAAGTAATAGTACATAATACACAATTATTAGAAATATAATAAATAGAAAATATTATAATAAAAATTGATATTATGATAATAATAAAAATGTACAATAAATTTGATAGGAAACTTGAATTTATTGAATTACATGAAAAATGTAAAAATTTCTCACATCAAGAGTAAATTCGGTACACTAATAAGGATTTAAGTGTACCGAGTGGTAAAATACTAATTAGAGGTAATGATGGTATTTAGGAGATCAAGAAGTAATGTGACTAATTTCACATTATGAGTTGAAACGAATTTCTAGGATTCAAGTATAACACAATACTTAGAAATCGAACTAGAGCCTAATTTAGAAATCGATGCGGAAACCGAACCCGAACCTAACCCTAAACCTAGAATAATTGTAAAAGACTTAAGACCTAGATAATTAGGCATATTAAACCCTAAACAAACCATAACAATAAGCGTTATAGGATAAAATGAACCTATAATAGTTATATGAAAAACTAAAACCACGTTTGTGTTATAAGGATGATCGGCGATGGCTTAAGCAAGTCGACCTCGAGTGAGTGAGCGTGGAGTTGAGGTAAGTTGGGATTAATACGATGCTGTATTTTGGAGGCTTAAGATTATACTTGGTTGTGCTTGTTAGATAGTTGGTTGTGTGCATGTGCTTGATTATGAGTGATGTTATGATTCTGTTTGTTGTTCTGGCATGTATCGTATGATTTGTATGAAATGAATGATTACCCTAAACTAGACTTAATCAAACATATGACTTGTAATCATAATCGGACTTGCATGGTAACCCATTAGGAGAAACCTAGAACTCTTTAGCCAAATACCAGCCCCTTCGAAAGGGATAACGCAGGATTGCATAATGGTCCCCTCTTCATCCTTAGTCAAACTAAGTGATAGGAGAGGAGGTCGCGGCAAGGGTGAAGTCAATGGTTCGAAGGTAATTGCGGTAGGAGTAAGGTCTCCATTGCACAAGCTTGGGTTTGGTCGTGAGCTATAGCATTAATGGCAACTCCTCAACTCGGATTAGAATGACCCCAATTTCTCTAATCTCACGACGGCCTAGACAACATCGTAAGATGACATTTGCTTGCACATGCATTGCACCTAATAAGTTGATTGAAAACCTTATTATGTTTATGGTATAGTTTTAAGTCCTTCATCCTAACTTACTGGGCTGTGGTTGCTCATATCCCTATAGACGTCATGCAAGTGCTGGCTAAGAAGTGTCATATAACTACTTCAAAGCTAGCAACTGCTAGATCCTAGAGAGTGAGGAAAAACATTTGAAGAACAAACATATATTTTTAAGGTCTATGCTTTTACTTTAGAACTTTTCATTTTTGAATAACATAATAACTAGGAAATATATTACGGAGAAATATTGTAAACTTTAATTGTAATAACTGAATTATAATGAATATATATATTTCCTCACTTTCTTAGATAAATAATTTATTTAAATTACAAACTGTTTACTTCAAAGCGGATTAGTCGTAGACGCCTTGTGTAAATCAGGTCTAAGATAGTGGTTGTAAGGCCAACTTCTATCTTAGGATGGTTTACACAATAGGGCTATTACGACTCTGCCGCTTCAGGGCGTAACAACCAACTGCTCCAAAGACAAAATATTCAACCCATACCCCAAAATTAACCCATGAACCAAAACCGTTGACTTTAGAGAGGAACAAGAGGTAAAGTAGAGCACGGTGGTTATCAGGTTTAGGAAGTAGATGATACATGTGCTAAAGGAGAAGGAGATAATTTCTAGGATGTTCAAAGAGGTACAGTTGGAGTTCAGTTGAGAGGTATTGAGGCTGTAAAACTTAAAATGCAATCCTTTTCTGGAAGTGGTACAGTAGATGATTATCTTAACTAGGAAGGGAAGGCCAAGAAATTGATTGAATGTCATGATTATGAAGAGTCAACTCGAATTCGATTAGCAGCCCTTGAATTTACAAAGTATGTTACACTTTGGTGGAGGAATTTACTCTTTACCTGAAGAAGGAATGGGGACAAAGATGTCCAAACCTAGAAAGATATGAGGACTCAGTTAAGAAAGCGATTCGTACTAGAGTATTATTTGTAAGAGACTTATAAGTGTCTTTAAAGTTTGAATCAGGGGGAGAAGAGTGTGAATGAGTATGCTTAGGAGTTTGAGATCCTGATGATTCGAAGCCAAGTTAAGGAGCTAAAGTATCAAACAATTAGAAGGTCATCATCATCTTGAGATTTGATATTGGTAGTGTTGTTAAGTTGCAAAGAGTTACTAAAATGGAGGATGTAATATAGTTGGCCTAGAAAATAAAGTTGTAGTTAAAGCATGATCACTTCAGAACTCACATGTGCCAAACACCTCCTACTACCACTAGAACCATCTCTTTAGAATCTAGAAGACTAGATAAAAGTGTAGCAAATCAAGACACATCTAGAGGAGATATCAACACTAGTTGACAAGTTGAAGCCCAATCTGATAATAAGGGTAAAGTTGTTGCTAATATACCTCAAAGCTAAGATGAACTAAGGGGATCTAGGCATAATAATAGCTAGGTTAAGTGTTTCAAGTGCCTTATCTTCAACT
Organism: Lumnitzera littorea; assembly: GCA_024138015.1. Classification (NCBI taxonomy): domain Eukaryota; kingdom Viridiplantae; phylum Streptophyta; class Magnoliopsida; order Myrtales; family Combretaceae; genus Lumnitzera; species Lumnitzera littorea. The sequence continues at coordinate 57,060,080 of JAMXBB010000005.1, read as the reverse complement.
ATATAGCATCATAATATCCGAATAAGTACACCATGCTCATTGTAGGTGATGCCCTAGAAGTAGAAGTCTATGATGGTGTTAAAGAGGAATCTCATTGTAGGTGATGCCCTAGAAGTAGAAGTCTATGATGGTGTTAAAGAGGAATATGTTGAAGAGACTACAATTGTAGGAGATGTCTTGGATACCTATTATAATGATGCATAGGCTGTTGCTCATGAAGAAGATAGTGATACAATGTTGGCATTAATCTTAAGAAGAGTTCTTACTACAACCCAATTCGAAGATAACCAACAAAGGGAAAACCTATTCCATGCCTCCTGTAGAGTTAAAGGCAATGAATATATGCTCATCATTGATAATGGTAGCTATACAAATCTAATAGCAACCTCAATAGCTGAGAAGCTGAAGCTGGATACTATTCTTCATCCATATCCATATAAGCTCCACTAACTTAATGACAAAAAATCCCTACATGTATCCCAATAAGCCAAAGTACCACTCTCTATTGATGATAGATAATCAGATAAGATCTGGTGTGACAATATACCTATAGGAGCTTCTCATGTCCTATTAGGTAGGCCATGGCTATTTGATCACTGAGTCCTTCATGATGGCTATTAGAACACTTACATGATCATAAAGGTAGTAAGGTGTTGCTCCAACCCATAACACCCAGCAAAGTTTAGAAAGCTCAGTGTGAAATGATGTCAAAATTGAAGAATAAGAAGAATATGTTATTAAGCCAAGCATAGATATGTCAATCGATTCAATTAAGGGAACTAGCCTTCCTTCTAATCATGAAGAGATTGTTAGAGGTTAATTAATCTACTATACTACCTAAGGAGGTTTGAAGGTTGGCAAATGAATTTGTAGACATATTCCTTAAAGAACTCTCTAGTGGACTACCACCTATTAAAGGCATTAAGAATGCCATCGATCTTTAGCTCAAGGCAACTATACCAAATCACCTAACTTACCACATGAACCCTAAGGAGGCAAAGGAATTAAAGAGGTAGATTAATGACCTAGTAGAGAAAGGCTTTGTGAGGGAAAGCACTAATCCTTGTACAAAGCTTTATTATTGCCCAAGAAGAATGGTTCCTAGTGAATATGTGTTGATAGCAAGGCCATCAACAAAATCACTATCAAGTATTGGTATCCCACAGCATTTAACGATATGCTAGATGAACTTTATGGAGCTTGGATCTTCTCCAAAGTTGACCTTAAGAATGGGTACTACTAGATCCAAATGTGGCTAGGGGATGAGTGGAAAACCAAGTTCAAAACTTGTAATGAGTTGTATAAGTGTCTTGTCATGCTATTTTGACTTAACAACACCCTAAACACCTTCATGTGTCTCATGTATCACATTTTACGAGAATATCTTGGTAAATTCATAGTAGTTTACTTTGATTATATACTCATATACAGAAAAAACATGCTTAAACATGTTAATCATTTGCAAAGTGTGTTTACTGTATTGAGATCTGAAAAGTTGTATGGCAATCTCAAGAAATGTTCCTTTTGCCAATATGAAGTAGTATTGCTGGGATTTTTGGTGACTATGGGTAGAGTACAGGTTGATGAAGAGAAGGTGAACGCTATAGTAGAGTAGCCTATTCCTAAAAGTGTTAGTGAAGTCAGGAACTTTCATGGACTCACCTCATTCTATAAGCAGTTCATGAAGAATTTCAATAGCATAGTAGGCCCTACTTATAGAATTCACCAAGAAGAACACAGAGTTTAGATGGTTTGAGAGGGTACAATAGAGTTTTGATGAGATTTGTACAAGATTGGCTTCCACTCTAATGCTTGCCTTACTTGATTTTGAGAAAGTATTTGAACTAGAGTTTGATGCTTCAAGTATTAGACCTATCACCTATTTCAATGAAAAGCTAATTGGTACTGCTCTTAACCACTCAATCTATGATAAGGAGTTCTACACCTTAATTCGAGTATTAACAGTTTAGCAATACTACCTATTGCCAAAGGAGTTCACCATATATACTAATCACAAAGCACTCAAATACTTCAAGGGCCAATAGAAACTATTCAGGAAATCGACTAAATAGGTTGAATTTTTGGAGAGCTTTGCCTATATGATCAAGTACAAGCAAGAAAGCACCAATCATAATGCCCTTTTGCACAAGTATTTCTTAATCACAACTTTACAAATAAAATTATTAGGTTTTGTTCTAATTACTGAGTTATATGTTGATGATACTTATTTTGATCCTATTCTAGCCAAGTGTAGGGTTGGAATTGATATTGATGACTACTATGTAGTTCAGGGGTTTATGTTTAAAAGGAGAAGCTATACATATCCTAGAGTTTTATGAGAAGGTTACTGTTAAGGGAAACCTATGCCGGAAAGTTATTTGGGCATTTTGGAGAATAGAGAACTTGGGAGTTGTTGTGGGAACATTTTCGATGGAGTTCGTGAATCTATATGCTATGGATGCTTAAATGTAGGAGTGCAGACATATTGAAGAGGAATGATAAAATAAAATTTGAAATTATGTTCATAAATTTTTAGCCATATGTATGCCTTAGGTAGTATGTATAAGTGCCATGAAACAAAGTAAAAAGGTGTAAAATGTGTTAAGTATGGGAGATGTGTGATGGATACGTAATGGAGGATGTATGCAAATTCTAATCAACTTTGCACACCCAAATGAAGAAAAAGTTTACTTTTTTCTTAAGCTGTCTTTATTCAACTATAAATTGTCTGTTTTAGTAAAATCTCTCTCTCTCTAGATATATATATATATATATATATTCTTGCCACAAGCTAGAAAACCGGGTTCTCTCCTATTAATGGAAAATCCTTCCCCTAACAATCTATGGATCTACATGATTTGGGTTTAAAACATATGCTTTTGATTGTTAAAATTGATGGGGTTTAGGATTTATGACATAACCCCTCATGTTTTCAGTAGCAACACACTTGAACATAATTTTTAGAAGAAAAAAACTAGTTATGGAGGGACCCCTAAAAGTGTACCTTACATTTATCGCCTCAATGGGGCAACCCCTCAGCCCAGGGATTCCTTCTTATGACACTGTCAATTTATTCACTTCACTGAATGGAATGAGGGAGGAATGTAATAAGAATGTAATACCTATTATTTTGTTTAATTAGATTAATAAACAACTTAAGAATAAATATGTAATAGAATTTTAATTATTAAATTACCATTGATTCATTTTTTTTTCTCAAGTAATTTTAAACTAATAGGTAGTGGTGGTGGAAATTGACTACGAAGGCGAAGGCGGTGGTAATGATCGATGGCGGTTGCAAGCAGTGGTGATGGTGGTGGTGACAGTCGAGGTAGCGGCTTAAAGGGGGGGGGGGGGTTAGTTGCGGCGGTAGTGATGACAGCAATAGTAGTGATGATAGCGATGGTGGAGACAATATAGCGATGGCGTTGGTGGCGATGATAGCGGTAATGGTGGTAATGACAGTAGGTGGTGATTGTCAGTGATTAGTAGTAGTGGCAATGACGGTTGCGGCGGCGGCAGTAGTGGTGGTAGTGATAGTAGCAGTGGCAATAATAATAGTGGTGAAATGGTGATAGTTATCGTTAAATTGATATGAGGTTATTTTTAGAAAAAATGTAAAATTTTGTGAATAATAGTGATTCTTTAATTAAATTAAGGAATCTTTATTACTTAATTTCACGTAATAGGGATTTTTAATGAATTGCGATTCGAAAACGAAAAATTAAGTGAACGCTACAATAAAGAATAAAGGAGTAATTGAATTCCACTTCCCCTCAAGAAACGAGGCATAATTCTCGTGGAAAATTCCTTCCTAACTTTTTTGCATAAATATAGACTAAAGGGCCATGTGGAGAAGAAAACTTTATATCTAATTGGTTCTAATATTCTAGTCTTGTAGTTGCAGCTTCTTCCACTCACAAACCGTCTCCCTGTGTTACCTATATAATCCCACTGGTTGGCCTTAGCTTACTGTCAACTATTGCGGCTAAAACTTTCAAAGAAAGAACATTTCAACTCAAAATCTGCTTTTCTTGTGTCCCACGCACAAGAGAATGAAACCCAACAAACATGATCTCCTGATAACCAGTAGTCCCCCCAACTCCAGCAAAGAAGAAAGTGAACTGAGAAGAGGACGATGGAATAGTGAAGAAGACAATCTGTTAAGACATTGCCTGTCATGGCCAAAGGTGTTGGAATCCATTGGCAAAATGTGCTGGTAATTAACTAAACAGATGCATAAATAAAATCAACTTCTTCCATGTCTATTTTAATAGGTAGAGCACTATTGGTTTTTTCCTCATCATGGAAGAACATTCCATGTTAGAATTTATATTGACTTGGTTAGGCCGTTGTGTCATAATTCAGGGTTGAAAAGGAACGGAAAAAGTTATAGGTTGAGATGGCTTAATTATTTGAAACCGGACATCAAGCGTGGAAATCTTAACCTACAGGGACAATAATTGATCCTGCAACTCCACCTCAAATGGGGTAACAGGTAAAAAATTCATTATCTTATTCTAATTCCATTCTTCACTGTAAATAAATAAAGTTCAAATAGCAAAGTAAAGAAACAATAGTCAAGAGGTTTCTATATTCAGCCAGTCGAGTAAACTATTTAAAACCATAGATATAGATTGACAAGCACATTACAACGTCCTTATACTGAAGTGAAATAAATAAGCAATGAACAACTCTCGAGGAAATGGACTTGAATCAACACTCCTTCAAGTCGCTAATCAAACCTTCAACTTTACTCGAATCCCCCATTTTCATATACGGGGAGCAGGTCCTGGGAGTCCGGACTCGAAGGGCCGGAAGGGGGCCTTGACCCCTTGAATCCCCAAAAAAAAATTAATTGCGAAGATTTGATAAAATTAAGAAATTATATATAGAGAGAGAGATAGAGATTATATGCATTTTTAAGAGTTTAAATTAACAAATTTTTATGAATAGTTGAGCCTTTGTATTTGTTAAAAGAATAAATAAATTGAGTTAATATATATTTAATAGTCTTACACCATAAATAATAAACACATTATTAATATTACAAATTTTTTGGCTTATTCATAAAGTATTGGTAAATAATAATAATAATAACATATTACTCAAAGTACTTTTCTTACAATACTATTAGGGAAGTGAATGTGGATTATTAAATGACTAATCACCTATCACATATATTGAAATTGATAATATTTTTTATAGTGTTAAAGTGATACAATCTTGTGGAGTCAACATTAAGGAAAAAAAAAAACATAGAATGCTTATATTTATATCATGTTATTCTTTCTCACCTTGCTTATAGTTTACTATTTAAATTTTTTTTAAGTTAAAATTTTGTTTGCTCATATGATTTCTGTATTAATTTAATATTTTTTATAAAATGATGGTTGAATTTAAATCAATATTTACTATAACAAAAAGGTTAAGAAGTTTATTTTTTTTAGTCTCATACAAATTGTACCAACTAAAATAACTCAACAAAGCTGGAAGATTCAAATACAAAAGTTGTATTTTGTTTCCAATATTTTTCATCAATTAGCTAATTTTTTAATTCTATATTCATCTTGATTTAAAAAATAATGCCAGTTTTTTGGGTGGTAAAAAATTGCACCCTATTTGCCAGGGAGGACCAATAATGAAATTAAAAAAAAACTACTGGCGGACGACGGTTAAAACAAAGCTCAGCAACTCAATATCGAATCGGACAGCAGGAAGTTCCAAGAAGCAGTTGACCAAATTTGGATGCCCGGGCTGCTTCAAAAAATTGAGCAATCTTCTTCACTTTGTATACAGAAAATGATAACTGAGACAACCTTAGATTCCCCAAATGCTTCAGTAGCCAACTCTTGCTCTCCCAGGTGCGACTCCAGAATCAATTGTACATCAGTAGCGTCACTTGATTCTGCACTAGAAGAACCAACACTGCCTATCAATCCCTTCAATTCTGAACCACAGTTTCTTGAGTACCCATCTCATGGTTCAAATAAAAGTTATTTGGCGTACAATGTGGATGCATGTTACATCCCAAATTCAATTTCAGACTACGCTCACTATGTGCACTGCGCGGGGTGTGACGTGGATAGTTTGGTTCCTAAGACGGAGTCGGGCACTCATGACACGTCAGCCGTGGAATGCCAAGTGCATGAAAGCCGCCGGGCGAGATATGATGTCGTCGCAGTGGGAGATGAAATGCGGAGTAGGGAATTGAAAAGACTGATGTCTAGCAATTGTTTTAATTAGCTTTTCATGTTCTCTGGTTGGAAAATATGAGAAAGTAAGAAGGATCTTTTAGCTATTCTAGAAGGAATTTATAATTTGGATAAGATATTACTTAAAGAATCGACTTGTATCACAGTTTTAATGCTCATACCCTATATTTTATGTAAATGATATTGTTGACAATCGGCCCTCGGCCAAGGCTCTAGAGATCCAAGCTCCACCAGTGTAGTGCCAAGGCTTCGCCAGCTTGGATGAAGGCCAGCTCCACATCCATTTGAAACTCAAGCCAAACCCCAAGCACACTAGGAGCCTTTCATCGAAAGACTAGCCTCTCACCTCCTACCTCTCATCCTTAGGAGGAGGTTCTGCCCCAATCCCAAAGACTGCCTCAAGATAGCTTGCTGGCCAACAAGCTGAGCACATCACCATCTTCTCACATTTTTCTCTCTTATCATTAAATGCTGAATAATTGTTTAACACCTGGCTTACTGCTTAGCTGCCGAATTAAAGTGGCCACCCCCTACTAATGTGACAAGCCTATCTCTCAAGCCTCCATCAATAGGTAGAAGGTTGGTAGTTTTTTTTATTTTTTATTTTTTGTACTAATAGTGCCATCCTCTCAGATTTCATGCCAAAAATCCCCTTTTGTCACGTGTTCAAACAAGTTAGATCTCTTAACCTATAAATAAAAGTAAAAACACTAGGTAAGGGATCTCTTTTGAGCTACTCTTAAGAACTCTCTCAGCCTCCTTATCACATCCAATACGAATATCTTTTTCTCTTCTTACTAACTTGAGCATCAGAAGATCCTTACTAGTAATACCCCAGAAGGCTTTTTGCAGGTCTTTCACCATGTACGACTAACGGACCACAGGAGTTCATCCATGAGTTATACCTGTCATATATACTATCACCATATATATAACAAATATAACTCATATATATATAGCATTAGCAACGCTATTGATCTTTTCGTGTATGATACCGGAAAAGAAGATATCGGTAATTTGTGTACTTTGATTTCTGCGGGGCCCCTTTAACCATAATGGGAAAATGGGGGGAAGAAGAACGTTGCCTGTCATAAAGGACCTTAATCGTGTTATTGGAATGGTGATTGTGTTAAAATACTAATATGTGATTCTGTGCACATTTAATGTAGAAGCAAGGACAAAGTCTTAGTTAGAGTCCAATCTTTAAATAAATAATTATCGTATATTATTTGCGCTTCTAATTGACATGCGATTGTCCATGTGGGAGTTCTTGTTTGCACGCCGTGCTAGGAGATTAGGCAAAGATTAAATCAAAATTTAATCATTAGATGCATATTTATCGTTTATTAGGTGCCTTTCTGTTAAAACTAATTTATAAGTGTCAGAATTAAAATACAATATGGGTAATTTGTATTTGGGGAGGGGTATATGGCGAGTTATACGGTTAGATATAAATGATTTGATAGTCGATGACTGTGAATGATGATGATAAGAACTAGATAAAATGGAATCACATCTAAGTTGTTCTAATGAACTAAATAAAAGAACCATATTCATAAGGATCCAATCAATCATAAATTGATTTATGAGAGATATAATCATATTCATTGATTATGGAAAATTTTTATCAGCAATGGTTGGCTTGACAGACAAACTAGGTGGACCAAAAGTTTATAATCAATTATGGGACAACCTATTTAAAAGGGCTTACTGGACGAGCACCAAATGCACTTAGGTTAAGTTATTTGGAGTCAATTAATTTGATTTAAGTTAATATTAATTAAGTTGAACTGAAAAGTTCTCAAATAATTTTGATGAGGTAAATGTTAGCTTAAAATTAGTTAAAAAGTATTCTACATAAGGATTGAAGTCGACACGGTGTATTTTAACCACATGAAATATTTTGTTGGAGAAGCTTTTTAATTGTATTTATGAGAGGAAATATTCTGTCGAAACATCAATGAAGCATTCACTCAACTGGAGTGTGTAACAGAGGTTTTCTAGGAATGGTTAATCAAACCATTCGAATAACTAATCAAACCATTTGAATGAAGTCATAAAGAAGATATGTGAAGTTTCTTGAAGGACTTAGTTGAAATGGCCCCTTACGACATTTGAAGACAGCCCAACAAAAAGAGCCATTTGTAGCATTTCGTGACACTTTGTTTAAGTGTGGCCTTGGGCCATTTGGATGTGTCCTAAACTTCAAGGAACATGGAAGCAGATTCATGACTTCATTTGAACGACCTTCAATATGTAATGCTAAACTCTAGTGGCCTTGGGCCATTTGGATGTGTTTAAAATTTTAGCCATTTTACACTTCTAATCAATATGTAATGCACTTTATAATAACTCTAGTGGGATAATTTTTTCTGCAGCGTGTAAATGCACCACTAAGAGCAATTTATAAGTAATTAATTATTATTCAATTACTATTAAAAAAAATTGTCATTGTTCTCATTATTTGTTTATTGTCGTATATATTAATGTTTTTTGTTTGGCCAGATGGGAACTTTTATTAATAATAAGAGCAAAAGTTAAACATAAGGCAGTCTGGAGCTATTGTCTACAGATAAAAGCTGAGTGGACAGGGGGATGGGATAGGGATCCTTAAAATCATTGCAATTGCCCTTATTGCCCAAAGATGAAGTCAGCACATGCATTTGCTTTTTAATTTATAAACAGGGAGGGCGAGCGTCTCGAGTTTTGAACAACAATAGGCTAATACTCAATAGGAAATGAATTGAGCATTATCATAATTCATGGTTAATTTTTTATTTTTAATGATCATTGTAATCTAATAAATAGACAAGATGAATAAATAATTGTAAACCCTACAAATTTAGCTATTGAAAGTAGAATTGAACCATAATACTATAAATGACTTGAAGAGTTATTAAAGCCGAGCAAAATAAAAATTTAATAAATCATAAATTTAAATATATTATAAGTAGTAAAAATCTTAGAAATTGATCAAAACCTTACATCGCATACTAAAATTATAAAACTGACTTACACACTATTAATAAAAATTGAACCCGAATTTGATCGAAATTCTAAAATTATAAATATGAACCTATAAAATAATTAAATATTACTCAATAGTAATAAAATTAGAGTCGATTGCAGTTTTCAACGAAATAGCATATTCGCATGAAATTATAACGAAATCGCTATAATAACTTGTAAAAATTATAGTTGTACTGAGTACCAATTAAATTGATAAAATTTCATAAAAATTTAAAAATTAATTTATAATGAGATTTGTTATAATTTTTATATTTCGAAAAATTACATATATTTATTATTAATTTTTATTTACCTTTTCTTTCATTTTCAATTTATCTCTTTTCACTCTTTTCTTCTTTTTCCCAATTGCAACATTTTGGAATCAAATAGTTGCCTACATGAAGAAAAGAAAATTACCAAGTGTTGAGTGGAAAATAAAAGAAAAATGAAAAATAAAAAATAAAAAATGGATAATTACTTAGCTTAAATTTTAAGCTAATGCACATAAATAAAAGGAAAAAAAAAGAAAAAGAGAAAACAAAATCATAGGAACAAAACAGAAAAAGGAAAGAGAGAAAAAATATCCTGGAAACATAACAGTGAGAAGAGAAAGAAAGAAAAGGAAAGAAAGAAAGAAAAGAAGAAGAAAGAATTAGAAGAAAAAGATAAGTAAATTATTTTAGTATAGATGTATATTATATAATATGTACACGTATAAATAAAGTATTTGTATAGTATTTTTTTATATATATCATTAGTAATACATGTATATGTGCATAAATACATAAATTAAATAATATATGCATATATTAGGATATGTATGTATATGTGTATGTATATAGGTATATTATACGGAAGAGCATATATTATGTATTTTCTTTAAGTATACATATGATTAGTATTAAGTATTTATATTAAATAATTATAGTATATATATATTTGTACCGTAAGCTATATATATATGTATCCATGTATAATTATTTTCATATATATGTATATATGTAATCGTATAGTATATATATGTTGTAGTATATTTCCATAAGTAAGAATATATGTATATAAAACATATATATATATGTATAATATGGGGTATATTTTGCAGTACACCGCATATATTATAAAATATATGTATAATACATAGTATACATATTTTATAATAAATACTATGTAAATATATATATATATATACCGAATATATAATACAAGAATAGGTATTTGTAAATTATTTATATATATCTAAGTATTCGGAATTACATAAGTATATTTATAAGTATAAACATAAATACATGAAAATATATATATGTACATAAGAGTATGTTTATTTTCATAAAATAAGTATATACATACATATAGCGTATAACCTATATTATGTATATGTAGTTACCGAAAATATATATAGATATATATATATATATATATATGTATGTATAGATTGTGAAGTACATAAATAATACGAAAATGAGAAATAATAAAACTAATAAAGGTCATGATCATAATAAAGCCAAAAATCTCAAAAATAGGAAAAATATGCTTAAAATAATAAAAATGTCAATTATATGGTTTAAGTAATTATTAAATCATAAATATATTTAGAAAAAACTAAAATTAGTATTTTATAATTTTTAAACTAAATAATAAATTTTGTGATATTTTTATGTCACAATTCAAATTGCGAGTCACAACATCCAAAACGGACTTCGTTACGAGAAAATACGCTCGAAAACTATCAAAATGAACTATAAGTTCATAACGATCCAACCTGAAACGAGAAAGTTTCAAAATATATAAAGGAAGTCTCATAACTTACAAATATGAGAAAATAGTTACTATTAATCCCATTGAGTATGATAAACCCTATAAATATAAGACTTGGGGTATATTGGGGAACTAGATAAACTATAGTAGACTTTTAGTTAACTAAGAAGTCTGACTTCTCATAATACTTATAAGTTTTACTATTTTGATTTAGGCATTCAATATCGAGTTCTGAAAACCCTAAAGCTTGAAAAATGAGCAATAATCTAGATAAGGGAGTTTTAATGACCTGCTACTTGCTTGTGCATGCTACTTGTATGATATTTTGCTGCTTGCTATTGCTTGTATGTTTGAATGACTATTCTGCTTGTATGCCATCATCTATGTAATCATTTTTTTTTAATTTGATAAATACAAATATCTAGCACAAATAACCAATTCTATTCGTCGTATGTCTATGGCTCAGTAAATGTATGAATGGAGAGTACTAGCTTTGCAAAATGTTGAAAAGGGTATTTTCGGAAAAAGCTTTCCTAATCTTAAACGTATTTTGTACAATTTTGATAAGAACAGCAGTGCCAAAAATGATATTTTATCGTTAAGGCAAAGTTAACATGGGTTCTCTACTTGATAGCGAGAAGACTTGCTTTATTATGCCTGTAAGGCCTTGGTTAATTTTGGCTTACGAGATGGACCTGCAAGTTTGTGCCCGAAGGGCCTTGTAGGGTAGATAGTCCTAGTTTGAAATCCTCTTATTTGAATTGAAACTCTTTTCTTAGATAGGGTAATAGTCGAGTGTCGCCTAATAGGGTGAGGCCCTTAGGTAGCCTCATGCAGGTAAGCTAAGGTGCCCTATACGGATAAGTACAGGGGATAATCGAAGTGTAGACGATATAATTCTACGCCTTCCATAGTTTTGGACTCCTATGGATGTATTACTTGCATTTATTGTGCTTGCATTCATTTTATATTTAGATAGCTTGCTTACATGTATGATAATAATGTGTGATAATTTGCTTGAACGGTGGTGGTGAGGAACGAACTCACTGAGCTGTTATATGCTCACTCCCTCATAGTTTCTCTTGCAGGTTTACTTACATTAAGATTGGGATAAGTCTCGAGTGCCGAGTGTGAGATAAAGATATATATCTTAGTATTAAGAATAGTTGAGTACTCTTTAGATGATACATAAACATCCTTTGTTAATAATTTAAATTTTCTTGTATTTCTTTTGTAATATTGGTATATCCTATCTTATTATTTGGTAGAGGATACCAATTCTCTACGATTTTGAGGAATTGCGGGATATCGACACCCATAGTTATTTATATTTGTATTTTACAGTAAATTATTTACTTAAAAATCAGTAACCTTAGTGATTAATCATTTAAAGTCTTGCAATCTTTAACTTACAAGGCGATTTTCATATCATAGGTGCACACATGTTATGGAAATTTTAGGTAATCCTACTAGGCCCTCTTTAGGGTTATGATAGTAATAATAAGTACAAAAAATAAAAGAGATAGGGACAGAAAAATCAAGCTGAGATATAACATGAAGTTTATATTAGCCCTTATTTTCCAGGGACACCAATCAACTCCAATCAAAGACTTCACACCACTTTTATCACTCAAACACAAATGCTTAAAAGATCTTACAAAAGTACACAATTACACCACAATCTTAAATCACAACTTAGCAATCTTAATCTTATTAGTATAGTGCTTTAGCTTAAATAAACTTGCATGTAGGACCCTTGCACTACACTCTTAAATTTTCCTTAAAATTAGTAGCAAATTAAAGTTCTAAGAGACAAAATGTAAAAATGCTCAAAGAATATAAGAGAATGTAGGGAATTTGTAGGGAAATGTAAGATCTTATATCTCTTTAACAAGTAGTTGGGGCATTTATATCAACCCTAAAAAATCTTCCTATCATAGGCATTAAATGCTCAAATTGCTAGTTGAAATTGAATTACTGATACATTGGCTCTTCAAGCCACCATTAGGTTGGTAGGCCAAATGTATACGAGCAAGNTATATGTATATTTATTTAAATCTTAGCAAAATAGAGTAATACATATATATATACATGTAGGCGCATCCTTATATATATTTATTATACATACTCTTATATTTTATTACTTAGTTATATGTGTGTATTTACACTATTTAATGACATATTCATACACATAAATTGAAGTGTATATTATTAGTAGTACATGTATTTACATGTACTAAACCATATATATATAACTAAGTAGATATAGCATATATATGCATAAAGTTAAATATGCTTAAATATATACATGTGTAAATACATAAATATAAAGAAAAAGGGTTGTATATACAACTAAATACATATTCATCTAATTTCTATTGCAAGATGTTAAAAACACATCTATCCTTTACTAACATATTCCCTAATACATAAGATGCTAATCACATCAACATAAGAAAACATATAAACTAATATCACAAAGAAAAATTAAAACAACATAATAGAACTTTGATTACTTGATTTGAAGTCCTTTAAGTTGTAGCTTTTTATTTCCTTTTGAAACTAAAAATAAAATGATGATGGAATATGAAGTAAGTTGTGGGAGTTTTAGTGGACTCGTAGTTAGGAAAAAGAGAAGAAAAACCAAAGAAAGAAGGTTGAAAATGGAGAGAGTTTATCAATCCAAAAATGGGAGAGGAAAGCTTGATTTTGTGTTTAAATTGTGAAGGAAAACGAAAGAAAATGATGGAGTATTTTAGAGGGACAAATGGCCAGTGGTAGGATGGAAAAAGAAAAGGAAAGGAAAAGAAAGGCAAAAAGAAAAGGTGGAAAAGGAAACGTGAAAATGACATTTGGCTTTATTTTTAATTCTAAATTTCTCGCATGCGATAAGTCTTATAAGACACTTGTATAGCTAAATGTGGAAGGTGAGAAAGAGGAAAAGACAAAAGAAAAGGAAAGAAGAAAAATTATAAGTTTGACTTCTTTTGATACTTTTCCAACTTTTAGGTAATAATTAGGATATAATATGATAGCATTATAGAAGAAACTATAGGATGGAAAATTAATGTATATTATATAATACATAGACATAAAATATGTAGTAAAATTAAATCAAAATAATTAAATATGTATAAACTTAGTACACATATATACATATATGTGAAATCACAAATAATCATAAAATAATATTTGTAATTTTGTTAATTTAATTAATTAATTTGTTACGTTTTTTTTATTAGTATTTAGAAGTTATCCCTATTCGTTCGTTAGAGATTTTATGCGATTACGCGTATTTATTAATAATTGCGCTCAATTAGGGTTCTATCACTATTAGGATAAATTTGTATGTTCTACAAGCTTAGAGCTTTAATTTTAGGGTTCTTATCAAGTTTGGGTTCTAACTCTTATATTTATGCGTACATAAGGTTTAAGGTTTTTTTTTTTTTTTTTTTTGTATGTAATGAGGGTTTCGAATAGTATATTAATGTTTTTTGTATTCATTTTAAGTTTTGCATTTAAATTTTTAATCAATTTTAAATTTATCAATTCTTTTGACTTAAAGAAATATATGCGACATTCCTGTTCAACTTTATACTCAAAAGGCTAAATTGTAGCTAAATTGTAAGGTTTACACCCTTAGCCTCATAAAAAAGATGAGCAACTTTAAGCGATAAAGGAGAAGAATTATTCAAGTTCAAAATCTAACATAGTTTTGGCTTAAGCCTTAGGATATGTCCTCTTACAAAACAAAACAACACAAGGGCACTTAAATGCTTATCAAACCTATCCAAACCAAACACCAATGTGCATCCCAACTACAATCCCTTAGCCAAGAAGCCAACAACCTAGTAACTTCAATCAACTTTATAACCTTGAAGCAACACATGATGTTAACTTCACAATAGCATCCATAAGTCAATCACAACTCTATGTCTATACCACCACCACAACTTAATAGAAGACTAGCACAAGTGTTCAACAAGAAAGCCATAACATGTATTAAGTAATCAGAGATTCATAAAGGATAAAGATATAGATAACAAAGGTCACATGACCAAATATTTATCATAAACAAAAAAACAAAGGCCTAAAAGGCCAAGTTAGCAAAACATGAGAGAAAAAGACCATAGACCATACATAAGATTGGCCAAAAAAAAAAAGTCCGTACATAAGAATGACAAGTCATGCAACTAGATAGTTAGAGGATCATTGTCTTATGGCCTAGGTGGTGGAGTAGGATGAGGACAAGAAGAACAATGGTAGTTAAGGTCTAAGTGGCAGTAAGGTCTCGAAACTCGAAATAGATATGACTCCTTATGTCATCACCATGCACATTGAACTACATTTCTGAATATTGATAAAAAGGATGATAGGTCTCTATAAGTTGACTCACGTTAAAGTGTGAAAATGCATATTGTCACAACCCGAAGGGGGGTTGAGTTGTGGTAGTGCCGTAATGTAAACGTAAAGATCCAAGATCAAGTACCTTCCTTGGTCAAGGGCTTTCGACATATTATACAAGGCATTACATAATAATAACCTTCTCCTAGTAACTAGCAATAAGTAATAGCAAGCATATAAATTAAAGTTAAGCTATCTAATTAATTACTAATATAACATAGATAAGTGGGGATATTAGGTTTCTCCTAAATTAGTCATACAATATTGAGATAAATTGTCATAGGTAATTTAAGCTACTCAACAAGCTAAAAATACTTAAAAACTAAAAATAAAGAGAGTCCAATAATAGATAAAGGGTTCACTCAAGTTCTCGCCCTCTTTACATCTTAAAATCCCAAGCTGGTGGTATTGACCTTGAGCATCCTGCAACCTGGCTCTAGCTACAAGTCCTGTTGCAATAATAAACTATAGGGAGATAAGCTCAACTACTTAATGAGTAACCTACCTACTCTACAACAAACAATATCAAGCAAGTTATTATGCAAGCGTATGAATGCATGGTTAAACATATGCAATGCAACAACATATATAATCTATTGGTAATTGTATACAGCAAGGTTTTAACACCTACTGTTGCTCAAGTTAAGGAGTATTTCGGCACATCAGGATCCAGGTATCTACTTCCAATTTGAAGTCTCTTGTCATCAATATCACCCTCAACAATAGACACGGCAGAGCCTTAAGCAAAACACAGCACTCCCTAAAGCCAAGTAGTTCCTAAAGGTCAAGGTAAGAATATGTCACATGAAGTATGCCATAGGATATCAATTATCAATATACAAAATACAATATGGATCTAACTAAGCATGATCCCCTATTCTACTACATGATGCTGACACCAATATTATCATGTTATAAGGTACGATGCATGTCTGGCTTAATTAGGGGTTAAGCATTTATTAGTCCAGCTCATGGATGACCAATCAATATATATACAAATACTCCAAGATCATAAGTTCTAATGCAGCAAGCATATAATATTCTTATCAACTTAAGATATTCTTGCAAACACGGTTAATCATATCAAACACATAATTTCTTGTTTGTCCCGATATGCAACAATTTCAATTATTGGATATAATTTAGTATTTCGGTAACTACAAACACAAACAAGCAACGTAATGAGGGTATACTCACTCGGCCATGATGCTTAACAGTCCTAGTAATATTCTACTCTGTTTAAGTCAAACTCCTCATCCCCTGAAGAAGATAATTAAGTTATATAAGTATTCTATTTGCACCAATTAACTAAGTTTATTGCTCACTATCCCGGACTTAATTGCTTTTGTAATTTAGGCATATCTTCTTCGTTTTCAATGATCTTATAGTCGTTTTCAAATGTTCTTTTACTTAGAAAAGTTGTTTTTAAGTTTCTAAGTTAGCAAGTTTTTAGTTTAGGCCCTATAAGGTCGTGAGCCCAAATGATGAGTTAGGTTACTTTAGGGTTTGGGCCTAGTTTTGGGTCTTGGGCTTAGTTTTTGGCTTTAGGCTTTATATTTAATAATTTTGGGCTTCTTTTAAGTATTTTAAATGGGTTTTTTCTATCCAACACTTAAAAATTTTAATGTGAGCCTTGGTGACACTCTTACAGGTCCAAATGGGCCTTTTTACTAAGTTTAGGGTCCTAAATCACTAAGCAACCTAAGGTGGGTTTCTTGGATGGGCCTTTGAGTTTTGTGAGCCTTTTAAACAATTCTTCCTAGGCCTTTTAACCTACAATTCAAATATGGCTACCTAGCTACATAGGCTCTAAAATTAGTTTTTTTGAGCTTTTTGTGTCTAGATCACTATTTAAGGCCTTAGGTTGAAGCCCACTTTTCTTTTTAGACTTAGGCCTAACATTTAACTTAAGTTTAGCCCAATCTTAATATAGTTATAGATCTATTCATTATGGTTCTTGGGGTTATTAACACCATTCTTATACCTATAATCACTAACTAAGCTAATTCTAGGTCTTAACCATACATTAGCCTACTCAACTTGATTAATTAAGTCATAAACCATACTTAACATTAAGTAAACATGTCACTAAGCTATAAAACAAGGAGTTCCAGATCTGGTAGTTCAATGAAAGTGGCGGCCAAGAGTTGTCTCTAGGGTCAAACCTTTCATTTGCATGTAATACTTGATTTTTATGGTGTTTGACTTAAGTAACCTATGTTTCTACTAATCTAAACCTTCATCACTTCATAAAAGTGTGTGAGAGACTATACAAAGGGTGACATGCATGAGGAATAGGGGTTTCATCATCCTACTTGAAGATTTTCTACTAAAACTTACACTACTCTACACCACTTGGTCTAACAATGTTACAACTTCTGCTAAAAGGGGTTTTTCTTGTACTAACCTTTGTTGACCCCATTGAAACACCTTATAACTTCTATGGAATTGCTATAAAATAAGTTTTAACAAAGAATACATTAGTATCTAACATTATTTTGCAATAAAACCAAGAAAAACCTAAACGAAGTTCTTACTGAAGCAAAGTGTAGAAGGGTCTTCCAGAGATGAGTGTGTCATAAGCCTTGGTATGTGTAAGGGTATGTGTGTGTGTTGATGGATTAGCTTGGGGTGTAGGTATGGCATGAGACTTGGTGTGGAGTGATTTGGAGTGGTGGTGATGAAGCTATGGTGGTTGGCGCTAGGGTGGTTAGTGGTGGCCGAAGGAAGAAGAAGAAGGATGGGAGTTTTGTGTGTTTGGATTTTTAAGAGTATTTGTGAGTGTGTTTAGGGTTTGAAGAAATAAAAATGAGGGTAGGAATGGGAGTGACCAATCATGGTAAGGAGAAAGGGTGAAGGGGACAAGCTTTGATTGTTTAGGAAATCAAGGACATGGTACAAAACGAGGACCATGTACCTTGTACGCTTTTTGCCAAATTAGGTATGATCTTCTCCCTTTGGGGTACAAGATATTTTAAAAATGGATTAAGAGTTTGTCTTTTGGTCATTAATCATGTTTAACTTGTAGTTAATCAAAATGTAATGAGGTTGATTAAGGATTAGGGTTTGATTAGGGTAATTAGTGGTAATTAGGCTAATTAAGTGAAATTAAGATGTGTTTAGGTTTTTGTTAGACTTTGATGCTATACTTTAGCTATTCTAAATACCCTATACGTGTACTTAGGGTTCCCTTCACGTTGGTGCTCGTTTATAGTAATTTAATTCACATATGAGCTCAAAAGTTAGGGTTTGAATCGCTTAGTAGTAGCGATCACTTATATTGATCAATCCAACCTTACTATTAGTGTTTATTTGTGACAATAAGGTTTTTGATCACTTATTTAGGGTTAAATGATCATTTTAGGGTTATGCCATCATTCTAGGGTTTTTCAATTATTAAGGTTCTTGCTTGTTTAGTTAGGTTTTTAAAACTTACCATAGTTAGGGTTTTGGTTTAACACTTAGGGTTTGATTCTTTTACCTAAGTTTTATTATTATATTTGGGTAGTTCAAGGGACTATCCAAGAACTCCTTCATCCAATTTTACTTATGGGTTATCGAAATTTTGAAGAGTTTACACATACCTTTAACACCCATGAGCTTGAGATACTCCACAACTTGACTCTCCCTATTCCCTAACGTTAGCACTCTCTTCTTCTTCTTCTTCATGCTCATCCACCTTATTATTATCTGCTCTACTAGAATACTCATGTGGTTTAGCCAAAATATCACAAATCGGTGGAGGCAATCTCTTTTTCCTTATCCATGTGATTCCTTGTTGTTTCCACAAACTCTATTAACATCATATATCTTAAACTCACCTATTCAGGTTTCTTTAAGAGATGTAGGAAATTGAACCCCTTTACTTATCAATAGTTGAGTGACGAATCGCTTGAGTCTAAGAACGGCTTGTAAGGGGTTATTAGTCATGTGCCTAAAGCACTATACCACAATCTCAAAATAATGGATTTTCTTATTGGTTAAATGTGATATAGCAACCAAAGATCTTGTTGGGTGACACTAACTAATTAATCCTGTCATAGGCAATAAGAGTAAATAATAATGTGATGGGGCATTCTAATTTTAATATCAAGTTGAGAGGCTTATAAATTTTGGCTCTTCTTCCAATTAGGTCCTATACCTTGAAATTGAAAAACCTTCTCATAAAAGTGAGGGACTCCAAAGTTCTCATCAATAATTTCACAGCCTAGTTCAATTCCAATTAAATTGCAAATATCTTCGACCATAATCTCAATCTTAGTGTTGTATACATATGTTTCTTGATAAAGATTAATTGTTCTTATTCTATAGGTAAATTTTATAATGATTCTACGAGGTTTTAAAGTATTTTAAGTTGTACACATTACGTTTTTACCCCCCTTTTTCAAAATTTTTAGGATAGGATAAAGGGTCCTAAATTAGAAAACAACACAAAAAATAGAAAATCTAGAAAATTACAAAAAAAGAAAAAAGGAAACTTAGAAAATACAAAAAAAAAATATTAAAATATATATATGCAAAAAATGGAAAAATTGAAAAAGTCACCAAAAAAAAGAAAAAGTTGAAAAATAGAGAATTTAGGAAATATAGATAAATAATAATTTTAGATAGTATAAATTTTTTAATTTGAATCAAGTTCATAAGAAGGACATTAGGCTTAAGCTTAAATTAAAATCTAGCTTAGGTATAAATTCAAATCTAACCTAAGCAAACCTTATCCATATGTGCAATTTAATTGCATATATAGACAAGGGACAAGGCACAAGCCATAAGCCAATAGCTTAATGGATAAGAACTTGAATTAGGTTTTGGGTTTAACTTGAGGTCCTAAGTTCGAACCCCACTAAAGGCACAAAAAATGCCTTTTGTTTTTTTTGGCAACGCACACACAATGCACTACAACGTATCAAGAAATCACCAAGCTACGTATTTGGTCGTGGCACGTAGCACTTCATGATTAGGCCTTAACAACACATCTTTCCTTCTCTTTCTCCTATTTCCTTTTCTTTCCCTCCCTTTCTTACACAAAAACAACCACTGTCCATTGTCCAAAGGAAGAGCCACTCTGATTTCCACTCCAAAACACACCACCCTCATCCACGAGTCGATCACTTATGCCATCTAGCAAAGTCCTCCACCATGCCTACTGCATAGTCATGACTGGCCTAAACGACTCATTCTTAGCTGACATGCCAAACTATCCTTCATCGTCCACTTGAACCCAACATCTAACAACTGCCCCTTGACTACTCCTAACAACCTCCCACCTATATACGATAGTAAGCCATACATCCCCATCACCAACTTCACCTTCCAAACCCCGCACTCACAAACAACCATTGTACAAACCCATGACAACATATAGCACCCAAATCCGCCGTCACCCTCTTTTATTGTCAACCACTACTTAGTAGACACAACCTCAATGCTCGCACACGTAGCTCATTCCCTCTCTCACTCATGACTGTGAACTACCCTTTCCTCGATCCTCTCCTACCCTCACCATACAACTTAGATCCACACGCCAAACACATACGCCACTCTCATACACAAACCCCTTCTTTATCTCTCACTAAACTACAAACAAATAGCACTATACCATCTTCACCAATGATGTAACTCCCAACCATAACCCTCGATCTTGCATACCACCACTAAACGATGGTCCTTAGTTGTAGCATTGGTCTAAACCCTCCTAAGTCCAATTTGAAATACATGAAAAGCTCTCTTCTCGATCATTTTGGCCATCAAAACAACCTTCTATGCACTACTCCACCACCTACTACTTCAAGAACTGAATCACACATGGGTCAACCGGTAGTCCACTCCAAATTTGACTCAAATCTACACACTAACCCGATCTGAGCAACCCGACCACATGCCCTATCCTTTGGTCTAACTTTGTCTTTTGATTGTCGATTTTTCATCTTTTTTTTTTATTATTCCAATTGTAAATGTAATTGTAATAAAAAAGAGGAAAAAGGAAAAGGAAAAAGAAAAAGAAAAAGAAGAAAGGAAAAAAAAAAAGAAAAAGAGAGGAAAGAAAAAATAGAAAAGAAGAAAAAAGGAAGAAAATTTTAGTCTTATTTTTATTTATTTTTACTTTTTAACAAAAAAATAAAAATAAATAAATAAATAAAAATAATAATAATATTTAAAAAATAATAAATTAAAAATAATAAAGTTATTTTATCACTTAGAAAAATTATTTTTCAAATAAATAAAAGTAATTTATCCTTTTTCAAAATTAAAACCCTATTTATAATTTCCCAAAAATAAAATCCTAATTTAGGACTATTTTAAAAAATTTCCTTAAATAATCAAATCAAATTAAAAATGTAAACCTTACTTCTTTGAAAAATTAAAATCAATCAACTCACTAATATTTTTTATAAATGAACTATGGAAATCTAATCCTGAATGGTAGGTACGTAGGCACCCATACTTATGGAGCTACTTAAAATATCAAAAAATTTATTTTCTCCTTTAGTAGATAATTTTTCTTTGGTAAATAGGTATAATTTCAATTATCACTTGTAAATAGACATTATTGAAAGGGTATTATTGAAAAGCGAATTTAAATTCGAAAAGTAAAAGTGGTACCCATTTAGGGTTTAAAAAATTAGCCCTTGGATCCAAAATCTTTTATTTTCAAACCTTTGTCTTTTTTTTTTCTAAAAATTGGTTTTTTGAACTAGTGATTAGGTTAAATCGGTGCACCTAATGGATTTAACCTAACCTACTTTTTTTTTTCCCAACTCTAGTCGAGTGGCAACTCCAAAACATGTTTTGAAAAAAAAAAACCTAGTTTTATTTAACTCTTAGTTGAGGATCAATATTAAACAGGTTAGGGTTTGATATTGATCAAGTTAAGGAAAATTTGTAAAAAAAAAAACTAAGGAAAAACCAAGCTCAACAATTTGGCAACTCCACTGGGGATGTCAAAAGTCAAGAAGGCTAGTCACTTAAATACTTTTCGGAATTAAAATTACTTTTCAAAATACCCATATTACTCATTTATTTGTTTATTTATTTATTTGTTTATTTGTTATTAACTTCATGTATATACTTTGTTTTGATTATCATATCTATTTTGCATACAACATGCATTGGGACATGGAAGGTCATTTGTTGCATTAAAGATGCAAAGTAGATGCGGTTAGACCCATGTCATCTTAGGACCTTAGGAGGGGGGCCATTGTGTAGACTCTAGGTGTAGTACTGTAGCTGCTGCTCGAGGTTGGTTAAGCCACCACACTTAAGCTTAATGTGACCAATGAAAGTGTTTTCTATAAACAAGTGAGGTCACAAAGATTAAAGACCTTTTAAAACTCACCCTAATTGTATATACTTCCTTTCAAGCTTGAGTTAATACACTACTCTTAAGAATTACAACCCTACTAATTGTTCAAGTGTTTTAATGTAATCAAGTTTTTGATAGTAAAGTTGCAACATATGGAGTGATGTATTAACCCAAACGATCCTAACATTTGCATATTTCTATGTACTTCCTTTTGTTACATTGATAACTGATTCTTCTCCATAAAATGTATAAACCTATAATGGTTGATAACCTAGCAAACAATCAAGGGAATGATAGGCTATAAGACATCTCTAAAATCCACGAGCAACTACTGAAAGATGAGATTGCCTACTTGAAGGAAAAGCTCAAGTATTCTAAAGGTCACAACTAAGCCTTAAGGGCCCTTTTGGGACAAGTGACTTAATTTAAGGTTTTTTCCAATTCATATCTAGAGAGTCTAGAACAAATGTCAAGTTTCAAAATAAATGTTAGGTTCTCTGCCTTTGTTTTCTATATTCTGATCATTCACAATAATAAAAGTTCTCTTTAGTTCATCATCCTTCATTTTTTAGCATTCTCTATAGACTTCGTAAATTTAACCTTCTAAACATGGTGTCAGACTCGAGTATCATAGATATTTCCTTAAGTCGACAAGATCACATAAAATGAAAACCAACTAAAATTTTAAACTCGAAACTTAAAATGAACTTAAAAGGCCTTATTAATCGATTTGGAAACCCTATTCATGTAAGAAAACCCCAATCCCTACATATGCGTACTTTTAAAAATGTAAACCTAAACTTAATAGAAACTGTAAACATCAAATCATAAAAATTTTTAAAACTCTATAAAATTATCTTAATGCTTAAAAAGCCATAAATCAATAAAATTATCAATAATTTTATGAATTCATATAAAACTGATAACGAACAAATCAAGAATTATTTCAAGTAATAACAAACAACAAAACTAAGCTAGTAAAAAGGAATAAATTAATGAATTTACAAGAATTATTTTACTTGTGTACATAAGTAGCCCTACAATATATATATATATATATATATATATATATATATATATATATTACTAAGCAATTTCCCTCTCTTTTCATAATCTATCCTATATATATATGTTGCATAATAAAGTAATAATCTTAAATAATTAAGCCAATAGAACCTTAAGCTCTTAAGTGTAAGTCAATTACTCCCAAGTTGGTGAAAAACCTTAAAACATATTTAAACTCACTCGAATGCTAAACCTTGGAATAATCAATGACTTATAACCCTAAATAAATAATTAAAAATATAATTTCCATAAATTTTATTCAACTCTAGAAAACTCTAAAATTTCTTAAGAGGCAAATCACAACCTACATATTAATTTGAGAACCAAATCCTAAAAGAATTTCATATAAGATAATGCCCTTATTTTCACTTATAAGCCATGTTATATATGGATAAGTTGTAAGTCCTACTTTTTAGCGGACTTGTGATTCAACTAAATACACTTCCTAAATGTTCCCAAGGATAAACTAAGCTAAGAATTTAAGTTTTCATTTAAAAAGGAATTTAATTTTCCAATTCAAAAGTCTATTATCAATAAAAACTCAACTACGAGAACCACAGACTCTAAGTCACTCAAAACCTTAAACCCTAAAACATTTAAAGACTTATAACCCTAAGCGACTAACTGATAATTTAATTTGAATAATTTTATTCAAAATCTAGAAATTTTCATAATTTTATAAGAATTAAATCATAATATGCAAATCAATTTAAGAAATAAACTCCAAAAGAATTTCATATAAGACAATCTTCTTATCTTCATATATAAAACTTGTGCACATGAATAATAAGTAAACCAACCAATCACTCTAAATAACTTACCAATTGAAAGTTGGAATTATTCATCAATTGATAACTTATCAAAAACTAGTGATAAAAAACTTTCCTTATCACCCCTTCACTTATACTACATATAGACAAGTTATCACATTATTTTATGTGTTCAACTTTTAATTAAGTGACAAGACAACTTAATGCCCAAAGAGGATACCTTATGGCCGGTTGGGAAGAGAGCTTAAGGGAGGCCATGCCTTGTCAACTTTCAATCACTCAATTATCTTACACATCTACTATTCACTCCTTAATGCTTACATCATCTAGTCTTGTCAAAATGTTAGCATTTGTACATACTAAAAGACAATCAATTAAAGCTTCTCATACACACTTCTCCTCTCATTCAAAAATCTGCCACTCTTTCCCTCTTTCACTCTCATTTTCACTTCCTTTTCTCTCACTTTAAACATAAATCAAAAGAAGAAATTCAACCCCACAAAATCCCAACATTGTCGCCACTATTTTTGCTTTCATGCTCACGGCACCAAGCTTTATTTTGTGTCCTTTATTTGTCAACTTCAAAAATCACTTTTAGGAACTTTAAAATATCCTCAAAGCCCCACTTCAAAGATCAAGACTTTAGTTTTCAAAAGAACTTACAAGAAGAGTAAGGAAGACAATGAGCTAAAAGGATACTTAGTTGCACCACCACCTTGTTTTCACTTTAAGGACGATTAAGTTGTTTCTTTGTGTTAGTGGTTTAGTATTACATATTAGGAGACCATGTTTTCATGAAGATATTAACATGATCATAAGATGATAAAATAGCTAGATCACCTTAAGAGGTAAGCTTGTAAACCCCTTTACATGAAAGTTGAAATATGAGCATGCTAAGTTGGTGTTATATAAAGATATATGTTTAACACTTAGAATGAAAGATTTTAAGTTAAGAAAATCATGAAATGTGTACATGAATGAGGAGAAATCATGCTAGACGTGGAGTGTATGTGAGTCATTTAGATGTTATTTCCATTTTTATTAAGTTAAAGATGCTCAAACCTAACCTTAGGTAAAGGAAAATCCATTATATGAAGCTTTTATGAAGAAACCAACCTTGTAAGATATAACCATGATATGAAAGTTGTGATAAGTATGAGATCTACTATTTTCATGTAAAGTATGAGCTAAGTAATCATCCCATGGAAGAGAATTTAAGTTAAGATTTGAATATAAGTAACCTACGTTTATGATCTAACCCTTAAACTTAAGGAAATGATGAAATAAGTTGAAAAACCAAGTAAGAACCCCTTAGATTCATCACAACCAGATCTGGAACATAAGTAAAAGCCACTTAAAAATATGATAAAACCAACTGAATAAAGTGAAAAGATCAACCAAAGTAAGTATAGCAATTATATAAAGCCTAAAATTCTCAAAACGAGCCTAGAAGTCTAAGCTGGGCCTTCATTAAAATTCTTACCAGCACTTTAAAATATTAAGAAAGGTTGCTTTGAAGCCTACAAGAAGTCCACCTAAGACTCCATAAGCCTAACAAAGTCGCTAACTTTAATTTGAACAAAAAACAAGCCCATTTGATAACTTAAGTCCATATAAAAGCCTAAGGAGTTGTTGTTAGCACTATGAGTGTAAACCAAAGTTGAAATCTGACCTTAAGGAGTATTTTAAGTTTAGAATAAAGTCCTAAGCTCAAGTCCAAAGAATTTCCTAAGTTACCAAAGAGCCCATTAACTAAATAAAGCCCTAAAGCACTCCAAATCATGAGGATCACTATTGTTCCAACCTATGTGCAGCTTTGCATGCCTCATCATGAAAATCTAACCTCACCATATTAAAGTACACTTGAAAATGATGAAGATTGACTATAAGATCATAAAAATCAGATTTAAAATGAGAAAATTATACACGATTAATCTTTAAGTAAAAACCGGGAAAAATATGAAACCAAGTCAAAAGTATAATTAAAAGGGTTTTAGTTTAGTTTTCCAAATCCTATTTCAAATCCTTATAATATTATATTTATGATGTCTAGGGGACCCGGCTTTTGGGAGATGACCTATCCCGAATTATTTTGATTGATCCGCATGGCTGAGTGAGTAAATTTCTAATGACTCTTTACTTGATTTTGCTTGTAAAATAAATACACCTAAACTTATATATATAAATTTGGATGCTTATGGAATATGGGAAATGCATGTGTATGGATTTGTGAATTGAATGCTATAACTTGTTAATTATATAATAATGGGAATTGTTATAATAATTTATACCTGCAATTGTATGGAATGAAGTTGTTTGATCACCTTGAAAAATTGAATTAATAATCTATATGATTAAGAAATAAGATGAATCATGCATTCCCCATAATTGCATTTGGATAACACTGACTGCCTCTTCATGCAAAAGATGGGAAGGGACTTACAGGTGATTGAGCCTCCTATAGGATTAGACACTAGCTATGTCATCATTTTTATTGAGTGTCTATCCTAAGCTGATGGGCTTACTAGGCATTGGGAGACGCCAGCCATCGACGAGGGGCTAAGTCTTATGGCTTCTGCTTAGGGCCTGTGTTTGTGGACTGCGAGGGCCACCACACCGCTAGACTTAGGATTTTGAAACTACAATTTGTTGTTTAGAAAGAAAGTATATTATATACAATCTACGTATACATATATATATGGTTTTATTTTTTACTTAAGCACAATAGTGCAAATAAATTACAACCCAAGGTCTAGAACCCGGATTTTGGTTTAGGTCGATTAATTATCTCCAAACCCCGACTATAGGGAGCATAATTCTAAGTCATATGCAGTTCCTAGGCCATTGCATGCATTGTTTGGCATATTGATTGTTCATAAATTCATATGATTGTGCATCTAATAAATTTTGCCATGCGGTATTGATGAGGGTAATTATCTCACTAAGCATAAACTTACACCACAATAGTTCTTTTCCTTATAAGTTGATCGATAGTTGGGACAGGGATAGGAATTGAGTGCAAAGTGCTACCATTGAATCAGTATGATGAAAAGCTTATGTAATTACTTCGGAATGCTCTGGAAAACGACTAATATCTCAATTAAGTTTAGTATCTTTAGAAAGTTTAGAATTTTCTGGAATTGTCTATCTTATTTCACTATTTTGGTAGGGCATACTGATTCTTTGTAGTTTTGAGGAACCATGGAAAAAAAATGGATATCCATAATTATTTATATTATATAATGAGTCAGTGAACTAAAATTGAAGACCATAGCGAATAACTATTTAAAGTTTTGCGATCTCTAACTTATAAGGCGATTTTCTTATCATGGGTGTATACGTGATATGGAAATTCTAGGCAATACTACTAGGCCCCTCCTAGGGTCGTTATATTCCCTTCCTTGTAAATAGTCCTTTAATAAGCATCTATCTAACCACTATTCCTTCCCATTCAAGGAAATGTGAAATCTCATAAACTTATAAATAGAACCCTAAAAAATCACCATCCTTATTTGTAAATTATTTTCTTGGTTTCTGTAAAGTAAAACTTTGTCTTTCTCTCTCTCTCTCTCTCAAAAAAAAAAAAGAAAGAAAGAAAGAAAAACTAGAAGAAAGAAAAAAGAAACAAAATTTGAAAAAATGAAAATGAAAAGAAAAGTTGTTGATAACTATAAATCCTTATGGGCATAGGGAGCCGACCCAAGCTCAAGCCTTTAGCCTACTTAAGCAACCAATCCAAACACTTGGCTTCTAACCTACGTGAGGCCCTTCAACCTATTAAGGAAACCAACATGAGCCCCGTGGCCCACTCAACCTAAACATTAACCCCTTGGCCCATTTAATATAAACACCAACTTTGGGCCTATTTAAACAACTTACCCAAACACAAGCTACTTAGCCCATTAAGGTAGCCAATCCGAACATAATCTATAGCCCATCGAAGCAACTAACCCAAATACAATCCTCAACCCATAAAGGTAACCAAGATAAGACAAAACCCCTGGTTTATTTAAAAAGCCAGGCCCAATCATAAACCAAGCCAAAACACAAAGTCAAATACTAAGGCATGTTTTGAGAGACCAAGTGGCAAAGTCAATTTCTAACACAGGCCAAATAAAAAATAGACTCCTCCTTAAGGAATAAGAAACTCACTTTTGAAGAAAAAAGTTTAGAATAAAAAGAGGCAAACTATAGCTAATATACTAACCCTTAAAATACTTTAAGAGTTAAGCAACTTAATGGTAAGGATGCTTTGGACTTATTCCTTAAAAGAGATCCACTTTTAATATGATACATAGATTAAAATAAAATTAGGCATTCATTTTCAAATCTTAAACAGCATTATCTCTTGTTAATCCCATTGAACTAATTTAGAGAATTTTCAAATTTAAACCCTATTAAGAACTATCCTATAATAGGGGAATTCAGATGTTAGGGTCATTAATGAGGAGAGAAGGATAAAATTGGTTTATGCTTGGTTCAATAACATTAAATTCAAAGACAACTTTTATTTCTAATAATTTATTTTCCTTTTTAAATACCTCAAGCTTATACATACATCACCCAAGCCTATACACTAAAAATCCATGGATTTAAGGCCTTGAATCACTTAAAAAGCAAAAACTCAGCAATTAAGACAATCACTTTTGAGACCAAAAGAAAAGAAAGAATAGTAAGAGACAATGGGGCAAAGTATATAAAAGAAGAAGAAGATAAGAGGCTGAAAGATTAGACCTAAGTACAGGACAAAAGCCTTAAAGGAATACATCACATCCCAATAAGGGCAACCAAATCAAATCAAAAGGCTGGGAGTCAAAGCCCAAAATAGCCCTAAAAACATAAGGCCCTGAATCATATCCCAAAGCCAATCTTGCCCATATTGAATCACATAAGGCCTTTCCACCCACAATACCACCCTTACACAATAAAAGCTCTTTCAATCTTAAAAGATAATTTATATTTAATAATTTTTTTTTTCAAAACTAGGGCAAGAATACTTCTAATTTTTCCCTAAAGCTCTTGACTTGTATACCCGAGATAAATAAAAGTATTTCTTTTAAAATAAGCATCCTCATTAGTCCTTATTGAAACCCTTTGACTAAAAGCCTAAATTCATAATATTGAATCGAAAAAGACCTAATAGATTGATCAAAGCGTATTACTTACAAAATGGGCTATAATTTTTGGAATTGTAGTCAAGAGTAAAATCTATACTAAGAGTTAACAAGGAAGCCCTCTTTAACTAAATTGATAATGTGTTACTTTTTCCTCAGGAAAGGAATATTTAAAATCACAAAGCCTCATAAGAAAGCCCTAAGGTCAAGGGCATTAAGAAACCCCACATGATTACCAAGGAAAGAGGTGGTTATAAACTTGTTCCTTAAATAAGAATTTATGCCTATTGGAAAACTTTCAAAAAAAGGCAAGAAAGAAAAAGAAAGAAGAGAAGGGAGAGAAAATAAAGGCTTGTCATAAGTTTTTTAGCCCATTTTCAAATCCATGTCAACTCAATTAGCAAAGCTTTCAATTCACGTCATCCATTTCCTTTTCAATGTGGTCATACTTTTTAAATTAACCATAATAGTCTAGATCATTCTTTCATAAGGCTATTTTTAATGCCCATTAACTTTTTTCCAAATCAAGGGGCCTATCCCTAATGCCTTTTTTCATAAATGGTTTTTCAACAATTCCCTTACAAATATTTTTCTAAGTTAAGAAGTCTTTTTTTAAGCTAGTCGCTTTCCTTACTTTACTTCTTCAATCTTTCGTCAAATTTCTTAAGGGTTCAAGCCAACTCTTAGAGCGCCATCCCTCTATCTTTCATCATTTTTAGGGTTCTAGCTAGCTCTTAAGAGCACTATCCCCTCTCTCTTTTGCCAATTCCCCTTAAGGGTTCAAGCCAACTCTTAAAGCGTTATCCCTTTTTTTAATTTGTTTTTAGGGATCCAACTAGCTTTTAGGGCATTATCCTATCTTTCATTTTTAGAGTTTTAGTTAGCTCTTAGAGCACTAACCCCTATTTTATTCTTTTTAGGGTTCTAACCAGCATTTAGGGCAATATCCTATCTTTCATTTTTAGGGTTCTAGCTAGCCCTTAGAGCACTGACCCCTTTTTTATTCATTTTAGGGTTTTAGCTAGCATTTATGGTGCTGTCCCCTCTTTTAGGGTTCTAGTTAGCTCTTAGAGTGCTGACACCTATTTTATTCTTTTTAGGGTTCTAACTAGTGCTTAGAGCGCCATCCTTTCTTCTATTCTTTCAAGGTTCTAGTTAGCTCTTAGAGCATCGACCCACTCTTTTATTCTCTTTAAGGTTCTAGTCAACCTTTAGGGCACTGTCCCGTCTTCCATTTTTAGGGTTCTAGCCAACCTTTAGGGCGTTATCCCATCTCTTTAGGGTTTTAGCCAACTTTCAAAGCACTACCCCCTCTTTTGGCAATTTCCCTTAGGGTTTTCAATAAGCCCATAGGGCGCTTCGCTTCACTTCACCAATTTCTTCTAGCAAGCCTACTAGGCGTTTTTCTTTTAACAAGCCCATAAGGTGCTTCTCCTCACCAATTTCTTGTAGCGAGCCCACAAAGCGCATCTGTTTACTAATTTACTTTAGTAAGCCCATAGGGTGCTTTTCTTTACCAAATTCCTCTTTTAACAAGCCTATAGGGCACTTCACTTCACTTCACTAATTCTTGTAACAAGCCCATGAGGTGCTTCTTTTCATCAATTTGCTTTAACAAGCCCATAAGGAACTTTTCTTTACCAAATTTCTCTTTTAGCAAGCATATAGGGTGCTTTTCTTTAGCAAATTTCTCCTTTAACGAGCCCAGAGGATGCTTCACTTTACTAATTCTTGTAGCAAGCCTACAGGGCACTTCTTTTCACTAATTTGCTTTGGTGAGCCCATAAGGCACTTTTCTTCACCGATATTCTTTTAGCGAGCTAATAAGGGCACTACCTTTTACCAATTTCCCTTAAGTACCTTAGCAAGCCCATGGTGCACTTCCCATCATCAACCTCCCTTCAGTAAGCCCATAGGGTACCTCCCTCAATCAATTTCAATTTAAGGGTTGCTAGTCCTCGAAAAACGCTCCCGCCTAAGTTAGTTAGCTTAGTAAGGCACTACTAAGTTTCAATTTAGGGTCTTAGTCAGCTTAAAGAGTGCTTCATTCATTTGCCTAAGTAAGTGAGCTTAGAAAAGCATAACTAGGTTTTCCTACTCGATTCTAGCTTAGGGTTACCAGTCTTTAAAGATGCTCCTACCTAGGTTAGCAAGCTCAAAAGAGCATAACCAGGTTTTCCCAATCGATTCCAGCTTAGGGTTGCTAGTCCTTAAAGACACTCCTACCTAGGTTAATCAGCTTAGAAGAGCATTACCAAGTTTTCCCAATCAATTCTAGTTAAGGGTTACTAATCCCCTAGAGATGGTCTCGCATAAGTTAGTGAGCTCAAAAGAGTACGACTAAGTTTTCCAAATCGATTCCAGCTTAGGGTTACTAGTCCCCTAGAGATGCTCCCACCTAAGTTAGTGAGCTCAGAAGAGCACGACTAGGTTTTACCAATCGATTCCAACTTAGGGTTACTAGTCCTTAAAGATGCTCTCGCCTAGGTTAGTGAGCTCAAAAGAGTACAACCAAGTTTTCCCAATCAATTCTAGTTAAGGGTTGCTAATCCCCTATAGATGGTCCTACATAGGTTAGTGAGCTTAGAAAAGCACAACTAAGTTTTCCAAATCGATTCCAGCTTAGGGTTGCTAGTCCCTTAGAGACACTCCCACCTAGGTTAGTAAGCTCAGAAGAACATAACCAGGTTTTCCTAATCAATTCTAACTTAAAGTTGCTAGTCCCTTGGAGACGCTCCCGCCTAAGCTAATGAGCTCAAAAGAGCATAACCAAGTTTTCCTAATTGACTCCAACTTAGGGTTACTTATCCCTTAAAAATGCTCTCGCCAAAGCTAGTAAGCTTATAAGAGCACACCTAGGTTTTCCAAATTGATTCCAATTTAGGGTTGCTAGTCCCTTAGAGATAGTCCCACCTAAGTTAGAGAGCTTAGAAGGGTACAATTAGGTTTTTTCCAAATCGATTCCAATTTGGGGTTAGTAGTCCCCTAGGGATGCTCTTGCCTTAGTTAGTCAACTTATAAGGGCACAACTAAGTTTTCAACATCTCTTAAGGTCTTAGTTAACTCAAGGAGCACTTTGCTTGTTTCATCTTGGTTAGTCAACTCTTAGGAGCATAGCCAAGTTTTCAACATCTCTTAACTAGCTCAAGGAGCCCTTACCTATTCCATTCTCTTTAGGGTCTTCGCTAACTCAAAGAGTGTTTCACCCGTCTTATCTTGGTTAGTCAGCTCATAGGGGCACTACCAAGTCCTCAATATCTCTTTAAGGTCTTAGCCAACTCAAGGAGTGTGTAACACCCTAGAAGAGGGTTTGGTAGTTTTGCCTAAAATCTTCATATCATGTCACCCATGATATAAAGATCGCCTTGCAAGTTAAAGCTTGCAAGACTCTAACTAATAAGTTTCTAAGAGTGTTTATTCAATTATAATACATCTACTTAACTATATATATATATATAAGTAATTCAACAATCTACATTCACTAGAAGAGAGTCGAAATCACCTACCAAACAATAAGAAAGGGTATCTAAATTCCAACAATCATGAAGCCACCAAACACTTTTAAAAGTTTAATTCAACTACTCTACTTGCTTTTCTAAACTTATCATTCTACTTTCTCAGCTCAATGGAGCGCTCTACATTCAAATCTTAGCTTAGCCCCAACTTTGTACAACCTGCAAAAGAAACTATTGGGGGGTAAGCTACATCCAGCTTAATGAATAACCTTCCCTACCTTACTAACAAACAATATCAAACAAGTTATTAATCAAACATATAAATGCATAGACAAGCATATGCAACGCAACAGTATATATAGCCTGCTAGTAACTGTATAAAACATGGTTTTCATGCCTACCATTGCTTAGGTTGGGAAGTATTTAGGCATGTCAAGACTAAAGTATCTACATCCAATACGAAATCTCTTAACAATATAACCACCCTCAACAGTAGATACAGCTCTACCTCAACTAGAAGTTAGCACTCCTTGAAGTCGAGTAGCTCCTAAAGTTCAAGGCAAGAACATATCGCATAAAATACATCGTACGATAAACAATCACAATACATGATATCAATATGGATCCATCTGAGCATGATCTCCCACTCTACTACATGGTGCTAACACCCTTTAACTATGTTATAAGATGTAATGTATGTCCAGTTTAATTAGAGGTCAAATATTTATTAATTCCAAATTCATGGGGTGGTCAAGCAAGTATATTCCAAAGACTCCAATGCCCTATGTTCTGATGCAGCAAACAAGGGTGTCTGAAATATCTTAAGATGTTTTGCAAGCATAGTTCAACCAAAAGAGGCACACATAAGTTCCCATATACCCCAACATACATCAAGTTCAATTATCATATATAATTAGATAGTACAAGAATATAAGCATAAAACAAAGTAAAATAGGAGGTGGTATACTCACTCAGTCTTGAAGTCAAGTATTCCCAATAATCCTTCATAGTCTCAAATTTAGTATCCCAAATCACCTAAGTAAGGTAACTAAAGCAAATAAGACTCATCTTAAACATAATCTATTCACTAGCCTCACTATAATTTCCTTATTTCTACTTATTTCGCATCTTGATCATAACTTTCTTGTTTTAAGTTAGAATTTTGCATTCTTATAGTTGATTTTCATCATTTTCAAGTGTTCTTTCATTTGGTGAGGTTATTTTTGGGCTTTTGGGTTAGCAAGGTTTCATTTTGGGCCTTATATGTTTGTGGGCCCAAATGGTAAGTTTAGTCGCTGTAGAGCTTAGGCCTAGTTTTTGGGATTTGAGCTTAGCTTTTAATCTTAGGCCTTACACTTAATATTTTAGGCTTCCTTTTAAGTATTTTAAGTGTACTTTTCCTACCTAACACTTTAAATTTTCACCTTGAGCTTTGGTGTTAATCTTGTGGGCCTAAATGAGCCATTTTTATTAGTTTAAGGCCCTTGCCTACTAAAGAGCCTATAAGGGATAGCTTTAATGTGCTTTTATACTTAATAGACCCTTTATATTTTATTTTATGAGCCTTTTAATTTAGGGTTCAAATCTGGTCACTAAATTATTGGGCTCCATTCTTGGTTCTTTTAAGAGCTTTTAGCCTTATCTTGCATTTTAAAGCCTTAAGCCTAACTCTACTTATGATTTTGGGCTTAAGCCCACTAAAGGCCTTAAGATAAGTCCATTTTCTATTAGGATTTAGATCTAGTTCTTTTTATTTATTGGGCTCTTAATCATATTTTTAAGGCTTTAATAATTACTTATGTTAGTTTAGGCCTAATTTGCATTCTAAGACCCTAAACTTGATTCTTACTTATTCCAATGAGCCAGATATCCTATTAGGTCCACTAAATAACCCACTTTAGTTCCAAATCTAGTTCATTGCATTAATGGGGCTTCTAATACTATTCCTAAGGCCATAATCACCATCGTAACTAATTTAAGCCATTAACTCGTCATTACCCTACTTAACTTAGTTAATTACATCCTAAATCATACTTAACACTAAATAATCATGTTATTAAAGTAATAAATCAAAATTTACAGATTTGAAACTTTCATGAAAGTGGTGGCAAAGTAAGGTTCTTTTAGGCCTTCTTTCAACTTCTTCCATTCAACACTCATTCTAATGTGTTTTCTTGTTTTAATCACATTTTAAGATGAATACATATCGAGGAGGAGGAGGAGGAGGAAGAGGGGGTGGGGGGGTTGGTTGTTGATGGATGATACTTAAGGTTTCATGGAGTTTAATTAACATCTTTTCAAGTTATCTATATAAAACTATCTCCTACACCTCTAGAATACAAATAGCAAACTAGTATAAGGCTCTAAAATGATGTGTACATGATTATAACATATTTAAATAGTATGTATAATCTTAAATTCTCAAGATATCATAGGTATAACTTATGTGAACAAGAAAGTCAAGTCAAGTGAGTTTTACCTTAGGCTAACTTGCACAAGTTCCAACTTTTCTACTCAAAAACAAAATCAAAACTGCGTATTTGTTGGAAAGAAACTATTGTGTGTGTTTTTACTTTTGGTGGTGGTGGCTTATTATTTGGTAGCGTGTGGTGGAGGTAGGACCAAAAGGCGTTGATGTGCATAGGGAGGGTCTAATAGCTTCTTTTCTTTTCTTCCCTTTTTCCTTTGGTTTTTATTTGGGTTTCTTAAGAGTATTTCTTAAGGTTTTCTATGCATAAAGAATGGTGTCAAATGAGGGTTTTGGAGTATTGAAGTGGCAGTTATTAAAGGTAGATTAAGGGAGACAAGAGGTGGCTATTTGGGGATAAGGTTACATGGTCCCCTCTTGCTATTGTTATACCTTGTTCGCTTTTTGCCAAATGAGGGGGGATTTTATCTCTTTAAAGACAAGTATCCTTTAATTCTCAATTAATCCTTTGTCTTGTTTTTAATTGAGTTTGACTTGCTACTAATTAAGATATAATGAGAGTTGGTAGATGGATTAAATGGTAACTAAGCTAATTAATTGTGATTATACTTAATTAAGCAATTTAGGCCTAATTAGAGTGTAACTAGGGTCTTGCCATATTTGATCACTTTAATTAAGTTCATTGACCTATATTACTTCGTTTGTTAGAGTCCTTTATTATTTAAGATCAATTAAGTTTTTTAGACTATGTATAAGGGTGGCGATTTAGGGTTTCCTAGCAATTGGAGAAATTATTTGCATCTAGCAAATGGTTTAAGGATACACTTAGGGTTTATTAGTTGAATTAGGGTTTTAGACTTCCAATTAAGGTTTTACTCAGTCCATTGATATTTTCCAATCGTTTTGAGGTTTCCAACATATAAGGGTTTTTAGAGTTTTACACATACATTTAAGGTTATAGGGTTTTACTCTCTTTAGGGTCTTCCGACTTTATTACTCAAGGTTTATGAATTTTATTTAAGGTTGAATCTTTTAATTCATGGATTTTATTCTTATATCATTTATTATTATATATTGAGTAATTCTAGGGATTACTTATTATCTCTGGTATCTGACTCTGAGTTCAGATCCAAAAGTTTATGGGGTTTATATTGTCTCCCCAAGTATAAGGTTGGTATCATTAAGGAGATATTTTCATATAATTTCTTTTGCTTTATATGATTAATTGGTCTTAACTTATGGTTAATTATGATAAAAAAAAACCCCGATTAGCAAATTAAGGTGTAATTAAGTTTCCTAATCTTAATTACGCATACACTTGACACAAAATAGGTGCCATTTATGGCTTAATGTATCAAATTAAGTTGGTTAAGCCCATTGGGTTATCTTATCTAATTATTTTAAGGAATTGAGACAATTATTGCTATTCAAGTATGTTTTAGAGGGTAGATTAAGGTTTTAGGACGATTAAGCAATTAGTCTTCGATTAATGAATAGTTTTACTATTCAATTAGAGTACACTAGTTGGATTAGGGTTTTCAACCATAGCTTAGGGATTTACAATTTAAAGGCTCACAGGTATTAGGGTTTCAATTAGGATTTTAGTGTTCGAAGGTTCGTTTATGGGCTACAGTATTCATTTTAAGGTCTTGAATTCATTATTAAAGTTATCTATATAAATATTCATTTTTGATTTAGCTTTCTCTTTATCATTTTTGGAGAGCTCTCCTAAACATTGACTATTAATCTCTTTCCCATTAAGTTTTCGTGTTAGTTTCATTAGATTAGGTTAACCTTGGGAGTTAACATTAACTATTAGCATTTCTTTATAGGATTTTAGGGCTATTAACTATAGGGGTTAAACTAAGGTTAAGACTGCCATTTAGGGTTTTGGGGGTTTACATTAGAGTTTTTGAGCATAGCCTCTTAGCTTCAAGATTAGTTATCTTGCCAATATTAAGGGTATCTTTCAAAAGAATCTATTAACTTCTAACCCCTATTCTAGGAAATTTGCAAGGTTTATAGAGCGCTTCGCCTGTCTCATCTTGGTTAGTCAGCTCATAGAGGCACAACTAAGTCTTCAACATCTCTTTAAGGTCTTAGCCAACTCAAGATGTGCTTCACCCGTGTTATCTTA
Organism: Lumnitzera littorea; assembly: GCA_024138015.1. Taxonomy (NCBI): domain Eukaryota; kingdom Viridiplantae; phylum Streptophyta; class Magnoliopsida; order Myrtales; family Combretaceae; genus Lumnitzera; species Lumnitzera littorea. The sequence continues at coordinate 57,022,425 of JAMXBB010000005.1, read as the reverse complement.
ATTAGTTAGCTGATAGGGGTATAACAAGGTTTCAATTCCTCTTTCAATCTCTCAACCAGCTCTTAGAGTGCCTCCTCTCTATTTTCACTATTCACCAAATCCCTATTAGACCGAACCTAGGATAGTTAACTAAGGTGCTCCTTAGGAAAAATTCCATCTTTGGGGCAAAAATAGTGTGTTATTTGTCTTTGTGGTAAACTTTTACCTAAACTTCACCGTAAGCTGTAGATACTTCATTTTTGCCCCTTTTTTTTCAAAATTTTTAAGATAGGATAAAGAGTCTTAAATTAAGAAAAAACACAAAAAAATTGAAAATCTAGAAAATTACCAAAAAAAAAAAAAGGAAACTTAGAAAACACAAAAAAATTAAAATATATATATGCAAAAAAATACAAAACTTGAAAAAGTCACAAAAAATAGAAAAAATATGAAAAATAGAAAATTAAGGAAATATAGATAAATAATAATTTTAGATAGTGTAGATTTTTTAATTTGAATCAAGTTTAAAAGAAGGGTATTGGGCTTGGGCTTAAATTCAAATTTAGCCCAAGAAGACCTTGTCCATATTTGCAATTTAATTGTATATATAGATAAGGCATAGACTAACGACCTAACAAATAAGCACTTGGATTAGGTTTTGGGTTTAACTTGAGGTCCCAAGTTCAAACCCTACCAAAGGCATAAAAAATGCCTTTTGTATTTTTTTTTTTTTTTTTTTGGCAACACACACACAATGTACTACCACATGTTAAGAAATCACTAGGCCATGTATTTGGTTGTGATACGTGACACTTTGTGATTGGGCCTTGACAACACATCTTTCCTTCCCTTTCTCCTCTTTCCTTTTCTTTCCCTCCCATTCTCACATAGAAACAACCACCATCCATTGTCCAAAGGAGGAGCCACACTGATTTCTACTCCAAAACACACCACCCTTGTCCATCAACTAATCAACTACACTATCCAATGAACTCCTCCACTATACCTATTGTACAGTTACGGCATGCCCAAACCACTTACCTCATCTCACACACCAAACAAACCTTCGTCATTCACTCAAACCCAACATCTAACGACCACCCCTCGACCACTCTCGACGACCCCCACCTACACACGACAGCAAGCCATACATCCCTATCACCAACTTCACCTTCCAAACCCCACATTCATAAACAACTATCGTACGAAACCCATGGCAGCGTACAATACGTAGATCCATTGTTACCTTCTCTAGTTGTCGACCACTACTCAACGGAAACAACCTCAACTCCTACACATGCAGCTTACTCCCTCTCTCGCTCTTGACTGTAAACTATCCTCTTCCTAAACCTCTCCTACTCTTGCCATGTAAGTCATGATGTGCACGCCAAATACGTATGCCACTTTCACATACAGACCCCCTCTCTTTCTCTCTCTTACCAAACCACAAACAAACAGCACCAAACCATCTTCTTCACCGATAACATAACTCCCAGCCATAACCCTCGATCTCATGCGCCACCACTGAACAACTATCCCTGGCCATGGTGTTGGTTCAAACCCCCTTAAGTCCAATTTGAAAAACACGAAAAGCTCTTTTCTCGATCATTTTAGCCACCAAAATAGCCTTCGATGCACCACTCCACCACCTACTACTTCAAGATTCAAATCATGCATGGGCTGACCCATAGTCTACTCTAGATTTGACCTAAATCCACATGCTAACCCAATCTGAGCAACCCGACCGCATGCCCTATCCTTTGGTCAAACTTTGTCTTATGGTTACCGATTTTTTATCTTTTTTTTTTTTAATTATTCCAATTGTAAATGTAATTGTAATAATAAAAAGGAAAAAGAAAAAAGAAAAAGAAGAAAAGGAAAAAAAAAAAGAAAAAAGACAGGAAAGAAATAATAGAAAAGAAGAAAACAAGAAGAAAAGCTTAGTTTTATTTTTACGTCTTAACAAAAAAATAAAAATAAATAAATAAATAATAAAATTTAAAAAAATAATAAAGTTATTTTGTCACTCAAAAAAATTATTTTTCAAATAGATAAAATTAATTTATCCTTTTTCAAAATTAGGACCTTATTTATAATTTCCCAAAAATAAAACCCCAATTTAGGACTATTTTAGAAAGTTTCCTTAAATAATCAAATCAAATTAAAAATGTAAACCCAATCTCTTTCAAAAATTAAAATCAATNGAAAAAAAGTAATAAAGTGCCACGTGGGCAAATAAGAGAATGTTACATCAATTCTTTTCCCAAAATATTTAATTAAGTTGAAAATTTCAAAATTAATTAGAAAATAATAATATTAATTATTAATTAATTAAGGAAAATGTAATAAAAAATTAATCAAATTGATAAATTGAGCTTAAAAATGAAAAATAGTGAAATCAATATAAAATAGATTCAAAAATAAAATATTTTAAAAATATAAAAATTTAGAAATTAAGTGGACCATAAAATAATAAAGAAAAGCCTAAAATTGATAAATAAAATTATTTGGATCGAAATAACTAAATTAGTAATATTTTGTACCCATATTGAAAAATACGGGTTTTGAACGTCCAAAATGGACCCACTATACGAAAGTACATTCAAAAACAATAAAAATCGACTATAAGTTAATAAAAATTAAAGTTAAAACGAAAAAATTATATACGATTTAAAATTTAAGAAAAAAACCTAGAGATATAAATAAACTAGTTACATTATTTAAGTAATGTGATCATATAAATAAATAATTAGGATAAAAGTCTAACCAAATAAAGAAATATCCAAACATGATTATTTACAAGTGTATATATATAATTTCTTATGGAGGGAAACTAATAGATACATATTCTAAAGCACAGATAAAATATAATTATGAGACAAAAGTTCTTCAAAAAAAACAAAATATCAAATATATATACACATACTTAAAAGTCAATGCATTCTGAAGTAACTACACTTTTATATACAATAACAATATATGTTAATATAAAACAACAATGATAAAAACGACTAATATTAATAGTAATAATAATTATGATAACAATAAGATAGAATCATATACTTGCTAGAAATAAATTGAGTATACGTATATATAAATATACAATATAAACTTAGAATAATACTACAATATGACTGAGCTAAAGTTTTTAATTAATTAAATTTACGATTTTAAGTTTTTTCACTTAACTCTATTGCTTTGTCTAATATATATATATATATATCATTACACCAATATCTATTCCACTATACATAAACACTATAACCAAATTATGTTGTAGTAAAATATCAATACAAAATTTATAAATAGTCAATCAATTTGAACTTATATAAGTTATATATTATTACTCATAAAATAAAGAAATACATTCTAATTATTGAAATAAATAACTTAGGTTATGTGAAATGTTCTTAAAAGTTTTAACTATATTATATCATTAAAAAAGTACACTCAAACTTGTTAAGGACTGACTATGAAAATGTAAAAATTTAAGGTAAAACTAAAAAGTTATATGAAATTTAAAGTATAAGCTGAAAGGGAATTATAAGGTAAATAGTAAGTGGGTAGGCTATTTAGCTCTATATCTAGATACTCATTAGATTTATTTTATTTTATTCTCAATTATGAAGAGATATTGATTAGAAGGATAAGCTGCTTATTGATTGTTAGGATCTATATCGACCTTAATTAAGTGAGTACTTCCGATAACTCTATACTTATTTTGTGCTTATAATTAGTGTACCTAAATCTTATATAATAATAAATTGATGTATAGGGTTTGGGATATGCATGTAGCCAAATATTACTTATTTGTTGTATAACATGTGGTTAAATTTGATAATTAAAGAATAGTTTGTATGATGGATTATTGCATAATTTGGATGGTTTGTTGATATTAGTTAATCATCTAATAAATTGACTTAATTTAAATTAAATGGATCATGCATCGACACGAACATTACATATAATGTTCCAACCATCACCTTACATAGATGGTAATGAAAGGCCTTATAGGGATGGGTTTCTTACATGATTTTATTAGTATAGTGAAGGAGCACTAGTACAACAAGACCTAACCTTTAGCTCATGGGTTTACTTGACATTGGTGATGCTAATCATAGTTGACTGGAGGTTGAGTCTAGAGAACATTGCTTAGGGTGTGAGTGTAGACTATAGGAGCCACCTCACCGCTAGACTTAGAAATTTATGTACTACTATATTTTGGAAATAGAAATATATTTTGTGAAATATGAAATTTCCATATATAGTTAAAAATGCAGGTGCTAGAACTTGGTTGTAATTGGTGCTGATAAATCTCCAACCCTTACTTTAGAAGGCATTAAATTCAATGTTATATGCAGCACCAATCAATTGTATTTATCATTTGGCATACTGTTTGTTCATACATTCATATGTTTATTAATAAATTGTTTGATAACATACTTACCGTAGATATCTCACTAAGCTCGTGTAGATTACTCCTCAATAGTTTTCTCTTGTAAGTTAATAGATAACAATGTATGGGTTAATAGCTGAGTGTTAAGTGCAAGTATTATGATACCTTAGAAGATAGAATCTGAAGATAGTTGTATAGCTTGGTTAAAACATTACATGTAATTATTGTTCTTATACTTAGATTTTATGGTTTCAATGAACTTAAATTTTAGATCTTTGCTCCTTCATTTTATCATTTGATAGGGTTGAAGAACTGTGAATTATTAAATATCCATAATTATTTATATATTACAATCATTTAATAAAAATCAAAAGCCTTAGTAATTAATTAATTAGAGTCTTTCAATCTCTAACTTATAAGCCGATTTTTGTATTATAGGTGCACACATAATATGAAAATTTTAAATAATCCTATTAAATAACATTGACTACAAACACAAACAAGCACAGAATTATAGAGAGTACTCACTTGGCCATAGTAAACCTTAGGGATCATAATAATCCAAAAGGGGATCCAAACTCTCATTAAGATCACCTGATCATTATAAAATGGAAAAAATAATAAGTAACTAAGTGAACTAACTAATGTAGATACCTAATTTTTGCCCTTCCTTTTTATTTTTCAAATTAAGTTATAGGATCTTAAATTAGAAAAAAAAAACAAGAAAATAGGAAATTAAAGAAAACCCAAAAAATTAAGAAATTTAGAAAAAAAAAATAAGAATTATGGAAAAATACAAAAAATTCAAAATTAAGAAAAAGCACAAAAAATAAGAAATTTTAGAAAGAAACCCTAAAAGATAAGAAGTTTAGAAAAAAAATTTAGAAAATTAAAAAATCACAAAAAATTAGAAAAATTTAAAAAATAAAAGATTTTAGAAAATAACTTTTTATTGGGGTAGGTTTTTTATTTTTTAAATTTGGTTTTAAAAGTTAAGCCGTTGAACTTAGACTTATATTTAAATCTAGCCAAGTTGACCAAGTCCATATATACAATTTGATTGCACATATGGATAAGGCACAAGCCAACAATCTAACGGTCAAGCATATGGATAAGGCATAGGGTTGGAGTGTGAGGTCTTGAGTTCAAATCTTGACAAAGGTAGGGAGGCCTTTTTGTTTTTTTCGTTTTTCTTGACTAGAACATTGATACATATCAAGATCTAATTACGCCACATGTCCTAACGCATGGTAGCGTCAGGTTGGGCGACCTTGTTGACGTGGCACTATGTAGCAGGTTGAGAGTGGTTAGCACGGCTGACATAGCGCCACGTTAACACTTTCCCTCATTTTCCCTCCTCTTGTCCTTTGTTTCCCCCCCAATTTTCCTCCTTTTTCCTTCTCAAGAACAGCCTAACCCCCTTAGTTAAGCCATTGATTTCATGCTTTTTCCATACTGAAACACACTAATTAATAGTGCGAATTCATCCTCTGCATAGCTTACTGTAAATCAAACCCATTAACACATCCAAATGCAGTTAAAGGAGCATTCAATTTAAGTACCAAAAATCGAAAAAAAAAAAAACTGATTTTCTAGAATTTGCATTCAAATCCGATTCAAGCTTTCCTTAGTTTTTAGGTTAAATTCGACTATAAATTAGCACTCATGGACCATCAACAACCACACACAACCATTCACAAGCTTTTGAATCAATTGCTAAGCCCCTTCTCTCTCTTGCGACCACTTTCTCTCTCTAACCCTCCTTCTCTCTCTCTCTCTTCAAATCTTTCTCTCTAGCTCACCACCCTAGCTAGCTTTATCGCCTTGTAAGCTCCCTAACTTAACTCACCTCATCCTTCGCCATGCCTCCTAGCAGCTTTACCAAGTTTGCCACCACCCTAACCCTAACTGCTAAACCCCCTCTCCTCGAACCACCACCTCCAGCCACCATTACCCCGAACCAACCACACAACCGCGCTCCTAGTAACTCCAAACCCTCAATCCAATCATCTAACCATACCTAGAAAACACCACCCGACCGTTGTGTATACCACCACCAACGGCCACTTCGTACCACCCTCAAAACCACCTCCAATAACCACGACACTTTGCCTATACCCTTATCCCCAATAAGAAACACACGAAATACCCCTCACTCGCTCGTTTTAGTGGCTAAATCATGCTAAATTGCACCTGGTGCTATCACTAAGCTTGAAGAAGGAGAGTCCAACCCGACCCGACCAATCCAGCTCGACTGACCCCCATAGGTTCATCTCGCGTGTCCAAAATCCATTAGAAGCTTTTTTATTTTTTATTTTTTTTGTTTTGTTCATTTGTTTGTTTTATTTATTTATGTAAATGTAATCAAATAAAAAAAAAGGAAGACAAGAAAAAGAAAAAGAAAAAGAAGAAAAGAAAAAGGCAAGAAAAAAGAAAAAAAATTTATTTAGTTTTATTTTTATTTTAACAAAAAGGATAAGTAATAAAAACAATAAAAAATAGAAAATAAAAATAATAACGATGTAAAAATATATAATAAAGAAAAACATTTGACCACTTACAAAAACATATTTTTCAAAAAAATAAAAATAAAATAGATCCTTTCCAAATTAGGACACGTTAGGTTTTCCAAAGAATAAAAACCAATTTAGGGCCCTTTAGGAAATTTTCATAAATAAATCAAAATAGATAAAAACGTAAACCCAGTTGTTTTAAAAACTAAAATTAACCTAACCCACTAAAATTTTTATAAAATAACTATGTACGTCTGATCCCGAATAACGGGTATGTAGGCACCTACGAGGCGACAGTAAAAAACGAAAAAACCTAAGTTTCCTTTTTCCTTTGGTTTAGATTGTTTTGTTTATCCAATTAGAGTAATTAAATTGAGTTTTATCTTTCAAAATTAAAAGATGATTTTTAAAGTTTATTTCTAATTTTGGAAAGTCAATTGTACCCATAAGGGTTTAAAATTCCTAACCCCTATACCTAAATCTTTAGTTTTCAAAAACCATTTCACAAAAAAAAAAAAAAAAATTGATTTAAATCATAAGACTAGTGGCTAAGTTATAACCAATCCACCCAATTGGTTATAACTTCATTATTTTTTCCAACTCCGGTCGGGTGATGACTCTAAAGTAACCTCAAATTGAAAAAAGAAAAAAAGTTTTCTTTAAACCCTAATCAAGAGTCATTGTTAAATGAGTAGGGTTTAATATTAATTGGTTTAAAGAAGGTCTAATTTTATAAAAGAACCAAGAGGGTGAAAAACCGAGCTCGATAGCTTAGCAACTTTACTAGGGACATCAAAAGGGTTAGCCATTCTATTTTCAAAAATTAAGTTTAATCTCTAAAATAACCTTAAATGCAATTTATTTACTCGTTTTTTTATATAATTATACTAATGTTTTTTTTTTTGTAGGTTTAGTTTTATGTATTTTTTTTAAGGGGGGAATTTATTTTATTGTATCATGAATGCATGATAGATACAGTTGAACCCGGGCCGTCTTAGGACCTTAAGACGTAGAGCCATTATGTAAGTCTCGAGCGTAGTAAGGCAACCACTGTTCGGGGCCAGTTAGACTACCCTACTTAAACTTCAATGTGACCAAAGAACTGTTTTTTGGTAAACGCGTAAGGTCATAGGGTTTAAGAACCTTTAGAACCTACCGTTTTTGCATACATTTCATGGGATCAACAAATAACTAACAAAATGGTAATGTTATAAAAAGAGAGAAGAAAAAATAATGAAACCAATAGATTTCTTTCCTTATATTTTTCCTAAAATTCATATGCATAAGGATTTGAAACCTTTGTAATTTATGCTTTCCTTGTAATATTTCAGAAATGGCCAGCTCATCCAATGCCAAGGTTATCGCCAAGGAGATTCATGTTTACAAACCCAAAGTCCATACTCAACCAATGGTTTCAAATCTTCAACCCAAGAGAACAACAATTCATTACTAACAAGATTAGGCCTGTGCTCTCACTAACCAAAGTGGATGTTAACATTACGCTGGTAAGAGCCTTAGTCCATTTCTAGGAGCCTAAAGAAGTGGCTTTCTAATTTGGACCACACCTAATCAGCCCAACTCTAGAATAGTACACCTAATTGCTCTAAGCTCCTCCTTTAGATGAAATATACGTCTCAAAGCTCAGCTTCGACCCAACCTACATTTTTTTCAAAATTCTTAGGGATCCATAAGATTGAGATAAATGAAGCCCTAGATGATTACAACAAACACGCCATTAAGATATAGGATCTAGTCCATTGGTTTCAGAATGAGCTTAACTCCAACAAATAAGCTCTATTTCTTGGAAATTGGGAAGAAAACCGAATCAAGGCCTGTGTACTAGCAGTATTCACCACTATCATGTTTCCAAGTAGGTCTTTTCTTATACACTTTAAGGTGATAGAGTTAGTGGTTCACTTTTGGGAAGGGAAGGCTTACATTCCTACCTTACGTACTGAGCAGATAAGGAACCTTAATTTCCTTAAGAAAAGGAGGTATGGAGATCTCAGGTCAAGCATGGCACTATTAATGTTATGGTTCATCAGTCACATCAAATTCTTTGGGTTAGACTTAATAAAGGGAGCGTTCACCAATAAGATTGATCTTATTGATTCTTTCATCGATGAGATCAAATTGCTAGAGCATACCCCTACCCTTCTCTCGATAAAGGTTCTACGAGATTTCTAAGTAGAAGACATACTGTAGATTTCCAGGTAGAGCAATTACACTAAGGTCATACTGATTTGCAAAAATTACAATGCTATGCCACTGATTGGAATGAGTTGGTGTACAAGCTACTACCTAAACAACATGGTAAGACAATTTGGAGGGATCTAGGACATAGTTCACAAACCTTTATTAGAGCCATTCACTCTTAATCTCGAAGGGCCTTACTCTATAGACAAGGCATCCAAACTTCACAAGATCAAAGCTTAATAGGACACTCGGACCATAAGCCCAAACATCGATCTAAGTGAGTTCATAGGAGAAGTAGACAAACACCAGGTTACTAAAGAGTATTTATATAATCAACTTCACAAGGTAAGTGCAATGGGATATCGGGCACCAAAAGTCCTTTAACCTTCCCCTGTATACCCTAACTCTAAAATGGTAACCTATATGGACCAAATGAAAGCTCGTATGGAGATCCTCTATGATGAAAAAGACAAATGAGCAAACCTATGCCGAGAGTCTAAACAAAGGTCGCACGCCCTGGAACACTAGTTGAAGATGGCCTAGAAGAAGATTCAAGAGTTTGAAGAAGTAATTAAGCACGACCAAAAGAAGAAGAAAATGTCATCTGGCCTACAAAAAAAAAAAGAAAACGAAAAAGAAAATTAGTATAGATGAATTTATACCTTTTCCTTTCTTTCACGTAATAAGACTCCGGGAATTCAAAGATAATAAATAACTTGCCATTTTGTTAATTATTCATCGATTCTCTCCTTTCCATTCGTGTGGCTCATTTGCATTTTCTTTTTCAAAAATAAAAATATCTATATGCTAACTTGTTGAGAAGTGGTTTTATCTAGGTCGCTAAGAGAGCTCCCAAACGTTAAACCCTCTAGAGAAGCCCTATCAAAACTCAATCTCAAACTAGAATGGCTAACCAAGGAAACGACAACACCAACACCAACAATGGCAATGTCAACCTCGAGGTTATCGATCCTACTAACCTGAGGTTCCAGTCTTTGGAATGAACAGTAGGGAAGATTGTGGATCAATTGAGTTTTCTAGCTAATAGCATCTCAAATGAAGAAAGTTCCGAAGCCTAATACGGAAAGAATGTTGAAGCCCCGCCCCTTAAAGAAGCCTATCCTAAGGTCAATCAGGGTTTTAAATCCTTTGAAATAGAAGGGGTATTTCCAAAGGCTAACCCATCTTTTGAGCCGAATACTTACTCATTCCCTATTAACCCAAAACTTGAAGTTGACCGTAACAGATTGAAAGAGCTTAAGAAGCAGCTAACTCAACAAATTATCAAAAAAATGAAAATGCTTGATGGGTATGATGGATTCGAGCACATTGGCATAATAGACTTCTCTACTTATGATTATGAAAGCTTCTCAAAAAAGTTCAAAGCACTTGACTTCGAAAAATACAATGGGACTGGATACCCCAAGTTGTATACCCAACTGTATGTACACAAGATGAGCAAGTATGTACAATATGACCAGCTTATGATTCAGACCTTTCAGGATAGCCTGACTGGCCTTACCTTGACCTAGTACGCTCAATTAGACCTGAATCAAGTGAATACATGGGAGAAGCTGGCCAAAGAGTTCTATGTGTCGAAGTGGTGCCAACAATGATGGATTTTTTTGCCCTAAGGACGACGCACAATGAATCATTCAAAGAATATGCTCAAAGGTAGAGGTCCCTAGCTACAAGGGTATCTACCCCTATGACTAAGAAAATGCTTACCGTAAATTTTATTAATACTCTTGAGAGGCCCTATTTTGCTCACCTAATCAAACAAGCCTCTTCTAACTTTGCAAAAGTAATGGCAACAAGGTGTCGAATTGAAAGTGTTGTTTCCTTTGGCAAGCTGCAAGAGACAGCAAATAGAAGACCACCCTCTACTAAACCCACCACTAACAAGCCTAGAGAAGCTACTATCAACATGGTCAACTCAAATACAAGGCCTAACTCTCGAGTTTCTTTTAGGAAAAATCCTCCACCAGCTCAACAACAATACAGAAGCTAACCATAGGCTAACAGAACCCCAAGACAGTTCACCAGAATACCCATTCCACTCAATCAAGTACTTGAAAAGTTAAGGAGAGATAATCTACTCCATTCTGAGGCTCCTAGTTAAAGGTATAGGTCAAGGTTTTTTTTATCCCAATGCAAGATGCCAATATCATCTAGGGGAGGTGGGCCATTCAACTGACTCATGCTAAAGGTTGAAAAACAAAATCCAAGACTTGATTGATGAAGGTACAGTACAACTGGATTTTGTAGAGGCTCTTACTCCAAACTTCAACAACAACCTGCTGCCAAACTATGACCCCATCATCAATATGATATCTAACCACCCAGAACCTGCCATCAACATGATTGGCCCCAACCAGGAACCTAATGTTTATAGATTCTAGAATAAAGAAGTTCCACAAACTAAAAGGTACACCTTCAATATGCTTATGGTCCTCAAAAATTATAAAGCTGCCCCCCTTAACTACTAAGCAATAAACCAAGGGCAGTCAAGCTCGCTTGTAAGGGAGATTACCCCCTCCGGTAGAATCTATAATCTAAAGGAAGACTTGAAAAAGAAGGTCATGTTGTAAATGCTATGCATTGAACAAGCTGAGCATGAGGAAGGATTAACTGCCTTCACTAAGATGATCAAGTCGCTAAGACTCCAGCACAAATATCCCTCATGACTTTACTGATGACATCAAACTCACATCAAGAAGCTTTGTTTAGAACATTAAAGGAAGTCAAGGCTCCTCATGAAATCCCGGCTGAAAAGATTGGCTTTATCACCAATTCCATCTCACTATGGATCAAATTTCCTTCTCCATCGAGGAATTGGGAGAAGAAGGTAACCAACACACAAAGCCTGTTCATATAGCGAGGATAAATAACATCATTGTAACAAGAGTCCTCATCAACAATAGGTCATCTCTGAATGTCTGTCCTTTGGCTACCCTAGATCTATTAGGTACCGATACAACTGCTATCAAACCAAGTTCAATAACAGTAAGAACTTTTGGCTGATCCAGGAGAGAGATAATAGGGGAGATTGACTTACCAATTGATATTGGCCCACAGACGTTCAACATCCCATTCTAGGTTTTGGACATTCCAAAGACTTTCAATTTATTATTAGGAAGGCCTTGGATACATTCAATAGGGGCCATACAGTTAACTCTTCACTAAAAAGTTAAGTTCATCTCCAACGGTTAGGTCATCATAATTTTAGGTGACCAAGTTTGTGAAATCTATAAAGAGGCAGGCATACCCTATATTGGTATAGAAGAACAAGAGGACTTTAGACTCTAAATGTTTGATGAGGTGTGCAAGATCACCAATCAGTAGAAGGAAGAGAGGTTGAAATTCCAAGAAGGCCAATTTGAGACCTATGGGATAGGACACATTCCAACCTTGATGGAAGAGTCACAAAGAATGTAAACTAAGGGTAGAAAAGGCGATAAGTTATATCACACTCTAATGCCCTTCCCTCAATTGTCAAAAAATTTCACTCGAGCCAAAGTACAGAACTCAAAGCCTATCAAACAGGGCACCTCCAGCATAAATAAAGGGAATGGCCCCTCCGACAAGTCCTAGCACTTAAATAATTGGTTCTCCATCCCTATGAATAGCAATAAGTCTTCCCTAGGGTAAAGGATGAATCAAGATCTAGTATTTTATAGAATTTTGTAATAAATTACCTTTGTTCTTCAAATGATTATGCTCGAAAGAAAGTTCCTTTAAATAAAATCAAGTCTCTTTTCCCTTTGCTCTTACCTCACTTATACTCTCCCTTTTACATACTTTTCTTTTTCTCCAAATCTAATGATTTGAATTAAAGCCGTGGATACCTCACACAGATAGATGATGAAAATATTGATATCACTTTCGGCCCTACTATGTTAGTCGTTGGGAGTGATGTCAATGATCATAATGACATGCAAGAAACCTGGCAAAAACATGAAATGAGTAGAATTTCCATTGATGAGCCAACCGAGATAATTAATGTTGGGACCAATGACAACCTTAAGGTATTGAAGATTAGGGGAAATTTAAAAGAAGATCAAAGGGCAAAGATAACTACATTACTGTCCAAATACCAAGACATATTTGCATGGTCTTATAAAGACATGCCTGGATTAGATCCATCTATCATAATCCATCGTTTACCCATATGAGAAGATATCAAACCTAAGAAACAAAAGTTAAGAAGATTCCAACCTAATGTTCTGTTGAAAATTAAGGAAGAAGTTAGAAAATTACTAGAGGTTGGTTTTATTGAGGTATCTGATTATCCTGAATGGGTGGCTAACATCGTGCGCGTAACAAAGAAGAATGGAAAAGTCAGAGTGTGTATAGGCTTTCAAGACCTTAATCAAGCAACCCCTAAAGATAATTTCCCTTTGCCCCATACCAATGTCTTGGTCGATAACATAGCTAGAAACCATATTTTCTCTTTCATGGATGGATTTTCTAGGTATAACCAAATTCAAATGGCTGAAGAAGATAAAGACAAGATAACGTTCATCACAACTTGGGGCACGTTTTACTACAAAGTGATACCTTTCAGACTCAAAAATGCCAAAGCCACTTATCAAAAGGCTATGGTAGCAATCTTTCATGACATGATACATAAAGAGATTTAAGTATGTGTTGATGATATGATTGCTAAGTCCAAGAAAGGAGAAAATCATGTGGAAAGTCTGAGGAGATTGTTTAATAGGTTGAGAAAATTCCAACTAAAGCTCAACCTAGAGAAATGTACTTTCGAAGTGACTTTATGGAAATTATTGGGTTTTATAATCAGCCAAAGGAGCATCGAAGTAGACCCTAATAAAGTTAAAGCGATAGTTGACTTACCCTCGCCATGCACACTCAAAGAAATCAAAGGTTTGTTTGGCCATTTAAATTATATAGTCCAGTTCATATCCCAACTCACAAACAAGTGTCATCCTTTGCTTAAGTTGCTAAAAAAGAACGCTAAGATCAATCGGGATGAAGAATGAGATCAAGCATGTACATCAATCAAAGAATACCTCATGAGCTCTCCAATGCTGGTAGCTCCAAAACTTGGGAAACTACTATTCCTATATTTGACAATATTTATAGAGCCCATAGGGTGCATGCTTGGCCAAAAAGATAAGGAAGGAAAAGAATGGGCTGTATACTACTTGAGCAAGAAATTCACTAAAGGAGAGCAAAGATATTCAGAAATTGAAAGAACCTGCTGTGCTTTAGTTTGAGTAATGCATCAGCTCAGACAATATACACTCTACTACCAAGTTGAATTGCTGACTCAACACAATCCCTTGAAGTACTTGGCAGATAAGCCAGCCCTAAATAGCAGAATCTCAAAGTGGCAAATGTTACCATCAGAGTTTTACATTACACACGTGAACCAGAATTCAGTCAAGAGGCAAGCTCTAGCAAACCAATTGGAAGAAAATCCCTCTGATAGCACTCCCCAAGAGGTACCAGTTAATTTCCCCGATGAGGATGTCTTAGCTAGTGAAGGAAACTTTGATAAAGGAGAAGATGACAAGCCACTAAAATGGAAAATGTTCTTCAATGGTGCAACCAACATGTCTAGGTGTGGAATTAGGGCAATACTAATATCCCCTAAAGGTACTCAATACCCTGTGGCCATAAGGTTCATTTTCCCATACACTAATAATATCGCTGAGTATGAAGCATGCATCATGGGACTCAAGATGGCCCTAGGTAAAGATATTCATAAATTAGAAGTATATGGGGACCCTTCACTCATTATTGGTTAAGCTCAGGGACCGTACAAGACTAAAGATCCTAAACTGGTGCCTTATCACTGGTACTTGACTAAATTGGTGGAGAATTTCAAAGAAATCACTTTTAATCATGTACTGAGGACTCAGAATCAATTTGCTGATGCCTTAGCCACATTAGCATCTATGATTTAGATATTTGGTAGAGTTGAGATTTAGCCTCTTACTATTGAAATTGAAGACAAGCCTACCTTCTGCCTAACAATTGAGGGTATAAACGACTAAAAACCGTAGTACCATGATGTTAAGACGTTCCTACAACAAGGCACATATCTTAAAGAGGCTAAGAAAAAAGATAGAAAGATGATTAGGTGTTTGGCCACTCAATTCTTAGCAAGCGAGTCCACCTTATACCAATGCTCATTTGACAATACACTCTTAAGGTGCATAGTTGACAAAGAGGTTGAGAAGTTAATGAAAGAATTGCATGATGGAGTACGTAGCCCTCACATGAATGGATACATGCTCGCGAAGAAAATTATGAGGCTAGGGTATTATTAGTAAAAAATGGAGAGTGATTGCATCAAACACGTTAGGCATTGTCACCTATACCAGGTTTATGCGGATAAGATAAAGGCCTCAACTTAAGAACTATACATCCGCTCAATACCATGGCCTTTTTCAAAGTGAAGCATAGATACCATCAACTCAATCACTCTAAAAGTGTCCAATGGGCATCACTTTATAATAGTCGCCATCGATTACTTCAACAAATGGGTTGAGGCTTCATCTTACTCGAACATTACTAAAGGGGTCGTAGTTAAGTTCATCAAGAGAGGCATTTTGGCCTAATACAAAACTTTAGAAACGATTATCACTAACAATGGCACCAATCTCAACAACAAGCTTATGTCAAAATTGTGCCGACAGTTTCAGATCATTCATAGGAACTCTACTCCTTATTGACCCCAAATGAATGGAGCCGTTAAAGCAACCAACAAAAACCTCAAAGAATCATTGAAAAAATGGCTATTACATATAAAGACTAGCATGAGATGTTACCATTCACACTCATGGCCTATTAAACTTCCATTAGAACATCAATTGGGGCAATACCATACTCCTTGGTATATGGAACTGAAGTGGTGTTACCAATAAAAGTTGAGATCCAATCGCTTAAGGTACTATTAGAAACTTAGTTAAACAAAGCCAATTAGGTGAGAAAATGCATCGAGCAATTGAATTTGATCGATGAAAGGAGACTGATAGCCCTGTATCATAATCAGTGTTTTCAACAAAGGATGGCTCAGGCCTTTAATAGAAGGGTACGACCCCGGAACTTCAAAAAAGGAGATTTGGTGTTGAGAAAAGCTCTCCCCAATGAACAAGACTCTAAAGGGAAATTTGCTCCTAATTACGAAGGTCCTTATGTCGTGAAGTGAGTATTATTGGGAGGAGCTTTGATTTTGTCCTAAATGAATGGTCTAAATTTAAGAGACCCTATAAACGCCAACACTGTAAAATTGTACTATCCATAAGAAGTCAGTGGAAATTTTACTCAAAATACGAAAATACCATTCATTTTGAACGTCATTGTGGTCTAATTTTCATTATCTACAAGCAAATTTTGTATCCTTAGCCATTGTCGTCGTTGGAATAATCACCCTCTTCATGGAAAGGACTAATTCCCTTTAATCCATTTAATCGAACTCATACACTGCAAACACGAGAGGAGTTAAGGAATGAGATCTAGAACATTGGTAATTAACAAAATTCTTTAAAATACCTTGTTACGATTAATCCCCTTCGCTAGGGAGTTTTATTGTCTGTTTTTTTAGAGGAATGCGAAACTCGAGTAAACAATCATGGTAGATGAGAATATGGCTTCTAGTTCATAAAAGCTCCAAAGAGACAAAAATAGTGGGTAGCTTTCTAAATCAAGTTAATTTCCAAAAGAACCAATGAGGTTTTAAACGTTTTGCATCAAGAGCATCCGGGTTGATAACAAAGGACTAAAACATGAGTCAGTAATTTTTTATGGGGCTTTTCAAAAAGGTTTGACAGTTTTAGGCGCTATCAATAAAGACTAGGTAAGTATTTCCATATAATGTTAGCACACTAATTTTTGAATCTTGTACTTCCATTTAGACCAGTTTTTTACTTTCAACAATCTTTTGAACCAACCCATAAGGTATTCACTTTCTACATTTAGTGTTTAGCCAGCCTTTTAAAACATAATCTTAACTCGGTTCATCGTTCCTAATATTCTCTTAACAAATCCATAAGGCACTTCCCCTTACCAAGTTTCTCTCAAGCGAGCCTATAGGGTATTTCCCCTTTTTTTACCAAGTTCCATGGGGCATTTCTCCTCATCGTTTCCTTTTAGCACAGCATTAATACCAGTTTAGGGTTGTTAGTCCTCAAGAGATGCTTCCGCTTAGGTTAATGAGCCTTGTGAGGTACGATTAGGTTTTAGATTGATCCTAATTTAGGGTTACTAGTCCTCAAGAGATGTTCCCGTACAAGTTAATGAGCCTTGTGAGGTACGACTAGGTTTTAGATCGATCTCAATTTAGGGTTGCTAGTCCCCAAGAGATACTCTTACCTAGGTTAGTGAGCCTTATGAGGCACAATTAGGTTTTAGATCAATCCCAGTTTAGGAATGCTAGTCCCCGAAAGACGCTCCCGCCTAGATTAGTGAGCCTTGTAAGGCATAACCTGGTTTTAGATCAATCCCAACATATGATTACTTATCCCTTAAAGACACTCCTACCTAGGTTAGTGAGCCTTATGAGACATGACTTAGTTTTAGATCGATCCTAACATAAGATTGCTTATCCCTTAGAGACATTCCAGCCTAGGTCAGTGAGCCTAGTGAGGCACGACCAACTTTCTTTTCTTCATCCAAAACAATGTTAGGATAGTCATACTTGTTTTAGAGTCTTCCTAAGGGTAAAAATAATGTTTGTTATATCTTTATGACAAAGTTTTGCTCAAACGTTTCCACAAAGAAGAGCAGTTGTATACACCTAATTTTTACTCTCCTTTTTATTTTTCAGATTAGGTTATAGGGTCCTAAATTAGAAAAAAAAAATACAAAAAAATAGGAAATTAAAGAAAACCTATAAAATTTAGAAATTTAGAAAAAAAATAAGAATTATGGAAAAATACAAAAAATTCAAAATTAAGAAAAAGCACAAAAGATAAGATATTTTAGAAAGAAACCTTAAAAGATAAAAAATTTAGAAAATAAAATTTTAAAAATTGAAAAATAAAAAAAATTGAAAAATTAAAAATATAAAAGATTTTACAAAATAACATTTTATTGGGGTAAGTTTTTATTTTTTAAATTTGGCTTAGAAATTAAGCCGTTGAACTTGAGTTTAAATTTAAATCTAGCCCATGCTAATCGAGTCCATATATGCAATTTGAGTGCACATATGGACAAGGTATAGGCAAATAGCCTAACGGTTAAGCATATAGACTAAGCATAAGGTTTGAGTGTGAGGTCTTAGGTTTAAATCCTAATAAAGGTTGGGAGGCCTTTTTTTTTCCTTTTTTGTTAACTAACACATTGCCATGTGTCAAGATCTGATTGTACCACGTGTCCTGACATGTGGCAGCATTAGGTTGGGCAACCTTGCTGACGTAGCACTATGTGACATCCACATAGCATGCCATGTCAGCTAACACATGTCACGTAATGATATGTGGCAGGTCAGGAGTAGTTGGCATAGCTGACATAGCGTCACGTCAATACTTTCCCTCTTTTTCCCACCTCTTTTCCCTCGTTCTCCCTTCAATTTTCCTCCTTTTTCCTTCTCAAGAATAACCTGACCCCCTTACTTTGGACTTTGATTTCATGCTTTTTCCTTGTTGAAACACACCAATTAATGATGCAAATTCATCCTCTACATAGCCTACTATGAATCAAACCCATTAATACGTCCAAATGCAGTTAAGGGAGCATTCAATTTGAGCTCCAAAAATTAGAAAAAATAAATAAATAAATTTCTGGAATTTGCATTCAAATCCGATTCAAGCTTTCGTTAGTTTATAGGTTGAATTTGACTATAAATTGGAGCTCATGGACCATCAACAACCATACACAACCATTGACGAGCTCTTGAATCAATTCCCAAGCCCTCTCTCTCTCTTGCGACCACTTTCTCTCTCTAACCCTCTCTCTCTCTCTCTCTCTTCGAATCTTTCTCTCTAGCTCACCACCACCTTAGTTAGCTTTGCCACCTCATAAGCTCCCTAAGCCAAATCATCTCATCCTCCACCGTACCCCCTAGCAACTCCACCATGTTTGCCACTACCTTAACCATCAAACCCCCTCTCCTCAAACCACCACCTCCAGCCACCATTAACCCGAACTAACCACACAACCGAGCTCCTAGTGACTCTAAACCCCCAACCCAATCATCCAATCATACCCAGAAAACACCACCCAACCGTCATGTAAACTACTATCAACAGCCACTTCACACTACCCTCAAAACCACCTCCAATAATCACAACACTTTACCTATCCCTAATAAGAAACATACGAAACACCCATCACCTGCTCGTTTTGGTGGCTAAATCGTGCTGAATTGCCCCTAGTGCCGTCGCTGAGCTTAAAGAAGCAAAGTCTGACTCAACCCGACCGATCCGACTTGACCAACCTACCTAGGTCCAACCCAAGCGTCTAAAATCCGTTTAAAGCTTTTTTATTTTATTTTATTTTTTTGTTTATTTATTTGTTTTACTTATTTATGTAAATGTAATCAAATAAAAAAAAGGAAGAAAAGAAAAATGGAAGAAAAATGAAAAAAAAATTATTTAGTTTTACTTTTATTTTAACAAAAAGGATAAGTAATAAAAACAATAAAAAAAATAGAATATGAAAATAATAATAATAATAATAAATAATAACGAAAAACATTTTACCACTTAGAAAAACACATTTTTCAAAAAAATAAAAATAAAACGGATCCTTTCAAAATTAAGACACTTTAGGTTTTCCAAAGACTAAAAACCAATTTAGGGCTCTTTAGGAAATTTTCTTAAATAAATCAAAATAGATAAAAACGTAAACCCAATTGTTTTAAAAACTAAAATTAACCTAACCCACTAAAACTTTTATAAAAAAACTACGTATGTCTCGTCTCAAATAGCGAGTATATAAGCATCTATGAGGCGACGGTAAAAAACAAAAAAAAACCTAATTTCCTTTTTCCTTTAGTTTAGATTGTTTTGTTTATCCAATTAGAGTAATTAAATTGAGTTTTATCTTTCAAAATTAAAAGGTGATTTTTAAAATTTAATTCTAATTTTGAAAAGTCAATGGTACCCCTAAGAGTTTAAAATTCCTAACCTTCGGACCTAAATCTCTGGTTTCCAGAAACTATTTTACAAAAAAAAAAAAAAAAAAAAAAAATTTGTTTAAATCACAAGATTAATGATTAAGTTATAACTAATTCATCCAATTAGTTATAACTTTACTATTTTTCTCGACTCTAGTCGGATGGCAACTTCGAAGTAACCTCAAATTGAAAAGAAAAAAACAGTTTTCTTTAAACTCTAGTTGATAGCCCGTATTAAACGGATAGGGTTTAATATTGATCGTTTTAAAGAATGTCTAATTTTATAAAGGAACCAAGAGGGTGAAAAACCAGGCTCAATAACTAATTTATATAATTATTTACCTAAATCTACTTAATTTTTCTGTTGATTTTCCCGATTCGAGCTTTTTCGTCAGTTGCGTATAACTTTTTCGTTTTAACTCCAATATTTATGAACTTATATTAATTTTTATCGTTTTCAAACGTACATTCATGTAGCAAAGTCTATTTTAAATGCTAAAACCCGTGTTTTTCAACAGTGGCCTAAATTGTTACAAATTTGGTTACTTTTATTTGAATAATTTTATTTATCAATTTTGAGTTTTTCTTTATTATTTTATAATTTAATTAATTTCTAAATTATATATTTTTGAATTACTTTATTTTTTACTTTAATTTATATTAAGTTCACTATTTCTTCATTTTTTAGCTTAATTTTTCCTAATTAATTAATTGTTATTATTTCTAATTAATTTAGAAATTTTCAATTTAATTTAGTATTTTATGTAATTTGCTAACGTTGCACTATTCCACTCATCCATGGGGCAATTTTGCTATTTCCCTAATTTTTTCATTTCCTAAATTTTGTATTATTATTATTATTATTAGATATATGGGCCTTATGTTCCTTTACAGGTTTCAGCTCATTTGTACATATGTATATATATATATATATATATATATTTTATTATATTATCTTAAATAAGTATATTATAATATGTATGTACTTGTATTTTTATGTGTATATATATATATGTGCATATGTACTCTTAAGTATTTATATAAACTTAGCATATTGGTATCTGTACTTGTATATATAGATGTATGTATTCTTATAATATATTATTATTATACATATATCTATACATGTATACATATGTATGTACACATATTTATATATATGTACACGTATTTATACTAATATTATGCATATTTTTTCGTGTATATATATATATATATACATATATTTATGTTTTCTTAATATTCTCCCAAGGAATTTTTTATATATTACATATATACAAACTATATACACTTTCAGTTTTCATTTATATATATATATATATATATATATTTAGTATTTTCTTATTTGTATGTTTATGTACATATTATACTATGTATATATAGGATGTATATATATGTATTTATATATATTTCTTATCTTATTTTCTTATTTACTCCAGTATATTTATGTGTATATACTATGTATATTTATATATATATATATATGTACCGGATATATTGTTTATATATTTGTAAATATAGCTAACTAAATCTATAACATATTCTTTCATATATCTATATGTGTATATTAGTATATTTACACATGTAAACACAATTTCTAAAAGAAATAAGTTCATATACATAAAATCTAATACATGTACATAAAATTTCAATGACAAAATACTAAGTTACATGTATAATACATCAAGTATGATAATATACATAAATGTACAAGAAAATACTTAAAACTTAATTTACATAATAACAGTATAGAATTTAGTAATTCAAATCAAGATATTTATAACTCTTCTGAAATTAAGATTTTTCAAATTGAACAAAATTTAGATGATTGGTCAATTCCCAATGAAAAACCTAAAGAGATTTATAAAATTAGAAATTTTAATATAAAACATGATTATGTGATCAAAATAGTTGAAAAAACTATTTCTTTATCAGGAAAACGTGAAATGATCAAATTACTTTTAGAATCATCAGTTCAAAAGCATAAAGAAAAATATAAATATTTACATGTTGGACTTATTCAAAATTTAATTAAACCTCTTCATAGAAAAGGTACAAATCATTTTTTGTCTGTCTTATCTACCCATACAAATCCTACATCCTTATTGGTATCAAAGCCAAACCTTTAAAGATTTTTCAAGTGGGAGAAAGAGATAGGATTATTAGATTTTATTTGAGTTTGTAAAGGGTAAATACCTTGCTTAGGCAATTTTTAGTAATTCTATTTCATATGTTGGTAAGCTAGAATTATGGTCTTGACAATAAGTCCCAAGAGAGGCAGTGAGACTATTGGTTAGCAAAGTGCTCCCGCAAGTGAATTAGTTAAGACAAATTTACTTAGCAAAGTATTAAATCTTTATTAAACAAAAATGAATCTATTAAGAAGATCTTCCTCTTCTTCTAGTTTTAGATCTAAACGAATCTTTTTCCACTAATGTAGAATCTAAAGATTCAATTCAAGATATTTATAACTCTTTTGAAATTAAGATTTCTCAAATTAAACAAAGTTTAGATATTGGTTAATTCCCAATGAAAAACCTAAAGTGATTTATGAAATTGGAAAATTTAATTTAAAACATAATTATATGATCAAAGTAGTTGAAAAAACTATTTCTTTATCAAGAAAGCGTAAAATGATTAAATTACTTTTAGAATCATCTATTCAATAGCATAAAGAAAAATATAAATATTTACATATTAGACTTATTCAAATTCCAATTAAACCTCTTCATAGAAAAGACATAAATCAATCTTATCCGTCCTATCTACCTACACAAATCTTGCACCCTTATTGGTATCAAAGCCAAAACTCCAAAGATTTTTCAGGGGGGAGAAGGAGATAGGATTATTAGATATTATTTGAGTTTGTAAAGGTTAAATACCTTGCTTAGGTGATTTGTAGTAATTCTATTTCTTGTATTAGTAAGCCAAAAACTATGGTCTCGACAATAAGTCTTAAGAGAGGTAATGAGATCGTTGGTCAGCGAGGTGTTCCTGTAAGTGAATAGGTTAAGACAAATTTACTTAACAAAGTATTAGGTCTTTATTAAACAAAAATGAATCTATTAAGAATATCTTCTTCTTTTAGTTTTAGATCTAGATGAAGCTCTTTTTCTACTAATACAGAATCTAATAATTCAATTTAAAATATTTATAACTCTTCTGAAATTAAGATTTCTCAAATTGAACAAAGTTTAGATAATTAGTTAATTCCCAATAAAAAAACCCAAAGAAATTTATGAAATTGGTAGTTTTAATTTAAAACATGATTATGTGATCAAAACAATTAAAAAAACTATTTCTTTATTAAGAAAGTGTGAAATGATCAAATTACTTTCAAAATCATCTAATCAAAAGCATAAAGAAAAGTATAAGTATTTACATGTTAAACTTATTTAAATTTCAATTAAACCTCTTCATAGAAAAAGCATAAATCATCCTGTTTTAGTTTGATTAAAAGATGCTAGAAATACACATTTCAATGAAACCACTTTATCATTGTTCCAAACCAATCTTCATAAAGGACCCTAATATACTCAATGTTTTCCTCATTTTTTAATAAGTTTAGATGATCCAAAAATTATGGATAGTTTAGTATTACATATTCAATCTCACAATCATAATTTTGTAAAAGGAGCTACAGTTATGGTAATTATCTTTAGGATCTACTATAAAGTTATGAGTTTTTAAATTAATCCAAAAGCTAAAAAGTTATCTCCCAAAGGAGAAACTATTCTTTTAAAAGCCAATACTGTGGATTCTCTTGTATTTACTCTAAAGTCATTAAGTTGGAATGAAGTTCAATTATTAAAGGAATAGACTTATGAGGAAGTTCTTCCACCAAGACTTAGTGTTTCTTAAAGTAGACCTACTCTTGCTCAAAGTTTTGATAATAGTAGCATTAAAATTCAATTTCCTAGGATAACTAATTGAAGGCCAATTGCTCCAAACATAGAAGAATATTTCAATAAGATTAACATTTCTTTTCCAAGAACTAATCAAGATGGTCAAACACCTAGAGAAGATAATGAAAGAGAAAATATTTAATCAGAAACCCTAACTAAATCAATAAGACTTAGAGGTGTATGTTGATAGTCGAATTTCACTCACTCAGCTACTCAACTGCTAACATAACAAGTAACTCGACTCTTGACCAACTATGAGCAACATAGACTAGTATTCAACTTGAATTTAAGGAAAGTGGCATGAATGGTTATCATCTGGTACAGTTATATTACGTAACTGCCCACTATTCCTATATTTTAAGAGTACAGCTGATCGAGAGGTTTCCATGTGTCTTGATAATCATACAATTAACTGTTACTTCGGACACTCAACATTCACTTATAAATATGAGGAAGAACCACTGTAAGAGGGATTGAATAACTCTCTACTGTTCATTATGTCTTTTTCAATATTCAATGACTTAAGTATCGGAGTGGCTGTATCGAACTGGCTTTAGTACTAAAAGCTTTTTCTTTCTTTATAGAACAAAAGTTCCAATCTAAAATCACCTAACAACATTTGGCATAATCTATTTTTCATTCATGACTCACCCATATGGCTAGAACCTGATTAACTAAAAGTACAGGTGCTGGTACTTCGTCCCACACTTTAAAGGGAAAAGTAAGCACCCTGACAAATAGTGTTTAGCTAAGTTAGAGCAGTTTTACCTTAATTTAGCCAAAGAAAATCTAGAGTTGAGCAAAAAACATAAAGAGATTCTTAATCTCCTCCATAGTAATATCTACCTAAATCAAAATAGAGAACATGGTGATAACAATGTCGAAAACAATGATGATTCAATCTATTCACCTGAATTACCAAAATAATAAGCCGAAGTCACTATGGGACCTTCAGCTCCTACACTCAAGAAAGTTGATAAGGGCAAACAACCATAACAAGTGCACCATACTAGACCCCCACATGTTAGCACCCTTGCTACAATGAATAAGAAGAGCCCATTCATTCCCGAGATTTTAGAGGAGGTCATACTACGGCACATCAAGTTACTGCAATTCGAAACCTATGATGGAACAAAAGATCCTGAAGATCATTTAGAGTACTACTGCACTTTGGCCAAGTTGCATGGCTTGAGTAATGTCGTAGCCTGCTAAGCTTTTCCCTCAACATTAAGGAATTCAGCAAGTACAGTTCAAACACCTGAAGCTGAACACTATTTTATGCTTCAAAGAACCAGTAAAAGTGTTCCTTCAATACTTCCTTGCTAGTAAGCTTCATGTTAAGAATTCTTCAATCCTTAAAACAATAAAGCAAAGATCAAATGAACCTATTAGAGATTATCTAACCAGGTTTATGGCTAAGATGGTCTAAATTCCAGAATTGGACATGTATGTAACCTTCAACGTTGTCATTGATAGAGTTAAGCCCTACGAAAACTTTTTCAAGTCTCTCGCCAAGAATAAGCCAAGAACTTTTGCCTAATTCAAAGCTAAAGTCATGTCTTACATCCAATAAGAAGACAATATAAAGGCTTGACAAGAGACTGATCAAAATAAAGAAGACAGGAAAAATGATAAGAGGAGGAGTCCAAAAGATCGACTCGGGACAAACAACGATCAAAGGCTTGATGCTGAGAGAAAGAGACTACGAATTCTGATATATTCGTCCTATATGCCAATTAATTATCTAATTTCGGATATATTAATGGAGGTATGTGGGTAAAGAGGCATGTTGTAGTGGTTAGAGAAGATGAAGGGAAACCCCTCAAGGAGAAATTTTAACAAATACTACAATTTTCATCACAACAAAGGCCATAACACAAACGAATGCATCTAACTCAAGAATGCAATTGAGGATGCGATTCAACGAGTGCACTTGCATAAGTTTTCGGCACATGATGCCAAGAATATTGAGCGACTATCTCAGAGGAGATACGAAGACTAGGAGAATGTTACTTAACCAGCTAATATTGAGAAAGATTCAAGAGATGGGAATACCAACAGAGCACCTAATGGAATAATTAACACTATTTTCGGTAGACCTTCTACCATATGCTGGTCAAGCTCTTCGAGTTTGATTAACGACATAAATTATGTTTGCAATATTCAAGGCAAGAAGGTCAAAATCGATAATACGATTTCTTTCATAAAGGAAGATTTCAAAAGCATCCAAAGGTCGCATGATGATATACTTATCGTTAATGCGAGAATTGCCAACTTCAAGGTCAAGAAAATTTTCGTTAACATTGGAAGTTTAGCGAATATTATCTTTTAGCATGCTTTTGATTAGATGAAACTAAAGATCAAAGCACAGTTAAGAACTTACAACTATGATTTGTATGTCTTCAACAATCAACCTGTTCAGGTGTCACATCTCAACATAGCACAGGATACACCATCACATAGGAATATCTATTGAAAACTTAACTCAACCTACTCATTCATCAAAAGACAACATTATTTACATGATAAAGGAGGTTGCTACATCGGAGTTTAGCTAGATATTTCGTTGTAACTTATGTGTACAACATAATATTTACTTCAAAATATGAACCAACCTTTTGCTTTCCCATATCATCTTCAGAATAATAGGATTCTTGACTTAATACAGGTCCAATACAACAGTTGCTGACTTTGACTTATGCTCTCATAATACATATCCCCCCTGAGTGTTGGGCCCTTCATAATATAGTTAACTTGATGATAAAACATTTTATCCTCTCAGCTACTAAAGCTGAATGAGAGTAGATAACAAACGACATAATATAGACAATATGATAAACATTACTACATATCACAACTAAAACATTTCAATCATAACTTGCAAGTTTAACTTCACATATGCATTCACTCAACCGGGCACTCACTACCAACAATGCAGCATACTATGCTCATGCAAGTGGCATGCATCAGCATCGATATCTTATGCCCTCCAAACTTCTTCCGATTAGTTGACATAGCCGGTCTAAAAACCTAGAGCAACAAGGAGCTGCTTAGGAGTAAGACTCTAACTTTACAAAATTAGACTACACACTGTAGTTCACCAAATCAAAGTGGCAACACTACCAAATTAGACTACATACTGTAGTCTACCAAATCAAAGTGGCAACATTGCCAAATTAGATCACACACTGTAGTCTACTAAATTTGACTATTAAAATAGTCACAATGTTTAGGTAATGCAATCTATATGCTTCTAAAAACTAAGTTCATAGAGCCATGCTTTTTCCATGATCATTTGAAAGCCTCATTCTAAAATTTCTAACTCGTAGGTCCATTTTTTTTGCCATGCTGTGTTATGCAATAGCAACTTAAGAATATCAATCAGCACAATCAATCTTTAAGTTTTATTCAACCTAGTAATTTGATTCTAGTTTTGAAACTCTACCTAGCAAAATTATAGTATCTTACTTAAAGTTCACTTAGGTGCCTAGAAGATTGAGTTAGCAATCACTTAACTTCCTTGGTTAGCACAGTCATTTGTAAGCACAAATCATCGCCCAACATGGCAACATAACAGTTTAACTAGAATACACTTACTGTCATTCAAAATCAACACATCAGCATCCACTATAGTAGCATATCAATTCACTCAAGATATACCCATATTCAATCAACACAGTATGAAACAGCACACAGTGTTATGAGTAGCAATATATCTACTTCAAGCATGGGTTAGATCCACTTACCTAAACTTAGTAATAGTGAAAAATCCTAAACTTCACGATGTGATCCTTCCTTACTTATCATACCTATGAAAATATGACATAATCTTCAAATCAAATATAGGTCGAACCCGAACTATTATAAGCTTTCATTTCTACTTTTTTTTTAAACTTCATTTGATCATATTTTACTCATTTCTCATCCGATTTCAGTAAACCTTATTTATCACGATCGTTATTTTGAGTACTATTAATATATATTAAGAAACAAGATTGATCAATATTTTCAAAAACCCAAAAATACCCTTTTCTCATTATGACTCGATCATACGCTATCCTAACTCCGATATTGACCCAAGTAAGCTTTAGTACTAAACTAAAAACCCTAAAAATTATACTTTCTAAACTTGTCCGACAACACTTATTATACCCGCAAAGTGTTCATTTTACATAATTTGATAAGTATCTTACTAGTATTAATTACTATATTACATATTAAGCCAATATATAAGCTTACATTAGGAAAATACAAAATAAATGATATACGAGCCCGATTAATTTCACAAAAATTCTATAGAATTACCAAAATATTTAGGTTAATTATCAATTATTGATTATCGACTATCAATTATTGATTACATTAAATTGGTTATTATCTATTTTTACAAAAATAGGGGTTTTAGCTCAGAATTACGCAAAATTAAAGAAAATAAACAAATTTAAGTGTGAGATAAAACCTAAGTATTCCAAATATCATTATAAACATCCAGAAATGAAAACATGTAGGGCTCATTCATTAATTTCATCAAAAACTAATTATTACAATAATTCGATGAAATTGGTAGTTTTATTCAAAATAATTATAAAAAATAGTAAACATAATTATTTTAAAAAATTCTTGTTACTGAAATTAAATACATATATTGAGTATGTCACATATAAATTTTCAACTTGAAAAGGACATAATTTACCATTTCTAAAATTTAATCCAATTTTCGTCCAAAAAGAGCTATTTCTTAAGGACCTTATGTTTTCAATAATTATTTATCAAAAATAAAATTAGTACATTAATCTACACATAAAATAACCCTAGAAAACCAAGTTTTATAATTAAATTATATCATTTGCTATTTTTAGAAAAATTATAAAGTTTCGACCGAAAATTTGGTTCACTTGAACCGACTACCCAACCTTGTTAGAACATCCCCTCTGGTGGTGCTTTCCTTAACTTCAAAAGGCCACCACAATTAGAAACCAATAGCCTATTAAACCGGCCTGATCAAATTCCGTGCCTTGTTTTTTTTATCTAATTTTCTTATTTTTTTTCTCATTTATTTCAAAAATTTTTTGAGTGATTTTCTATATTTTTTAGACTTTCAAAATGTTGTTTTTAAAGCATACAAGGCCTATTTATATTTTCTAATTGGATAAGAATTTGTAAAAATTGGACATGTAGCTCACACATGTCATTTTCTTATTTTCCTAAAGCATGAGAAGTCATTTTCTTATTATTTGCCTTTTGACTCATCAATCTAATTTAATCCTTGGCTGTCACATCATGGGATGACTTATCCATGCATTTTTTAATTAATTTTTCAATTTTTTTATATTAATTTACCTTATTTTAATAATAATTTCTTATTATATATGTATATTTAATACAAATAATGTATATTCTATGTTAATACATATATATTACATATAATTCAAGTTCATTTATTATTTTTGTAACTTAATTAACTTATCTCTAATATCTCATTATATCTAAAATCTCGAATTTCTCGTTTTCAATAATTATCAGCTTTTAACGATAGATTGACGTTTTTCTCAAATTAATATTTTTATATAACTTATTTTGAGAAATTGACTTTACTTAAACTACTTCGTCTAACTTTACTATGAAGTTTTAAATAAAACAAATATTATAGCCCGACGCCCTAAATTTAAGGGTTCAGATCCTAGAGTTATTGAACTAGCTCAAAATCCTAAGGTATTACATTAGGTAACCGAAGTAATCACTTTACCCATCTAAATTGGAGACAACGAGCAAGTTGCAAAAGACAAAGTGGATTTTCTTGTTGTCAAATATTGGTCCCCATACAATACAATCATGGGTCGGCCATTTTAACACTTATTCGGCCTCATCCCTTCAATAGCACATCTCAAACCCAAATTCCCCATCCCCATGGGATTCGATGTATGTAAGGGGGATTAACAGTTGGTAAAGTCTTTGTACATGAGAGCTTGGTCTTTGTACATGAGGGCTTTAGGGTGTAAAGAAGTTTTTCAAGTACAGACTTATCCAAAAGGAAAGTCAGTTGGCATAGAAAATGTCGAGAATGAAATGGAGAAAATTTCTTTGGGAAGTGACTCTAGTAAAACAACCAAGATAGAAAATCCTTGCCAGCATACATTCGTCAAAGTTTAATCAACTTCTTGCAGGACAATGTAGATGTATTTGCATGGTCCCATTGACATGCCGGATATCTCTAAAGACGTTATAGTACACAAGCTCTAGATTGATCCAAGCGTGAAAGTGATTCAACAAAAGAAAAGGCATTTTGTCCTCGAGAGGCAGGCGACCATAGAAGATGAAGTTCAAATACTCTTGAAGGCAAGATTTATTCAAGTTGAGCCTTATCTGACTTGGATAACCAACTATATGATAATCAAGAAGTCTAACAGCAAATAGCGCATACGCATAGACTTCACAGATCTTAAGAAGGTCCATCCCAAGGATTGCTTTCTATTGCCAAAAATTTATCCAATGGTCAATTCAACTACGGGACATGCGTTACTTTATTTTATGAATGCTTTTTCCAACTATAACCAAATCAAAATGGATAAGAAAGATGAAGTTCATACATCATTCGTCACTAATTTTAGGACATATTATTATACGGCGATGCCCGTTAGGTTGAAAAATGCTGATACAACCTATCAAAGGCATGTTACTATGATGTTCAAACCCTAAATCCATCAAAATGTTGAAGTATATGTTAATGACATGATTGTAAAAGGCACAACGAAAGATCGACATCTTGCTGATCTTGAGGAGACATTCGCTACTTTGAAGAGATATAAGATGAAGCTCAATCCACAAAAGTATGTCTTTGGTGCTACTTCAAGAAAACTTTTAGGGTACATGGTCACTCGACATAACATTAAAGCCAACCTGAGAAAGATTGATACGTAATAAATATGAAATCTCTCCATACTATTAAAGAGGTACAGGAACTTACTATGCAAATAACCACCCTTAACCAGTTTATGTTGAGAAGCACGGATAGGTACGTAGAATTCTTTAAAATTTTGAAGAATCTAAAAGAGTTCAAATGGACAGATTATTTCAAAAGGGCATTCAATGAACTTAAAGAATTCCTCGTATCACCCCCACTACTCTTAACACCTATATTAGGAGAGAATTTGTATTTATACATATTAGTCAGCTATCGAGCACTTTCCTCTATGTTAGTCCAAATTGATGGCAAGGAACATCAATTAGTTTATTACGTGAGTCATGTCTTATAAGGACCAGAGCATCGAAACATGAAAATTGAGAAGTTTGTATTAGCAATAGTTCTCTCAGTAAGGAAATCGAAACCATATTTTGAAGCTTACCAAATTATAGTTCTTACTAATCAACCTTTGTGACAGGCATTGTAACGACCAAACTTTTCCTAGAGGATGATGAAATATGCCTTAAAACTAAGTGCTTATGGTATACAATACAAACCTATAATGGTATTAAAAAGCTCAAGTGCTAGCAAATTTTTTGGTCGAGTTCACCGATGAGGAAGACAGCATAGAGATTGCTAAGAAACTCATATGGTATCTTCATATGAATGGTTCTTCCACTACAAAGGAAAGTGGTGTAAGCCTTATTTTGTAAGGACCCCCACAATGTCAAGGTCAATTATCCCTTGAAATTAAGATTCCCAACTAGTAATAACAAAGCAAAATAGGAAGCTTTGATAGCCAAACTCAAGCTCACGAAGGAAGTTGGTGCCAAGAAACTCAAAGTTTTCTCTAATTCATAGCTTATTGTAAATTAAGTCAAAGGAAGTTACGTAGCAAAGGAAGAGGGAATGAGCAAATATTTGCTGATAGTAAGAACGCTTGTAGAAGAATTTCAATCATTTTCAATCCATAAAACATCAAGGAGTAAGAACATTGCTGCCAACAAACTATCAAAGTTGGCTAGTATGGCATTTCTAGATCTAAGTGATAAACCTTTTGTTGAGTTTCTCCCCCATAAGAGTTCATTAATTGTCTCGTAGAGATACGAATTGGCCCTTCTCCTAAGGGAGAAGTTCTAGATGGATCTTGTTGTAGATTACTTGAGAGATGATGTCATCCTTAATGACAAGAAAGATGCTTAAAGATTGGTTTATCAAGCTGCAAATTACACACTAATAGATGATCGGTTGTATAAGCGCAGCACATCACAACCTTATCTTTAATATCTTACTTCGAAAGATGCCCAACAAGTGTTATCTAAGCTACACGATGATTATAGACACTTCATTTTTGCCCCCTTTTATTTTTCAAATTAGGTTACTGGTAACTAAATTAGAAAAAATTTTAAAAAATTGGAAAATTAAAGAAAACTCAAAAAATGAAGAAATTTAAAAAAAAATAGGAATTCTAGAAAAATACAAAAAATAGAAAAATAAGAAAACCTTAAATATATGAAAATTAGAAAAAAATACAAAAATTCTCAAAATATAAGAAAACCATAAAAATTTTGAAATTTGGATAAAAAAAACACAAAAATTGATAAATTTGGAAAAGAAAGTTATAAAATCGAAAAATTACAAAAAAATTAGAAAAATTGAAAAAATAAAAGATTTTAGAAAACAACTTTTTATTGGGGTAGTTTTTCATTTTTTAAATTTGGTTTAGAAGTTGGGCCATTAAACTTAGCCTTAGATTTAAATCTAGCTCAGGTTGACCGAGTCCATATGTGTAATTTACACATATGGATAAAGTATAGGCCAACAACCTAATAGTTAAGCATATGGATTGGGCATAAGGTTTGAGTGTAAGGTCTTGGGTTCAAATTTTGGCAAAGACAAAAAAGCTTTTTTCTTTTCATTTTTAGTTAACTAACATACTGCCACGTGTCAGGTTCTAATTATACCACGTGTCCTGACACGTGGCAATGTCAGGTTGGGCGATCTTACTGACATGCTGCCACATGGCATCCATGTGGCATGCCACATCAGCTGCCACGTATTACATGATGATACATGGTAGGTTAAGAGTGGTTGGCACGGTTGACGTGGCGCCACATCAATGCTACATCAGCACATTCCCTCTTTTTCCCCCTAATTTTCCTATTTTTTCCTTCTCAAGAACAGCCCACTCCCTCCACTTTAACTTCAATTTCTGCACAAATTCTACACATAAGCACATAGTTTCTTGCCTCAATCTAGCACTAGACATAGCATACTTTGAATTAGTGTTAAGAACAAGTCCAGGTTCTGCTAAAAGTACATTCAAATCGGCTTTCAAAAAAAAAAAAAAACTAAATTTCCGTGCATTTGCATTCAAATTTGATTTCAACTTTCCTTAGTTTTCTAGGTGAAATTCTTGTATAAATAAGGACTTAGGGACCACCAACAGGGATACACAACCTCACATAATCGCACACAATCAACAAAATCTCTCATAAATCCTTACTCTCTCTCTAACACCCATCGAACTGACTCTCTATCTCTAGTCACCTTCGAGCCACACCATTACCCTTACTAGCTTCCTTACCACATAAGCTTCTAGACGTAACCACCCCTAAGCCTTACCGTGCCCCCTAGTAATGCCACCAACAACCACCGCCCAAACCATAATCGCTGTAGCTACCCCCTCTCGAATCACCACCACCAACCACCTCAACCCCAAATTAAGTCTATAGTTGAGCTCCTCACCACCCAAAACACCAAACTTAACCCTTCACCAAGCTCTAGTAAGCACTAAGTGAACACCACGTTCACCACTAACAACCGCCACTTCACGCCATCGCCCAAACAACCTCTAACCACC
Source organism: Lumnitzera littorea (assembly GCA_024138015.1). Classification (NCBI taxonomy): domain Eukaryota; kingdom Viridiplantae; phylum Streptophyta; class Magnoliopsida; order Myrtales; family Combretaceae; genus Lumnitzera; species Lumnitzera littorea. Next base: position 56,988,583 of record JAMXBB010000005.1, on the reverse strand, counting down.
ATAGCGTTCGGCCTACCCCCCTATTCCCTAATAAAAAACACATAAAACACTCCTCATCTACTCATTTTAATGATCGAAATGAGCCAAAACACGTCACGGTTACTACTACTATAGAACCCCGACTCGAATCTAATGAAGTTGATCCAAACCCGAACTAAGATCCGACCCGCGTATCTCTTCTAGTCCGAATCAGTTTCGATCCTTTTTTTTCAAATTTATTTATTTATTTATTTACTTATTTGTTGTAATATGCAATTGTAAATGTAATAAAAAAAGGGAAGAAAGAAGAAAAGAAAAAAAGAAAAAAAAAAGAAAGAAAAAAGAAAAAAAATAGTAGTTTATTTGGTTATTTATTTTTAGTTTAATAAAAATAAAAAATAAATAAATAGATAGAAATAAAAAATATACAAATATACAATGAGTAAATAATGAGATGAATATTTTTTTTTTTAGCACTTAGAAAAATCAAAGTTTTAAGAAATAAAAAATATAAATAAATGAACCCTTTTTCAAATTAGGACTATTTTAGATCTTACTCAAAAAAAAAAAACCCCAATTAAGACTTTTTTAAAGAAATTTTCCTTAAATAAACTAAATTGAACTAAAATGTAAATTCGATATGTTTTCCAAATTAAAATCAATTTAACCTGCTAAAGTTTTCGTTAAAAGAACTACGTATATCTGATCTTGAATAGTGGATACAAGGCACTTACAGGGCGACAATAAAAATAAAAAACCTTAATTTTCCTTTTTTAGTTTAGATTATTTCATTTATCTAATTAGAACAACTAATAATCAAATTTTGTCTTTTAAAATTAAAGGTGATTTTTTAAGTTTAATTTTAATTTTAGAAAGTCAATAATACCTATAAGGATTTAAAATTCTTAACCCTCGGATCCATGATCTCTAGTTTCAAAAACCGTTTTACAAAATTGGTTTTTCTTATTAGACTAGTGGCTAAGTTATAACTAATCCATCCAATTGATTATAACTTAATTGTTTTTCTCGACTCCGACCGAATGGCGACTCCAATACCTTTTCAAATTGAAAGAAACGGTTTTCTTTAAACCCTAGTCGATAAATAGTATTAAACGGGTAGAGTTTAATAGTGGTCAATTTAAAAAAGACCTAATTTATAAAAAAGAACCAAGAGGGTAAAAAACTAGGCTCAACAGCTTGGTGACTCCACTAAAGATGTTAAGAGGGTTAACCATTCGACTTTCCAAAATTAAAATTAATCCCTAAAGACCACCTTTGTGTAATTTATTTACTTATTCATCCTTTGTTTATACTATAGTTGTACTAACATTTTTTTTGTAAGTTTAGTTTTATTTATTTAATTTAGGGAGAATTCATTTTATGTACCATAAATGCATGATAGATATGGTCAAACCCAGAATGTCTTAAGACCTTAAAACAAGGAGCCATTGTGTAAATTCTGAGCGTAGTGGCCAACCACTGTTCAAGGCTAATTAGACTATCCCACTTAAATTTCGATATGATTAAGGAACCATTTTGTAAAAAATGCATGAGGTCGCAGAGTTTAAGGATCTTTAGAACCCACCCTCCTTGCATACATTCTTTAGGGTTTGGCAAATAGCTGATAGGGTAGCATTGTTACAAAATAGAAAAAGAAAAAGACAAACCTCAAACTTCTTTCCTAGAGTTCACTCTTAGCTTTTGTTTATTTGTCTTGCATATCACACACATAGGGATATGGGGGATCATTTGTTGTATCAAGGATACAAAGTAGATATAATCAAACCCAGGCCATCTTAGGACCCTAGGAGAGGAGCTATTGTGTAGGCTCCAGGTGCTGTGGTATAACCATCACTTAGGGTTGATTAGGCCACCTCACTTAAGCTCAATGTGACCAATGAAAGTATTTTTTAACAAGTGAGTCACAAAGTTTAAGGACCTTTTCAAGACCTACCCTAATTGCGTATACTTCTCTCCAAAGCTTGAGTTAATACACTACCCTTTAGAAATTACAAATTTTTTAATGCAATCAAGTTCTTGAAAATAATAATAGGGTTACAACTCAAGGAAGCAATGTATTAACCCAAACAATCCCAATACCTGCATATTTTCATATTTTCTTTTCTACATTAATGATTGATTGTTGTCCATGAAATATGTAGACTTGAGAATAGCGGGTAACCAACAAGAGAACAATCAAGGATTGCCAGTTGCCCTAAGAATCTATGAGCAGTTGCTATAAGCTAAAGCTACCTACTGGAAGTAAAGGGCTAAGCATGCTAAGGCCTTTAACAAGGCCTTATTAGCTCAAGCTAAAAAAAAGCGAGAGAACCATGAATTAGGCTTTAGAAATGTTGAACAGGATTAAGGCCCAATTGTAAGAGTTAGATTAGAAACTCTAGATGGAGTTGAAGGGCTTGGAATAAATTTTAAGTTTTGAATAATTGTTAAGTTTCCTTTTCCTTGTACTTTGAACTTTCCAAAATAAAAATTTTCTCTTTATCCCATTATTAGTTAATTCTTTCCTTCTTTGTAGGTAGTCCTTCAATAGAGTTTATCTAACCATTTACTCTCTCACTCAAGGAATGTAATAAAAAACAATTTTAAATCCATCATTTTATTTGGTTTCTATAAAATAAAGTTTTATCTTTCCCTCTCTAAAAATAAAAGAAAAAGAAAAGTTACTAATGGGTAATGAATTCTTCCAACCAAGTTTGCATGTAGTCGAGCTTGAGGACTGAGGGGCTAGCACGACGAATCCCTATGTTCTAACCAACTCTTACCGAGGCCGAGTACTTCCTTACCGAGTCACCTTTAATACTGTACCGTATGACTGCCCATTATTTTGTATTATGCCGAGTTGATGATTACTCTAATGCCAAGCCAACCAATCACTCAGCATCATCCTTGTCGAGAAGCCGAGAGGTAGACAATCTGGACTAACTAAGCCATCCCTGTTGAGATAAGCCCACCTGTTTATACTTTTTGTCCGCATCCCCTAATAACCTCACTAATGTAGCATCGCCACGTGTACCGTATCGTATGGAGAATCTGTAGCACTAATGATTGTTTTCCTTATATATTCATTTTACCCTTTTATATCATGTACGTTGCTTCTTTAGGAAATGTCCTTATTGTTTTTTCCCTTTTGGGCAAGTTATCCTAATTTACAGGTATAAATACTTTGTACTTGTAGCTATAACTTGTCAGATTACCTTCAATACACTTGAGTACTTTGTTCCTTACATAAACACCATTTGTTTACTCTTAGCATCACTCTTATCCTTTCCCTTAAGCAAGGTTAGGTGGTGAGTAACCTCATTAGACCAATTCGTGTGTCATATCGAATTGTGTTGTGAGTCTTCGGAAGTTCGATTGGTGCATCATATCTTCTGGAGCTATTCGTAGGTTTTTGCTTACTATTTCATTCTTCTTTGTCACTCTTTTCGTACCTTTCCCCATTAACCCTTTTTCGAGCTTTTTGCAAGCTTGGATCCATCCAGCGATCGACCTTATTTGTTCTTAGTTACGGTTCGCACCACCAACTAAATCAAGTACTTCAAGTGTCAAGGATTTGGATACATGGCTGCTTAGTGCCCAAATCGAAGGACGATGGTTATCAAGGGAGACATCTCGAAGCCAGAAGTAGAAAGTATGGATGAGGAATCGGAAGAGGAAGAGGTTCCTATTGAGAAAGAAAATGCCAAGAAAGAGCTGACTGAGGAGGACGTGTTTGCCAAGGACTTGGATAAGTTACTCGTAGTTGTCTAATGCACTATGAACGTTGAGCTCTCGTGAGAGGAGAAGTAGAGAGAGAACTTGTTCCATATCACCTATAAAGTGAATGATCAACTGTATGCTGTCATCGTGTATAGTAGAACTGCACCAATATGGCATCAGCCGATCTTGTTTCAAAACTAAAGTTGTCAACTACTGCACATCCAAGGCCATACAAGTCGCACTAGTTAAGTGAGAAAGGAGCATTACGTGTCACTCAGCAAATACTACTGCTGATTACTATAAGGAATTACTCTAACTAAATTTTTTGTGACGTATTGCCCATATGTGCTTCCCACGTATTGCTGGGTAGATCGTTGTGGTTTGATAGGAGAGTTATACATGATAGCTACAAGAACACGTATATGTTTAAGAAAGATGATTAGAAAATCATGCTAAATCTGATACCACCAAGAGAAGTTAATAAGTTGCAAATAAAACTTGCTCACAGATTGAAGAAAGCTTTGATGATGAGTAAGGTCAAGCTCTGAGAGGCCATTAATGCTAATGAGCTAACGTTTTTATTGGTCAGGTGACCATTGGAAATGAAGGAGGGGGGTATGTTACCTCAGGAGATCAAGGAGTTATTAGATGAATATGCCGACCTATTCCCAAAATAGTTACCTGAGGGGTTGCCCCCAACTCGAGGCATAGAGCATTGCATTAACTTAGTATTTAGTACTGTACTGCCAAATAAGCCAACTTATTGGATGAATCTCGAGTAAGCTTTTGAACTCCAACATCAAGTCAATGAGTTGCTAGAGAGAGGCTATGTAAGAGAGAGTCTCAACCTTTGTGTTATGCCTACACATTTAGTGCCTAAGAAGGATAAAACCTGGTGAATGTGTGTAGATAGCTGAGCTATGAACAAGATCATGATCTAATATAGGTATTCGATCCTGAGGCTAGAAGATATGTTAGATGAACTCAATGGAGACAAGATTTTCAGTAAGATTGATCTTAAATCTGGCTACCATCAAATCTACATAAGGCTAAGAGACGAGTGGAAAATTGCATTCAAGACTCGACATGGACTTTACGAATGGATGGTTATGCCCTTCGGCTTGTTGAATATCCTGAGCACTTTCATGAGACTAATGAACCATATGTTGAGACATCTGATAGGGAAGTGTGTCATAGTGTACTTTAATGACATCTTGGTCTACAATGCCGACATGCCAAGTCACTGTAAACATCTTAGAGCAATCTTCGATATCATTTGTATCGAGAGACTATTTGGTAATCTAAAGAAATGTTACTTTTTCTAGGAAGAAGTGGTATTATTGGGCTATGTAGTCAATAGAGGAGGCTTGTAAGTCAATGATGAAAAGATTCGAGCAATTATCGAGTGGCCGACTCCTACTACGTGTACCAACGTGAGGAGTTTCTATAGATTAGCTTCATTTTATAGAATGTTCATAAGGAATTTCAAGACCTTCGCTGCACCATTTGCTGAACTAACGAAGAAAAACACCGAATTTCAATGGGGAGAAAGGGAGGAGATGAATTTTGCTGAGATAAAAGAAAGATTGACCTCTGCCCCGGTGTTAGTGCTACTTGACTTTGACAAAATTTTTAAGTTGGAATGCGATACAACAGGCATTGGAATAGGCGTTGTCTTGATGCAGGAAGGCCAACCAATTGCCTTCCATAGTGAGATGCTCCGAAGACTACAGTTGAATTACTCCGTGTACAACAAGGAACTTTTGGCACTGATCTGAGCAATGCAAGTATGGCAACAGTATTTATTGCCGAGAGAATTTGTCATATTTACTGACTGTGAATTGCTGAGGTACCTCCGAAGTCAGACTAAGTAATTAAAGTGGTAGGTAAGATGGATTGAATTTCTTGAAGGATTCAATTTTGTAATAAAGTACAAGTAGGGAAAGAGAAACGTAGTTCCAGATACCCTTTCGAGAAGATATGAACTTTTATCAGAACTGTAGACCAGACTGTTTGGGTTTACAAGTATCAAAGAACAGTACTCCGAGAATCCATACTTCAGACCCATAATTTCACGATGCATCAATGGGAGGATAGTGGATGAGTATCATGTAGAGGATGGATATTTGTTCTGAAGTGGAAAATTATGTGTTGAATTGTTCACTGAAGGAGCTACTGATTATAGAAGCTCATAGTAGAGGACTCTTTAGACATTTTGGAAAAAGGAAGACCTGTGAACTGGTGAATGGCTGATTCTTTTGGCTAAGAATGAGGAGAGATGTGCACTGAGTGGTTGAAAGCTGTATTGTATGCAAGATAGCCAAGTTCCGAGCTGAGCAAGGAAGAGTAATGCCCCTACTTGTCCTAACAAAGCCATAGACTGAATTGAGCATGGACTTTGATCTTGAACTGCCGTGAACTACTTAAGGCAAAGATTCTGTAATGGTTGTCATGGATAGGTTTAGTAAGATGACACACTTCGTGCCCTGCACCAAAACTAACGTTGCTTCGGCTATTGCTTCTTTTTCCTTACAAGAGATTGTACGGATGTACGGAGTGTCGAGAAGTATAGTCTCCGATAGAGACCCAAAGTTCTTGAGCCATTTCTGAAGAACCCTGTGGCATTGGCTGGGAACCAAATTACTCTTTAGTACCTCATGCTACCCCAAAATTGACTCCCAAATAGAGGTAGTTAATTGTACTTTAGGGTCACTACCTCGAGCTGCAGTAGATAAGAACTTGACCGATTGGGTTGTCTACCTGTTAGTGGTAGAGTTCGCCTATAACCGAACGGTATATGGCACCACTAAGTAAACTACCTTTGAGGTAGTCTATGGGTTTAATCTCGAGTTGCCCCTCGACTACGCCCCTATACTAATAGTTGTACAAGAGGACCTTGATGCATCGGTTAAAGCACAATTCCTTCAACACATTTATGATAAGGTCACTCGACACATTGACCAAGTTGCCAAAAGAATGCGAGAAAAGACTAAGGGTAGAATAGTTAAACAATTTTAGTTGGGAGATTTGGTGTAGCTGTACCTTAGTAAGGAACGGTTCTCGAACAAGAAGAGAAACAAATTATTTGCAAGAGCGGAAAGACCTTTCAGAATCCTTCAAAAGATCAATAATAATGCCTATAGATTAGAATTGCCCAAAGACTATGGGTTTCTAACACCTTCAACATAGCCAACCTTAATCTGTATCACCATGACGGAGAATTGAGTGAACACCATTCAAATTTGATCCCAAATCCAAAACAATCTGGAAGGAATTATGAGAATTAAGCTACCAAACCTTTGACCTGCAACTAAGCCTGATGACTAAAGGGATTGGCACGATGAATCCTTCTATTCCAGCTAACCCCTGTCGAAGCAAAGTACTTTTTTGCCCAATCATTCTTCATGCCAAGTCATATGATTACCCATCTTTCTACAGTGTACTAAATTGAAGATTACTCACTAGCGTTTGAGTCGACCAATTACTTGACATCTTCCTTACTAAGAAGCCGAGAAAGAGAGACTTTGGGCTAACTAAGCCATTGTTGCTCAGACAAGCCATCCCTACTCAGACAAGCTATCCCTGCTCAGACAAGCCATCTGTCTATACTTTTTCTTGCATTTTCTAACGACCTCACCAATGTAGCATCACCACATGTATAGTATTGTGTGTAAAATCCGTTGCACCAATGATTTTTTTTTTTTTTTGTATATTTATTTTTACCCTTTTGTATCATGTACATTACTTCCTTAGAAAATACCCTTTTTGTCTTTTTCCTCTTTGAAGTAAATTGCCCTAACTTATGGGTATAAATACCCTTATATTTATAGCTGTAAAGGACATGAGATCCTTCTTGGTACACTTTTGAGTACTTTTCTTCCTTATATAAACACTGTTTGTTTACTCTCAACAACACTCTTATCCTTTCCCTTAAGTAAGGTTAGGTGGTGAGTAACCCCACTAGACCAATTTATTCATCATATTGAATTATGCAGTGAGTCCTCGGATGTTCCATTAGTGCATCATATCCTCCAGAATTGTTCATAGGTTTTGTTTACTATTTCATTCGTTATTTTGCCCTTTGTACTTTCCCCATTAACCTTTTTTTGAGCTTTCTACAAACTTAGACCCATCTAGCGATTGGCCTTGTCTGTTCTTAGTCACGGTTCGCAACAAGAAGGGAAAGTACTTGGGCATAAAATCTCAAGAAAAGGGATCGAAGTGGATAAGGCCAAAGTGGAAGTCATTGCAAAGTTGCCACCACCAGTGAATGTGAAGGGAATTTAAAGTTTTCTTCGTCATGCTGGGTTTTATAGGAGGTTCATCAATGATTTTTCCAAGATTACTAGACCTCTATGTACTTTGTTAGAGAAGGATACTTCATTTTCATTTGACAAGGCATCCTTTTAGGCATTTGAGTTGTTGAAGGAGAAACTGACCACAACACCTATGATTATAGCACCCAATTGGAGCTTGCCATTTAAGCTTATGTGTGATGCTAGTAACATTGTAGTTAGTGTTGTACTTGGCTAGCGAAGGAACCAAGTCTTCCAAGTGATCTATTATGTTAGTAAGATGCTTAATGGCGCTCAGTACAACTACGCCACCATAGAAAAGGAGTTGCTAGTTGTAGAATTCGCTTGTGACAAATTTAGATCATATCTCATAAGCTCTTAGGTCATGGTTTACACAAACCACTCCGCACTTAAGTACTTAATAGCGAAATTAGATGTAAAGCCTAGGCTTATAAGGTGGATCCTTCTGCTAAAGGAGTTTGATACTAAGATTCGTGATAAGAAGGGGACTAAAAATGTGGTAGCTAACCATCATTCAAGGATTGTAAATGAGAAAGATGAGTTACTAATCAATTAAGTCTTTCTTGATGAGCACCTATATGTAGCTCTACTTAGGGATTTACCTTGGTACGCAGATTTCGTGAATTACCTGGTTAGTGTCATTTTACCATACAAGATATCTCATCACTAGAAGAGCAAGTTCTTATCTGAGGTGAAAAGGTACTTTTGGGACGAACCATACCTTATTAGGAGTAGTGTTGACCAGGTGATTAGGTAATGTGTACTCGCATTTGAGGTTACTAACATACTTCACCATTGCCATAGTCGTGAAATTAGAAGTCATTCGGTGATGAGAGAATAGTTGCCAAGGTACTTCAATGTAGATTTTATTGGCCTACCTTATTTAAAGATTATCGTGCTTTTGTGCTAGCTTATAATCAATACTAGCATTTAGGAAACATTTCAAGGAGGTATGAGATGCCACAACATGGGATATTAGTGATTGAGATCTTTGACGTTTAGGGAATTGACTTTATGGGACCATTCCCATCATCCCTCAATAATAAGTACATCCTTGCTGCTATTGATTATGTGTTTAAGTGGGTTGAAGTAGTGTCTCTCTCAACTAATGATGCAAGAGGAGTACTTCACTTCTTAAAAAGAAACATCTTCACTAGGTATAAGACACCATAAGCAATCATTAGTGATGGGGGCCCTCACTTTTGTAATAAGTAGTTTGATAAAATATGGAGTGAGACATAAAGTAGACACACCTTATCACCTTCAAACAAACGGTTAGGTGGTGTAGTCAAATCGAGAGTTAAAGTGAATCTTGGAGAAAATTGTTAATGCATCAAGTAAAGATTGGTTACTTAAGCTTGATGATGCACTTTAGGCTTACCATACTACTTACAAGAACCCAATTGGTATGTCCCCATATCACATGCTCTCTAGTAAGGCTTGCCATCTCCTAGTGGAGTTGGAGCACAAAGCATATTAGGTAATAAAATTTCTCAATTTTGATAGGTAAGCTGCTAGGAACCACAAGTTAATCTAATTGAATGAGTTAGATAAGTTTAGGAATGAGGCTTTTGAGAATGCTCATATCTATAAGGAGAAAACCAAGATGACATGATAAGCAAATCCTTAATCGAGAGTTCAAGGAAGGACGAAAAGTGTTGTTATATAGCTCTCGTATGAGGTTATTTCTCAACAAGTTGAGTTCTAGGTGGTTAGGACCCTTTGTAGTCACCAAAGTCTTTCCCTATGGAGTTGTAGAGATCAAGAAGGATGGTGAGGAAACTTTTTAAATCAATGGTCACTAACTTAAGCACTTTTGGGAAGTGGAAACTTTGGACAAGAGTAAGAGAGGGTTGGATCTTTATGATCTAGGATAAGCACAAAAAACAAAAGTCTAGCTGAAGACTATAAACCGAGCACTGAGTGGGAGGCAACCCACTATTAAGTCTCTTTTGTTTTGTTTATGTTTGCTTTCCTTTTAGTTTTCCATGTTTGTGTTTATTTCGGTTTTTCTTTTATTCTTTTCGGATGTTTTCTCATGTTTATGTTTTTCCTTTTCCTCCTTAGCTTATTTCTTGTTAGATCAGGCTACTATGATCCCTCTTGTTTTACTTGGTGCAAATATGCCTAATTGAAGATTTGGAGCATATTTGTTATGGTTATGTTGTTGCTTTAGAGTTTAGAGCATTGATAGAGTGGCTTTGGTGATAGCTAAGAGCTTTAGAGCATGGAGCTAGCTGGAAACTTGCATAAATGTGGCTAGCTTATTAGCCAATACCCTAGGGAAATCCCATTCTTTCCCTCCCTCTTGTTTCATCCATATATGTTGTGCTAAACAATGAGGACATTGTTTGTTTCAGAAGTTAGGGGTGGATTTTGTGCTAAACTGTAGTTGGGGGTTATGTTGGCTGATGTATGATGGAGTAGTTAATGGATTTGTGTTGATCTGCAATGTGTTGAGTTGACTATCCATGGGTTCTTATGTGTTGGGTACAGATTGTGCTTGTGTTGGCTATATATGACTTGATTGTATTTTGATCCTTATGCTTATTGTGTGAAAATGACAATTAATCTATGCTATTGTTAGCATTTACTTCATAAGCACCAAAATTTTTCAAAAGTTTAGAACTTTAGTTGCATTTATCATAAAAAGATAAATTTTTTACCCAAATTTTTAGATTCTTTGCTCTTTTCAACTTGATCTTGAGTTGGACAATCTTTACTTATCTAGAGTTAAGACATGAAAACATTGCTTTGTTTGGTTATGCTTTGTTTAGATTGAGATTTGATAACTTAGGATTAAGGCAATGTCCTTGATTAGGGATTAGATCTTTGCATTTTTAAGCTAATTAGTATGTATGCATATTCTTTTAAGTTCTAAGAGCCCAATATGATCATCTAAATCATGGAAAACTTAAGCTTGCCTTGAATGTATTTTCCCAAATACAAAAAGAACCTAAGTTGGGGGTAAAATAAACCACAATCAAATGATAAATCCATATATATATATATATATATATACATATAAAAGAAGAGCAAAAGCAAAAAAAGAGTACAAGTGAACATCTGGGGTGCCCAATAAGCCTATGGCACATCTCCTTAAATAAATAATTCTTAAAAGAGTTTATGAGTCCCTAGTGTCCAACTTGTGAAAAAGATGAGGAATAAAGAGCTCCCTAATGTAAATTAATCAAATATGGGATCCATGTGTGCTTAAAGTCAACAAGAAAACAAAAAAAAAAAAATTGAAAATGGGAAAAATTGGGAAGAACAAAGTAAAGGCAGCAGCCTAATGTGAAGCCGAGCTCATTTCAGATTATATTATACAGCAGCGATGAGTTGCAAATTGATGAAGCTCCATGTTCATAAGCATGAGTTATGAAGTCCAGACCCAAGCTTAAATTGCAGCAGCTTCTTAATTCAAACACAACCAGCAGCAGTCCAAATAAACTTGCAGGCTGTGGATTCAATTTCAACAGCAGCGTACCAATCTGAGAGCTCCACTTCACTCAGCAGCTGCAAACTCCAGGGCACAAGATAGCTACAGCAAGGCAGCATACTTTCCAAACAATTTCAGCAGGCCATGAAACCAAGCGGAACATTCCACCGTAGCTCAGAGCTCCTCAACCGCAAAAAAAATAACAGTAGCAACCAAGAGATCAACCGAAAGCTTGCCAAGAAACCAAGTCGCAATTGAGCTCCAGATTCTTCAAGATCTGAGCATAAGCCAAGCTAACACTAGCATGTCAATTTGGTGAGTATAGAACTTCATCGTCACTAATTTATGTTTTATTTATTGCAGGCAATTACACTGCCGAGTTGCTGTCCATATCGCAACTGCAGCAACTCTACACTCAACCAAACAACAGCAACTAAAGCAGAGTTCCTCGCTAGGCCGTGGGCTTCAATCGCGTGACAACAGCTGCAACTTCTTCAATCAGCACCTGCATTCACTTCAAACAGCAGAACAGTGCACTCCAACTGCAAAATTAAGCACCTAAGTGGTGCTCTTCAACAAAAGCTCTTCGTGCCAACCAACTGTAGCACGCGAGCTCCATCACAATCCAGGCTGTGGAACTTGAGCTGGAGCATGATAAACCGAGCGCTCGATTAGTGCTCCAATACACCAATAGCAGTTCCATTTAATTCAGCAGCCGCAGCACTCCAGCAAGAGCAATTCCGAGAGCTACACAACAGCAACACGAAGAGCTCACTTGAGCTATCAGCAGCAACCACAGCAGCTTCTTAAATGGTATCTTCAAACAGCCCCGGCAGCAACTCATTTTAAGTCGAGAAGCTCCAAATTGTTCCGAACACCACACCATGCCGAGCAGACGAAAACTTCGACTTCAATTGCAGTGGCTCCTCACAACCGAGCAGCTCCCATTTTGCGTGACATCAGCTGCAGCAAACAACAACTGCAGCACCTTGCTTTCAGCCGAACAACTCCTGAAGGCCGAGTAACTCCATCCATGAACAGCAGCACCTTACTCCAGCCGAAAAGCTCCACGCAGCAGCAGCAGCTACAACAAGTAGCGCCCACTTGGCGCTCTACAGGAGATCCACCGAGACCGCACAATTCCAGTAGCAGCTTACGAGTCCCACCACGTGACAACAACCAAAGGTGGACTTTAAATGACAGCAGCAGATCCTAGCTTTTTCTTGAGCTGAAACAAATGAAAGTGCTACTGAGTTATTTTGGGAAAGGCTAAGTGATTTGACTTAAATAGAAAGCCCACTATCATTCTAGTTGCTTACACTTGTAAGCCCATATCGAGAAATTATCTTTGTCCATTTGCACTTAAGGGAATTTGGAGTATCATTTAATGCTAGGAATTTATATCAGAGGACATATACCCTTGCATCAGCCTTTTCATTTTGAAGCAAAAGTATCAACTAGGCATTACAGTAGTTGGCTGAGGTCAAGGGAAGAACCTACACGTGGAAAGAATAAGGGAATATTTGGGAGCAAAGGAGGAAATCCAACAGCATTTAGTCGGGTCCGTGTTGCAAAAACTTAGTAGACACATGTCATGTGGGCTGGAGAGTATTCGGCTTGGGAAAAAAAGGCAGTAGCCAAGGATAAAAAGAGAGGATCTAAAAAAATAAGGGAGGGAGAGAAAACAGTAGCGGAGATGAAAGAAAGAAGAAGAAGCCGAGAGGAGAGGAAGAGAAGATAAAATACAGAACTTTGGACTTTTTTACTTAAGATTATAAAACTACATAAACTTATTTTTGGTTTTGAATTTTATTAATTTGATTATATTTTGTTTAATTTCAAAACTCTAAGCCATTTTGTTCTAACACACTAGAGGGCTATTTCACATTCCAGATAAATTAAGATATGCCGATTTTATATCAGGTATCGAGATTCAATATACCGATTGAGGTGCTTTATTTTCCTTGTTATTTCAATTTTTATATATCTTGATTCATTTGAGTTTTTCAATGAGATATTGTATGTAATTTATTTGAGTTTTGTATTAATGAATTCAGTGAATTGATATGTTTATGATTTATTTCAATATCGATATTAAGTATTTAGGTATTTTTCTATTGTATTCATCATTTAGTTATTTAATATTTAACCATTACTTTTTAGCAAGATAGAGTTATAGGATATTTAGGAGGGTTCCAATAACTTGTGTTGAAAGTAACTTGAATTTTTTAAAATACTTGTTATAAGGATATGTGGGTTTTAATTAAATTCATGAACTTACGTACTTAATGTAATTGGAAATATAATTTGGGACGTGCTCAAACTATATTTCTAACTAAAATAATAATTTTGGTATAAGTGGACTATTATTTACTAGATAATTATAGATAAATTACCTTAGCAGGTGAATTTATGTTATAATTAGAATTTCACTATTCCGAGAGATGGGTAAATTCTAGTGAGTTTAGTTAAATCTTGTTTAGTCAATTTCGAATATCAATTTAAGGTATTACATTGATCCAAATGAGAATAGATTTATGAATTTTAATTTGATCCCTTTTTATCTCCTAGTCTCGAGACCTTCATATTGTAGCTAAGACATTTGGTTTAGTACTCACCTTGTTATTTAGTTTTTACTCATTTTTAGTTTAATTATCAATAACTTAGCTTAAGAAAAAACTCTATTGATTTAGTACTTAGCCTAGCTCCCTGTGGATTATGACCTTAACTTACCGTTTATACTACTTCCATGACCCCATACACTTATTGGTTTATGCACACATTTTTAGCCAATCACTAGGTAGTTAGATTGATTTGTAAAATGATTCAAGTGATGATTTTTTATTAGAAAAGCATTTGAAAAGGTTTTAGATTAGGAAAACAACTTTAAAGAACCCCGAAAAACCTAAAAGAACGCTTTTGTAGGAAATAGGGATCATGGCTTTTGGATGCTAGTTCGTCTAGCATCCAAATGCCATGCTTGAAAGAGCATGTTAGGCCCTTGGCGTTTGGATGCTAAGGTGGATGGCATCTAAACAATTGTTCCAATCTGCAAATTTTTGTAGATTGCAACAATGCGATCATCCTTCGTGTAACAACCCTAACCTTCATCATTTCTCATAAATCAATATTCCCAAAACAATTTCCCAACAAAAAAAATCTGCACATCAAACTAAAACCCTAAACCAAACTCCCTTACAACCAAAAACTCAACTCGACCTTATCATCAATACATAACTCGTTGAAACAACATATACAAGGTATGCTAAAAGAGAAACATATGTGTTGTGAGTTGTTTCTAGTACGTCCACCATAGCAAATATGCTGAAGAACACACATAGGGATACCCTAAAGTTGTTGTATTCACTATCCTATGTAGAAAAACAACATCCCATTAAGAAATCATATCAAAGCTCGAAGAAAATGTACTACATGACTTACCTTAAAGTTTCTTGCCCTTAGATAACCAAGAGGTCTTCCTAAAATTTGTTTTGGGTTGTCCTATGCAAAAAAAGGGGTCCCCTTAAAGAAAACACCAAAATTATTGGTCCCTAGGGTTTTTGCAAAACATATCAGCAAAAAGTGAAAACAACAAGCTTAAGCAAGATCTAATCAGGAGAATCATAGGTTAGGCTAAGGAATGCCTACCGATATGTTTGCACAAAACCTTAGGGACCAACTGTTGTACATGTAAGGAAAAGAGTGAAAAGGGGTTTTCAAATAGCGATAAAGAGCTTATATACCTAAGTTTCACAACAACACTCTTGCCTAAAAATGCTTTAAGTACTTCTTTTTCATTTCTTCTTCTAATTCCCATGTCACTTCCCTTTTTGAGCAACCTGCCCTTTAACATAAGGTATCTTCCTTTTCCTTAACTCTTAAACCTTAGTGTTCACTATCTTTATAGGCTGCTCTAAAATAGACAAGTTTAACTACAACTCTATGGTTTCCATATCCATTACCAATACCTAGTATTATTCCATCTCTTGCTTCAGGTTGGGTTTGAACTTTCTTGGGATGGACACATGGAAGACGTTATGGATACCCTTTAAGCTGGGAAGAAGCTCTAATCTATAAACTACATTCTCGATTCTTTCTATCACATTGAAGGGTTTAATATATCTTGAAGATAACTTCCCTATCAACCCAAACCTGAAAATTCCCTTAGTTGGAGGCACTTTCAACAAAACCTCGTTTCCCACTTGAATCTCTAACGAACGTCTCCGCTTGTTAATGTAACTCTTCTGATGGCTTTGTGTGGCTTGCATTCTCTACCTAATCAACCTTACTTTATCCACTGCCTTCTATAATAACTCTAGACTCAGAACCTATCTTTCCTTAACCTTACTTAATGTATGGGTGATTTGCACTTTCTACAATAGAAGGCTTCATAAGGGTTCATTTGAATAGTTGTCTAATAGCTATTGTTATAGGTGAACTCAATTAAGAGTAAGTGCTCATTCCAATGGCCACTAAAATCAAGTATGCAATCCTGTAGTAAATCCTTAAGTATTTGTATAATCCTCTCTAACTGCATATTGGTTTATGGGTGGAAGGTGGTACGGAACTACAATTTTATACCCAACACCTTGTGTAGACTTCCAAAACCTACTCATAAAATGGGTGTTCCTGCTTGATGTAATCTTTGCTGGTACTCCATGTAACCTTCTACTTCTTTAATATATAGCTTAGCTTATTTGTCCAATGAGTAACTAGTGTTAATGGGTATGAAGTGAGCTAACTTCGTTAGTCAGTTCATAATCACCTTGATTGTGTCATGTATACTTAGGGTCTTTGGTAACGTTATCACAAAGTCTATGATGACTTACTCCCACTTCTACTATGAAACCGGTAATGGTTGCAACTCACTTGCTTATCTCTAATGCTTGATTTTGATATGCTAATAAGTTTGGCACCTTGACACATATTCTATGATTTTCCTTTTTCATATTACTCCACTAATAATTTGCCTTGACACCTTGACATATTTGTTAGCCTAATGCCTACTTCTTTGGTCAAAATTTCCAAATCCAAAAATCTCATGTCTTCTAGCAACAACTTTTGTGTCTTTAGTAAACTGGCTAGATTCCAATGTCATTTCTTACTCAAAGCATCAGCCACCACGTTAGCTTTCCCTAAGTGGTACTGTATGTCCAAGTCACAGTCATTTATTAACTTTAGCCATCTCTATTACCTCATGTTCAAATCTTGCTGGGTGAAAAAGCACTTTAGACTCTTGTGATCGGTAAACACTTTGCACCTTTCTCTTACTAGGTAATGCCTCTACAGCTTCAAAGCATAGACTATTGTTGTTAACTCTAAGTTGTAGACTGGGTAGTTTTTCTCATATAGGTTAAGCTAACGTGACATATACGCTATCACCAAGTCGTTCTACATTAACATACACTTGAGTCTTTAGATTGAAGCATCACTATAAATGAAAAATGCCTCGGTACTACGCAATAAAGACAATGCTAGAGTAGTTATAAGTCTCTCCTTTAATTGTTGAAAACTCTGCTCACATTTGTCATCCTAGTCAAACTTGACCCCCTTTCTGCATTAATCTAGTCAAGGATGCTATTAGCCTTGAGAATCCTTCTATAAACTTCTTGTAATACCCTACAAGCCCTAGGATGCTTCTAATCCCAACTACCATTTTCGGTCTTGGCCAACCTATAACTGCCCTTATCCTCTCCAAATCTATTAATATACCTTCACCGTTTAATATATGACCTAGGAAGGCTACCTTATCCAACTAGAACTTACACTTAATAAACTTAACATACAACCTCTCTACTCTGAGTTTACTTAAGACGATTCTCAAATGCTGCTCCTACTCTTCTTTGCTCTTAGAGTATATGAGAATATCACCGATGAAGACCACAATGAATCTATCTAGATACTCTTAGGATACCTGGTTCATAAGGTCCATAAATGTCATTGGGGCATTAATGAGGCTAAACAACATGACTAAGAACTCCTATAGCTCATATCTAGTCCGAAAAGTTATTTTCTCAACATCTTCTGACTTCACCTTCAGTTGATAGTAGCTTGACCTCAAATCTATCTTTGAGAAAACTTGTGCCCCTTGTAACTGGTTGGATAGGTCATTAATTAGAGGAAGCAAATACTTATTCTTGACTATCACCTGATTTACATCCTTGTAGTTTACACACAATCTCATGCTCTTGTCTTTCTTCTTCACAAAAAGAATTAGGGGCTCCCTATGAAGATGAACTCAATCTTATGAAACCCTTAGCTTGTAACTCCTGTGGTTGTTTCCTTAACTCAACAAGTTTAATAGGTATCATTATGCATGTTGGTTTTGAAATGGGCTTCATGTTTGGCACTAGGTCTATCTTAAAATATATCTCTCTGTCAAGTGGTAAACCTGGTGCAGGTCTCTTAAACTGCTCTAATGGCCTATAACTTGATAAAGGCTTCTTACCCAAGGCCTTCTTCTCTTTATGGGCTAGTAGCTTCTCCTTTCTTCTCATACCTTGCTCTACACTTTTAGCCCATTCAACTATTTTAGAATAAGTGCCCTTGAACCTTGCCATCATCTCTTATAACTTAGGCTCTAACCTAAAGATGAACCTTCTGGTGGATGATTTCTCATCTCTTTTGATCAGCTATAGCAAGAAATGGGCTAGGTGGTTCAACTCCGCCTCATATTCTAAATTCATTTATTACCCTATTGTAATGTTTGGTAAGCCATCTCCATTTGCTCCTCGATGTTGTTGAGGAAGAACTTATCAAAGAATATATATTTGAACCCTTCCTAAGTGATAGCACTAGCTACATTCCTGTTTGTCTTGGGAGCATTTTTCTACCATTGAGCTGTAGAACCTTTCAAAAAGAGGGTAGTGTAGGTTACCTTTTTATTTTTCGATACTTCTACCATCTCAAAGGACTTCTCTACTTTTGTGATCCCTTCTTTAACCCCTACTAGATCATTTGGCTTGGGGTTAAATGCATGAGTGATCTTCACAAATATTTCAAAAGTATTACTACTAGTAAGACCACCTATATTGGCTGTAACGCCTTATAAGGGGGCCTAATAGTTTTTTCTAAAATCTTCATATCATGTATGCACCTATGATATAAAGATCGCCTTGCAAATCAAAAGTTGCAAGGCTCTAACTAGTAAGTTTGTAAGGGTCCTTATTCAATTTACAAATATTTGCTTAACTATGTACATATCTACAAGTGATTCAACAATCCATAGTCATTAGAACCATAGAGAGTTGGACTCACCTACCAAACAATAAAAAAGGGTATCTATATCTTGACGATCATAATACCACTAAATACCTTAAAAGTTTAATTCGACCATATTGCTTGCTTTCCTAAACTTATATTCTACTTGTTCAACTCGATGGAGTACTTTGCACTCAAATCCTAGCCTAGCCCTAACTTTGTAAGACTTGCAAAAGAAACTATTGGGGGGTAAGTTACACCCAACTTAGTGAGTAACCTTCCTACCTTACCATCAGACAATAACAAATAAGTTATTTATCGAACATATGAATGCATGTACAAGCATATGCAATGCAAACAGTACATACAGTCGGCCGGTAACTATATATAGCATGGTTTTAACACCCACCGTAGCTTAGGTTGAGAAGTATTTAGGCATATCAGGACCCAGGTATCTACATCTAATACAAAATCTCTTAACAATATAACCATCTTTAGTAGTAGACAAAGCTCAAGCTCAAGCAGAAGACAGCACTTATCGGAGTTGAATATTTCCCAATAGTCAAGGCAAGAATATGTTGCACGAAATACTTTGTACAATAAACAATCATAATACATAATATCAATATGGATCCATTCAAGCATGATCTTCCGCTCTATTGTGTGGTGCTAATGCCCTTTAACTCATGTTATAAGATATAATATATGTCTAGTTTAATTAGAGGTCAAATATTTGTTAATTCCAGATTCATAGGGTGGCTAAGCAAGTATATTCTAGACACTCCAATGCCTTATGTTCTAATGCAGTAAACAAGGGTGTTTGAAATATCTTAAGATATTTTACAAGCATAGTTTAACCAAAGTAAGCATACATAAGTTGTGGCGACCCTAGGAGGGGCCTAGTAGTATTGCCTAAAATTTCCATATCACGTGTGCACCCATGATAAGAAAATCGCCTTGCAAGTCAGATATTGCAAGACTCTAAATAGTTGTTTGCTAAAGTCTTCAATTTTAGTTCATTGACTCATTATATAATATATATAATTATGGATATCCAATTTTTCCACAATTCCTCAGAACCGCAGAGAATCAGTATCCCCTACCAAAATAATGAAATAGGATAGACAATTTTCGAAAATTCTAAACTTACTAAAGATAGTAAACTTAAATGAGACATTAGTCGTTTTTCGGAGCATTCTGAATTAACTACACAAGCTTTTCATCATACTGATTCAATGGTAGCACTCTGCACTCGATTCCTATCCCCTTTCCCAACTATCGTTCAACCTGCAAGGAAAAGAACTGTTGGGGTGTAAGCTTACGCTTAGTAAGATAATTACCCTCCTCAATACCACATAACAGAAATTTATTATATGCACAATCATATGAATGCATGAACAATCAGTATGCCAAAAACGCATGCAGTGACCTAGGAACTGCATACGACTCAGAATTACGTCCCCTGAAGTTGGGGTTTGGAGATAATTAACTGACCCAAACCAAAATCCGGGTTCTAGACCTTGGGTTTTACTTCATTAGCACTATTGTGCTTAAGTCAAAACAAAACTAAGTATATATCTACATATATATACTTTCACTATCCAGTAATAAATCATATTTTCAAAATCCCAAGTCTAGCGGTGTGGTGGCCTCTGCAATCCACAAACACACGCCCTAAGCAGAAGCCACAAGACTCGGCCCCTCGCCGACGGTTGGCGTCTCCCAACGCCTAGTAAGCCCATCAGCTTAGGTCAGAGACTCAATATATATATGATGGCGTAGCTAGTGCCCAATCCTGCAGGAAACTCGTATTCCTGTGAGTCCCCTCCCATCTTCTGCGTGAAGCGGCAGTCGGTGTTATCCGTATGCAATATGGGGAATGCATGATTCATTTTGATTTCTTAATCAGATAAGTGATTATCTCGATTTTCAAGGTGATCAGACAATTTCATTCCATACAATTCACATGTATATATATAATGCAAACAATTCCCATTATTATATATAATTAACAAGTCATCACATTCATCCACAAATTCATACACAGGCATGTCCCATATCCCACAAGCATCCAAATTCATATATATAAGTTTAGGTGCATCTATTTCTACAAGCACAATCAAGTAAAGAGTCATCGGGAATTTACTCACTCTGCCATGTGGGTCAATCAAAATAATCCGGAGGCAAGTCCTCTCCGTAAACAGTGTCCCCTGGTCATTGAAATAATTTTTATAAGGAATTGAAACAAACTTAAGAAACTATGTAAGTTTTCTTTAAGTTATATTCTTAACTAGTTTTCGTAATTTTTTCCCGGTTTTTACCTAATGTTCAATCGCGTATAACTTTTTCGTTTTAAATCCGATTTTTATGATCTTATAGTCAATCTTCATCGTTTTTGAGTGTACTTTAATGTGGTAAGGTTAGATTTTCGAAATGAGGTATACAATTCTGTCCATGGGTCAGAACAGTAGCGTTCCTCATGTGTTGGAATGTTTTTGGGCCTTGTTTGGTAATTGGGCTTTTTAATAACTTAAGAAATTCTTTGGGCTTGGTCTTTAGATTTTATCCTAAACTTAAAATACTCCTTGAGATCAGATTTACAACTTTGATTTATATTCTTAAGGCTAACAACCACTTCTTGGGCCTTTTAGTGGGCTTAAGTTATCAAATAGGCTTGTTTTTGGTTCAAACTAAAGTTAATGACTTTGGTGGGCTTATGGGGCCTTAGGTGGATTTCTTATGGGCTTCAAAACAACTTCTCTTGGTACTTTAAGTTGCTGGTCAGATTTTTGTTGAAGGCCCATCTTAGAGTTCTAAGCTTGTTTTGAGAGTTTTAGGCCCGGTTTTGAGTTTTAGGCTTTGTATGCTAATCATACTTGCTTTGGTTAATCTTTTCACTTTGTTCTTTCACTTTTATCATATTTTTAGGCCTCATTTACCCACGTTCCAGATCTGTTCATATTGGTCCTAAGGGGTCCTTACTTGGTTTTTCAACTTGTTCCATCATTTCCTTAAGTTTAGGTGATAGATTATGCACTTAACTACTTGTGTATAAATCTTAACTTAGGTTTCCTTCCATCAAATGATCCTTTAACTCGTGCTCCACATAAAGAAATAAAAGATCTAATACTTCATAAAACCTCCATATCATAGCTCATGTCATACAAAGTTGATTTCTTCATAAAACTTCATGTGATGGATTTTTCCTTAACTTAAGTCTAGATTTGAGCATGTTTAACTTAATGGAAACAAAATCAACATTCAAATGATCATGGAACCTTCACGTCCAGCATGCTTACCCTTCATTAAAGTTCTCATTTCAAGATTTCCTTAGCTTAAAATCTTCCATTCAAAGCATTAAACAAATGTCCATACAAAACACCAACTTTACATGCTCATATTTCAACTTCATGTAATGGTTTTAGGGTTTGTTTCTTAAAACGAATTTTTGTGCTATAACAACTCAAACCTTACTCATATCTTCAAGAAATCCAAGTCTTCTAACATAAATATTAATCCACACATCACAAGAATCACTTACTCGTCCTTAACGCAAAGTTTGGTGGTTGTGCACTAAGGTTCCTCTTAAGCCTTTAACTTTGCTTCCTCCTTTTTGCTTACCTTTTGAAAACCGAATCCTTTGGTCTTTTGGAAAGGGGTTTATGGAAGATTCTAATGGTCTTAGATGATCTTAAATGATGAAAGAAAATGGCACATGAACAAAGAAAAAAAATGCCATGAGTTGAAGCTTCAAAATGGAAGAAAATGGATTTTGTGGGGTAAAGTTGTTTCTCCTTTTTATGTTTGTTTCTAAAGAGAGAAAGATGAAGTGAAAGTGAAATTGAAAGTGAGAGAAATGGGGAAGAGTGTGGCCGGTTGGAATGAAGAGAGAAGGAGTGTTTAAATGTCTTGAAAGTGTTGTCTTAAAGCTTACAAAAAGTCAACAATTGCAACTCTTGATGATGTAAGCATTAAGGGGTGAATAGTGATGTGTAAGAGAAAGTGATTGATGCTTGAAAGACAAGAGTATGGCCCCCCATTCCTCCTTGTTTAAATCTGCCATTAGAAGTCTTTTTATGCCATGGAGTGGTCTTGTCACCTTTATTAAAGTTAAGCTCATGATTTCTTGTAAAAATTTGTCCATATGTAGTATAAGTGAAGAGGTGATAAGGAAATTGTCTTATCACTAGATTTTGATAAGTTATCAATTGATAAATGATTCCAACTCTCAATTGATAAGTTATCTAAGGTGATTGGTTGGTCTAATTATTTATATGTAAGGCTTATGCATGAAGATAAGGGCATAACCTTATAGAAAATTGTTTTAGGATTTTCATCTTACATTGTTTTGTGATTTATGATTTGATTTTTGTAGAATTGTGAAATTTTCTAAAGTTGAATGAAATTATTCAAATTAAATTATCGATTAATTATTTAGGGTTAAAATTCCTTAATGGTTTTAAGGTTTAGGGTTTTAAGTAGCTTTAGAGCTCGCAGTTCTTCAAGCTCGGGTTTTATCGACAATTGGCTTTTGAATTGACAATTGGCTTTTGAATTGTAAAAATTTAATTCGTTTCTAGATATAAACTTAAGTTTTTGGTTTAGTTGATCTTTAGGAACATTCGGAAGGTACTCTAAATCAAATCTTAGGCCCAATAAAGTAGGGTTTACATAAGTTCCCATATACCCTAACATACATCAAGTTCAATTATCATATATAATTAGATAGTGCATTAACTACAAACACAAAACAAAATAAAATAGGGGGCGGTATACTTATTCGGCTTTAAACTCAAGTATTCCCAATTGTCTAGGTACTCTCGAAATTGGTATCCCAAATCACCTGAGTAAAGTAACTAAAGTAAATAAGACTTATCTTAAACATAATCTATTCATTAGCCTCGCTATAATTTTTCTATTTCTGCTTATTTCATATCTTAGTCATGAATTTCTCGTTTTAAATCAGAATTTCACATTCTAATAGTCCATTTTTATCGTTTTTGAGTGTTCTTTCATTTGGTGAAGTCCTCTTAAGGTGTTTGGATGTGTAAGAATTTGGGTTTAGGTGAAACAAGTTCGTTGGTTAATGGTGTTAATTTGACTACTTTAGGATTTAGGCTTAGTTTTGGGCTTTGGGCTTAATTTTGGGTGTTAGGCTTTACACTTGACCTTTTTGGGCCATTATTTAGGTATTTTAAGTTTAAGTTTCTAATCAAATTCCATAACCTTTAATTTAGGCCTTAATGTTACTCTTGTGGGCTCTTTTTATTAATTTAAGGCCTTAGCTTACTAAAAGGCCTATAGGGGATGCCTTTAATGGACATTTAGACTTAATGGGCCTTTTATATTTTATTTTATGAGTCTTTTAATTTAGGGATCAAATCTAATCACTAAATTATTAGTCTCTATTCTTGGTTCTTTTAAGGGCTTTTGGGCTTATCTTGCATTTAGGATCTTAAGCCTAGCTTCACTTATTATTTTGAGCTTAAACCTACTAAAAGTTTTAAGATAAGTCCATTTTCTATTAGGATTGAGATCTAGATCTTTTCATTTATTGGGCTCCTAATCATTTTTCTATGGTTTTAATAATTAATTAAGCTAGTTTAGGCCTAATTTGCATTTTAAGACCCTAAACTTGATTCTGACTTATTTTAATGGCCAAATATCCTAATAAATCTACTAAATAACCTATTTTACTAAGTGTTTCAAATCTGGTTCATCTCATTAATGGAGTTTCTAACACTATTCATAGGGCCTTAATCATCAACTTAACTAGTTTAGTCTATTAACTCATCATTACCTTACTTAAATCGGTTAATTACATCCTAAATCATACTTAACACTAAATAGTCATGTTATTAAGGTAATAAATCAAAATTTATAGATTTGAAATGTTCATGAAAGTAATGGCTAAGTAGAGTGCTTCTAGGCTTTCCTTCAACTTCTTTCGTCTAACACTTATTCTAGTATGTTTCCCTAGTTTAATCACATTTCTACTTGCTTTAAGCTAATAACATTACCTAACATGGTGAAAACAAGATGGATACATATTAAGGAAGGGGGTGGCGTAAATGATACTTAAGGGTTTATGGATTTTATCAATATCTTTTGGAGTTTATCAATATCTTTTCAAGTTATCTACATAAAACTATCTCCTACATTTCTAGAATATAGATAGCAAATTAGCTAAGTACATGAGTGAATGTATAATTATAAGACTTTAAAATGATACGTACATGATTATAACATATTTATATAGTATTTTTAATATTAAACTCTTAAGATATCATAGGTATAACTTATGTGAATAAGAAAATCAAGTTATGTGAGTTTTACCTTAAGCTAGCCTATATGAGTTCCAACTTTTCCATTAAAAAAGAAGTCTAAACTTACTCTTTTGATAAAAATTGTTTGTCGACAAGAAACTAGGGTGTGTTTATGATCTTTTGGTGGTGGTGCCTTGTCATTTGGTAGCGTATGGTGGTGGTAATCCCAAAAGGCGCTGAGGTACGTTGTGGGGGTCCAATAACTCCTTTTGTTTTCTTCCCTTTTCCCTTTGATTTTTGTTTAGGTTTCTTAAGAGTGTTTTCTAAGGTTTTCTATGCATGAAGAATAGTGTCAAATGAGAGTTTTGGAGGGGTGAAATGGTAGACATTATAGGTGGATTAAGGGAGACAAGAGGTGGTTATCTTAGGATAAGGGTACGTGGTCCACTCTTGTACTATTTTATTTTATTTGCTTTTTGCCAAATGGGAGAAGCTTTTATCTCCTTAAGGATAAGTGTCCTTTAATTCTCAATTAATACTTTTTCTTTTACTTTTAATTGAGTTTGACTTGCTACTAATTAAGATGTAATGAAAGGTGGTAGATGGATTAAAAGGTAATTAAGCTAATTAATCATGATTGTACTTAATTAAGCAATTTATACCTAATTAGGGTATAATTAGGGTCTTGCCATATTTTATCATTTTAATTAAGTTCATTGACTTATATTACTTCATTTGTTATGGTCCTTTATTTTTCAAGATCAAATAGGGTTTTCGAATTGTGTACGAGGCTAGTGATTTAGGGTTTCCTAAGGATTGAAGAAATTATTTGCGACTGTCAAATAGTTTAAGAATATACTTAGGTTTTATTAGTTGAACTAGGGTTTTAGACTTCCAATTAAGGTTTTACTCAGTTTATTGATATTTTCCAATCGTTTTGAGGTTTCCTGCGTATTAGGGTTTCTATGGTTTTATACGTACGATTAAGGTTTTAAGGTTTTACTCTTTTTAGGATTTTTCAACTTATTATTTAAGATTTATGACTTATGATTTAAGGTTCAATCATTTTATTTATGGATTTTATTACTATATGATTTATTATTATATCTTGAGTGATTTTAAGGATTATCTAATAACTTTTATATCTGACTTTGAGTTTAGATCCAAAAGTTTACAGGGTTCATACTGTTTCCCTAAGTATAACGTTGGCATTCTTAAGGAGATATTTTCATATAATTACTTTGGTTTCATGTAATTAATCATTCTTGACTTATAGTTAATTATAATGTAAAACCTAATTAGTGGATTAAGGTGTAATTAAGTTTCTTAATTTTGATTACTCATATAATTGACATTAATTAGGTATGATTTATGGCTTAATGTGCCAAATTAAGTTGGTTAAGCCCATTGGGTCATCTTATCTATTAGTTGAAGGAATTGAGACAATTATTACTGTTCGAGCATATTTTAGAGGGTAGATTAGGGTTTTCGGGAAATTAAGCTATTAATCTTCGATTAATGAATAGTTTTACTATTTAATTAGAGTACAATAGTTGGATTAGGGTTTTTGACTTTAGATTAAGGTTTTATAATCATTTTAAAGGTTCGCATGTATTAAGGTTCCAATCAAGATTTTAGTGTTTGAATGTTAATTTAAGGGCTATAGTATTCGTTTTAAGGTTTTGAATTCATTATTATGGTTATCTATACCAATATTCATTTTTTGTTTAACTTATCCTTTATCGATTTTAGAGAGCTTTCATAGGCTTTGACTATCGATCTCTTTTACATTGGGGTCTAGGGTTAGTTCTATTAGATTAAGTTGACCTAGGAGGTTAACATTAGTTATTAGTATTTATTTATAGGAATTTAGGGCTTTTGAGTATAGGGGTTAAATTAAGGTTAAGACTGCCATTTAGGGTTTCAGAGGTTTGCATTTGGGTTTTTGAGTGTAGCTTCTCAAGTTTAGGATTAGTTATCTTACCAACACTAAGGGTATCTTTTGGAAGAATCTGTTAACTTCCGATACCTATTCTAAGAAATTTGCAGGGTTTAAACTAGCGTCCAAGGTAGTTTACCTCTCTTATCTCTAGATCTCAACATTCGTCTGTTTCACTTGCATATCCCTTTGAATATGTTGTTGTTATTGCACCAATAATCTTATCATAACATTCATCGAATTCAGAACTTGAGTAGTGATTTCTATATTTGAACCCTACCTCTAATCATATTAAGGTTGGGTCGGGTTTAAGGTAGGCATGCCCCAAGGAAGGTAAGTATACTATCGGCCTTGATTCTGTTGGGCTTGATTTTAGCCAAAGGTAGGGTGGCCTTATGTTGGTGGTGGAGGTCTTTGTCCTTGAGGTGGCAAACTTGTTTCAACTTAGTTTTGGTTTAGCAGGGTTTAGATTGGTGTCCCTATCACCCTGGGGATGAGAAGAAGAGTCAAAAGTAGTACTGTATCTAAGCATGCTATAAGAGGAAACACATGAGCAAAGTCATGTAAGTTGGTTTCAAATGAAGGAATTAGATAACTTAAACATACTACAAACACAAGAAGAAAGGATTACTAAGAACATAAACATAACGAACTACTTTAAGCACAAAGCTCAATATAACCTTACATGCTACTCATCCCATAAATACAATTAGGTTATAACACTTTGATTCATGACTTACTTTTACTAAGGTTTAAGCCTAGGCTATCTATGATTTAGATTTAAAACCTAAGGCTTTGATACTACTTATGTTGTAATGCCTTAGAACTTGGGAAATTATGGCTTACCATGTGTCACTATATTCTATTAACATGTCAGGCATCTAAAACCACCTACTATTGTCATCACATGTCTCATTAATCCCTTGTCACATGTATTAACTCCCATGCAATTTTTTTTTTCAGGGATGTCTTGAAACACCCTCAATTTACCAATAAATACAAAGGATCAAATCTTCACTATATTTTATTCAAATAAAATAAGTTAACATAAATCTTTAACAACTGTCTCAAATACCGTAATGCAAGACTCAATATCACATATCTGCAAAACTTGACAACTTAATGCTGTCAACTGATAAAGACTTGAGAAGTCTCAAGTGACTTCTTTAGACCTAGGTAACAACAAATGAATGAAAATAAAACAAGACCGATAAATTATTTCAATAAGTTTCATAATCCTAACTAGCTATGTTGAGCCATCATCAAAATTGTAATAATAGTAATAAAAATTAGCTTCATCATCATAATACCCATAGTCATTGTAATACTCCTAGAAATCACCCAAACCTATACTTACATCTAAAAATACAAAACCCTAGGGGGTGAGCAAAAGCCTAATATAAGGTATAACCACAAGCACATGAATACACAATAAATGCATGAGTACATACAACAGCTAAATTCAAATATCTAATGCAACAAACATTGATTTTTATCTTTATTAAGGTCTAACAAGCAATATAGTTTTGGCGTCCTATAACTTTAAGTAACTCTTGACTTTGGCACATTATATATATATATATATATATAGTATTGGTATTAGGTCCTCCTCAATATCCTAGTAACCATGTATCTAAGTCTCTAAGTAACAACCTAAATCTTCTCGGATAATTTCCAAGCATGACTCCAATCAGGACATCATCGCGTAAGGATCATCGGGGTGCTACCCCATTTGGTCCTCCTAATCCCTTAAGCTTAGCCAACTATAAGCATCATAGTTATTTAAACCGAGTTTTCATTAAGTCTATTTAACATTTCTAATCCTATGCATGCACAGACAACACAAAAACCTCGTCCCTAACCATAATGTTTGCTCAAAAGCTAAATCAAATACCTTACAACTTATTCATATGAGAAATAATGCACTCGCTTACATTCAAAGCTAGACTGACGATGTTCTTTACATAGCAACTCAACCAACTTAAGTTAACTTAGGAATCACATAAGTAATCTAGGATTGTTAGGTTGTTAAATTGATTTGTAAATTGATTTGGGTGATGATTCTTGATTAGAAAAGGGTTAGAAAAGGTTTTAGATTAGGAAAACAACTTTAAAGAACCCTAAAAAACCCAAAGGAATGCTGCTGTAAGAAATAAGAGTCATGGCGCCCGGATGCTAGTTCATCTAACGTCCAAATGCCATGCTTAAAAGAACATGTCAACCCCTTAGCATCTAGACACTAAGGGAAATGGCGTTAAGACACCTATTGCAATTTGTAGAATTCTATAGATTGTAGCAACGCAATCATCCCTCGTATGACAACCTCGACCTTTGCCGTTTTGTAAACCAACACTCCTAAAACAATTTCCCAACAAAAAAAATCTCCACATCAAACTAAAACCTAAGGCAAAACTCCCTTACAACCAAAAACTCCACTCAACCTTATCATCAATACACAACATGTTGAAACAACATATATAAGGTATGTTAGATTAGAAATGTACCTATTGCAAATTGTTTTTAGCTCATCTACCACTATAAATATGCCGTAGAACATACGTAGGGATACCCTAAAGTTGTTTTACTCACCGTCTTACATAGAACAACAAAATCCCTTTAAGAAATTGTGTCAAAGCTTAAAGAAAATATACTACTTGACTTACCTTAAAATTCGTTTTAGGCTGTCCTATGCAAAAAAGAGGGGTTCCCTTAAAGAAAATGCCAAAACTATACATTAAAAGGCCATCCTTAACCTTACCTGTGATTCTCCTGACTAGATCTTGCTTAAGCTTATCGTTTTTGCTTTCTTTTGATATGTTTTGCTCAAAACCCTAGGACTAGCTATTGCATACGTAGGGAATAGAGTGAAAAAGAGTTTCAAGTAGGGATAAAGAGCATAAATATCTAGGGTTCATAACAAAACTCCTACACAAAGCTTTCCCCGCTTAACTCAATAATACCAATTGAGTCCTTTTTATAAAACACTTTATTTTCTCCTTTATTTTATATTTTTATTTTCTTTGTTTCGGGTTTTGTAGAAGGAAAATCAATTTGCCACAATGGAAAAGGGAAGCCCGCTATGTTCACATAAACATTATAATGAAGACAATTCGGGGAAATCGTAGTGATTTAATGTTTAGTGCTGAATGAATTTCATTTCAGGGTTCAAGTTTGGAATTTTCTCTTTAAGGAGATCGATACCATTTAAGTTGGATGCATTCTATTTAATTAGGCTAAACTACTCCTAGAATATCTTTTTCACTTCTTTTATTCTCATTGTAGCAGTTTATGCTACTTCCATTTATTAATTTATTTGGGTCGTTCATGGTTTTATGATTTTAGGTTTATCTGTCTGTTCACTACTTACCATTTCCCTGTCCCCAACTGCATTTTTGGTGGATGCTTAATTTGTTTTGCATTAGAATTGCGAGCAAGCAACTCTTTTATGTAATCAAGTGAAATCTTCGATATAAGAAAATAGCATTTTTCTGAAGATAGCATTGAATATAGAACACAATCAAGATGATGAGTACAGTGTTTCAGATCATCAATAGTTTGAAGAGGTTGAGCCCAAACATCTATCAGAAAATATTTATATAAAGGATGGATCATCACTTTAAACATTGAACACTATAGCGACAGATACAAAGTTATTAGTGGAGGAACATGTAGAAGAGCCACGGAAGAAGTCACATGCTTCTATAGTATGATTATTGTTCCTATTTCCTTTATTCACTAAAATTGAGCTAATGGAGGAACATGAGGAAGAGCCATGGAAGCAGACATATACTTCTATAATATGAATCTCCAATCCTTAATGCAAGAGTTATTATTCCTCCGAATTATGAGTGCTTATTTTTTAGTGGAAAGAGATGGCTTTCGAGTATAGATTGTATCTAGTTTCTTTTATTTTATCATTTCATGTACATAATGCAAGCTAAAGATTTTACATTTATTTCATGATTGATTTTTGTCTCTCTATAAATAGATGCTTTGGATCTAGCACTAGTAGGAATTTTTAGCGATTAAGAATTTTTTTTCTCAAGGTGTTTTCTTCTTTCATGATAAATCTTCCCATTGTTTAGAAATTGCTAGAAAACCTAAATTGAAATTGATTAACCAATAAAGAGAAAAATAAATTTTTGTGAAATAACTATTTTACGAATGAAATTCTAGAACATTAGATGGTGTAAGAAAAAATAAAGAAGTTAAAATTGAGTACATATGCCATTTATAGATTATCTATATTATTAAAGGTTTTTATAATTTTCTTATTGGTAAATTTAGAAGATAACCATTTTATGTTTTTCATTAATGTATATAAATTATTTAACTTAATTGATAAAAACATGCACTAAATAAATGCTATGACCCATTTTTGTTCTTGCTTAGGATCATATAAATAAATTTCCCCTTGTTTTTAGACTCTATATAACAAGTTCAAAATATATAAATGTTCATTACGTGTTGCAATAACCTCTCTTGATTTAACTTTGTTTTAACCTATTGAATGTGATTAAATGTTTATGATTTAAATTTTGTTTCAAATTGTTTTCCCCTTATGCAAGTCATGTAAAATTTTCAAAAGCTAAGATTAGATTAAATGCCTATTGTCAAAATTTCTTGGATCTATGAATAAAATCAATTTACAAGTTATCTTTAAAAATATATAAATAACTTTCAAGCATGATAAAAATATTTCACTCCAAGATATTTAAAATAATTGATACTTAAATATTTTAACTTATGAAAATTGTATGTATAATTATGTTACACTCGGTCAAAAGACTTAGTGCATCAATTGTGCCCCATAGCAAATCTTTTTCCTTTCTCCAGTTTTGGCCAAACATTTCCTTCCTGGTACAGTTGAAAATCCACTGCATAAGTGTTTTCTCTTAGTTCATTCATAACTCCTACCAAATATAGGCTCTTAATGTTAAGTACTTGCTTAGTAAGTTATCCTTAGCAACAGTGTGTTCTCTTTCTTTAGTGTTCAAGCGTGTCACTTCACACACGGGGGAGATCTTTTTTGCTGCTCAAATATCACTCTATCTTGTCACCACGTTATTTAGTCTATTTAGAATTATAGCCTCTTGCACCAACTAGGATTATTCCCTTTCTTTTTCCGTTTGCAACTCCAAACAGTAGAGTGTATCCACGTGAAGGTTGTACTCCATCCCAGCTTAGACATGACACTTGCAATTTGAAAGGAGAGAGCTACTGCACCATACACGTCGTTCTATCCCGAAGTTTTTGAAGCAACAGTCCTTGTTTCATCTTTCTTGGTGAAAACAAAGTACCACACCACACTTGAGCTTATTAAAGGTTATGAGCTTATTTTCTTTCCCTTCTTAAAACACTCAGGACTAGTTGAGAGTTGAACCCTTGTCCTTGCTCCATTTTAGTTAGTATGGGACCATTTAAAGTAGCTATATGTGACTATTACAGCTAGAAGGGCCAGCTAGGAGTTGCTGTTTCATTGGTTTCAAGCGTGCCGTCGTAGCTCTATTGTGAGTAAGCCACTCTCTCATTTTAGCACACACATCACTTCCTAAGTTTGTAAACATGACATCAATAAAATTTGAATTCAAGACACCCCAAATCCCAACTTCGAGTAACAGGGCGTGACTTGTCATGTTGAAACCCCCCTCTTTTGAAGCTCTAAAATGTGTTTGTTACTGTCCCTGTGGCGTCAAATTGAGTACAAAAAACCGTGACTGCTGTGTTATCTTTTTCCTTTGTGCGTATGTGCTCAGCTGAAGTTAGTAGCAACTGTTCTGTTGTAGAGCTTAATCTAAATTAGGTTACTGCTGTTCACTATTATAAGTGATGGTGTGTTTAAATTCTGAGCAAGATTTGTAATTGTTGCTGCAATTTATGCTCGTGTGCTGAGTATACCCTTTTTTTTTTAATCTCCTAGCATGTGTGTGTATTGCAAGTGTGGCCATTGGGTTATGTTTAGCATCTTGTGAAAGAGTACAAGCTTTAGTATTAGGTGTCGTGTCCTTTTTCTGTTGTACATGAGTGTGTATATGTCTTGTTCCTTTGCGTTTGGGTGAATGTTGTAGGGTGTAGTCAGCTTGGTCTCTCGCTCCGATTATCCCTATCATGTGTGTTCAGTCAGGTCTTTCGGTTGTTATGCTGCTAGGAATGTGAATGTGCTTGTCCTATGTCATGTCCCTTTGTTGACGAATGCGCCTGTGTGATTCGTGTGTGTGCCCTGTTGTCGTGTTGTAGCTGCTAAGCTACAACTATTTAGTTTCTATCGATGTGAGTCATTAAGTTGCTGCTAGTGTGAGTCGTTAAGCTGTCTAGTTGCTACTGGAAGGTTGCAGTCGGAGTGAGCTATCTAGTTGTTGTCGTGTCTATCCCGTTGAAGTTTTATGCAGCGGTTGGGTGAGCCACAACCGCTTGAGTTGTGTTGCTGCTACAAAAATGGCTATCATGTGTAAATGTATTGGGTTGTGCTATCCTAGTTTAGGTCAAGCAAAACACTTGTATGAGATAGTTTAACACCCCTAGTGGCAGCTGTCTCCCTTTCTCTTGTTTAGTTGAAAACTATGGCTTCATCTAGATTCCAACTTCAGCCAAACTACCTAGTTTGCGTGTCGGCCCAAAAAGGAGCCATAATGGGACACCAACTGTAACCCCGAACCATCCCTTACATGATAGAAAAGTGCCCACTGCAACATGATTGGAAAATTTAAGTCCAGCCCCACTTAAGCACTAATTCTTAACAAAAGTTTATTATACTCTTGTTAAACTATCCAATTTAGGAGACCCAACTTATATGAATCATCTCTTAAGAGCAATAGACTTAGAATGGTGACCAACCAAATTAAAAACTTATGCTCCCTCACTCATTGATTTAACTACCTAAGTATTATAACACACTTAATAAATCCAAGGATAAGAGTGTAATTAGAAATTATATATAAATACACATATATAAAAAGACATAGTCACATAATCATTAAGAGCCAGTTTGTCTTGCTCTTATATTTGAATAATGACATTAAAATTTTTTCTTTTTATCAGATGATTTTGATTAAGATTTCGATTTATTTATGGATTATTACGATTCACGATTTGCTATGGCTGAGTGAGTTTCCTATGATCCCATGTCTTGTGTGTGCTTGTAATTTAGTTGTACTAATTTATTAAATTAAATTATTGATGCATGGGGAAATTGGGAAGATGCTTGTCTATGTTATTGCATGGTATTGAGTGAAATGAAAATGATTAAGTATATATTTCATTACCTCATATTATGTGCATTTAGCTATTTTGTGATGCGTTTGAAATAATTGTTTACTTACCCTATGAATGAATCTAATCACATCCAAGCTAGTAATAACATTAATTGGAACATATATCTTCATGACGTATGTATATGATAAATCAAGTCAATCCATTACACGAAAGTAATGAAAAGGTCTTATGGGAGTTGTTATTATAAATGAAAGTGAGTTGATTGTATAGCACACTCATACTACATGGCCTTATCTTAGTCACGGGCTTATAAGGTATTAGAGATGCTAACTGTATGCTAAGAATCACAGTTTAGAGATCTTTGTTTAGGGGTAAGCGGGGACCGTTGGGCCCCATTTACACACTACACTTGAACTTAGATCTTTTATAAAATTAATCTCTTTTCTAATCTCATGAGAACATGGAGTCTCCACATATGATAAGTTTAGATGTAGTACGTGAATATATTTAACTAAAAATTTTCAATGCCAACTATAAAGGGCAAAAATTTGAGTTGCATGTTATACCTACGCAACTGTATATATTTGCTTGGTATACTAATTTTTTATACATTAATGTACTTGAATTGATTGATAACTTGCTTATTGACATGGTTAAGGTTTGTCACCAAGTAATTGGCTTACTCCCTTATATGTTTTTATAAGGTTTTTCACTAAGCAGTTGGCTTACTTCTTTATACATTTTTATTGTAGATACTAGATATTTTTATTGTAGATACCTGATATTTTTACTGTTCGTAGAAAGAGTATGCTTGAGGTGGGAATCACTAGGTTTTTGGAAACCCTTAGGAGGGTTCTTTTTTTTTGTTTTGAGTGTTTGAGAGAGCCATTATAGATATGTCTATTATAGGGCTTTTTAATTTGATTAACTATATTTATTTTTGTTTTTGTCTTTTGATAGCTGATATTATAAAGGATTTTAAGCATGAGGAGATTGGAGTTCTTTGATAATATCGAATTTAAATTGTATAAAGTTTCTTTTGTTAAAGCTATGAAAACTTCTACTTTTAATCATATGCCTAATTTTTAATTTACTTAATATGACTGAAAGGATAGCTTGGAGATGGGAAAGCTTAGTGTATCGTGTAAAGGCTATTGAATGGTAAGGGAGTTGATCCTTACTCTTCATACAATACATGACGACTTCTTATGGATAAAGTATCTTTTGAGGTGTGACACTTATTGTACTACTATTTAATGATGAACATTTAAATTTTTGTATCTAATCATAAGAGCACATAGATTAGTTGATTTTTTAGTTTATATCAATTATATTTTCCATTATTAGGATTGAATTAGTCTTCTAATAAGTCTTCAAGCCATTTTTTTCGGTACTTTGAGTTTAAGTAACCTAGCTGATAATTTGTAAGACAACAATACAATGGATAATGTATTGTATTATGGGGAGCAATGAGTTTGTTAAAGGCAAATCAATTTGAGTCATTTCTTTTGAATTGACATGAGTTGTTTATATTATTTTCCCCCAATATGTAAAATTATATATACATACTATATTGTATATTATACTAATGCACTTGCTAAATATTATATAAATTAATATGTAACTAGTTTAATCAACTAGTTAGCCTTCCTTTAAAATTGAACCTTTCCCCAACTAAATGAAAATCACCCATCCCATCATGACTGTAACAACCTAGTTGACCCTAGCAAGTACCTTTAAATCATGGAAAACTACTTCTTTGTTTTACAAAGTCATGTTTTGTCTCAAATCAATCAATTTGCTTTCTTTTTTCTTTTCTTCTTTTGTTTTCTTTTCTCTCTCTTCCCTCTTTCCCCATACTACTATCAGATGAAATTGGCAGTACATTCTCCTTCATTTTTTTTCTTCCTTTTTTCTCTCAATTAATAAATCAAACACATTCTTCACTTCTCCCTACATTTGACCAACACACATCCCCCTTCAGCTCCATTCATTTTCTTTCACTTTTATTAATTATTCTTAATATCTCACCACATACACATCTTATCATAATTTCACATCCACTGATCAAGAGCTAATTGTTAAAAGTGGTTCTTAGAAGTTTGAAGAGGAAACAAGGAGGAACTTAAGGAGTGTAAACCTAGTAAATTCGTAGTTGGAACCCTAAATAGAACATAGATGTCTTAGATAATTTTATGAGTCAATAAGGTTAGATAAATTAAAAACTTTATTAAATTATAAACCTAAAATTATTTTAAAGAGAAAAACTTTAATATATTAATTGAAATCTTAATTGCATATGAAAATCCTAAACTCTATATGCATATGAATATTGAAGATTGAATTCGAATATGATGAAAGTTGTAAAACTAAAACTTTAAACTAATAAACATATAAATTTATTTTTATGATAATAAAACTCTAATTGAGTATAATCATTGATTGATATGCTTAATTGCATAAAATTGCTAACTAACAATTAGAGATAGCTTCTAAATGTTAATAAATGTAAAAGGTATCAAATTAATTTATGAAATTGATAAATATTATTACTTAATTATTAGTAAATATATACATATATATTATATTTATCTAAATGAGTATTATCTATATATTTAATTATTTGAACTTAATTTAATTACCTATTTATTTATGCATTATATAGCAAATGTTAATTTTATATTTTATAATTATATTATTTATTATTCTAAATAATATTTGTAGGATTAGAAATATTAAAATAAAATCCAAGAAATTTATTTTATTTTATTTATACACCCATTTCCTTATTTTCCCTTTTCCTTATCTTTTTCTTTTTATTTTCTTTTCGTTCTTAATTTATATGTGTTAAATATATATATATATATATAATATTGTATGATTGAAATGTTGACTAAGTCAATATGTCATTTTTCATCTTAAAACTTCTCTACTTCTCTTTTGTTTTCCCTTTTCTTCTCCATTTCTTTTATTTTTCTTTTTCCTCTTTTTTTTTTCCTCATTTGTGACCTACATCCTCCTCTAAAACCCTCTCTTACCTTCTTTGTTTGTCTTAAATTTACATACACATTTAATCCATTTTCTCCCTCACATTGCATCAAAACTTTCTCCTTCTTTTTTTCATCTTCCTCACTTTATTCTTTTGTTTTCTTCACCTAACATTCCACTACAAACTATACTACCCACTTCATATGATACCAATTACAGGAGAGGATAAGAGGAGTATTTCTTCACTAACTATTCTTAAGAACAAATAAATATATTATCCTTGTATTATATTAGTATTAGTTTTATTATGTAAATTAGGTTTTAAGTTTTTTTTTTTAATATTTATGCATACTATCATATTTGATGTATTGTACATGTAATTTAGTATTTCGTAATTGAAATTTTATGTACATGTATTAGATTTTATATATATGAACTTATTTTTTTTAGAAATAGTGTTTACATGTGTAAATATATTAATATACACATTTAGATATACATAAGGATATGTTATAGATTTAGTTAGTTGTATGTACAAATATAAAAACATATATATATGGTACACATATATATATATATATAAATATACATAGTATATATACATAAATATACGAAGGTAAATAATGGTGCAGGATCCTTAGTGGGTAGATAGGACGAGATTGAGATTGAATATAAAGTTTTTATGATTTTTTTGATTAATCTCTTTTAAAATAAACGTCATATAAATAAAAAAATTTTTCCTAAAATATAATATGTCCAAATTATATATTTTAAAAATTTTATAACATTTTTTAAGTAATAAAAAAATTTTATAAGATCATTTACATCATTATCTTTGACTCTTTGACACGATTAACAACAAACTCTCGATTTTTTTTTTTATGATAATGTTTTATTATATGTTTATAAACTATTAGTTTTTGTTGTTTTTGAGCAATTATTTTTTGGTGCAATTTTAGACTATCATCAGATAATTTGATAAACGGATTATTTATAATTTCTTACAAATATTGAATTTCAAAATATAATGTGGCTACTTTAGTTTTTCTTTGAGCAATTTGATTCTTGCAATATTTTATATAATTCTTTAAATTATACATAACAATATTGAAGAAAGTAATTGAATAACAATAATAAACATAAGTAATAAAAACACTTACAATATCATATGAGAGAATTCTTTGATAAAAAGTAAGATGAAACAAAAAGCTTACAAGAAAAATTGGAATTGAAACACACAAGAATCTTTTTACATGGAAGATAAAAGAGGTTACTTGAGAAACTATAATGGAACACACTAAAAACACTTAGAAAAATACAAGAAGGATTTTTCTTTAATCGAATGTGGTCTAATGATCTGGTCATTTCATTCTACCTTCCTTCGCTTTCTTTTATCTCTATTTCTTACTAAAGTAAGGGCTTATATTTTATTTTAAATTATTGTACTACTTTCATTTATCTTAAATAGTTGATTGTCAACCACTTTGATAAACAATTGACATGATGTATTACCTTTATTTATCTTAAATAATTGTTTGTTGACTACTTAGATGAACAGTTGATTTGAATTGATATTAGTGAGTGCTTTGTTTTGAATAACTTTATCTACCAAGAATCTTGATAATTGATGTCCTTTAAATAGTTGATGTGCCAAAGTTGAATAGTTAATGCGTTTGTCATGATGTTTTCATTGTTTGGAATCTTGATAAAAGTGCTTTGAATTATTGACTTAAGTAATTGTTTTTCACCAAAGCTGAATGAATAATTTTTACAAGAGCTTTCTTTGTATTTATGTCCTTTTGAACAAAATATCTTAATTTTTTTAAAAAAAATTGTATTGATTGAACCTAAAACACTTCTCTTCTTACATATTAAACAAAATTAATTATTAAACAATTTAATCATATTGAGAAAGATTAATTCCATATCAATTATCCTTATTTTGATTTGGATTATTGTTATTAGAACTATCTTCTTATAATAGCCTTGAGGTTATTTTATATATTTTTCTTTTATATTTTAAGGGATTTGAGATCCCTATTAAATCTACTTGAATTTCATTTTTTTCTTCTAAAAATTATTTAGTATGAATTGCAGGTTTTTTATGTTGATTAAGGTATGCTTGAATAGTTCTAGCGTCTACCATATTTTTATTGAATTTTTCCCACTATTTTACTCTATATACTGTTGAAACAAAAGGATAACCATGTTTGTCTTCATTGATAGCATAAGTCCATATTGCTATCTAACCTATATTGAATCTTATTGCAAATTTTATAAATTTGAAGAAATTGAGTTGATCACCATTAATGCAATATAATTGAAATCCTTGATGTATCTCTATTAGAAGAATTCTTTTTGTCGGACTAAAGTATTTAAACCAATTTGTAGTTAAGCTAGAAAATTTTCTTGAGTAGTTTTAAATTGAATGAACCATGAATAGTAATAATTTTTGACATAAAATATAATTTCCTAAGTTTTGATATAGTCATAATAATTATACGTTGGTGGATGAAAGGATTGGGAAAACATTTTGGTCTCTATTGTTTCAAATGAATAATCTTTTTTATTTTACATTTTGAATAAGTAATATCTTTATCTTTATCTTGATGGAACAATTCAATATTATCGGTATTAATTAAAACGGATATATGAAATTTTCTTTTTTTTTTTCAAATGAGTCGGTCGAAAATGAAAGCTTTTGAAAGTATTTTTAAACAATTTTAAAGGAAGATTTTTCATAATTTTTTTTTTATATTTCTGATTCTATTGAAAACAATATTTGAGAATTTTTCTTTTGAAAATAATTTTTAGTTTGAATATGAACTGGTTTAACTTGATAAAGAGGATTTAGCACTTGGAAATGATTTTGAATAGGAAAATCTACTAAAGATGATGATGGTAACTTGACTACTTTAGTATAAGTGGATGGAACATATGGTATTTGATTGTGTTTTGATGAAGTTGGAGGAGACAATTTGAAAGCATAATCAAGTTTTGTCTTAGGTTTCAATATTTTTTCTTTGAAGAAATTCTTTAGATAAGAAATCTATAATTGATTTGGATTCTCTTTTAATAAATTTAATATTGAAATTGAAAACAAATATAATTTTGATAAATGAAAAAAGTGTTTGAAACATCTAAACAAATTTCCTTTTTAAAATTTTCTTGTAAAGTTTTTTTTCTTTCTTTAGTTTTTGGTTTTTCCAATTAATTAATGATTCTTTTTTCTTCTAATTCATTTTTGAGAAAATTAACTTGTTTTAATTTTTTTTCTATTTGACCAATCATATTATCTTTTAATAAATTAGCTTTTTTTTTTCATTGGACTAATAAATTTGAATATTGTTTTTTTATTCTTAATTTGAGTTTTTAAATCTTAAGTAGCAATTTAAAATGGATATAGCATAGTAAAAAATGGATTACCTAAAATCATTACATTATTTATAGTTTCTACTAAGATAAAGGATGTTTTAAAATTAATTTCATCTTGAATAATTTTAACTATAAGAATTTTATAATTAACATTTAATCTTAAACTACTAGTTAAAAATAATCTTTCTGAAGTTTTTTCATAAAATTTTGTTGGAATCAATCTTTTTTTAATACAATTTTGATTAGCAATAGAATCTAGAAGAGCTATTGCTTCTATTTAGAAATTATTTTGAATAGATAACAATATTTTGATATAACGTTTTTGAATGTTCATTTTATTTATTAAATTGATATATTCCTTACTTTCTTTATCTAACTCTACTTCTTTTTCTTTTTCCGATTCTAAATTGTCATTTTTAATTTTTCATTTTTTTCTTCTAAACTATAATATTTTTTCGTTAATTCTTTGATTTCTCTTTTAATTTTATTGATTTCTTCTTGAAAAGTTTTTACAGTTATTAGATGTTTTTTTTTTTGAAAATTTATTATAATTTTTTTCTAAAGCATAAATTTCTTCATTACTTGAACCTTCTCTTTTGTTTATTAACATTTCTCTAATTTTAAGTAAATATTCTCTTTATTTTCTTAAATCTTTAATTTGATCAATCATTTCTAAAAGATTTTTTTCTTTATTGGTAATAACATTTAATTGTTTACATGAACAAATATTTTCATAACAACACTTAGAATTAGACTCTTTGATTGAAGAGATATCTAAATCATTATTTACTTTTTTAACACAATCAGAATTTTCATAGCTTAAATAACTTTTTTTTGAACTTTCTTCATCGATAATTTTTCATAATTCTTTTTTAACTTCATCATTTAAATCTAATTTATTAATTTTTTATTTTTTAAACATTTTGGAGCAATATGTTTTTTAATACCACATTTATAACATTTTACTTCTTTTTTGAAAGATTTTCTCTTAAGATTATATTTTTTATATCTTTTGTATTCCTCTTTCTTATAGAGTTTATTAAACTTTTTTTTTTATTTTTATTTTTGAAGATGGAGCTTGTATTTTTTCGAAACTATATTGATGATAAAAATCTCCTAATTCTCTTTTAAAACTTCTTTTTTCCTTTTAAAGTTTTTACTTAAGCTATAGATCAACACAAACTTAATCCTTCTAAATTGATTATATTAACTATTTCATCAAAAGTAATAGTTGAATAATTTGAAATAAAATTATAATTTTGATAAATCCTTTCCTTCACTTTATTTGCAAATAGCTTTGGAAGACTAGATATAAATCTTTCTTTCTAGTGACTATTATTACAATCTTCTCTTGAAAACACTTTTACAAAGAAAACATTTTTATATTATCTAAAATAATTGAGAGTTAGATACCTAAAATTTTGAAAATTTTCACTATTTCTTTTTCTAAATTGAATAGAGTCTCCAACAAAATGTTTAATAATAGCATAAATTAATATTGGAATAGTATCTTCTATTTAATATAAAGTATTATCTCTCATTATTTCCTTTTTTGCATGTAAAATATAATGACGTTGAGTTTCATTGAGATAATTTTCCCACTAAAGCATATAAGTAAACTAGTTACTAAAATCTTTGCAATCTTTTGATCAGCATATTTAAACTATTTATAAGAATTTGATGCAATTATCATTAAATTTAAAATATCTAAAGTTTGATGTTTAGCTTAACTATCTATATTTTATTCATATATTCTTTCTTTAGAAAATTTACTTAGATCTACATAAAGTTTTTCTTCATACATAGTGTTTGGAGGTGAGGGTTTTGAATACCATGATTTTTAATTTGATGTAATTCTCATTTTTTGTTGTATTTTATTAATATCGAAATTTTGAAAAAATTGATTTGTCAAATTATCCATATCTTCATCTATTGTATTAATAATTTTCCTTTTTCCTAATTCTAACTTATTTGAAATTTCTTCCAATAAATTATCACTTTTTTTAAACTTCAAATTTTGAATATCTAGAACAAGTCTTGGTGGATAAATGGATTTTATCATTACAAATTTTGAAGTACTTGATTCTTCTTTTGAAATTCCTATTGGAGTTTTCCCTTTATTTGCTTTTTTACCAACATATTTTTTATCATATCAATCTGTTGACTAATTTGTATGTAAAATTTAGTTAGTATAATTATTTTAAGCTTTTATATTATTAAAAACTTGATTTTTTCTTGTGGTTTTCTTGAAAGGTAAAGCTTTTATTGTTTCATTTTGAACTTTAACATTTATTTCTTGATGTGGAGGATGGGTTCTCTTGTTCTTTATTGAGTTTCCCAATTTTTATTTGATGACTTAATTGTTTGAGTATAATAACGCTTAATTGAACCAAAATTTTTAACTAACCATTTAAAGAAAGGTTAATTTCTTTTTAATTTAGTTTGTATATCATTGTACTACACTATTCTAATTGAATAAGTTTCTTCTTTAGTATAAGTTTCAAAAAAAAAATTTCCTTTTCAATTTATTTCTTCTTAAACAAAAGTCTTCTCTTAAAAAATCTTTGTCTAACTCAAATGGTTCTTCTATACATATAAAATTTAATTTATTGATTTGAGAATAAGTGAAAGAATTTGGTTGAGGTTGATAAATTGGTTTTGGAATAAGTGGTTGAAAATCTATATTATTGTTAGGTAATTTTAGATTGGAACTTTTGTCCTGTGAAGAAAGAAAAAACTTTTGGTACGAAGGTTAGTCCAGTGCGGCTACTCTGATGTTTAAGTTAGTTAATATTAGAAAAGACAAAATGAATATTAGAGAGTTATTCGATCTCTCTTATAGTAGTTCTTCATCATATTTATAGGCAAATGTTGAGTATTTAAAATAGTAATTAATTGCATGATTATTGAGACATGTGGAAACCTTTTGATCAATCGTATTCTTGAAATATAGGAATAGTGGGCAGTTATATAATATAACCGTATCAAATGATAACCGTTTGCATTACTTTCCTTAACTTCAAATCGAATGCTGATCTATGCTACTCGGTGATGGTTGAGAGTCATGTTACTTATTATGTCAGTAGTTGAGTAGCCGAGTGAGTGAAATTCAACTATCAACATTTGCCTCTCTACTCTCGTGGTCGAGAATTTGATAAAGGGAGTAAATACTTCTCAATAGGGTCGAATAGGAGATAATTTCCTAAATGTCAAGTGATTTGGGAAATTCTTTTAAGTTCTGTTTAGTGGGGTAGATCGTATCTTATCTGAAAGGTCGCAATTTTCAATTTTGCCGCTTGTCAAAAGACTAAATAGTAGAAAGTATGACACTGGTCACTTTGGTCATAATTACGTTGTAGGCCTAATAGTTGTGAAATCCTTGACAACTGTTGGATTTTTGTCTTAAAACATGCATCATTAACCTATGCCATCATTTAAGTAGTGCATCATTTCCAATAAAGACTTATTGCAGTTACGAGGGTGAATCATCTACATTTAAGGAACATTTTAAAACCCAAAACAAATTTCTTTAATCGCATCCATGAGATTTCTTTTGCTTTCAACATCCTATCTTCCCTTTCAAATTCTTTGACATTCAATATTTCCGATTAGGTGTGGTTCGCAATGAA
Source organism: Lumnitzera littorea (assembly GCA_024138015.1). NCBI lineage: Eukaryota > Viridiplantae > Streptophyta > Magnoliopsida > Myrtales > Combretaceae > Lumnitzera > Lumnitzera littorea. The sequence goes on along the minus strand of JAMXBB010000005.1, from coordinate 56,944,520 downwards.
ATTCGTCAACTTGTCCTTTCAGATTCTAAAGCAATTGAGATTGAGGGTATTTCTCCCTTGTAAAAAAGGAGCAAGACGGCATGTTCCTTAGGCAATTCAGTTGACAGTATAGTAAAGCGATGGGATAAACTTGCTCGAATTAATTCTCTTGTAGTAGATACCTACCCAGATGACAAGCAAGGAAGATATGTGGTTAAGTATCTATATAGTAATATAGTTTATTTCTGTGATTCACCAGACGGAGCGACTAGTGCCATTAATAGAGTTCTTGTTTCAAAATACAACAATTACTAGCAAGACTTTCCTGAAGCATGGAACTTAAGGAGGTCGAGAGAAGAGGACAGGGTATGTTTTCTAAGGAAGTGCAAGCTTAACATCTATTTGAAATATCTTGACTTTAGGCTGCACTTCCCTTTCTCGGCATTCATCAAGTAGTTCTTCAATTATTTTCGAGTTGCATCGAGTATGTTCTCACCAAACACTTATCGGCTTCTTGAGGCTTTTGAGATAGTCTATGAAAAATTTGAAGTCAAGACTATGCTTTAACTATTTTGATATTTCTTTACTATTAGGAGGTAGCTTGATGGTTGGTACTTTGCAATTATTAGGCACGGGCGGAAGTTCATGGATAGGTTAGAGTCTAAGATCCACAAATGGTACGACAAGTTCATGTCTATCATTTCAAATGAAGAGTTGGATTTCTAAACCTAATGGACTGAACCAATCCGTACTAAGGACATTGAGTTCATGCTTAATGATGCTGTCACGACAAAGAAGATCTAAGAAAGGAGGAAAAACAAGATATTCTTTTAGGATGCCGAGAGAATAATAAGGTAGTATGAGAATGGAGAGCCATTTTTTTTCAAGAAGGAAGGTACATTATTGAGTAATCGCTGTGCTGAGTATAGCTACAAGATGAAAGTTGTTCTCATGACTTAGGGGAGAAATTGTTGCCTTTAAGCTTTGCTTGACACAGAGAATATAAGTTTTTTCTTATTCCTTGCTTTAGTATTAATGCATTTACTTTGTAGTGTAGATATGGGTATTAGTGAAGTAAACCTGGCTAAGTTGTTGGCCTAAGCAAAGGTAAAAAAATCGAAAGCCAATAAACATGCAACCTCCATGGTTGTAGCTAATCAACTGAGTGCTGTTAAAAAGACAGTAAAAGAGGGTGTGGCAAAACAAGTGGTGGCCTAAAAGAAGACCTCTCAACCAACTGAGAAGCAATAAGGGGGTGAAAAACCTGGGTTGGCCGAGGCCGTACAAATTGAGACCCTTTTAACCAAAAATATTCCTCCTACTATAGAGCCAAGTAAGGGTAACTAAGAAATTGTACCCTGAAATGAGGCTGAAGTCACCAGTTAGGATGCCATCGAAGGGTCATCACTTTTAATGGAGGTTGTGTCGAATATAAACAAGAGAAGTGGAAAGGAACTTGTTAGCTAACCTCCTGCTAGGAGGTTTAAGGAGTTGGATGAAAGGGCGAAGGTGGTAATGCGGAACAAAGCTCTCAGCATCAATAGTGCCGAATTAGTCCTTAACATGGAGGTTGGCGAATACTTCGTTTTGTGTTGAAGCCATAACTTCTTACACACCGACTTAACCTTAGGGGACATAACAAAATCCTTGGCTTTTATGGAAGGCATTATTCTTCCTAAGGATAAAGAGATTGCAAAGAAAGACGTCGATAGGGTCGGTGGTTGTGATATAGCGCATATTGTAGCCAAGCTATATGATGTAAGTATCAATTGAATCCTTTCAATTGTTAGGTGCGTTTGATTATTAAAATTCCTTGTTTGTTTATAGATCAACAACTATGGTTTGACTGCCCTAGATGAAGTTGATAAAGAGATGAAAAAGATGATGATGATAATAATAATAATTTTTCACATATCCTACTAGGTGGTTTGGAGAATTCATCATTCTATGTCTTGTTGTAGAAAATTGAGGACGTATACAACACCTCAAAAGCTCAAACTATAGTTGTTGAGAATGTGAGAATAAGGGCTGAGATGGAGGCCAGGAAGCATCAAGATGAATTAACTGCAAAGAGGTTGGCACATTCTCTAACTACTAATGAGGCCTTAAGCCTTAAGGCCAAGGTTATATAAGGAGGCTAACAATTTGAAGAGAAGCTATGTAAAAAGAAGGAAGAGTGTTAGGGTTTGGGCTAAATACTAAGTTCCATGAGTGATGAGGAAGACAGGCTTAGGATGAAGATAAAGGAATTGAAGACCAACAACTCTAACTTACAACGCTGTATTGTTGAATTGGAATAGACCTTGAGGAAAGGGCTCTCTGTTAAAGAGGCACTAGAAATAGTCACTCCTAGTCAACAATACGAGAAATTATAGTGAAAAAAGTTGTTGGAGGGGCTTTAGGTAGCGAAACAAGAAATCCTCAAGTTTCACCTTGACTATGATCTCTCGTTCTTGGACTTTACCAACGTTGATGATACAGTTAGTAGCTGTGATGAGGACTTACGAACCGAGATCAATATGCAGGATGATAATGAGGATCATCTATTCAAAGAAATTCCCTATGAGTGTAAAGAGAAATATATTTTTTCCCAAACCCCTAGCATTGGAAAGGAGATATGCTCCTATAAGACTCCATCTTCTGATAAGCAAAACGCCTCTACTCCGTCCGAGAATAAGTCATAAGATTGTTTGTCTTGTATTTAGTTTATCTTCTATATGGACTATATTAGGTAGAATAGTCGAATATTTGTGATTGTATTTGTGATGAACCTTACCCATTTTCTCATGTAACTTAGTTCTAGTATGTTTTATTTCATGAACTTTACCGTTTCTAGGCACACTTTATTTTACATGCTGTGTTTTCCCTAGCATGTTTTATTTCATATGTAATATTTCCTCGGCATATTTTACTTAACACACCAAAACTCTCAATATGTTTTATTTCATATGTCTAATTTTCTCGGTATGTTTTATTTTACACACTTAATTAGAGTGTCCAATAGACATTATTCGTTAGTCATTTAAGACGTAAACTAACCATTTTACTTAAAGTACGTTATTTGGATTTTTGATAAATTTATGAAGTTTGTTAACCACGATAGGCTTGAACTCATATTAGTTCGTATACCATGCAGTTCAAACTTATTCACTTGTCAATTGTAAAAAGATTGAGAAACAAATTGAAGCTTTAACTTCGAATATAATTGTCTTAAAAAACAAGTAGGTTGTTACCTTATAAAACAAATGGAAATGCATAACATTGAGGAAATTAATTGAAATAAAGCTTTAAGTTCTTGACATTCCATGCAAGTGGGATAACAGTGCCATTTAACCTTTCTAGTTGATAGGTCCCCTTACCAACGACTTGCCAAACCTTAATAGGATCCTCCCAATTTGTGCTAAGCTTCTTTTGCTTTTCTCGCATGATAGTTGCTTTTAGCTTTCAGCAAACTAAATCCTTAGGTTGAAAAATCTTATGCTTCACCTTCTGATTATAATACCTAGCTACCTTATGCTAATATGCTACAACCCTTGCTCTCGTGACATCCTAATTCCCTCAATTGTATCCAAATTTGCCATCAAACTAACACAATTGATCATCACATGAAAATTTTGTGTTTGTAGATTAGGTAAATCCAATTCAATTGGCAAAATTGCTTCTGTACCATATGCTAACATGAAGGGGGTTTCCCCTGTTGCAGTGCTATAGGTAATCCGGTATCCCCATAAGAAATTTGGCAATTCATTTGCCCATTTTCCTTTAAGTTGATTAACCTTCCTCCTTAAGTTATCCAAGATGATATTTTTAATAGCTTCAACTTGCCTATTAGTCTGAGGGTGAGTTATAGACGTGTACTTTAAGCGAATGCTGTATTTCTCACAAAATGCTTAGAATCAATTATTGTCGAACTGTGGTTCGTTGTTCGTGATTATCATAAATGGGACTCCAAACCTCAATATTATAGAATCGAAAACAAATGCCTCAACTTTTTGTTCGATGATCCTTGCTAATGCCTTGGCCTCCACCTATTTTGTGAAATAATCCACAGTAACAATGATAAATTGTTGCTGGGCTGTATACTTTGGAAAGGGTCCAAGTATGTCCAATCCTCATTAGGCAAAGAGCTAAAGACGGGATAAGCAACATAATTCAGTAGAAGGCGCATGACTCGGTACCTTAAGCTTTTGGCATTGTGGACAATGCTGAATAGCTATTCTTGCATCTTCTTTCATAGTCGATCAATAATAGCCAAGTCTCAATATATGGATATAAAATGTTTGTGCTTTCACGTATTTGCTGCATATGTCGTTATCAAGTTTAGTTTTTCACCCTCTCAGTTCTTTTTTATAAATTAGTTCTTCTTTAAACCAACCAGTATTAAATCCTACCCGTTTAATATCGATCCTTGACTAGGATTTAAAGAAAACCGTTTCTTTCAATTCAAAAAGGTATTGGAGTCGCCACCCAGCCGGAGTTGAAAGATACAGTTAAGTTATAATCAATTGAGTGAATTGGTTATAACTTAGCTACTAGTCTAACGAGAAAAACTGATTTTGTAAAACGGTTTTTGAAACTAGAGATCATGGATTCATGGGTTAGGAATTTTAAACCCTTATGAGTATCATTGATTTTCCAAAATTAAAATTAAACTTAAAAAATTACCTTTAATTTTGAAAGACAAAATTTGATTATTGGTTATTCTAATTATATAAATGAAATAATCTAAACTAAAAAAGGAAAATTAGGGTTTTTTTATTTTTATTGTCGTCCTGTAGGTGCCTACATTTCCGTTATTCGGGATCAATCGTACTTAGTTCTTTTAACAAAAACTTTAGCGGGTTAAATTGATTTTAATTTGTAAAACATATCAAATTTACGTTTTGAGTTCAATTTGGTTTATTTTAGAAAGATTTCTATAAAAAAGTCCTAATTAGGGTTTTTTTTTTAGCAAAATCTAAAATAGTCCTAATTTGAAAAGGGGTTCATTTATCTATATTTTTTATTTTTGAAAACTTTAATTTTCTAAGTGTTAAAAAAAAATTATTCATCTCCTTATTAACTCATTTTATATTTTTTATTTCTATCTATTTATTTATTTTTTATTTTTATTAAACTAAAAATAAATAAGTAAATAAACAACTCTTTTTTTTTCTTTCTTCCTTTTTTTTTCTTTTTCCTTTCTTTTTCTCTTTCCTTCTGTCTTCTTTTTTTTTTTTAATTACATTTACAATTGCATATTACAACAAATGGGTAAATAAATAAATAAATAAATTTTTAAAAAAGGATTGGAACTGATTCAGACCAGGAGAGAAACGCAGGTCGAATTGGGACATTGGGTCGAATCTGGAGTTGAATTTGAGTCAGGTTTGGATTGGCTCCGTTGGATTCGGGTCAGGCTTCTAAAGTAGCAACAACCGTAGCATGGTTCGGCTCGTTTCGATCACCAAAACGAGTGGGTAAGGAGTGTTTTGCGTGTTTTTTATTGGGGAATAGGGGGTAGGACGAACGTTGTAGTGGTTAGAGGTTGTTTGGGCGATGGCATGAAGTGGTGGTCATTAGTAGTGGATGTGGTGTTTAGGTAGTGCTTACTAGAGCTTGGTGAAGGGTTGGGTTTGGTGTTTTGGGTGGTGAAGAGCTTGGCTGTGGACTTAATTTGGGGCTGAGGTGGTCAGTAGTGGTGATTCAAGAGGGGGTAGCTACGACAATAAGGGTTTGGACGGTGGTTATTGGTGGCGTTGCTAAGGGGCATGGCAAGGCGTAGGGGTGGTCACGTCTGGAAGCTCGCGTGGTGAGGAAGCTAGTGAGGGTAGTGGTATGCCTCAAAGGTGGCTAGAGAGAGAGAGTCAAAGAGAGAGAGTGAGTTCGGTAGGTGTTAGAGAGAGATTGAGGATTTGTGAGCGACTTTGTTGATTGTGTGTAATTTAATACGAGATTGATGCAAGAAATTATGTGCTTGTATATGGAATTTATGTAGAAATTGAAACTAAAGTAGAGGGAGTAGGATGTTCTTGAGAAGGAAAAAGGAGGAAAATCGAGGGGGAAAATGAGGAAAAAGAGGGAAAGTGTTAATGTAGCACTGATATCACGTTACGTCAGTCGTGCCAACCATTCTTGACTTGCCATGTATCATCACGTGATACGTAGCATACTATGTGAATGTTACATGGTGCCATGTTAGTAAGACCACCCAACCTGATCTTACCACGTGTTAGGACACGTGGCGCAATCAGATCCTGATACGTGGCAGTATGTTAGTTAACAACAAATGAAAAGAAAAAAAGCCTTCCTGCCTTTGCCAAGATTTGAACATAAGACCTTACACTCAAACCCCATGCCCAATCCATATGCTTAACCATTAAGTCATTGGCTTGTGCCTTGCTCATATGTACAATTTGGACTCGGTCAGCCTGATCTAAATTTAAATCTAAGTCTAGGTTTAATAGCCCAACTTCGAAACCAAATTCAAAAAATAAAAAAACTACCCTAATAAAAAGTTATTTTCTAAAATCTTTTATTTTTTCAATTTTTGTAATTTTTTGATTTTATGACTTTTTTCCAAATTTCTCAAATTTTGTGTTTTTTTATCCAAATTTCAAACTTTTTATGCTTTTCTTATTTTTTTGAAAATTTTTGTATTTTTTTCTAAACTTCATATTTTTGGGGTTTTCTTATTCTTCTATTTTTTGTATTTTTCTAGAATTCCATTTTTTTTTTAAATTTCTTCATTTTTTTGAGTTTTCTTTAATTTTCTATTTTTTTAATTTTTTTTTAATTTCAGACCCAGTAATCTAATTTGAAAAATAAAATGGGGCAAAAATTAGTTGTTTATAAACTAGGTAGGAGTGTCTCTAAAGGATAAACGATCTTGTGCTGGAATTGATCTAAAACTAGGTCATCCTCACTAGGCTTACAAGGTTTACTAATTTCACCCCCTCTTTATGGTGAAGTTTGAGAAAATCTTTACGATGAAGTTTGAGCACAAAGATAAAATAAACACTATTTTTATCCCTAAGATGACTAAATAGCTATCCTAAAATCAATTTGGATGAAGAGTTGAAACTTAGTTATGCCTTTTAGGCTTAATAATCTAGGTAGGAGTGTCTCTAAAGGATAAACGATCTTGTGCTGGAATTGATCTAAAACTAGGTCATCCTCACTAGGCTTACAAGGTTTACTAACCTAGGCATGAGCGTCTCTCAGGGATTAGCAATCATAAACCGCGATCGATTTAAAACCTAGTCGTACCTCACAAGGCTCATTAACCTAGGAAGAAGCATCTCTCGGGGACTAGCAACCCTAAACTAGGATCGATCTAAAATCTAGTTGTGCCTCATAAGGCTTACTAACCTAGGTGAGAGTATCTCTTGGGGACTAACAATCCTAAACTAGGATCAATCTAAAACCTAGTCGTACCTCAAAAGGTTCATTAACTTAGGTAGGAGCGTTTCTCAAGGACTAGTAACCCTAAACTGGTGTTAATGCTATGCCAAAAGGAAACGATGAGGAGAAATACCTTACGGAACTTGGTGAACAGAGTGGAAGTGCCCTATAGGCTTACTTGAGAGAAATTTGGTGAATAGAGGGGCCTAATGGGCTTTCTTAAAATAGATATGCCTCATGGGCTTGCTTAAAGAATTTGGAAGAGAGATCGAGTTAAGATCGCATTTTCAAAGATTGGCTAATCACTTAAAAGGTAAGTGTCTTATGGGGTAGACAAATGAGTCGATGAAGAGAAGTGCCATTTTGACTAGCTAAGAGAAACTTCTTGAATAGAAGGGCCCCATAGGCATGCCTAAAGAAATGAGGCATCTTATGAACTCGCTACATGATCTTTGCAAAAAGAAGTGCCCTATGAGCCTATTAAAAGAACTCAGTGAATTGAAGGGCCTTATGAGCACACTTAAGAGAAGCTTAGTGAATGCTTCATGGGCTTGTTAAGAAAAACTTTGTGAACAGAGAGACCCAATGGGCTCACCTAAAGAAATCAAGCATCTTATGAGCTCACTACAAGATTTTTGTGAAAAAGAAGTGCTTTGTGGGCTTGTTAAAAGAACTTGGTGAACTGAAGGGACCCATGGGTACGCTAAAGTTAATTGAGGAACAAAGATACCCTATGGGTTTGCTAAAGAACTTGAAGAGAGTGGAATGGATAGAAGATGGGATAACCCATTTGAGAGTTGGTTAGGATAAAAATTTGTCCAAAAACACTACCCGAATACAAAAAAAAAAAAAAAAAACCATTTGGTGAAAACCATTTATGTTGAAAAAGACGTTGAGTATAATTTCCTTTATTTTGAGAAGAATGAGAAAAACCCAAACTCTTAACCCTTTTTTTTTTTCTAAAATGGATTGAAAACTTAGCTACTTGGGCTAACTTGGACTTGAAATAAAGATACTCTCTCTTTTTTTCCTTTTCTTCTTCTTTTTATTATTATTTTTTTATTTTTATTACCTTTTCTTATTTTTTTTTTTAATTTGCTAACAAGTAAAGAACCCTTCCTTAATAATCATATGGGGCCTCTTATGTTCCCCCTAACTTGGATATCGAGCCGTTTGGTCGAGCCTTGTGATTCCAAATATCCTTAAAAGGTAACTCATGACTAGTTTAGTCAAAGAGGACTTCCTTGTAAACTCTTGACCCATATTACACTCTTGACTACAATTTCAAAATTATCGCCTATTTTGCATATGATATGCCTTGATCAATCTATTAGGCCTTTTTCGGCTTATTATTATGAATTTAGGCTTTTGGTTTAAGGGTTTTAAAAAAAAAAAACTAACGAAGAAGCCTATTTTGAAATATTAATCTCAGGAGTACAAGTTGAGAACCTTAGGAATAATTAGAAATATACTTACCCTAGCTTTAAAAACAATTTTTATCAAAGATAAATTATTTTTAAAGATCAGAAGAGCTTTTACTTATGTAAAGTAGTATTGTGGGTGGGAAGGCCAAGTGGAAGAGAGGCTTCAAGGTAGATGTAAAGATTTTGGCTTTTTGAGCTCGAACTGTAATTTACAGCTTCGCGTCTTTAGGGCTATTTAGGCTTTGACTTTTAATTTGATTGCCCCTACTAGGATATGATATGGCTTTCACTTGGCTCTTTACTTACATTGGAGCACAATTTTCCAACCTCTTTTCCTTTTTCTATTTTGTTATTACTTTGCCTCATTGTTCTTTTGTTGTTCTTTCTTCTTTCTTTCGCCCCAAGCCAAGTTTAAGCGATTTAGGGTCCTAAGTTCATTGATTTCTATTGTATGGGCTCAAGTGAGGTACGTAAAAGCTTGAGATGTTTAAAAAGGATGTAGCTTCTCCTTATTTCAAAAAAAATATAACTTATCAGAAATAAAATTTGCTTTTGAATTTAATGTTACTGAAGCAAGTACAAACCAATTTTAATCCCTTTCTCCTTATCAATGACCATAACCTCAGAATTGCCCCATTATGGGGTGGTTTTCGACAGGGTTTCAATTTGAAAAATTCTTCAAATAGTTCAAATAAGTCTAATGGGGTAAACAAGAGATGATTGTGTTTAGGATTCAAGAAATGAATGCCTAATTTTATTTTAATCTACGTATCACATTCAAAGTAGACCTCCTTTTAAGGAATGAGTCTAAAGTATCCTTACCTTTGTACTGCTCAACTCTTAAAGTGTTTTAAGTTAGTGTGTGGAAAATAGTTTGCCTCTTTTAATTCTAAACCTTTTTAAAAGTGAGTTATCGATTTGTTAAGGAGGAATTTATTTGCTTAAATAACATTGCAATCATTTCATTGAAAAGGCAATTGTATTATTCCAACTATTACAAACTTTATTGAAAACAACTTTCTTTGCCCCTATCTTAACAAGCATGTAATTACTTAAAACAACTTGTAAGCTTATCAAAAGGCAATGGTAAGCTCAAATGAAATGGAGCTTTAAGCGATTCAGTTAGACTATCCTCATGACTTGAGGAAGGAATGTCTTGTTGTAGCTTTGGCTAAATGACTTTTGCATCAATCAAGTCTTGAATTTTGTTCTTCAATCTGCAGCATTTTTTAGTAGAGTGCTCCTTCTGACCTATATGATAGTTGCACCTTGCTTTTGGGTCAAAGTTGCGTGGTTTGTAATTTGGATTAGGGGCTTCACAAGCTATAACCCTTACTGCTTTCAAATGATAAAAGAGTTAGGTGATTGATATCTTTAGTTGAGTAAATTGTCTCCTTTGAGTCCCTTGGGTTTGTTCTTTCTCGCTTCTCCTCAACTTCTTTCTACTTGGGCCTCCTTCATCACTTGCACTTATTGGAACTTGATCAGTGTTGAACGTCGAGTGTTAAAATCTTCTACGCATGGGGTCTATTACCATTTCTAGATCTGTGGTGATCTTTTGTAACATGGCTATTTTCTCTTCCAGATTTGAGAATCTCCTTTCCAGGTTTGAATCTTGGGATATCTAAAGAATGGTGATTATTGGGAACAAAACTTACTATTGTTGGGTCATCTAATGCATTGTCCTTTCCAGGGAGGCGAGTCTATTGTCAACCAACACCAAGTGAGTATCCTTACACCTCTTAAGAATGAATGACAAGTTCTTTAAGCAACTATTAAAGGAAGCTCCAAATATAGAGAAGTCATCCATAAAGACTTCAATGCATTTCTCAATCATATTAGAGAATAATGCCATCATACTCTATAGCATGGCAAGTGTATTACAAAGACCAAAAAGCATATGCCTAAATGTGAAAGTGCCATAAGGATAGGTGAATGTAGTTATCTCCTGATCCTTCGGGGCAATAGATATCTGATTGTAACTAAGATATCCATCAAGAAAGCAATAATACTTACGCCCCATTAGCCTCTTAAGCATCTGGTCTATGAAGGGTAATGGGAAATGGTCTTTACGGGTGGCGTCATTTAATTTGTGATGGTCAATGCACACCCTCCATCCAATAATGGTCTGGGTAGGTATCAATTCATTCTTCTCAGTTTGAACTATTGTCATACCCCCCTTCTTTGGCATCACTTGGACAAGATTCACCCAGTTACTGTTTGACAAGGGATAAATGATCCTATCATCAAGAAGCTTCAAAACTTCCTTTTTCACCACTTCCTTCAAAGTAGGGTTGAGTTGTCTTTGTAATCGAATCGTTGGTTGGCATTCAGCTTCCATAAGAATCTAATGCATATAAACCAATGGATGGATCCCATGAATGTTAGCAATAGTTCAGCCAATGGCCTCCCTATGCTCTTTAATCACTCCAATTAATTCATTCTCTTGCTCTTGGGACAAATCTACTGAAATAATGACTAGAAGTGTCTCATTTTCTCTAAGGCAAGCATACTTGAGATGAACAAGTAACAATTTCAACTCAACTTTAGGGGGCTCAACTATAGAAGGAACCAGCCACTTAATGCTAACCCCTAATTCCTCAAAGCTAGATGGCTTCAGCTAAACTCCTTCAGCTCTACCCACCAGTAAACTCTCAATGACCTCATCTTTAAGACTCCCCTCTAAGACCACTACTCTCTCATCATCACATTCAATCAAATTATGCTCAATAATATTTGCCACATCATTTTCTTTCTTAATTTCATCTTCCTCCATCTCAACTCTCTCTTAACCATCAACTGTGTCATGTGCAACATCAAGCTCATCCTCATCATCACTCCAATCTTTTGCTAACACATGCTTATCATATCCACTCAACTAAAAGTGTTCCTCTCTAAACTCCTCTACCAGCCGATCAACAAGGTCTATATGGAAACAAGAATCACTTTTGACTGGGTGTCTAAAGGCTTAAAAAATGATAAATGTAACTAGCTCATCCATGACCCTAAGTGATGTGAACTACGATGAAGAATAAACAAGGCTAGTCGTACAAATGAGTTCAAGCTTGTTGAAAGCTCAAAAAGATTGATGAGAAAATGAGTAAAAGGATGAAAAATGAATGAAAGAGTAAGGAAACCCACGAACAGCTCCAAAGGATATGACACACTAATAGAATTTCCAAAGACTCACAGTACAACTCGACATGACACACGAGAGGGTCTAGTGAGGTTACCCGCCACTTAGCCTTATTTAAGGGTTAGGATAAGAGTAAAATGAAAGTAAATAAATAATATTTATAAGAGGAAGAATATCCAGTATATTAATGATAATCTAATGATGTGCGACTACATATATTAAGGGTATTTATACCTGAGAATTTAGGGCACCTACTTAAAAAAGAAAAAGACAAAAAGGGTATTATCTTAAAGAAGTAATGATTAGAGTATATAAAGTACAAAGGGTAAAAATGAATATTCATGGAAAAGCAATTATTAGATTAGCAGATTCTACAGGTGATCTTGGACACGTGGCAGCAATGTATTGGTAGTACTATTAGAGGATGTATACAAAGCAATATGAGCTGGTTGGGTAGTTGAGCAGGGGTGCCAAGCAGGCGTAAGCTTGTCCGTACAGGAATGGCTGAGAATTAGTGTAAGACAGCTCTCTCGGCCTCTCAGCTAGAATGATGCCCAGCAAATGATAAGCTCGAACATAACCAAGCAGGTGTGCGAGGTTTGGTAGCAATCTAGGCATTCTTCAAGTTGACATATAACTTTCGAGAGGTAGGCAGTCAAATGACTCAGCATATAGAGTTTATCGACAACAAGGAGAAGAGTAAGAGAGTTCACCTTGCCAAGCCCTTTAACCCTTAAGCTCAGCTATAAGTTAAAGGCTTAGTAGCTAGATTCCTATCATTCCCTCCAGGTTGATTTGGATTTAGGATCAAATCCGACTGGTCTTCACTCAGTTCTCTATCAAAGTGATATGGATTGAGGTTGGCGACGTTAAAGGTGTCCAAAACCCCATAATCTACTAGTAACACCAACTTGTAGGTGTTGTCATTGGTCTTTTAGAGGATTCTAAAGGGTCCCTTAGCCCTTGCAGATAGGTCGTTTCTCTTCTTGCTCGGAAACCTTTCCTTACTCAGGTACAGCTACACTAAGTCTCTAAGCTAGAATTGTTTAATCGTCCTACCCTTGGCCTTCTCTCACATTCGTCTACCAACTTTGTTAATCTACCAAGTAAATTTATTATAGATGTGTTGAAGGGACTATACTCAAGTTCTCGCATCAGGGTCTTCTCACTCGGATACAAGCATAGGGGTATGATCGAAGGGCAACTTGGGATTAAAACCATAGATAACTTTGAAGGGGGTTTGCTTAGTGATGTCGTGTATGGTTCGGTTGTAAGCAAACTCGACTACTAGCAAGCAAATGTCCTAATTAGCCAAGTTCTTCCCTACTGTAGCTCGAAGTAGCAATCCTAAAGTATGATTCACTACCTCTATTTGGCCATCCGTTTGGGGGTGATAGGAAGTACTATATAGAAGTTTGGTCCCCATTTGCTACTATAAAGTCCTCTAGAAATAGCTTAAGAATTTTGGATCTTTATCTGATACTACACTTCTCGGTATACTGTGTAACCGAACAATTTCCTACAAGAAAAGAGAAGCAATAGCCCAAGCATCATTAGTCTTAGAGCAGGGCATAAAGTGTTCTATCTTACTGAACCTATCTACAACGACCATTATAGAATCTTTGCCTCGAGCAGTTCATAGCAATCTAAAAACAAAGTCTATGCTCAACTCAATCCATGGTCTCATCAAGATAGGTAAAGACATGGCTTTCCTTTGCTTAGCTTGGCATTTAGCCCTCTTCTATATAACACATGCCTCAATAACTCGGTATACATCTCATCTCATTCTTGGCTAAAAGAAACACCCACTTAGCAACTCATATGTCCTTCTCTCCTTAAAGTGTCTAAAGCCCAAGCATCATTAGTTTTGGAGCAGGGCATAAAGTATGCCATCTTACTAAACCTATCTACGATGACCATTACAGAATCTTTTCCCCGAGCAATTCGTAACAATCTAATAACAAAGTCCATGCTCAACTCAATCTATGGTCTCGTTTGGATAGGCAAAGACATGGCTTTCCCTTACTCGGCTTAGCATTTGGCCCTCTTGCACACGGAATAACCCTCAATAACTCGGTGCACATCTCGCCTCATTCTTGGCCAAAAGAAATGTCCACTTAATAGCTCATACGTCCTTCTCTCCCCAAAGTGTCCGCAGAGTCCTCCACTGTAGGCTTCCTTGATTAGTAACTCTCTTAGTGAACAGGTCGACACGCACAATTTCCCTCTTCGAAACAAGTATCCATCTCCCATATGATACTTGTCCACTACCCTTCCATTTGCACAATAAGCAAGTATGGGTTCGAAATGTGGATCCCTAAAGTATTGATCTTTAATGTTTGCAAACCTAAACAATTTAGTCTACAGTTCAGTTAGGAGCGCATGCCTCTTCGGAAGAGCATTTGCAACCAGGTTGTTCTTTCTTTGCTTGTGTTTTATTACAAAATTGAATCCTTAATGGAATTCGACCCACCTCGCTTACTACTTTAACAGCTTTATCTAACTTCAGAGATACCTCAAAGACTCATGGTCAGTATAGATGACGAATTCTCTCAATAGTAGATAATGCTGCCATGCTTACAGTGCTCGGATGAGTGCCAAGAGTTCTTTGTCATATATTGAGTATTTTAGTTGAGGTCCCTTGTGATTCTCACTGTGGTAGACAATTGGTCAACCTTCCTATATTAGGATAGCACCTATCCCAATGCTCAAGTCATCACATTCCAACTCAAATATTTTATCAAAATTAGGTAAAACTAGTATAAGAGCAGAGGTCAACCTTTCTTTCACCTCGACAAAGCTTCTCTCCTCTTTTTCTCCCCATCTGAAGTTAGTGTTCTTTGTTAGCTTAGTAAGGGTGTTGAATTCCTTATGAATCTTCTGTAGAAGGAAACCAGTCCATGGAAACTTCTCACCTTAGCATAAGTAGTAAGAGTTGGTCAATTGATGATTGCTCAAATCTTCTCATCGTCCACTCATAAACCTCCTCCACTTACTACATAGCCTAAGAATATCACTTCCTCCTAGCAAAAGTAACATTTCTTAAGATTTCCGAATAATCTCTCGGTACTGAGGACATCCAACACGGTATGGAGATATTCACTGTGACTTAGCATGTTGGTACTATACACTAGGATATCGTCAAAGTACATCGCGACACACTTTCCCATTAGATTTCTTAGCACATAGTTCATCAGTTGCATGAAAGTATTTGGGGCATTCGACACACCAAATGGCATGACCATC
This sequence comes from Lumnitzera littorea, assembly GCA_024138015.1. Taxonomy (NCBI): domain Eukaryota; kingdom Viridiplantae; phylum Streptophyta; class Magnoliopsida; order Myrtales; family Combretaceae; genus Lumnitzera; species Lumnitzera littorea. The sequence continues at coordinate 56,929,352 of JAMXBB010000005.1, read as the reverse complement.
CACTCATAAAGTCTATGCCGAGATTTGAATGCAGTCTTTCACTCATCTCTCGACCTTATACAAATTTGATGGTAGCTAGATTTCAGATCAATCTTGTTGAAGATCTTTACTCCACTTAATTCATCTAGCATGTTTTCTAACCTAGGGATAGGATACCTATATTTGATCGTTATCTTATTCACGATTCGACTGTCAACACACATCCATTAGGTACCATCCTTTTTCGATTCTAGGGGCACCTGAATAGCGTAAGGGCTAAGACTTTCCTTGCTCATTGACTTGTCATTGGAGCTTTGAAGCCTGTTCAGGACTCGTCCAATAGATTAGCTTATTCAGCAGGGCGGTGGTAAGTATTAAGTCAATGCAATGTTCTATGTTGTGGATAGGGGGTAACCCTTCGAGCAACTATTTTAGGAATAGATCGGCATATTCGTCCAACAACTTTCTTACTTCTAAGGATAGTTCACCTTGCTCCTTCAACTCTAATAGACATCTAATCAACATGAGGGTCAATACGTCAGCCTTAATGGCCTCTCAGAGGTCGGCTATACTCATCATCAAGATTTTCTTTGATCTTTGAGTAAGTTTTGCTTACAGTTTGTTAACTTGGCTTGGCGGCATCGGGTTTAACATAATCTTCCTGCCATCCTTCTCAAACACATAGGTGTTTTTGTATCCATTATGGATAACTCTTCTATTAAATAGCCATGGTTGGCCAAACAACATGTGTAAAGCATACATGGGTAGTACGTTGCAGAGAATCTCATTAGAGTAATTTTCGATTGTAATCAATAGTAGTACTTGCTAAGTAACGTATAATGCTCCCTTTTCACTAACCAATGCAACTTGTATGGCATTAGATGTGTGATAGTCAGCAACTTCAACTTTGTAATCAAATTGACTGAGGTCACACTAGTACAGCTACCACTATCTACAATTAGCATGCATACCTGATCATTCACCTTACAGGTGATATGAAACAAGTTCTCCATCTACTCCTCCTCATGTGAGGGTTCCAAGTTCATCACACATTAGATTACCAGGATCAACTGATCTAGTTTTTTAGAAAACACATCCTCTTCGATCAATTCATTCTCTTAAGTACCTTCTTTCTCAGCAAGAGTCTCTTCCTCGGTTCCTCATCAGTACTATTAACTTGAAGCTTCGAGACGTCTACCTTAATGATGATAGTCCTTTGGTTCGAACATTAAGCAACCATATGTCCAAACCTTTAGCATTATAAGCACTTGATTTGACTTGTTTTCCTACCAAATCCTTGCCTTTTCTCATATTTTTAAGTCAGCACATCACCTTCTGTTCAACCTTTCTGGTTAGTCTTGACATCCCCTCATCTGATTGGATCAGTATTTGGCTGACCTTGGTAGTTTCCCTGAACATGTTGGCTTGACTAAACAAGTCGGCTAGTCGACAATCGACTCCTTTGCCTTTCCACTCATTAAGCAATTCGTATGGCCTCATCCATTATGGTAAATAATTAGAGTTCTACAATGTCTTAAATATCACTCCTCAATCTAGTAAGGAACTTAGAGACTATTCATGCTGGTGGTTCCTCTACTTCAGAGCAGATCATAAGCAATTAGAATTCTTGGATATACTCATCAATGGTTCAGCTTCCTTGTCTCAGCTCTTAAAGTCGAGTAAAGGTGTCTTACAAATAAGTATTTGGTATAAATTAGTTTCTAAGTATTTTCTTCATCTTAGGCCAAGTATTAATCTCTTTGTACTCTTCTCGTCTCCTCATGGTATGGAATTTCTTCCACCACATGGCAGCATACCTGGAGAACTTAAGAACAGCAGTTCTCCCTTTCTCGTAATCCTTATATTGGTAATAATCAATAACACGTTCTACCTTCTCCTCCCAATCTAAGTATTCATCTATACTTCTAGACCCATTGAAGCTCGGAATCTGAAACTTCACATGCTTGGATGCTCATGGTGCTCAAGCTCAATCTTCCTCTTCATAATGCCCTTCCTCATCATCTTCTCCCAGATCTCTCAAGTCAATCCTCCTCCTTACTCATCCACCTATTCCTCTACCTCGAACTTGTCAAGTTGGGTTCTAATCTTGTCATGCCCTGAAAAGGTGAAGTTGTAATAATCCTGTTGTGTGAACCATCCTAAGATAGAAACTATTCTCACAGTTACCATCTTAGACCTAGTTCATACAAGGCATACTCAACTTTACCCCTTTGAAGCATTCAATTCGATACCTGTTTGATATAAACTTGTAGAGTAATCCTGTGAAATAATTTGTAATAATAAACTTATCATTTAACCTTATAAAAAAAATAGTAATAAATCCCACAGGTACCTGTCATTTCATATACAGACCAAAATATTGAAAATAACTAAGCCCTTTGAGGAGCCTTATGTAGTTTTCCTTAAAAGATAAAAAGTTAATACTAAGGGCAATAACCGGTCATTTCTTGTTGTATCTCGCTCCCCCTCCCAATTTACCAGGGTTCTAGTGTTAAGTAGGCACTTATAAGCCATTAGGAACCTATAAAACAAACTATAGGGGAATGAGTGACAACTTGTTCAGTAAGTGGGGGTAAAGATAGAAGTATGCATTCAGCACATCACAACTGGGGTTTTCAATCAAGTTGGTTAGATGCAATGTATGTATAAGAAAATGCCATCACACGACGTTATCCGATCCTTTGTGAGATCAGAGAAATTTCACCTGCTCTAATCTAGGTTAAGGAGATTGACGTCACATACTTACGGATTGAAACCAAACTAAAGCTTGTACAATGGAGAATACCCTTCTCCCATGACCACCTTCAAACTATGGCCCCCAACCTTACCACGACCTCCTCTCCTATCACTTAGTTCGTCTAAAGGTGAGGAAAGGACCATTTCAGCTATCCTCATCGAAGGGAATCCGTATTTAGCCCGAAAATCCTAATCGTTACCCCTAGTGAGTTACAATACATATCAAATTAGATATTAAACCAAGTTTGAGTTAGTTTATCTTTTTAGGGTGATCAACCAAGCTCAAATAATTCAATAATAATATTCACAAAATAATCATAACATTGAGCTCAACTCCCATTATAGTAAATCGAAACCCAACCACAAGCATTGCATATGTACAAACAACTAACTGCATTTACAGGCCAATATATACCAAAGTCTCCAAATATTCTGAAATAATATCCCAAAATGCGGTAAAGCATTGATCCCACTTACTTATCCTGGTGCTCACTTTGAAAAACTCGTATCGTCAATGGTCTAATCATTGGAAGGTCTTATATGTACAAAACCTAAATTTAATTTTCATAATGGTTATGAAATCATTAAGGTCTTAACTACAACAGCTATAAATTAATAAGTAGTATATTATTATGTTTATTATATAATAATATATAGTTTCATTATATCGATCGAGTTAAGTTATTAAGTATTAATAATATATGCAATTATACTATTACGTATAATATATCATTCTTATTGTATCAAAACGTACTTTTAGTCATTTAAATCACGTTTCGATTACGATGGAGTTATAATAGTACGTAAATCAGTAATATTATGGAGATATAGGTTATATTACTTAGGTTTATTCAATTTTAGTAAAAATAGTGTCGTTAGGCTCATACAAACTTAACGACACGTATTACAAGTCTTAATTTCTAGTCATGACTTTTAATGGATAATTTGAGTTTTTAGTATAGCTATACGTATCTAATCAATATTATCATAATATACATAATTTATTTTATTAAACCATATTTTACCTAATTTGTTAATATGACCCATAATATAGGTATTATCTAACCCTAATGCCTATATAATGTGTCCCGGTTATTAAAATATCATTAAATATATTAAAAATATAATTTTTATTTGATCTGACCAGTATACAAATAGATAGTTTTTATTCACCTATTTATCATATTTTAACCTATTATTACTAGAATTAAGTATTGGTTCGTTATTTAAGCTATTTTACTACGTAAATTCATAATAAATAGCTCGGTTTACCAAATAATTCTCCAAAAATTTATATAGACTCCTAAAAATATGTGGAATTCAAATAGCACTTGGTTTCAAGTTTTCTATCTATCGGTTATATATTCGTATTTACGATTTTACCCTTGAATTATCTTAAATAACCTAATTAATATCCTTTTTGCACCAAATTGATTTCAACCTGTCCTAACATTATTATTATTCACTAGAAATCAGTACATGATCATTTCATTATTTAATTTCATAATTTCCTATTTATTTCACAATTTCAGCCTATTTTCGAGCTATATTTAGGTCGAAAAATACAATAAATATTAAAAATATTCAAATAAAAAATTGGGCTCATAGAAATTATCTATATATCATAAGTATCTTACACAAAAATTTTGAGCTAGAAACTACATCATTTAGTGTATTTATTTTAAATTTCAAATTTCAGATGAATAGTACATTTGTTAAGAAAGTATATTAAATATTTCTAATTTTTTTAAAATAAATTTATGAAATGAAAGTACATCTAAAATTACCTAGAAATTAATTTTTCCATATTTTTCCTAATTAATTTAATAATTTTTCAAAAATAAAAAAAAAATAGGGTAGAAACTCAAAACTTGAGTTCATCGGAGCTCCAGCCACCGTTGGCCGAAGAGAGGTTGTCGGCCAGCCTAGTCAGTGATGGCTTTGCTAGGTGGTGGTGGGGCTCCACGTCAGGTCATCGAATGGTCGAGGAACTAGCTAGGCTCGGTCCTTGCTTTGTTTTTTCCTATTTTTTGTCAAATTTTCCTTATTTTTTTTTTTTTGAATCTTTCTTAGGTTTTCTTGATTGCCAAAATGTTAAATCTAAGTCCTAGGATCCTATTTATAGTAGTTTAGGTAGGTTATATTTTTTTCTTAATTATTAAGTAATTTATTTTAATATTTTTCATGAAAAACGCATAGTAAGAGGTGTCAATTTTTTAAAGATTTGCTTTTGATGCAGTTGGTTATTGTTTTTAAGTTGCTCAACATTTAATCCAATCATATTTCAGGTCGTTTTTTCTTTATAGTTTTTAGATAATATTTTAGGGTATTTTGGTATTTTATATTAATATTTAACGATTTTTGTTAATATACGGTTATATATCTTATATATATCATACACGTAATGAGTAATTATATACATGTAATCATGTTTCTAACATATATTTTATTTTTAAGATACTTTTTCCCTATTTAATTTTGCAATTCTATCACTCATTATGTAGAATTATATTATTTTAGATTAATTTACGGGCATATTTATTATATATACTGAGTATACTCATAAAAATACATGTATACTCATATAGTATATTATGCTATATTATTTTCTTTTATTGCCTAATTATCTTATTTGTAAGTCCTCTTCGCATTCCGAGCTTAGTTTTAGAGGTTTTAAGTAATTTTGGACTATATTAAGTAAACATACTTTTAGGGGAAAAATTAGGATTTTGAGTAATTATTTTTAAAATCCAACTTCACTAAATTACTTTAACTAACTTTTCTATCTTAGTCGTAAAGTTTGGGTTCAATTGAATAACTTTTCCCAAAATCCTTAAATTTAGGTACGGTTGTCTTAAGCTTAACTTTAGGGTCTCATATGAAGCAAATTCTCCTTATCTTGATTATATTCTTGATATTTTATTACATTTTTTACTTCCATGTGTATGAGGATTCCTTAATTAGGGTTATCTTAGCCTACTTAATTTACTTTCCTAAATGCCCTAAATCAATTATCGATCATAATCATATAAGGACAAGGTTTTATTGTAATACTCAGATGTTCATGCCTGTATTGCTGATTTATGGGTTATTACAAACCTCTAGCGGGTCGGGCAACTTGTGGGGTATTAAGCGCAACTTCAGTAGATCAATAAACTAATGCATGAACAACTTGGGTTAAATCTACTGAAAAGTTAGCCAACCTATCAAGTCTTTCATTTGTACTTCTTGGAGTACCTTGAGATTGTCAACCATGGTAGATAACAACACTATTGCATCCCCAGCACCAGTGTTAACACTTAGGTCCGTCATTTTCTCTAATAGGTCCAAATTTCAAACTCTTCAATTAGGTATTATAACTAACACTACCTCTCTAAATCATACAACACACTTCCTCCAAACCAAAAGCTCAACAACTAGCATACACGATAGCTAATTAACATAGAAAACTTGCTTTGTTTCATACGCATAAAAACAAAGTATTGATAAAACTTCGAAACAAACCACTACAATCTAAATGAAACCTCCACTTTGGTACTAAGATATGTGAACCATGACTAAGAATAAATAAGGCTAGTCGTGAAGATGGCTCCAAGCTTGTCGAAAGCTCAAAAAGGGTGATGATAAAATGCGTGAAAGGACGAAAAATGAATAAAAGAGTAAGCAAACCTATGAATAGCTCTAAATGATATGACGCACTAGTGGAACTTTCAAGGACTTACAACATAGCTTGATATGACTCACGAGATGGCCCGATGAGGTTGCTCGCCACCTAGCCTTACTTAGGGGTTAGGATAAAAGTAAAATGAGAGTAAACAAACAATGTTTACGAGAGAAAGAATATTCAGTATATTAATAATAATCTGATGATATGCAGTTACATGTATAAAGGGTATTTATACCTGAGAATTTAGGGCAACCTGCTTAAAGAGGAAAAAGACAAAAAATGTATTGTCTTAAAGAAGTAATGTATAAAGTATACAAAAGGTAAAAATGAATATTCGCGGAAAAGTAATGATTAGAATGGCAAATTTTACAAGTGGTCCTGAACACTTGGCAGCAATGTATTGGTAGTGTTGTTGGAGGATATTGACAAAGCAATATAAGCTGGTTGGGTAGCCAAGCAGGGGTGACAAGCAGGAATGGGCTCGTCTAAATAGAAATGGCTGAGAATTAGTGCAGGATAGCTCTCTCAGCCTCTAGGCAAGAATGATGCCGAGCAAGTGGTAAGCTTAAACATGATCAAGTAGGTGCGCAAGGTTTGACTATAGTTTGGGCATTCTTCAAGTCGATACATAACTTCCAAGAGGTGGGCAGTTAAATGGCTTAATATATAGAGTTGATTGATATCAGGCAAGTGTACCTATCAATTTTAATATAGCGGTTGTGAGTCCGAGTCGATCCCTCAAAGACTTCGAGTACTAATATTAACCTTAGCTCTATTATTTAACCGAAAAATTATGATGAGTTGAATGAATTAAAAATACTAAAATTAACAAACTAACCTAATTATGAGACTTGATTAAGCAATTTAGAAAGTAATAAAACTAAGAACGACTTCAAGAAGGTAATAACGTATTTAGGAATTATTTCCCCTAGTATTTAACATGTGATCGCTTAAGATGTATTCAATTCAATTTTCTATTATTCTTGACCGGAGGGATTCACAATTAAAGTTAATACCTTTCTCAAGCATATTAACTCTAATCCTAAATTATTTACCGGAATCTCTTCACTTAGTAATATAACTTAGAATTGCATTAATATATAATGAATTCCCACACAAACAAACAACTTTCCGGAAGAAACATGTATCTTATCTCTAAGTATACATGTAATTCTCTCTAATTATGTCAAGATCTAATTACACATATAATTTCTCAATCATCATGCATAATATCACAGATTGATACTCTAGAAATATCAATCAACAATTAAAAAACATAATTGAATCAAGAAAAGATAGAAACTTTATTGAAAATTATAAATCAACCCAAGAGTCACATGAAACCTTAGGTTCCATAAACCTAAATACACGACTTCTAAGTCATCATAATGAAACTAAAAACGAGTTCCAACAAAAGCATAAAATAAAACATGAAAAACCCCTTTGGTTGATGAAAGATCTCTCAAATCTTGAAGTTGGTATTGCTTTCGCCTTTTTCCTCTCCTTCTCTTCAAGTCTCTTCACTTCTCGAGTATCCAATCTTTTCTGTGAAACCCTAGTATGTCCTTTTATATTGTATTGTAAGGTTTCTTTTTTCGTCACCAGACATAGCCTGGGACACGGTCATATCCCCAGGTCGTGTAACTTTCTGACCTTAGCAAATTTTTCTGGATGGACACAGCCTGGGGACACGACCGTGTCCCAGACTGTGTAACTTTAAAACTTCATAACTCATTCATTTGAACTCCAAATTGAGTGAAACTTGATTCCTTTTCTTTGTTTTCAATCCAAGAACGCGTTCAAACCTTGAAATAAAAATTTTACTCAATTAAGTATCAATTTCTTTAAAGGAAACAAAAAATGTAAGGGAAATACTATAAAATCACCATATGAAATATGTTTAAAATCAGAGTTATCATTGATCGGCAGCAAAAAGAAACTCGGCTTTGGTAAAAGTTGGCTGGAACAAGAGGACTCGCCTTGCCAGGCCCTTTAGCCCTCAAGCTTAGCTATAAGTTAAAGGCTTAGTAGTTAAATTCCTATCACTGAGTGTTAACTTTCCTTCTTCCAAATTGATAAAGGCTTTATCAGTAGCCAAGAACGGCCTACCTCAGATCAAAGGTATTTCTTGATGCTCCTCTATGTCAAGAGCAATGAAATCTGCCAGGAAGATAAACTTGTCCGCTTTTACTAATACATCTTTCACTATCCCCCTTGGATGCTTGATACTCCTATTAGCCAATTGTAAAGAAACTGTAGTCAATTTGCATTCTCCAAGCCCTAATTTCTTGAAGATTCAGAGGGGCATGAGATTGATACTTGCTCTAAGATCACACAAGGCCTTATCAAGGTAAGAGTCTCCAATGATACATAGGATAGTAAAGCTGCTTATATCTTTCAACTTAGGAGGCAACTTGTTTTGAAGGATAGCTGTACACTCTTAGGTTAACATCATAGTCTCATGATTAGCTACCTTCCTTTTCTTGGTGAGGGTATCTTTCATAAACTTTGCATAAGAGGGCATTTGCTTAAGTACATCCATGAATAGGATATTAATATGCAGCTTCTTAAAAACTTCCAAAAACTTGGAAAATTGATGGTCCAATTGCTATTGCTTCAATCTCTTAGGGAATGGGATGGGTGGGACATATGGCTTCACTTTTGATTTCTTCTTCTCAAAGTCCTCCACTTCACCTTTCCCTATATCTCCACTTCGAGATGACTTACCTTCTATTTGCTTTCTCTCCACTCCAAGATCATCATCCTTTTTTCTCCTAAACTTCCTTTTCTCCTCCTTTATCAACATTTCTTCCTTCTTGTCCAATTGACTCTTGCTCAACTATCTTGTTTTCTCCACTCACCTCAACTTGATCTTGATTTTTCTTTTCCAGCTCCTTTCCGCTTCTCAATGTAACTACTTTCACCTCCTCCTTAGGATTCTTTTTGGTATTACTAGGACGGGTACCTTAAGGACGACTACTAGATGACCGGGAGAGCTAAGCCAATTGTTTTTGCAAGTCTTGGATGATGGCCTTTTGGTTCTGAGACTCTTGTAATAAGGTCTTTAGCATCTCCACTAAGGTGTCCTCTTTCTCTTTTTCCTTAGGTTGAAATGTCCTTTGTTGAGCCATCGATGGGGCTCTAAGAGCATTTCTATCTCTCTATCTCTCTAACCAAAATTCACGTGGTCTCTCCATCTTGGATTATATGTATTTGAGTAAGGGTTCCAATTCTCTACTCCTTTATTAAACTTATTCACAAAATTTGCTTGTTCCATTCCTAAACTTGAACCAATAGAGTAGAAATCTCCTACTGAACAATCTAGAAAGCCTATAGGAGGACCTCCAAAAGGTATACCACTCTCAAATGGACCAAAACTCGGGCGTGCTCCTTGTATAGGCTGCATATGACTCATCTGAGCTATGATAGCCACTACTTGAGCTTGCAGCTTAACAATTGTTTCTGATTCATGCACAGTAGCCACTTGCCTTGGCCTTACTCTCTTACTATGCCAGTTAAAAGAATTGAAGGCCATTTCCTCAAAGATTTCATAGGGTTGTTCTACATTCTTCCTCATTAGACCACCTTCAAAAGCCGCGTCTATCATCATCCTCAATTGATCAGCCAATGAATTATGGAAAGTGCGAATCAACTGGTGCATAGGTATACCATGATGAGGACAATGCCTAAGAAACTTTTTGAATCTTTCCTACACTTCATGGAATGTTTCTCCTTCAAACTAATGAAAGGAATTGATCTCATTTCTTAATTGGGTAGTCTTATTAGGTAGAAAGAACTTTGTTAGAAACTTCTATGCTAATTGATTCCAAGTTGTAATTGGTTGTATCAGCAAGGAGTTCAACTAGCTTCTTGTTTTATCCTAAAGGGAAAAAGGGAACATGCGTAGGCAAATCGCATCATCTAAAACTCCATTGCTCTTGAATGTGGCACAAATATGCAAAAAGTTCATCAAATGATCATGTGGGTCTTCAACGGTTTGCCACTAAATTGATTTACCTAAATCATTTGAATCAATGCGAGCTTTAACTCAACATTGTTTGCTTAAATTGTAGGCTATGCAATAGCTGGTGTGGCTCCCTCAATGGTAGGTACGAAGTACTTCCACAATGGTTTTATATTCTCACTTCTACCCACAATCTACACATTTTTCCCATTTTTATCATTGCCATTATGATCATCTCCATTCCCATTACCTTCCATGATTCTTAATTACTCAAGAATTACTTTTCTTTCTCTCAAACGTCAATGAAAAGTTCGCTCAATTTTAGGATAAAAAACAAAAGTAAATCAAGCACTCTTTCACTAGACATACATTAGCAAGGCCTAAGGAAAGAATCTTTTTTCTTTTCTAAAAATTTTTTCAACTTTTTATGGATTTTTCAAAAACTTCAAATCTTTAGAAACTAAACTAACTAAAATCTCTAAAAGATGACTCCTAAAATGTAGAAAGATTAAAACTTTATACACTAAAGTAAACTACCACTATTCTAATATCGAAAGTGACAACCGAAAACATGATACTCATAAGAAAGATATATAAAGCATAAGAAACACGGAGATGAGACAAGGTTGGAATTTTTGTTTTTCTCAATTAAATGCAAAATATAAAAGGAGAAAATCACACATATGGCAAGATTAATGCAAAATTAAAGGCCTAAGTTGTCAAGAAGCTAAATTAAACCAATTAATTGAAATTTAAAGTAATGAACTAAGGTAAACAACACTAAGCCCTTGATGACTAACTTGAAGATTTTTTTGTTTTTCTCAATTAGTTGCAACTTCTACGATGAAAAATTGAGCAACAAAAGTTCAAGTAAAGCTAAAATAGCAAGATAAACTAATTAGAAGCTAGAAATTTAACACTTATCAACCAAGCAACTAAATAGTTAGCGTAAGAATTTATACTAGCAAAAGATGAAGCTAGGTGAAAATGAACCAAAAACTCATTAAATTTACTATTACAAAGAGAGCTACCACCTAAGAGATATGAAATTAAATAAAGTAGCAAAACTATTATTAAGCTAATCTACCAAAAAGTAAAGGAACAAATGAAAATAAAAAGAGGCCTAGTCTAAGGGATCAACTACTAATCTAATATTAGCAAAGCCGAAGTTCTCCGGCAACAATGCCAAAAACTTAACTTGTTGAAAACGTATGCGTAAACCAACAAGTATGTTGGGTCGGAGAAGTAATACAAATGGTGAGCCAAGGTCATAATTCATAGGGAGTTAAGTTTTAAGTACTAAATTAATTGAGTTTTTTCCTAAGTTAAGCTATTAATAATTAAACTTAAAGTGAGTGAAAACTAAATAATAAGGTGAACACTAAACCAAATATCCTGGCTACACAATAAGTGTTTTGGGACTAGTAGATAAAAAGGGATCAAATTGGATTCATAAATCCATTCTCATTTAGATCGATATGATGCTTTGAAATTGACTAAACAAGATTTTACTAAATTCACTAGAACCTATCAACCTTTCGGAGTAACGAAATTCTAATTATAACATAAATTCATCTACTAAGACAATTTATCTATAATTAATTATTAGGTAAATAATAACCTATTCACACTAAAATTATTATTCCAGTTAGAAATATGGTTTAAGTACATCCTTATAACCTGAACCATATTTCCAACCGTGTTGAGTGCATAAGGTCATAAATTTAATTAAAACCTACATATCCTTATGGTAAGTTTTTTCAACAAATTTAAGCTATATTCAACATGAGTTATTGGAACCCTCCCGAATAACCTATAACTCTATCTAGCTAAAAAGTAATAGTTGTATACTAAACACCTAAATGATAAACATAATAGAAAGATATTCAAATACTCAATATCAATATCGAAATAAATCATAAACATAGCAATTTATCGAATCTATCAATACAAAACCCAAATAAATTACTTACAATATCTCGTTGAAAAACCTAAATAAATCAAGATATATAAAAATTAAAATAACAAGGTCATAATTCATAGGGAGTTAAGTGTTAAGTACTAAATTAATTGAGTTTTTTCCTAAGTTAAGCTATTAATAATTAAACTTAAAGTGAGTGAAAACTAAATAACAAGGTGAACGCTGAACCAAATATCCTGGCTACACAATAAGTGTTTTGGGACTAGTAGATAAAAAGGGATCAAATTGGATTCATAAATCCATTCTCATTTGGATTGATATGATGCTTTGAAATTGACTAAATAGGATTTTACTAAATTCACTAGAACCTGTCTACCTTTCGCAGTAGTGAAATTCTAATTATAACATAAATTCATCTACTAGGACAATTTATCTATAATTATTAGGTAAATAATAACTTATTCACACTAAAATTATTATTCTAGTTAGAAATATGGTTTGAGTACATCCTTATAACTTAAACCATATTTCCAACCGTGTTGAGTATATGAGGTCATGAATTTAATTAAAACCTACATATCTTTATAGCAAGTTTTTTCAACAAATTTAAGCTATATTCAACATAAGTTATTGGAACCCTCCCGAATAACCTATAACTTTATCTAGCTAAAAAGTAATAGTTGTATACTAAACAGCTAGATGATAAACATAATAGAAAGATATTCAAATACTTAATATCAATATCGGCAAAAATCATAAACATAGCAATTTATTGAATCTATCAATACAAAACCCAAATAAATTACTTAAAATATCTCGTTGAAAAACCTAAATAAATCAAGATATATAAAAATTAAAATAACAAGAAAAAGAAAACATCTCAATTGGTATAACCAATCTCGACACCCAATATAAAATCGATATATCTCGATTCATTTGAAGTGTGGGATAATCTTCTAATGTATTAGAACAAGATAACTTAGAGTGCTGAAATTAAATAAAACATACGCAAATTAATAAAAATCAAAACCAAAAATAAGTTTCTCTTGTTTTATAATCTTAGGTAAAAAAATCTGAAGTTCTGTATTCTCTCTTCTCCTCCGCTCCTCTAGACTTCTTCTTCTTTCTTTCGTCTCCGCTACTGTTTTCTCTCCCTACCTTATTTTTCAGCTCCTTCTTTTTATCATGAGCTACTGCCTATTACTTCCCAGCCGAATACTCTCCAGCCCACATGACAAGTGTCTACTAAGTTTTTGCAACATGGACCCAACTAAATGCTGTTGGATTTCCTCCTTTGCATATCCCGAATATTCCCTTCTTCTTTCCACGTGTGGGCTCTTCCATTGACCTCAGCCCATTACTGTAATGCCTAGCTGATACTTTTGCTTCAAATTGAAAAGGCTGATGCAAGGGCATATGTCCAATGATATGGGCTTACAAGTGTAAGCGGCTTCCTATGTAATTCGAATCACTTAGCCTTTCCTAAAGTAACTCGGTAGCACTTTCATTTGTTTCAGCTCAAGAAAAAGCTAGGAACTGCTGTTGTCATTTAAAGTCCACCTTTGGTTGCTGTCACGTGGTGGGACTCGTAAGCTGCTACTGGAATTGTGTGGTCTCGGTGGATCTCCTGTAGAGAGCCAAGTGGGCGCTACTTGTTGTAGCTGCTGCTGCTGCGTGGAGCTTTTCAGCTGGAGTAAGGTGCTGCTGTTCATGGATGGAGTTACTCGGCCTTCAGGAGTTGCTCGGCTGAAAGCAAGGTGCTGCTGCTGTTGTTTGCTGCAGCTGATGTCACGCCAAATGGGAGCTGCTCGGTTGTGAGGAGCTACTGCAATTGAAGTCGAAGTTTTCGTCGGCTCGGCATGATGTGGTGTTCGGAACAATTTGGAGCTTCTCGACTTAAAATGAGTTGCTGCCGGGGCTGTTTGAAGATACCATTTAAGAAGCTGCTGCGGTTGCTGCTGATAGCTCAAGTGAGCTCTTCGTGTTGCTGTTGTGTAGCTCTCGGAATTGCTTTTGCATGTTGCGGCTATTGAATTAAATGGAACTGCCATTGGTGTGTTGGAGCACTAATCGAGCGCTCGGTTTAGCATGCTCCAACTCAAGTTCCACGGCCTCGATTGTGATGGAGCTCGCGTGCTGCAGTTGGTCGGCGTGACGAGCTGTTGTTGAAGAGCACCACTTAGGTGCTTAATTTTGCAGAGTGCACTGTTCTGCTGTTTGAAGTGAATGCAGTTGCTGATTGAAGAAGTTGAAGCTGCTGTCACGCGATTGAATTCCACAGCTTAGCAAGGAACTTTACTTTAGTTGCTGTTGGTTGGTTGAGTGTAGAGTTGCTGCAGTTGCGATATGGACAGCAACTCGGCAGTGTAATTGCCTACAATAAATAAAACATAAATTAGTGACGATGAAGTTCTATACTCACCAAATTGACATGCTAGTGTTAGCTTGGCTTATGCTCAGATCTTGAAGAATTTTGAGCTCAATTGTGACTTGGTTTCTTGGCAAGCTCTCGGTTTATCTTTTGGTTGCTACTGTTATTTTTTTGCCGTTGAGGAGCTCTCGGCTGCTGTGGAATGCTCTGCTTGGTTTCATGGCCTGCTGAAATTGTTTGTAAAGTACGTAGCCCTGCTGTAGGTGTCTTGTGCCATGGAGTTTTCAGCGGCTGAGTGAAGTGGAGCTCTCAGATTGGTACGCTGCTGTTGAAATTGAATCCACAGCCTGCAAGTTTATTTCGACTGCTGCTGGTTGTGTTTGAATTAAGAAGCTGCTGCAATTTAAGCTTGGTTCTGGACTTCATAACTCATGCTCATAAACATGGAGCTTCATCAATTTGCAACTCCTCTCTGCTGTATATTATAATCTAAAATGAGCTCAGCTTCGCATTAGGCTGCTGCCGTTTCCAAATAAAGACGCTTCTGTGTTTGTCTTCCAAATGAGCTACTCAGTTTCTCTGTGAGACAACTCTCTAGCGTGTGCTAGGATAAAGTTGCTATGGTCTTCAGTTCCAGATTGCTGTTATATGCATAGCTACTGCCGCAACTTGGTATTATTGTACAAGGGCTAACTAGATTGGCTTGATTCCTTTACTATGATTGATCTGAAATGAAGTGAAAAGCATGTCCATCAGTTGGAGTCTTGAAACCATAAAGTCTGCTTCTCTTCTAAACATCTATATCATAAAAGCCCAGCTGATCAAAGCACTTAAAAGCTTAGTTTAGTGACTTGCAAAAGTCATATTTTGGAAATAAAGATCAATGACATGTAATTGATAGGTCCTTAAGCTACCTAAACTATTCAAAGCTATAATCAAACAAGACTTGTCTATTTAGCAAACAGAATTTCATTGTACACATCAAAAGCACTCCAACACCATTAAAGATCAGAAGTCCTACTATTTTTATTCATTAGTAATGAAAAGATCATTTATATCCCAAACAATTATTGCAACAAGTGACGTTAGAAGTTGTAATGATGCAAAGAAGGCATTGATAATTAGCTAACAAGTAAACTCTTCTTTTTTTTTCTTTTTTCTTTTTTCTTTTTTAAAGAAGTAGGGCTAAATGGCCATCAAAGGGCAAAAAATCATGGAAGGTACATGAGTCTTCAAGAGAGCTGCTTAAACCAAATTTGTTATTCTTTTTTCTCGATATTCATGCAATTTACTAGAAAATTTGCATTTTTCATAACTTTTAAACAGAATTCACAATGAAATACATAAATATGCAGTAATTAAGTGTAGATAAATGTGAGATTTTGCACATTTATCACCTAGCGACCCTAGATTAATTGTGTGATTCCTAAGTTAACTTGAGTGATTAAGTTGTTATGTTGAGAACATCATTAGTCTAGCTTCGAATCTAAGCAAGTGCATTGTTTCTCATATGAATAGGTTGTGAGGAATTTGATTTAGTTTTCGAGTAAATGCTACAATTAGGTCTGGGGTTTGTGTGTTGTTTGTGCATGCATAGGATTAAGAATATTAAATGGACTTAATGAAAATTCGACTTAAATAAGTATGATGCTTGTGTTTAGCTAAGCCCAAGGGATTGGGAGGACCAAACCTTAAGATAGCACCTCGGTAATCCTTATGTGATGGTGTCTTAATTAGAGTTATGCTTAGAAATAATCCAAATAGATTTAGGTTAGTACTTGGAGATTTGGATACATGGTTACTAAGGTATTGTAGAGAAATCAAACCTAATACCAATATTATATGTATTATATATATATAATATATTAAGTGCCAGAGTCATGAATTACTTCAAGTTTCAAGATATGGAACTATATTGTTTGTTGGACCTTAATAAAGATAAAAATCAATGGCTGTTGCATTAGATATTTGAATTTAGTTGTTGTATGTGCTTATGCATTTATTGTGTGTTAATGCACTTATGGTTGTACCATTTATTAGGCTTTTACGCACCCCTTAGGATTTTATGTTTTTAGATATAGGTACAAGTTTATGTGATTTCAAGGAGTATTACAGTAACTATGGATACTACTACAATGAAGCTGATTTTTATGACTATTATAATGATTTTGGTGATGGTTTGGCATAGCTAGTTAGGGTTATGAAACTTGTTGAAATAATTTATCAAACTTGTTTTATTTTCATTTATTTGCTATTACTTAGGTCTAAAGAAGTCACTTAAGACTTCTTAAGTCCTTATCAGTTAATAGTATTGATTTATCAAGTTTTGAAGATATGTAATATTGAGTTTTGTTTTATGGAATTTGAGATAGTTGTTGAAGATCTATGTTAAGTTATTTTATTTGAATAAAATATAGTGAGGATTTAATCCTTTGTATTTATTGGTGAATTGAGGATGTTCCAAGATATCCCTAAAAAAACAGTTGCATGAGCATTCATACAGGTGACAGGAGATTAATGAGGCATGTGATGACAATAGTAGGTGGTTTTAAATACCTGATGTACTAATAGAATATAAAGATACATAGCAAACTGTAATTTCTCAAGTTCTAGAGTGTTATACTTTCTTCTCCTACTTTTTCACCCTCATGATAATAGGCTTGAAATTTTTTTAATGTCTTTGTGAACCTATGGGTCTTCCCTTTTTCATTGTGGCAAATTGTTTTTCCTTTCTTCTTCAACTTTTCTCATAGACATCATAATAGTCCCAAAAAATTTTTGTTGAGAATTATAGGATGAATATGAACTACAAAGGTTCACTTACAATTATACCTGGAATTTGATTTTAAATTAAACAAACAGACTGTTTTCATTTAAATATGAAATGTGGGGTTTTGTACTTGTTGTTGGTTAATTTTGGGTTTAGACATTAACCTATAAAGAAAGGAAAATCTCTTGGTAACAAAGCTAGTTTGGTACGGCCACTCCAATACCTAAGTTAGTATATGAGAGTAGGGAAAGTTGAGTGAGTGGTAAAGAGTTATCAAATATCTCTTATAGTGTTTCTTTTTCGTATTTATAGATGAACGTCATATCTAAAGTAGCAATTATTGGAATGATTATCAAGACACATGGAGGCCTCTTGATCAGACACACTCCTAAATGTAGGGAGAGTGGGTAGTTATGTAATATAGTCGTACCAAGTGATAACTGTTAGCGCTACTTCACTTGAATTCATATTAGACATGGATCTGTGTTTCTCAACATTGGCCAAGAATGTCAACAACTCAACCTATCGATAGAAGAATGGCTGAGTGAACGAAACTCAACTATCAACATTTGCCTCCCAACTCCCATGTTTAAGGATTTGACTAAGAGAGTAAATATTTAATGCTCTGGAGGCTAAGTGGGGAATTGTTCCTTAAACGCTGAGTAGGGTAGGAAGATGAATTGCATCCTATCTGAAAGGTCACAATTTTCAATTTTCCCACCTATTAAAAAGACCACAATAGAAAGTATGACGTTGTTACCTCGGTCATCATTACGCTGTAGATCCAATAACTGTTAGAAACTTCACAACCGTGGATTTCTATCTTGAAACATGTGTCAACAATCTGTACGGTTATCTAAACAGCACATCATTTCCATTAGAGATCTACTGCAGTTATGCGGGCAATTCATCTATATTTGAGGAACCTTTTAAGATCGAAAACAAATTTCTTCAATCACGTCCATAAGCTATCATTATTTGCTCAACATCTTGTCTCACTTTGAAATTTTTCAAATTTTGTGACATTCACTACAATCAATCAAGTATGGTTTGTAATGTAATTCATCAACTTATCCTTTTAGATTTTGAAGCAACTAAGTATGAGATTACTTCTCCACCCCCACCCCCCCCTCTAAAATGCCTCTTCTTTTGTTGAATCGCCTTTACGCTTGGATCAATCTGGAGCTTGTGTACTATAATGTCTATGAGAATTCCTAGCATGTCCGAAGGGGACTATGGAAATACATCAATACTAACCTACAAGAAGTTTATCAAACTTTGATGAATCTCTACTGGCAAGGGTTTCCCTATCTTGATTGTTTTCCTAAGGTCATCTCCAAAAGAGATTTCCTCCATCTCACTCTCAGCGCTCTCTATGCCAACTAATTTTCCTTTTGGACATGTTTCTACATAAAAAACCTCTTCTCGCCTTAAGGTCCTTATGTACAAAGACCTTACAAATTATTGATCTCCTTGCATATATCGACTCCCATGGGAGTAGGGAATTTAGCTTTGAGATGTGGAGTGGAAGGGACGATGCCGAATAAGTGTTGACATGATCATCCCATGATTATGTTGTACATGGACCAACATTTGACAACGAGGAAATCCACTTTATCTTTCACAACATTCTCATCATCTCCAATCTAGATTGGTAAACAGATCACTCCGGTTGCCTGAACAGGTTGATTGTTGAAGGCATACAAATCATAATTGTAAGATCTTAGTTGTGCTTTGATCTTTGGTCTCATTTGATCAAAAGCATGTTGGAAAATAATGTCTACCAAACTTCCAATGTCAACGAGAATTTTCTTAACCTCAAAGTTGGCAATTCTCGCACTGATCACCAGTACATCATCATGCGACCTTTAGATGCCTTTGAAATCTTCCTCTATGAATGAAATTGTATTGTCAATCTTGATCTTTTTTCCTTGGATATTGCAAACATAATTGATGGCATCAGTCGAACTCGAAGAGCTTGACTAGCCCATAGTAAGTCCGTTGACAATTGTGTTGACTACACCATTGGGTGATTTGTTGGTACTCCCGTCTCTTGCATCTCTCCTGGCATTGGCTAGTTGAGTAACATTTTCATGGTCTTCATGTATCCTTTGAGATGATCATTTAATATTTTCGGTATCTTGTGCCAAAAACTGGCGCAAATGCCCTCGTTGTATGGTAACCTTAATCGCATTCTTCAGCTGTATGCATTCATCCATGTTAAGTCTTTTGTCATGATGAAAATCACAATATTTATTGGAATTTTGCCTAGAGGGGTTGCCTCTCATCCTCTCTGGCCACTGCAACACTCCTCTTTGCCCTTGACTTCCTTCAATATGTTCGAAATTAAATGATTGACTGGAGTGTAGAACGAATATGTCGAAATTCGTAGCCTCTTTCTCTCGACATTAGGACTTTGATTGTCATCCGCATTGAGTCGATCTTTGCACTCTTCCTCTTATCGTTTTCTTTTTATTTTTGTCTCCCTTATTTTGATCAGCCTCTCATCGAGCCTTTATGTTATCCTCTTATCTGATGTAGGACGTAGCTTTGGCTTTGAATTCGGCAAAAAGTTTTAGGCATATTCTTGGTGAGAGACTTGAAAAAGTCTCAACAAAGCTTGACTCCATCAATGACAGCGTTGGGGGCTACACTTATGTCTAACTTTGGAATTTGGACCATCTTTGACATAAACCTGGCTAGTTAATCTCAAATGGATTCATCTAATCTTTGTTTTATTATGTTAAGGAATGAAAAGTCCTTAATAGGAAGTTTATTGGCAAGAAATTGTTGAAGGAATACTTCTATTAGTTATTCAAAACATGAAATTGTGTTTAGCTTCAGGTACCTAAACCATGTACTTGCTACATTCCTTAATGTTAAGGGAAAATCTTGGCAAGCCACGGCATCACTCAGGCCATGCAACTTGGCTAAGGTATGGTAGTACTCTAAATGATTTTCAAGATCTTTTGTTCCATTGTAGGTTTCAAATTGTGGCAACTTGATATGCCATGGTATGACCTCCTCCAAGACCTTAGGAATAAAAGGGTTCTTTTTAATTTGGAACTACTTACTCATTGCAACAAGGGTACTAACATGCGAGGGTTCAGTATGGTATACCTACTACGATTGCTTACCTTTGTCAATTTTTTAAGTGTAGGAGTCGAAGGTCCCATCATAACTTCTACTTGCTTTTTCAGTAATTCAGGTGAATAAATTGAGTCATCGTTATTCTCGGTGTCGTAATCGCCATGTTCTTTGTTTTTATTTGGGTGAATACTATTATGGAGGAGATTAAGGATTTGTTCATACTTTTTGTTTAGTTCCTGATTTTCTTTGGCCAAATCGAAGCAAAGTTACTTGAGCCTAACCAAATGTTACTCGTCAATATGCCTACTCCCCCCTTTAAGGTGTTAGGAAGAAGTATGAGCACCTATACTCTTAGTCATTTTAGTTTTCACTATGTAGGTATGTTTGAGAAAAAAAAGACAGTGTCAAATGTTGTTGGTTGATTTTAGATTTAGATTTTAACCTATAAAGAATTGAAAAACTCTTGGTACTGAGGCCGATCCAATGCAACTACTTCGATGCTTAAGATAGTAAATAAGAGTAGGGAAAGTTAAGTCAGTGGTAAAGAGTTATTAGATGTCTCTTACAATGTTTCTCTTTTGTATTTATAGGCGAGTGTTGTATCTAAAGTAGCAGTTATTGGAATGATTATCAAGACATGTGGAGGCTTCTTGATCAAATATACTCCTAATATAACCGTACCAAGTGATAATTGTTTACGCCACTTCCTTTAAATTCAAATTAGACATGGATCTATGTTTCTTGGCATTGGTCGAGAATGTCGACAACTTGGCTTGTGGTGGACGAATGAATAAGTGAACGAAACTCAACTATCAATCGTAATGATATAAGTTCAGGTATAATACTCGAATTTGATTGATGCCATGTAAACTCTAACATTGATTTCGAAGAGGGTTAAATATGAGTTGTATATAAATCCTGCTATATGTATTTGTTTAGCATACTACTTATTCATGCATTCATATGAATGAAATTAATGTTTGTATAACTTGTTTGTTAATGTGGTTGAGGGATAACTCACTAAGCTTTATAACTTATATTCTTATAGACTTTTGATGCAAGATTACCTGTTTGTGGACACTAGCTGTAAGATGCCAAAGGTCAGTTTTTGGGTTATCTTTAGAAGTGTGTTGCAGATATGAGAGTTAAGAGGATATATGTAGACTCTTAGATAGAATTTTATGCACTTCATTATTATGACTTTATTGTAGTGACTTTACTGATAGTTTAGATTACTCTAGCTTCTGTTTAGTATAGTTACTATAATATAAACTTTATGTTAATATAAATCTGTTGTGATATTATTCTTGCTTGTTTACTCTTGGAAGCTAGTTGTTGTAGTAGCCTTGTATATCATATGAAGGGTTGTCAATTGAAAGAGAAACCAATCTATAGTCTTTTATACGATATACAGAACTTGCCAAGACTAACCTGCCTTCAGGTCGTGACATTAATACTTAATTTTGTTAAAATAAATTAATAAGTATAAATATATACATATGTCACATCCTGGCTTAATACGAAATGCACCATTGCACAGGAATACTCATTAAAAACTAACTCAACCTACTCATTCATTAAAAGAAAACTTTATTTATATGATAATGAGGTTGCTATATCAGAGTTTAGCTAGACATTTGGTTACAACTTATATGTACAGCCTAATATTTACATCAAAACATGAACCATCTCTCTCTCTCATCTTCAAGATAGTAAGACTCCTAACTTAGTGCAAGTTCCATCTAAAAGTCGTTGACTTTGACTAACGCTCTTAGTATACATCCCCCTTAGTATTGGGCCCTTCACAGTATTACTAATCTGAGGATAAGACATTTTATCCCCTCAACTACTAAAGCTAAGTAAGAGTAGATAATAGATAATACAATATAAGCAATATCTCAATTGAAACATTTCAATCATAACTAATAAATTCAACTCCATGCATACATTAGCCTAACTAGGCATTTATTACTAACAATGCAACATGCTATGCTCATGCACATAGCATGCATCGGTACAAATATCTTATACCCTTTTAATATCCTCATCTAGTTAGTCGATATACTTAAGCATCTGGATATAATGTCCAAGAACCTAGAGTAATAAGGAATTGCTTAGGAGTAGGACCCTTAACTTTGTTTTACCAAATTAGACTATACATTATAGTTTACTAAATCAAAGAGGCAACAAGGAGGTACCTGAGAGTAGGACCACCAACTGTGTTTTACCAAATTAGACTACACACTATAGTCTACCAAATCAAACTATCAAAATAGTCAGGTTACTCGGGCAATGAGAATATGTATGCTTCTAAAGACTAAGTTTATAAAGCTATGATTTTTCTTTGATCACTTAGAAACCTCATTTTGAAAATTCTTAGCCATAGGTCTCTTTTTATGCCATGCTATGCTATGAAATAACAACTTAAGTATATCATTCAACACAACCAATCTTTAAGTTCTATTCAACCTAGTTATCTGATTATAGTTTTTGAATTCTCCCTAGCGGAAATCTAACATCTCAATTAGGTAAACACCTAGAAGATTGGATTAGTAATGACTCAACTTTCTAAGTTAATACAATCATTCATAAACACCACATCAACATCCAACATAGTAACATAATAGTTTAACTAAGATATAATTACTGTCATTCAAAATCACTACATTAGTATCTACTATATTAACATATCAGTTACCTAAGATATAGTCATTTTTAATTAACACAGCATCAAACAATACGTAGTGTTATGATAAAAATATATCTACTCTAAGCATGAGTTAGATCCACTTTCTTGGGCTTAATAGTAGTGTGAAATCCTAAACTTCATGACCTTGCTTACTTATCACACTTAAGAAAATACAAACACGATCTTTAAGTCAACTACAAGTTAATTCCAAACTCTTATAAGCTTTCACTACCGTAATTTTAAACTTTATTTAACTGTATATTACCCATTTCTTATCCGATTTCAATAAACTTTATATTGTCACAATTGTTATTTTGATTACTATTAATATATCTTAAGAAACAAGATTGGTCAATATAGTCAAGAGCCCAAAAATACCCTTTCTCACTAACAACTTGTCCGTATGTTATCATAACTTCGTAAATAACTCGAATAAGCTTTAGTTTTAAACTAAAAACCTTAAAAATCACACATTCCTAACTTGACCAACATCTATCTTATACCAAAAATACTAATCTTATACTATCTTATCAATTATCACAATAGTATTATTTACTATTTTACACATTAGGTCAATATATAAGCTTATATTATAAAAATATGTAATAAATAGTATATAAGCCAAATTAATTCCAAGAAAAATCCTATAGACTCATGAAAATATATAATTTAGTTATTGACCATCAATTACACTAAGTTGACTATTATCCATTTTTTATGAAAATAACAGTTTTAACACGAAATTACGGAAAATTAGGGAAAATAAACAAATTTGTGTGTGAGATAAAACCAAGTGTTCTAAATATCTTTATAAACCTTCAGAAGTCAAAACATGTAGGGCTCATTCAAAAATTCGGTAAAACCGGTAGTTTTATCCAAAATAATTATAAAAAATAGTAAAAATACTAAATTTTAAAAATTATTGTTACCAAAATTAAACATATATATTAAGTGTATTATATACAAAAATTGAGCTTGAAACAACATTATCTAATATTTCTAAAAATTAATTTAATTTTCGCCCAAATAGGGTATTTTCTTAAGGAACCTATATTTCCACTAATTATTTAATTAAAGTAAAATTATTACATTAATCCACACTAAAATAACACTAGAAAACCAAATTTCATAATTAAATGACATCATCTAATATCTTTAGAAAATTAGACAATTTACGGGTAGAAAATTGATTTACCTAAACTGGCTGCCTTCGGCTGCCTTCCAACTACCGCACCCTATTAGAAAAGCTTGCTACACCACCCTCTCTTTAACCTAAATGGCTACCTTTGTAGAACATCAACACCCTATTGAACTGGCCTAAACAAGATTGTGCCTTTTTTTTTTCTAATTTTTTCCTATTCGAATTTGGTTCGCTAAAATTTCTAATATTTGATGTTAAGGGTCTATTTATAGTTTTGGAGTTGGTTGGGTTGATAAGTCATCATGCCACGTGTCATTTTCCTAACTTATGTGCCATTTTTATATTAGTCCAATATGCTAGGTGTCATTTTCTTGGGTTTGGGGTTGTTGACTCATGTTTTTACTTTAATCCTATACTACCACATCATTTGGTGACTCACCAAATTGTTTTCTAAAATATTTTCCATTATTTTATATTTATTTACCTTATTTTGATAATTTATTATTATTATATGTATATATTTAATACATATAATGTATATTCTATGTAAATGCATGTATATTATATATAATTCAACTTCATTTAATATTTTTATAAGTCAAATAGCTTATCTCTAATATCTCACTATATCTCAAAGTTTGAATTTTATGTTTTGATAATTAGTAACTTTATTAATAATTTAAAATTTTTCTCAAATTAATTATTTCATATAGTTTATTTTGAGAAATTGACCTTACTAAGTTATTTTTTCTAACTTACTAAAATGGATAACGTTGCTGGATGCCCGAAATTTAGAGACTCAGAACCTAGGATTATCATATTGGCTCAAAATCTTAGGATA
The DNA here is from genome assembly GCA_024138015.1 of Lumnitzera littorea. NCBI lineage: Eukaryota > Viridiplantae > Streptophyta > Magnoliopsida > Myrtales > Combretaceae > Lumnitzera > Lumnitzera littorea. The sequence continues at coordinate 56,904,162 of JAMXBB010000005.1, read as the reverse complement.
TTACAACATATATTTACATATGTTGAACATGAACATCATGGAAGAAATAAGAGTGATTTTCGACTATAATTTAATAATACAAAATAAGAAAATTGCATTTTGGACCAATAAGAAGCTGCCACGTTAGTTTCCCCCAACTTATTTTAATTAAACCACAATTTACAAAAATAGTAAGATAATGACAATAATAAAATAATTAGAAAATTACAATTATAACAAGAATTACTATAATTAATAATTTAGGTTAAAAATGGTGAAATAGAGAAATTATTATAAAATGGACCCAAAAATAAAATATTTTAAAAATTTAAAATTTAGGAATTAATTAAGCCATAAAATCAATAAAGAAAAGTACAAAACAATACTTAAAAATATTTAGGCTAAAAATAAATAAATTCGTAACATTTTTTGCCCATAATAAAAATTGCAAGTTTCAACACCCAAAGCAAACCTCACTATGTGAAAATATATCTGAAAACGATAAAAATTAATTATAAGATCATAAAAATTGGAGTTAAAATTAAAAAGTTATGTGCAACTAAAAAATTAAGATAAACTGAGAAAAATAAATAGGATAACTAAGTTAATTAGCCCTATAAACTAATAATGAGGATAAACACTTAAAGTAAAGAAACAAATACATGAGACACAATTATTTACAAATACACCCATATATTTCCTATTTATCTCGATAAATAAGTTAAACCATATTCATGCTATACATGAGTTACAGTAGGAAATTAGACAAACTATAATAGATATTTAGTTAACTAAAGAGATTAGTTTTTCTAAATACTTATAAGTCTTATTATCTTTTAAGTACTCAATTGTTAAGTTTTGAAAATTCCAAAGGCTTGGAGAGTGAATATTAATCCAAGTGAAGGAGTTTTAATGACCCGCTATTTGCTTGTACATGATACTTGATGTTTTGCTGGTTGTTATTGTTTACGTGTTTGAATGACTATTTTACATATATGCTATCAACCGTGTGATCATCTCATTAAACTAGTAAATATAAATATCTAACCAAAATAACCAATTATATTTATCGCACGTTTATAACTCAATTAGTATACTTATGAAGAGTACTAGCTTTGCAAATTTTCTAGAAAAGTATTTTTGAAAAAATTTTCCTATTCACAAACAGATTCTTATATAATTTCTATAAGGGCTCGTAGCACCCATTGATGATATTTTTATCGTTAAGGAAAAGCTAGCGTAAGATCTCCAATTAATTGATAGTAAAAAGAATCGCATAATTGTGTTTGAGGGGTCTTGGATACGATTTGTTAACGGTGAATAGCCCTAGTTAGGTTTCACCTATTTGGATTGGTATTTCTTTCTCAACTAAGGTAATAGTCAAGTACCATCTAGAGGGACGATACCCTTAAGCAACCTCATGTGGGTAAGGTAAAGTGCTCTGTGTAGGTAAGTACAAGAGATAATCGATGAGTAGACAACTTAAATCTATACTTTCATAGTTCCAAACTACTATGGATATATTATTTGCATTCATTGCACATGCATTCATTTCATGTATAGATAAACTTGGATGTGTACTAATAATGTTTGATCACTTGCCTAAACATTAGTAATGAGGAACAAACTCACTAAGTTGTAGTTTGATAATTCCTCTATAACTTCATTTGTAGGTTTTTATGTATGTGTTAGATGTGGAATTCTACTTAGGACAAATTTTTCAGTTGTTAACTTCAATATCGTCTCTCAAGAACATTTTCAACTGGCCCACGATGGGGTAGAGAGGATACCTTGGCATTCAGAGGTGGTTTGGAGCGTGTTCGAGTGTGGTAGTTGGCGATGGTGTTTGGGTGGTACATAATTTAACCCAAAAAAAAAAGGAGAAAACAATGAAGCACACAACAAACGAGATTATAGCAAAAGTAAAACAGAGACAATCTTAAGTAGAGATAGAAGTATGACCTGGAAGATGAAAAGCAATATGTATTAGACTTTATATATATATATATATATATATCTTGTCTTTTGATTTGTTGGTTAGGAGATTTATTAAATGCTTTCTTTATGAGGAATCCTAGAAAAATATCTTGTTTACTTGTCTATATTTAATCTTCTTAGTAGTAGTAGCATCATTCATGCAATAACTCAATATCATTCATTCAAATGGGTTCGGTCCATTGATTCCAAAAATTTGAGCCAGGACTGGGATAAATCTTAAGTGTAAAGTACAAATCAAGGATATGTATGAAAATGTTAGAGTTAATTGAGAAGTGTATAGTAGGTATAGAAACATCCTATGTAGGAAATATTTATATGTTAGAATTCTATATAATTTAGTATTTTTTGTAATTTATAATGTTATCTTGCCCTATCCTATTATTTAGTAGGGGATACCGATTCTCTATAATTTTGATAGACTATGGAATATTGAATATCTATAATTATTTATATTATATAATAAATTAATAAATTAAATACTGAAAAACCTAGTAACTTATTAATTAGATTCTTGCAATCTCTAACTTGTACGGCAATTTTCGTATCATAGGCACATACGTGTTATAAAAATTTTAAGCAATCCTACTAGGCTCCCCTTAGGGTCATGATAAAGTCTACAAGCTTTCTCTCAACAATTAAAAATGTCATCGGTAGCTTCTACAAGCACTCATTGAGTTCAATAAAATCTTTCTTTGAAATTGTAAAACATTCCAAAATTTTTTTCACAAATTTTTTTAGAAAACTTGGCAAAGCTATAAACATTCCAACTTATAACTATTGGAACACAAACATGTGGCATATATATATATTCAATTATTTTAGCTAAATATTTAAAATTTATTATTTTAATAAAGCGATCACACGGATGTTGGCATATATACAATCAATCATTCAAACAGACAATTAAGGGCAAATAGTTGAATGTCAGGCAATCATCAAAGACAAGTGGAGAATAGATCATCAAAAGTCTCTCACCTAAGCCTACTTTCCTAGTTATCCTGGCCTTTAGTGTTCTTAAATTAGAAATTAAGTCACCTAAAACGTAATAATAAACTTTATATAAATAATTGGGAAAAGGCTTTTTTTAACAACCTAAGAGTCTTCTTAAATACCTAAATCCATTATAAATTCTCAATTTTAGTTAAATTTTTAATCGAGCATAACCTTTTGTTTTAACATCGATATTAACGATCTTATAATTGTTTTCTATCAGTTTCAAGTGTACTTTTTGATAGAAGGGTGTATCTTGGAAGTTAGGACCTATAACCATAAGATTGGTTTACGGTCAAATTCGAAGTCTATATGTTCTACTTTTAACTTAATTGATTTCTAGTTTAAATAAGTACTTAAGTGTATTAGGTTTTATTTTAGTCTTTTATTATTTAATTAGGCATTTATTTTATTATTGGACCTAAGGTATATAAGTTTTATTTAAGTCCTAAAATATGGACCCCCTTGTAGAGATGAACGTGTATAAGATGGGTAAGGTATGTGGTCGTACTCATTCCATAGTCTGTCAGAACCACAAAAAATTAGTATCCTCTACCAAACTATAAGATCGAGTAAATCAATTTTATAAATTAGGACAATTACTAAATGATCTAAAACTTTAACATCAAATGCTTTTCATATGGGGTGCTCCTATACTAGCTATAAGTTTCCCAATTAAATCTAGTTGTAAACCTTGTAAATTTTTAATCAAAACTCTAAATTGGATCTTCATGCTTTAGATAGCTTCATAAGTCGATAAGGCCAAATAAATTAAAAACTTTACTAAATTATAAACTTGAATATACTATGAATGAGAAAAACCTTAATATATTAATCAAAACTTTAGTCGCGTATAAAAACCCTAAACTCTATATATACGTAAATACAAGAGATTAACCCAAAACTTAATAAAAACCCTAAAACTAAAATTTTAAACTTATAAAATCCACAAATCTACCCTAACGGTGATAAAGCCCTAATTTGTTATAATGATCAATAAACTCGCATAATCGTATAAAATCGGTAACGAACAAATAAAGATTACTCTTAAATACTAATAAATGTAAAGAGTAGTATATTAAATAATTAAATTAACAAAATTATAAATATTAATTTATTTTATGATTATTGTGACTTCGTGTATATATATACATATGCGTTTAGGTATTATGTTGATTTAATTATTTAAATGTAATTTCATTACATATTTTATGTCTATGTATTATATAATATTAATTTTACATCCTATATTTTCCTCCATAATTATGTCATATATTATTTCAATTACTATTTATAAAATTGGAAACACTTAAAGAAAACTCAAAAAGTATTTTCTTTATCTATTTCTTTATCCTTTTCTCCTTCTTTTCCTTTTTCTTTTTAGTTTCTTTTCTTCTTTTTCCCCTTTCCAAATCATGGTTGCCATATGTAGATGTAACAGTCACATTTGAAAATTTGAATTAAAGTCAACATGTCATTTTCATCTTTTTCTTTTTCTTTTTCCACTCTTCCTCACATCAAGCCAATTGTGCCCCTAGAACATTCCATAATTTTCTTTCTTTTTTCTTCACAATGTGAACATAAAATCAAGACTCCTCTTCTTAATTTAGACTGACACTCTTTCTTTCCTTTCTCACTTTCTTTCTTTAGTTTTTCTTCTCAATTTCCCACCTACCATTCCACAACACTTTCACAAATTATTTCATATTCAACCATCACCTCAATATCAATTTCAAAAAGGATTATGTTACATCCTAAATAGGAGAAGTCATAAAAGTCTCGCTATATAAACTAACATAAGATAGAAGCTCACCTCACAGCTGTTATAGTTGATATAGTTTGCTCATGGCGAACATGACTCAACCAACTTGAAGCATCCAGTTTGATATTTATTAATGGTCAAAATTGTGGTATAACTTTTTAAAATACCTGTTCTGTATGACCTATTGTTCGATAATATAATAGTATTTACATAAACATTTCATACCTAGAGTTATAATTTAAAATCAAAGTTTACCAAAAACCATAGGTCTTAAAGTCTATCTACAATAAGATTAAAAACTAGTGGTAGTTCTAGGGAATTCCCAATTAGTTTCCTTAAAACTCAAAAGAAAAGTAAAAAACCCAGATTCAGTGGATTCTCCATTCCTCACTTTTCCAACTAATTGTACACTAACCTAGGGTTAGTGATATTTGAACATCCTAACCTTAACTCGTCACCTACAAAAGAGTCTATAGGATATGAGCACAACTAAATTAATAAGTGGAACGCAGTTAGAAAAGTCCCTTACAATCATAAACAAGGATTTAATTATGATGAAATGCAATGTAATCAATTACTTGAAACATCAAACAATGTTATTCGGATCATTATGAGGTTAAAGAAATTGCCTCTACTCCAACCTAGATTGAAGAGTTTTTCTATGACTCAAAATCAAAATGAACTTAGGCTTATGTAATGGAGAACACCATCTTCCTATGACCGCCTTCGAACTACAGCCTCTACCCTTGTTGCAACCTCCTTGTTTATCACTTAGTTTGACTAAGGATGCAGAAAGGATGCAGAAAGAACCATTTCAGCTATCCTCATCAAAGAGAGATGGTATTTAGCATAACACTCTTAATCGTTTCTCCTAATAGTTGCTATATATATCCAGTTAAATTAGAAGTCAAATCACTCTTAATTCCATTCAAGGGTAGCTAAATAAGTTCACAACAAAACTAAACAAAATAATCATGTAGAACAACATGCCAAGGAATTTAACTCCTATCGCAATCAGAATATCAACCATACACATGGCATGCATAAAAATAGCTAATTTACAACCATAATTAAAGTAATCTTAAGCTTCCAAATACTTTAATATCGTATCTCAACAAGCAGTAAAGCGACAATCCTAACTTACCTATCCAGATGCTTACTATAGAAGACTCATGTCTTCAATACTTTATTTACTAGGAGACCCTATATATATACAAAACTCATATTTAGTTTTTGTGAGAGTTACGAAAATGTTAGAGTTTTACCTATTTTTATTCCATTAGACGATTATATATATAGATATATATTTATATATCTAAAGTATATTATTATTTTCCTTATATAATGAAATATAGTTTTATTATATAAGTTAAGTTAAGTTATTAAATATCATTAATATATGCAATTATATTATTACGTATAATATATCATTTTGATCAAAACGAAAGGTACTTTTAATCAATTAAATTACGTTTCAATTATGATAAGGTTATCGTAGTATGTAAATTCTTGTAATATCATAGAAACATAGGTTATATTACATAGGATTGTCTGATTTTAGTAAAAGTAGTACCATTATGTTTGTACATATCTAATAATATGTATTATGAGTTATATTTCAAAAGATGACTTCTAAAGGATATTTCGAGTTTCTAATATATTTATACGTACCTATAATAAGTATTATAGTATTACACTTATTTTATGTAATAAAATTATATTTTATATAATTTGCTACTATTACTTAACAATAAAGGTGTTATCTAACCCTAATGTATATATAACATATGCATATCGTAAAAATTATCATTAAATATATTAAAAATTCATTTTCACCAAATCTGACCAGCATGTAAATATATAGCTTTTATTGCAATATTTATCACATTTTAGCCTATCATACTAAAAATGTACTCTGGTTTGTAATCTGAGCTATGTAAATTCATAATAAATAGCTTGAGTCACCAAATAATTCCTTAAAAATTTGTACAGACTCCTAAAAATATGGGGAACTCAATCAGTATATGTTTCCATGTTATTGGTTTCATCACCTAAATATTCGTAATTACAATTTTACCCCTAAATTGCATTTAATTAACCAAATATTATCCTTTTATACAAAATTCTTTTCAATATGTCTTAACATCATTATAAATCACCAGAAGTCAGTATATGTCATTTTTATCAATTAATTTCATAAAACCTATTTATTTCATATTTTGACCCTAATTCTTGTTATTTTTTAAGCTAAAAATTACATTAAATCCTAAAGATGCTTAAATTAAAAATCTATCTACATAGCAATCAAATATATATCATGTGTATTCTACAAAAAAAAAAAAAATTAAGCTACGAATTACATCATTTGATATATTTATTTTAAAAGTCAAAATTCGAATGAATAGTGACTTTTAAAATAAATATATCAAATGATGTAATTCGTAGCTTAATTTTTTTTTTTTTTGTAGAATACACATGATATATATTTGATTGCTATGTAGATAGATTTTTAATTTAAGCATCTTTAGGATTTAATGTAATTTTTAGCTTAAAAAATAACAAGAATTAGGGTCAAAATATGAAATAAATAGGTTTTATGAAATTAATTGATAAAAATGACATATACTGACTTCTGGTGATTTATAATGATGTTAAGACATATTGAAAAGAATTTTGTATAAAAGGATAATATTTGGTTAATTAAATGCAATTTAGGGGTAAAATTGTAATTACGAATATTTAGGTGATGAAACCAATAACATGGAAACATATACTGATTGAGTTCCCCATATTTTTAGGAGTCTGTACAAATTTTTAAGGAATTATTTGGTGACTCAAGCTATTTATTATGAATTTACATAGCTCAGATTACAAACCAGAGTACATTTTTAGTATGATAGGCTAAAATGTGATAAATATTGCAATAAAAGCTATATATTTACATGCTGGTCAGATTTGGTGAAAATGAATTTTTAATATATTTAATGATAATTTTTACGATATGCATATGTTATATATACATTAGGGTTAGATAACACCTTTATTGTTAAGTAATAGTAGCAAATTATATAAAATATAATTTTATTACATAAAATAAGTGTAATACTATAATACTTATTATAGGTACGTATAAATATATTAGAAACTCGAAATATCCTTTAGAAGTCATCTTTTGAAATATAACTCATAATACATATTATTAGATATGTACAAACATAATGGTACTACTTTTACTAAAATCAGACAATCCTATGTAATATAACCTATGTTTCTATGATATTACAAGAATTTACATACTACGATAACCTTATCATAATTGAAACGTAATTTAATTGATTAAAAGTACCTTTCGTTTTGATCAAAATGATATATTATACGTAATAATATAATTGCATATATTAATGATATTTAATAACTTAACTTAACTTATATAATAAAACTATATTTCATTATATAAGGAAAATAATAATATACTTTAGATATATAAATATATCTTTATATATATAACTGTCTACCGGAATACAGATAGATAAAACCTTAACTTTTTCATAACTCTTATGAAAACTAAATCTGAGTTTTGTATATATATAGGGTTTCCTAGTGAACAGAGTGTTGAAGACATGAGTCTTCCATAGTAAGTATCTGGATAAGTAAGTTGGGAACACTGCTTTACTACTTGTTGAGATACGGTATTAAAGTTTTTGGAAGCTTAAGATTACTTTGATCGTAGTTGTAAATTAGCTATTTGTGTGCATGCCATGTGTATGGTTGATATTTTGATTGTAATAGGAGTTAAATTCCTTAGCGTGCTGTTTTGCATGATTATTTTGTTTGGTTTTGTTGTGAACTTGTCTACCCACCCTTGAATGGAATTAAGAGCGATTTGACTTCTAATTTAACTGGATATGCATAGCAACTATTAAGGGAAATGATTAAGAGTGTCATGCCAAATACTGACTCCCTTCGAAGAAGATGGTTGAAATGGTCCTTTTTGCATCCTTAGTCGAACTAAGTGACAAGCGATGAAGTCGCGGCAAGGGTAGGGACCGTATTTTGAAGGTGGTCTTAGGAGGAGGGTATTCTCTATTGCACAAGCTTAGGTTTGCTCTAATTTTAAGTCACAGAAAAACTCTTCAATCCGGGTTGGAGTCAATGTAATTTCTTTGACCACACAATGGTTTGGATAATATTGTCCGATGTTTCAATTGATTGGTTACATTGCATTTCATCATAATTAATAACCTTGTTCGTGATTGTATGATACTCTTCTGACTCCAGCCCACTTATTGAGCTTGTTGTGCTTATATCCTCATAGATTCTTTTACAAGTGACAAGTTAAGGTTAGGATGTTCAGATATCACTACCCCCAAGTTAGTGTGCAGTTGGTTGGGAAAGTGAGGAATGAAGAATCCATTGAATTTGGGTTTTTTATTTTTCTTTTGAGTTTTGAGAAAACTAATTGGAAATTCCTTGGTATGCTTACTAGTTTCCTATCTTCTTTTAAATAGACTTTAAGACCTATGGTTTTTAGTGAACTTTGATTTCAAATAATAACTTTAGGTGTGAAATATTTATGTAAATACTGTTATGTTATCCAACAATAGGTCATACAGAACAAGTATTTTGAAAAGATATGCTACAAGTTTGACTATTAATAGATATCGGATTGGATGCTTCAAACTAGTTGACTCATGTACGCTTTGTGTGGACTATATTTATGATAGCTATAAGGTCAGCTTTTATCTTAGGTCAGTTTATACGACAAGACTGTTACGACTTCTCCTATTCAAGGTGTGATAGTTTTGAGTTAGTATCAGACATGATTCTAAAAGAACTAAGCTTTGAAGTGTCTAATTAAAATAAGTAGGTAATAGATTCATTGAGAGTAGGGTTGATAAGGAATATGAAAGACTTAGATTCATAGTATTATATATATATATATATATATATAGCTTATGTATGTAAAAAGGGTTATAAGCTAACTTTAACCTAATTATTTTAGATTCATAGGAATGGTTTATTACATGCATAGTGACATTTTGAATAGGAAGGGGATGAGACACCTATTGAGTATAGGATTCGGATGTAAAAGTTATTACTAGATATGACTAACTGGAGGATGTTCTATACCACTGATGAGATCATTGCAAATTATAAGCATGGAATGTCCTTTAGTATGTAGGATGATTGGAGGATAATGATGGATGAATTAGGACCTGTATATAATGAATACACTACCATATCCGCCTATGAGAAGAAGTACTTTCAAGAAAACGAGGTTTTATTTGTAATGATTCCTATACTGTATTTTTTGGCTATTGTAAAAGTAGATAGGAATTACCTTCCAAGTTTTGATCAGGTACCCCCAAGTGTTCCACATATTCTTAGAAACTATTCCCTTGGTGTGGTTAACTAGTTTCCCAAATATTTTATAGATGGGACTACAGGTATAGAAGTACTATTATAATCTTATGAGCTTGAACCCCTTGTGATATCACTTGAGAATCCACCTCAAGATGCTTAGCCAAATATAGGGTTTAACGATGATGAAGATCCTGAGGAGGATCCGGAGGAAGTAGAGGTTGAAGTAGAAGCTGTTTTTGAAAATGGAGCATAAGATAGTAGAAGTGAGGCCATGAAGTGGTTGTTATACCAAATACCCTCGTCATAATGGAGATTAGTTTAGATTTAAGGGAATGGAGAGGATGGTTAGGTTACTTTTAAAGATGCAACAACTTCAGCAAGTTCAAGTAATTGAAAGTGTGAGAAGATAATAAGAAGACTTGTTAGGGCTTTTGATATTATTTGACCTAGTTATTTTGATGTACCTAAGTCCCCTAGTGACTTTTGATGTACTTTTAACCTTCTAGATGTAACTTTTGTACTTTTGATGTTTTGGTTACTAAGTATGTAAATGATGTAAATAAACTCTTGTACAGATCAAAGTGATGTAAATAAGTGATCAAATATGTAATTTGATCTTGTAAATAAAGTGATGTAATCTTTTGAATGTAAAGTATAGCTATCCTATGTACTAATATAAACATGAAAGAGTATAGCATATCCTTATCATCTAGTAATTGTATAAGATACAAATATGAGTTGTGATTACAGGGAATTAAGTAGATAAATGATATAATGTTATAGGTGAAACTTATATGAGCTTATGATGTACATGTATATTTGATCACATATGGAATGTGTAACAAATGGTATATGAATATCGTTGTTGTATATACATGGACAAAATATTATAGGTTTTACATTGATTGAAATCCTTCTTGAAGAATTTATAGCTGTGTATTACATATACAAAGAATAATTAATTTATATGTGAATATGAGTCGCTTAGATCATATATTAGTTTCCAGTACGTATATTGTAAGTGTAGGATTGATAGTTAGTAAGTTATGAATTTGAATATGGTAGAGGAAGCAAATAGAAATGGAAATGGAAACAGAAATGAAAACAACCGACTTGAAGGAGTAGTACCACCTCTTAATCCTCCTAATCCATTAGAACCACCAAGAAATGATGTACCACCACCTAATCAAAACATGAGGGACCCGAGTCAGTTTGGACAAATGTTGGCTAATATGAAAACTATGATCCAATAACAAGGAGCTTTAATCCAACATTTGATCACATGTAGAAATATGGTGAACCAAAGGCCACCAAAGGTTGAACCCAAAGGAATTCAACCTCAAGATGTAAGTTGACTTCTTGAATTTATGAAATTGAACTAGTATTTTGAATGAGAAATGGGTAAGCTTGCTTTGGCTAATGATTGGTTAGCATAGTTCAAACGCAGTTTTGAGGTGTTTAAGATTCCATAAAATTAGAAAGTCTCTTATGATACTTTCTTGCTAAAAATGGGGGCACGAGTCTAGTGGGACTCAACAGTACGAACAATGACTGGCCCCATCACTTAACAAGTATTTCGGGAGGTAAAGAGAAAATTTCCTTGTAAGTGTGCAAAATTAAATGACTCGATAGTTAAGGGAAATAAAGAAAGGCATTATGAGGGTAGCTTAACACGAGAATGAATTTAATAGGTTGTTGTAATATGTGCTTGAGTCATATAAGGACAATCAGGAGCTGAAGAAGGATCTTTTCCTTAATGAGTTTAACTCAACAATGCGATGCAAGTTGATGGATTATGAATTCATCACTTATCATCAAATTATGGATAAGGCACGTCAACTGAGAATAATCAGCTAGCCATGCAAAATGAGTAGAGTAAGAAACCAAGAAGAGTTAATTAATATAGGCCTGTTTTCAAGCGGACATTTCTAGGCACAAATAATAACTTAAGCCGAAAAGGAAAGAAGTTAGTGGCCTAGTGACCACTAATTGTGACTAGTGGCCTTGCTTCAAATGGAACAAGATTTAGTTTCTATGATGAGGCAAGAAGTGTGAGATGCAGGAAGTGTCATGACCTTAAGGGGGGCTTAATAAGATTGTCTAAATTTTTTATATCATGTGTGCATTCATGATACGAAAATCGTCTTACAAGTTAGAGATTACAAGACTTTAAATAATTAATTACTAGGGTTTTTTATTTTAATTTACTAACTTATTAAAACATATAAATAACTATGGATATTTTATACTTTACAATCCATCAAACCTACAGAAAATCGGTATCCCCTATCAAATAATAAGACAAGGTAAAACAACTTTATAAAATTACAAGAAATACTAAATTACACATAATCCTAACATAAAAAAATTTTCTACATAAATTGTTTCTATACCAACTATACATATTTCAATTAACTCTAACATTGTCCAAACTATCTTTGGTTTGTACTCTACTCCCAAGATTATCCTAATCCTTGCTTAAAGCAACCTACAAAAGAAACTGTAGGGGAATGAGCATTCCATAGCTTAGTGAGTTCCTTCCTTACCACTACTGTTTAAGCAAGTTATCAAACATTATTAGTATTCATGCAATCTATTTACACGTAAAATGATTGCATACGTAGTGAATGCAAGCATCACATCCATAGGAGTCTGGAACTACAAAAAGTGTAAATTTATGTCATATATACATCGATTATCCTCCATACTTACTCGCATGGAGCACCCCACTTCAACTACATGAGGCTGCCTCGGGGCATTGTTCCTCTAGATGACACTTAACTATTACCCTAGCTGAGAAAGAAATATCAATCCAAATAAGTGGACTATAATTAGGGCCATCCACCATATCTAAGGCCCCTCCAACACAACAAAGAGAGTCCTTTCGTTATTAAAATATATCTAAGGCCCCAAGGGCATAAATATGTGAATCCTTTCGCAATCAATCGGAGGTACCATGTTATCATTACCTCAACGATAAAAATGTCATTCATGAGCACTATGAGGCCTTATAGAAATTATATAAAAATATATTTAAAATTGGAAAAATGTTTTCCCTAACATAATGAATTCCCTAACATCTTTCTAGAATAATTACCTAAGTCAGCACTACATCAAGAATTGGATTTCACTATAGAGTTGGTGCTAAGAACTGAACTAATGTCAAAAGCTCCATTCTAAATGTCATCGATAAAAGTTTAAGAGTTAAAGAAGCAACTTCAAGAGCTGTTAGATAGGGGATTTATACGACCTAGTATGTTACCTTAGGGAGCGCTAGTGTTATTCGTGAAAAAGAAAGATGAAACCATGAGATTATGCATTGATTATCAGAAAATAAATAAAGTGACTATTAATAATAAATACCCACTACCTAAGATTGATGATTTGTTTGATCAACTATATGGTGCTACTGTATTTTTACAGATTGATTTAAGATCTGGATACTATCAATTACGAAGTAAGCCAGAGGATATACCAAAGATTGCTTTCCAAACCAAATATGGGCGCTACGATTTTTTAGTAATACCTTTTGATTTAATGAATGCATCGGCTGTGTTTATGGGCTTGATGAATTAGATCTGTTAACCTTAGATAAATTTTCATGGTATTCATTAATGATATTTTAATTTATTCCAAGACTAAAAAGGATCATGCCGATCATCTACATTTGGTCTTGCAGAAGTTGAGAGACAATCAACTGTATGATGAGTTAAGTAAGTGTGAATTCTAGCTAGATAGAATCTCATTTTTGGGACATATTGTATCAAGCGAAGGAATTTTGGATCTTGAAAAGGTCAAAGTAGTGGCTGAATGGAAATGGCCAACTACAATGACAGAAATAAGAAGTTTCCTTAGAATAGCGAGATATTACAAGCGATTTATAAAAGATTTTTCTAAAATCACAAAGCCTTTAACTTGATTGATGCAAAAAGATGTTAAATTTAAACGAAGTGATGAATGTGAGCAAAGTTTCCATGAATTGAATGATCATTTAATTTTAATGCCAATACTCATTTTAGCAAATCCAAGTAAATCTTATTGTGTATATAGTGATGCTTCCAAGAATGGACTGTGATGCATATTAATACAGGATAAAAAAGCAGTAGCAACATATGCATCTAGGCAATTGAGGCCTTGTAAGAGGATTTATCTAACTCATGATTTAGAGTTAGCGACTATAGTATTTGTTTTGAAAATCTAGAGACATTATTTATATGGGTAACACTGTAAGATATACAAAGATCATAAAAGTTTGAAATATTTCTTTACTTAAAAGGAATTGAGCTTGAGATAAAGACTTCATTAGAGTTAATCAAGGATTATAATTTGACCATAAACTATCATCTTAGTAAAGCTAATATTGTAGCGGATCCGTTGAGTCACAAAAACTATGGACAAGTGGCCTTGTTACTTATTACTCAACATGAACTAGTTAAGGAGTTTGAAAAGCTAGAGATTGAATTCAAATGGCATGACATTGATGGATGGTTGATGAATTTAGTAGTATAACCAATAATGATAGAAAGAATTAAGCTTCAACAAGATGAGGATAAAAAATTGAAGGAAATTAAGGAAAATTTAAGTATAAGTGATATATCTAACTTCAAAATTGATACTGATGGTGTGTTAAGGTATAATAATAGAGTTTGTGTGCCTAGTGACTCAAAGTTGAAGGATGAAATAATGATTGAAACACATGACATCGATTACACTTTGCATCCTGGTGGAAATAAAATATATCGTGGTTTGAAATCATTGTTTTGGTAGAAAGACATGAAAAAGGATATAGCACAATATGTTTTAGGTGTAACATATGCCAACAAGTGAAAGCGGAACATTAGAGACCCAGTGGCTTCTGTAACCATTAGAAATACCTCAATGAAAGTAAGATCATATTACAATGGATTTTGTAATAAGACTCCTAATGACGAGATCAGGTTATGATTCAATTTGGGTTATGGTAGATAGGTTAACAAAGTGCGCTCATTTCTTACCTTATCAAACCTTTTGAAATTCTGGAATAAATTGAAAATATAGCATACCGAATTGCTTTACCACCAAGTTTAGTTAGATATCATGATGTATTTCATGTGTCAATGTTATGGAAGTATGTGAAGAATCCAGATGCAATTGTAGAATTAATACTAGTGGACTTACAAGAAGATTATACAGTTGAAGAAAAACCAATTAAGATTTTGGAGAACTGGATTCAAAAGCTAACAAACTGAGAAGTTGAATACGTGAAAGTTCAGTAAGGTAGCGGTCTAAGAGCAAATTTGAGTTGGGAATCGAATTCAACAATGCAGAATCGTTACTCGGGACTCTTTAAAGAAAAAGGTAAGTAATAGGTTTTTATAGGAAAATCAGTAGTTATTATGTTTGGAATAAAAGTTTTGAGGACAAAACTTTCTTAAGGGGTGGAAATGTGAGCCCTCGAAATTGCATTTAAGGCAATTGAACCTAGATTTAGCACCTCTAAAAAAACTTATTTGATTGAACCCAAAACTTTACAACTAAGACAGAAAAGCTAATCGAAGTGACCCAATGAAGTCAAATTTCAAAAATAAAGACCCAATATCTAAATTTTAGCTATAGAAATGTAATTATTCAATATAGAGAAAAAATGATCGAAATCTCTAAAACCAAGCTTAGAATGTGATAAGGACTTATAGATAAGAGAATTAGGCTATAAAAGGAAATAATATAGTATAATATACTATATGAGTATACATGTATTTTTAAGAGTGTATCTTGTATATATAATAATTATACTCGTAAATTAACCCAAAATTATATAATTATATATAATAAGTGATAAACTCATAAAATAAGTAGAAAATATATCTTAAAAATAAAAGATATATTAGAAACATATATATGAGTACACTTACAAGTTACANTCTATGATTATATACGTATTTTTATGAATATACTCAGTATATATAATAATTATATTTATAAATTAACTCGAAATTATATAATTATATATAATAAGCGATAAACTCATAAAATAAGTAGAAAATATATCTTAAAAATAAAAAATACATTATAAACATAATTATGTGTGAATAGTTATACAATACGTGTAATATGTATGAATGATATATACACGGATATTAACAAATTCACAAAATATTAGCATAAAATATATAATACTATTAATTAAATAAAAAACCAACTAAAAGTTATCCAAATTTACTAAAATCAATCTGGAATCAACTAGACAATTCCCATAGTAATACATTAGGATAGGACATGATGAATCAAAAGGCAAATGAACAAAAAATGGACACTTCCTACTTAAATTAAGAGGAAAAAATTAAAGAAATTTCATGCAGTAAAAATCAACTCTTATAAATGGCAAACTACATTAAAACTTCAATAGTTTAGCAAATTGAAACCTAGAATAGAGAGAGGAAAATTTATGGAAAATAGAAATAATTTAGAAAAAAATTACAAAAACAAAGCACCCTATTAAGCTTGTATAGTCCCTTGACCTTTTGATGACCTATTGTGAAACCCTTCCAGCTACAACTAGCCCACCTAGCCCACCTTGTGCCTAATCTTTCCAACAACCTTCCACTTTCCAATGACTGTCGGAGTTTCGATGAATAAGTGAGTTAAATTTCTACCTAGTCTTTCATTAAATTTAAAAAGTTATCAAATCCATTAAGAAAATTATGAAAAATTTTATTTTCAAGTTATTTTAGATATATTTTTATGTAATATTTTTATTTTTGTAGAATTTATAATATTTGATGTACTTACTTTAAAAAGTCATTATTCATTCAAATTTTGACTTTCAAAATAAATATATCAAATGATGTAATTTTTAGCTCAAAAATTTTGTGTAGAATACATATGATATTTATTTAATTTCCACATAACCAAATTTTTAATTTAGGTGTTTTTTATATTTAATGCAATTTTTTCCCTTAAAAACAGCTAGAAATAGGATAAAATGATAAAATAAATAGGTTTTTATGAAATTAATTGATGGAAATGATAGATACTAACTTCTAGTGAATTGTAATGATGTTAGGATTTATTGAAAAAAAATATAATATTTGGTTAATTAAATGCAATTTAAGGGTAAAATTATAATTTTAAGCATGTAAGCAATAAATTGATAACGTGAAACCAAGTAATGACTAAATTCCTCGTATTTTTAGGAGTCCATAAAAATTTTCAAAAAATTATTTGGTAACTCAAGCTATTTATTACTAATTTACATAGTAAAATACCTTAGATTATGAACCATGACACGTTTTTAGTAATAATATTATATATATATATATATATGCTAGTCAAATTTGGTAAAAATGAATTTTTATATATTTAATGATAATTTTTTAATCAAGTTATGATATATACATATTAAGATTAGATAATACTTATATTATTAAGTTATATTAGCAAATTATATAAAATATAGTTTAATTACATAAAATAAGTATAATATGATAATACTTATTATATGCACATATGGGTATATCAGAAACTCGAAATACCCTTTACAAGTAATCTCTTGAAATAAAACTGGTATTATATATTGTTAGGTGTGTACGAATCCAATAACACTATTTTTACTAAAATCGGACAATCCTAGAAAATATAACTTATATCTCTATAATATCATGAGAGTTTACGTACTATGATAACTTTACCTTAATTGAAACGTGATTTAACTGATTAAAAATATATTTTAATACGATCGAAATGATATATTATAAGTAATAGTATAACTACGTATATTATCAATATTTAATTGCTTAACTTAACTCAACTCATATAATAAAACTATATTTCATTATATATAGAAAATAATAATATACTTTAGATATCTAAATAGATATTTATATATATAATTGTCTAATGGAATACAGATAGATAAAACCTTAATATTTTCGTAACTCTTATGAAAACTAAATCTGGATTTTGTATATATATAAGGTCTCTTAATAAACAGAGTATTGAAGACATGAGTCTTCCATAATGAGCATTTAGACAGGTAAGTTGGA